>CM042150.1:75409568-75580635 GCA_023376005.1 Doryteuthis pealeii
AGGTTATTACTGTGTACCATTATTATAATATATATATATATATAGTCAGCCACAGACACTGTGTTTTGATGTATCATGTCTCTTCAATATGGCTAAACATTTGCTGCCTACCTCTAGCTGGGATGGAAATCTGATCAATTTATCTGTACCTACAGTCTCGGAGGAGCATTCTAATTGATACATACCTCTGTATATATATAAAGGCCACCAGAGAGTGCTCCATCTGTTTTATAGGAGAGCATTACCTTTTAAACTTAGTTGGCGGTCGTCAGCTAAATGCCCTCCCAAAGTGCTCACCCCACCCGGAGGTAGAGAGCATATATATGTATATATATCTGAAATTTCAATTTTGGTTACAGTGTTTCAATGCTGTAGTCTGGCAAGGAATAAAATTATTACGATTTGTGTGGCCATTTTAGGGCTGTAGGTGAAAACCTTCTACAGTGGAGATCTCTTGTGGCATAAAGTTTGATCCTTTATTGAAGAAGAAAGATGTAGTATCAGTTTTAATCCTTGTCAGCTGATCCATGTTAAAGAATTGTATAATCCTCATCAGTTGGTCTGTGTTTAGAGAGTTGTATAATCCTTGTCTGTTTGTCCATCTAGCGATCAATTGTGTAACAATTTATCAATGCCTTTAAATAGTAGATTTAATACGTGTTTGGGCGTTTTGATTGGTCGATTCAGCCAACAGTGTTTTGGAACAGTCTATAAATACAAGTTGTGTTCATTAGCACATCTTATACCAACAATACTCCAACAAACATGTAATAATATCTATTTTGCTTGAATAATGTTCCACTAGAAATAATAAAATGCTGATATATTTGGTTTAGAAAATTAACTTTGCAAAAAAAGATTTTTCGAAGTGTACTTATTTATGGGCAATACTGTAACACATTATATTCATTTTGATTGTATAATGTTCCAATAGAAATAATAAAATCTTAGCATTTATGTGAACTCATGTTACATAATTATTAGATTCCTAACACTTATGTACCATTAGTGTAGAAACCAAAATGGCTGTTATAATTTGCAGCTGGTGGCCTTGAAGGATTGAGTGACTCAGCTTGACCTCAGTCTGATCCTCCTTCTGGGGGATACCGTGAGAATCGGTGAAGACCCTCTTCCGGTTTAGATTAGAAAGAGAGTTCAGTTCAGTATCGGCCAAACCACGAAGGTGGTAAATCGTAATACGCGCACAGCTGACTCAATCTGCGCAGGTAGTCTGGTGGAGATTTCAGAATAAAATATGATCTAAAGCAAATCGAAGTCTTGGGTTATTATCTAAAAACTACCAATGACACAGGGCTTCTGATAAAGAGAAATCCCCAATGGAAGACCAGACACAAAGTCCCCAAGATGAAGTCCAGATGCTAGAAGAAGAATGTAAGATACCAAAGATGAGTAGAAGAATAATAGAAGTAAAGAGAGTATACAACACTCAGATAAAATGGAAATCATGTGCTTTAAACAAGATGGAGACATTTCCAATAGATGACAAGCCTCTGAAATTAGTAGACCAGTTCACATACTGAGATAGAAATATCTCATCTACAGAAAGCGATGTCAATATACACATAGGAAAGGCAGGGATTGCCTTTGGTAGATTATGAATCATCTGATCTCTGATAAAATGAAGCAAGAATTCTTCCAAGCTGTAGCCATGTCAGTGCTACTGTATGACTGCACCACCTAGATTTTAATGGAACACTTGGAGAAAGGGCTAGATGGGATATACAAGATGCTGTTTTGAACAAACCCTTGAAGCAGCACCACAAAAAAATTGCCGTTTACCTCCTATCACACAACCATCCAGGTAAGACGAACAAAACATACTGGACACTGCTGGAGAAATAAGGATAAACTCATGAGTGATGTTCTCCTGTGGACACCTAAACATGGACACACCAGTGTTGGTTGATGAGCAAAAACTTCTATTAATCAGCTCTGTATGATGGACTCTTAATGCCATGCTGAGGACTTGAAAGGATAAGGATGTGTGGTGAGAAAGAGCCATGGAAATCCATGTTATCAACATGACTTGAAAGTATACTTATTTATGGGTGATATTGTAAAAATCCCTTCCATGTATAGACACATTCGTTCTTTAAATTGATGGAAGGAAAGTGAAAGCAGGATCATTTAGAAATGTGTAAAAGATAAGTTTTGATGATTCTGTGAACTTTTGATGTGTTTTTTTTTTTGTCGAGCCACGAGCAGGGCATATTGATAGTTTTAAAGACTGGTTCCTCTGAGACAATAATAACAATGGACACAAATGCAAAGACAGGAATGTTTTCAGACAATCCAAAAGACAGAAAAGTCCACTAAAATAAAACCATTTGAAATTCAGCCTATTTAATATTCATTGAATTCAGTAAAATATGCCTGAAGCCAATAATGTAAAATAGAAAATACAAAACTGATTGTGATCTTTTTTTCTTTCTTCATTCTTTTGTTCTATTACTTAAGACTTTTTGGCTACTGCAAAATGGTCAGCAAAAGTTTGAATACAGGAAAATATTGACCATTTGTGTTATAAATAAATTTTGACCTTTGAACTTTTGCTTTTGAATAAAAGTGGATTTTATTGTTGCTGGTGTTAACACTTAGATGGGGAATTGATCTTTTATCAACCCCCAATTCTCTTCAAGATGATGCTGAAATATCTCATGCCCAACCAAGAGAGGAACAGCTTAAAAACATGAGATATACATTGGATTATACATACATACATACATACATACATACAAAGTTTAACACACTTGGCACATCAAGTGTCTTTAAACCTAATATTTATACATCGCCTCTTCCATGTGCAATATAAAACTAAGTTCCTTTAACCCTTTAAAAAAAGTCATTCTTTCTTGGTTGGTCCAATAACTTTTCAGTGTCTTCTTGTACTTCATGATTTTTCCTGTAGAATCTTATACCAATTAATTGATTCTCATTTAATGATTCCAAGTGATGAATCCTTCTTAAGTAATCACAGATATGCAGTCAAAATTGGTGCCAGTTTCAGTGAATTATATTGGTTAACCCCTTTAAGATGGTTGCATGGTTTTTAATATAATTTTGTAGGGGTACCCATGTGGATGGAGAAAGTAACATTAAATGGTTGTTATTGCATACAGGGTGTTGAAATCAAATAATCAATCATATATAGCAACAATGAAAGTGAGGGATTGTAATGATAGTGTAATGTTCATTGGATGGTTTTAATTATTTATTTGTGAAATATATCATGTTTTAAAACATATTTTGACAATCATGGATAACATTTTTTGCAGACTTTTGTCTTGAATTTAGTGCTAGGTATTTAAAAATGGGTGTTATGCAGATGCTGAAAATGCCAATTCAGAGAACAAATAGTATTCTTGCAAATCAATTCCTGAACTTTGATTATCATGCTTTAGATAAATTCTTTAGGAGTTAAAATCATTCCTGCAGACCATTCATGAAATATAATTTTATAACATGATAACATCAAGTTATTTGCAGCGATATTGGACACTGTTTGTAAATAATTTGCATATGAAAGGATGAGCTATATATACATATATATATAGTCCTGCTATTTGGAGAAAGAGGATATGTAAAAAGAGGACATTGAATGATGGACTTGAAACTTAATAACTTTCTTGGTAACATTATAATATTATCAAACACAAGCTTCAAGGATAAAATTAGAACACAGTTGTATTTGTAGTTATGAGCAGGTCCATTGCCAAAGTATTATGAGTTGGGAAAGAGACATTCTTTAAGTTTGGGGGGAGTGGCATAAATAGATGTACTTTTTAACTTTTAGTTGCAATTTTTTTATCTCTTTTGATCAGTTTAAATTTATGATGATCCTCACTTCAAACAATATTTGTCCTAAGGACTCCCCCCCCCCAAAAAAAATCCCAAAACAAATATAATTTTTAGTCAATTGTGAATTAATAGAAAAATAGTGAAACTAATATGAAATGGTTGCTGAGTTCTTGACAATGATTCAATAAAATAAGTAAACAATAAAAAAATCATTAATGAAGGTGTAAGAGTTGCTATTCTATGGTGGGAAAATATCTATTTCCTTTAAGTAATTCTATTATGAAATCTTTTAAGATTTTTAGTTTGTTGACAATAGTCGACCTCCTTCCTCTCCATCAGGGAATTTTCTTTACTGTTTTTTATTCTACTTTATTCATAATTTTCTACTTGTAATAGGAAATTTCTATTGCTTTGGACACATACATGTTCTTATGACATATGAGGGGTGATGGTAAGCAATTTTCAGGAGCTTCCTGTCCTCCAGCTAGGTTCTGAGAAAAAAAAAGCATCTCTAGAATATGTCCATGAGAAAGATAGTAAGAAGAAAAAAAACAAAATAAGAAATAAATAAGGTCTAAATAAAAACTAAAAGTATGGACACCTTGCAATCACGTGGCCATGATGTTCTTTCCTTTTGAACATTTTATCCTGAACAACATTTCATTTACTGATCCCCCACCCACCCTCGATGTTTGTTTTGTCACATGCATTTGTACACTTTTTTTTATATTGTTTCTTCTAAGAAAATATATTTGAAAAACATTTCCAATTTTTCTTCCAAATATTGGTATAAAGCATTGTGATGATAAAATTTAAATTAATTCAAGTTTGGAGATTTTTTATTTCAGGTGTCAAAGAAATTTTTAAAAATGTTTAGATATATAAATTAAAACTAACTATACAATCAAAATTTAATAGTAGTCTCCCTTCCTTTTCAATATGATAATCAGTTTAATTTGGGTCCACACTCTACTAAAAATCTTTTTGGGTAGTTATCAAATTATTTTGTTTAGAATTCACCCTGAAGTCAGTTGTTTATGTGTACAAAATTTAGTGAAAATCAATTGAGTAGTTTTCACATTTACAAAACACATATGTGCATGCATATGCATAACAGTTCATTTTTTGTAGTCTTGAAAACAGAACTTTCACCATAAAAGGAAATCTACTGAATGTTCAAAGTCAGCAAAATGAACAGTACTTAGCTCAATTATAAAGACGGTTTCCTATCATTACTTTCAGCTGTTTTAGGTGTTTTGTGAAATGTCTTTGTTTTGCCTTTGAAAGAGTTGTTTAGTTCTAAGTTGAAGAAAATGGTCAAGTGTCATTTCTAGCATTGTTGGGTGACTAATTTAGTTCAAAGTGAAAGAAATTCACAATTCAAACCTTTCTTTGTAGAAATCTATTCACATTATATGAGTTCATTCTGACTTGATTTTTATTGTAATCTCAGTAGAACTGTTGATTCTTTAAACTTGGCTTCAACTTATTGAACCTTTTCTGCTGGGGTTCACTCCCTTTTTTTCTCTCTAGACAGCCAGGGTCTCCCTGCATTCCTAACTTATAAACACCTCACTAACTGCTGTTCGTATCTAATTAGCTCCCATGGAAGTCTATTCTTTGATACAATATTCTGTCACAATGATTGATTTCAAACTTGCTTCTTGTTGTCATCAAAGAAGAAAATACCCCTCCACACACACAAACACACACATGCATATATATTTAGCTCAGTCAGTAGAGTGTTCGACTAGGAACCTTAAGGTTGCTGGTTCGATACCAGCCCTCACCATCTCAGCGTATGAGTATCATAGGGATCTGTGCGGTAAAGTAAGGAGCTGATGGTAGGCGTGGCACTCCACCTCAGATGAAAAAACAATGGGGCCACCTGTTGGCCGTGGGTGGCGACCCGTGATGCTTAAGGATAGAACCCAGGTGGATGAGCAGTTCATGACTTGCAATACTTCACTTTGGCCCTATCTTGGGCTAGACGGGCGGTCGGAAAAGCCCCCTCCAATCAATCAGCTGGTCACTTCAAGCCCTAGCACCTATATGATTTTCCCAACCCTATTGCCCTTATGGCAAGCCCCATCCCCTTTTTTATCCTGTGGGTGCTAGAAGGCGGTAACTGAGGGTCTACATGTCCTGGGAATGATGTTAAACTATCTGATGGTGAGTTTCCAGTTTTGGAGGTTTGGGAAATGTGGAGCACCCCTTCCACTGCTCCCTGGTCCACTCTGACCCGGAGTGGTAGTACCTGTTAGGGTTCTATCTATATACTTTGATACTGGCCATTGCCAACTCAGTAGCACAGGGATCTATGCAGTAAAGTGAGGAGCTGATGGTAGGTGTGGTGCTCCACCTCAGATGCAAAAACAATCTCCTTGGTCTAGCGCTAGTGAAAAGGGGATAGATTCCTTCACTGTTAGGCTGATACTGACTTTAGGTCACCCCAACAACTTGACTTAGTTTATTAGAAAAAAGAATATTGTCCTAATACTCTTAATCTGAGTACAGTAATACCTCACCCTATTTCATTAATTGGTTGCAGAGGACACAACTGAAGTAAGAAAAATAACTTCCATGTCCAAATAGCCATTATTTAGATGCAATTGTAAGATTCATGGTTAATACACGAACATACAACAGTAGAGATTAAAGGACTGGAGAGTCCATACATTAAAAATCACTTACTAGTGATGAGGGACCGAAGCCCCCACCGAGAAGGGTGTAACAATGTGTCTAACCCATGTGGGTACCTACAAGAAGAGGTAGCAAAGAAGCAGGGAGTTTCAAAACCCGTGCTTAAATACCAGAGGTCCTCTGGTGGTCAGTTTGGAGACCCAGCAGGAAGATAACTCTTCCAGGACAAAGGGAAGATAATCCCAACACAATTATCCAATCTAGGCCTAGCCTAGCTAATTTTTTTTTTTTAATGTTAGCCAATGTAATTGGTAAAGTTTGGTAAATTATAAAGGTTAACCTAGGCCAACCAAGTTTGTTTTTATGTTAGCCTACTGAATCAGTAAATTGAAGTAAATTATGAAGCTGTTTCGATTTGTATTACCATAAACCTCTAATTTTCAATGCTTATGTTTTTAAACAAATTTTATCTCTTTTATGATGTATACTGTATTTTATAATTGATGTTATTATTCTCTAAATATCATATGTATCTATCTATTTTTTTCATTTACTTTGTAGGAAAGGCTGTCTACAGTCTAAAGAGAATAGAATATACGTTTTCAGAATGTAAAGACAAGGGGAAAGCACATGTACCTTTAAACTATTTTATTTACATACAAACTCAACGACAGTCAATAAAACAAGCACTGAAGGGCAGTACTTACAATTCAGAGTAACTCCCTCGTTGAGGGGGGTGTCAGGTTGAGTCTTCAGTTATTTCTCCCTCACTGAGGGGTGGTATTTCTTTCAGCCACAAAGTCTGAGATGGACGCTCGTTTCTATGAGGCTTACTGGTTGGTGCCAAACCGTCAAAGAGAATTCTTCACTCAACCTGACAGGGGACGTTACCTTTATTACTTCCTGTCCCTAAAGGTACAGGAGAGTTCTAGTCCCTACAACTTCTTGGGTACAAAAACAAGTATAATCAATCAATACAACCTAGAATTAATGGTACCGTACAATAAGAATGATACAACTGTTTTTACAAACAATGTAAACATTATATTTTATATAGCTTTTTATATCTTAAAATTTTTAGAAAAGTGCCAATGTAGTTAAGTTGAAACAACATAAATAAAGGTATGATTGTATATGCATTCTTATATTTTGCTTCAGTGGAATACACAAAAAAGGAGCATTACAAAAACAAATTAGCAAAGGAAAAATATCTGAAGAATTAATTAATATAAAATATTTCCTAATATGGACTTCAGAATGAGAACATTCTGTGGGTTCGACTCAAAATTCCATGAACATTACTGAATATGACAGGCACCTGCAAGAAAGCCAGAAACATTGTATCTATAGCAACAAAGATGAAGCTAACAATTCAACTAAATCAATGTATATTACAGTTATGTAATGATATTATCAGCTGATTTTGTAAATTTTGTTTTATCATAAAAAGGATGTCAGTGAGAACATTCTGCAGAAAAAATAAATGGTGTGCTTCAAAATTCCATGATCATTACCAAACATAAGCACCTGCAAAAAGACTAGAAATATTGTTGTTATTGCAACAAAGATTAAGTGTGGAGGCGTGTGCTGTAATGGTTATTTTCTTAGAAAATGTACTTGGTAACCGAATTTCAAATCCTGGATAAGGCTGTTTGCATTTCACTTTGAACTAATGCTCTTTGGGAATGCATGAATCTATCTCTTCTCCTTGGTACAGGTAAATAGTAGAGTAGACAGGGTTCTTTATTACTGGTATGGTAATTGGTTTAGCAGGATAACAATGAAGGAATGAAACCAGCTTAAAATTTGATCTTGTATCACATCATTTCAGTGGTGGAGAGGGTAGGTAAATACAAACAATGAAGATGATGATAACAATTCAAATAAATCAATGTATAATACTGTTATGTCATTAGCTGGTTTTGTAAGCATAGGTTCATAGAAGTTGTCAAGATTACCTGATTTGACAACTGACACTATAAAGAGGGATGTTTATATTTAAAAGGAATTTTGAAACTCAGAATCATATTCACTACATCAGCTGAACAGTGTTGCAGAAAGTTGGTATTGGATGTAAAAAGAAGCCTACAAATGTCAGTCAGTGGAAGAGAGAGAGAGAGAGAGAGAGAGAGAGAGAGAGAGAGAGAGAGAGAGAGAGAGAGAGAGAGAGAGAGTATTACCGTTTTTCTTAAATTTTTCTTAGTTTTTTGAGTCTGGAAAATCCCTGATATGGTATGAAAGTTCATTGCTATCACACCGTGTCACTCAAAAGAAAATACAAAAATGTCCTCCTTTCACTACAAATGACCTGAAAATCTTGTTGTCCATCTCTCCAGCCTCTAAGAAAATAAAAAAGGGTCCTGTGTTTAAAGAAATGGTTGCTGCATTGTTGACAATTCACTTTATCAACCCTAGATTTTGTTGTGGGTAACACCTCTTTTGTTTTCTTTACATCACAAGGTTTACCGGGGAAGCATTATAAAACAATTCCTTAGTACTAATGGTGAACTGGTGTTTCCATTGGAGCCAATTTATGGGAAACAGTTATATATATATATATATATATATATATATATATATATATATATAGGGCCCATTTTAGCTCAGTCAGTAGAGCATTCACCTAGAAATCGAAAGGTTCTCTGTTTGATACCAATCCTCCTCAAATCAGTGCATGAGTAGCACAGCTTGCATAATCTGATCTGTGTGGTAAAGCCTCTGGGAGTTGATTGTAGGTGTGGTGCTCCTCCTTAGCAAAACAATCTCACTGGTCTAACGCTAGCAACAACCAGATAGATTCCCTCGCTGTTCAGCTAATACTGACAATGGGCCACTCAACATACTTTATATATATATAATATATATATATATATATATATATATATATATATATATATATATAGTCATGAACAGGTCTAGAAATTTTGTCAATCATTATTTCAGATTCTGCTTACATTTTCAAAGAATAGATTTTTAATTAATAGAAATAATTATTTTTGTAAGACAAATAATTGGTTTATTTGCTTCTTTTTGAAGCTTAGAAATGATCTAAATTCTATGTAATTAACTATATCTTGCAGCAATATTGCTTCCTTGGGATTATAGTTTATTTTTAAAGATCCTATCTGAATGACATCAGTCCTTTCTCCATTATGAACCATAAAAGAAATTTTACGTTAAATCATTTCCCTGGGTCCAAGACATATTCATATCAAATTTTGATATATCAAATTGTTTTTCTCTTTAGAGAGGATAGAAAAACAAAAACTTCTTGATTATTAATACAGATCTGAAGGTAAAAATGCAAAATAAGGTAATGTAATTTTCATTATTTTACTTTTATAATTTGTTAACTGCATAACATTCAAAAATTCAAGGGAATATTGTGAACAACCTTTCATACACTCACACTATATATATATATATATATATATATATATATATATATATATATATATATATGTGTGTGTGTGTGTGTGTGTGTGTGTGTGTGTGGAGAAATGGAGAATTATACATCATAATCAGGTTATGCCAATACCATGGATCTCCATTACTTTTTCTTGTCCCCAATCTTTATCGCTATCACTCCTGGCGGGGTCCTCTGCTCAGCATCCAGTATTCATGCAGAGCTGATCAACTATCTTGCTGGCTAGCCCATACAAGTGTGCCCATGTGTAGGTGCCCATAGGAGACATCAGTATATATATATATATATATATATATATATATATATATATATATTATATATATATATATATATATATATATATATTATATATATATATATATATATATATATATTATATATATATATATATAATATATATATATATATATATATTATATATATATATATATATATAAAACTGCAACACCTTAAAGGAGGATACCAATTTTGGTATATACATATTGGGGTAGGTACATGTTCTGATATCATTTTCAAAGTCTTTGGCCATTTACAAACTTTGTATATACATTTAATAATATATGTATATGCACACAAGAGTACAGGCCTGTGTTAGCCTGTAATGATTACTATTTATTAATCTAAGAACTGTTGATCTACCCTTTATTTCAGAACGTGTGCATATTATTGATCTCTATAGGTGACCATTTACAGTAATCCAATTTATTTTGTACATTTAATCTTGAATAACTTGGATCAGGTTTTCAGGATGTTTCAATTATAATTTCACTATGTGTCTGTGTATGTAGTTATATAAAAAATACAGAGATGACTGGATAGAATTTTGTGTCTTTATCATTGTGAAGCAGCAATATATCTGTAGTATTATTAGTAGTAACATCATTGGATACCCTTTTAGACATATTGGATGTTTGCAGCAATTTGGAGCAAGTATGTTTGTGACATTGACAAAATAAATTTGAAAATGTTTAATTTCATATAAAATATTTACTTTTTCTTATTCTTAACTTTCAGTAAGTTTTCTGGACATTAATCAGTTGGAAATACCCAATAGCTACTGATACTGATTGTTCAGTGGGGAAAAAAAAAAACGTGTGGATTTTTTTGTTCTTGCTTTTACTCAGCAAAAAGCCATTTAATAATGCTGCAGTAAGTTGTAACATTTTAGGAAAGGATTAATGTTTATCTTGATCTAGAAGTTTGTTCCTTAAAGAAAAATTGGTTTTGTAAAATGAAAAATCTTTTAAGATTTAGTGCTTAGAATATTGTCTGATGCCAGATGTCTGTCAAGAAAGAAAATAAATATTTTACAGGATATCAAATGTGGCTTTGCTTTGTGGCCAAAAAACAACAAAAAAAAAAAAAACAACAGTTGTATAAATCAGAAATTTCTGGCTGAAAATGATCCTACTTTGCGAATTTGTTAATCCTGCATCAAACTGTTTGGTCATTTATAAAAGACAGACAAACAAACACTTTCCAATTATTAAGATAGATAACTCAAGTGAAAGGAAGAAGATTCAAAATGGGCAAAAAAAATAGTTTGGATTACTTGGTAATACCAAATTTTGATGGACTGAAAAGTAAAAATAAAATATTTATTTTCGCTTGTTATAAAAAAAAAAAAAAAATGGCTCTATTCTTTCTGCAAATGTGTGTGACTCACCTCATATTCTGTGAAATGTCAAGACTACTGAGCCATTTTTGGTGCTGATATTTTTACCTGAATAAATCTGTCTCTTTCTATTGTCAAAGTCCACTGGACCGTGAAAGATATACTTCACATTGTTAGTATATTCAAAGCTGAAAAAAAGCAAACTTATATATATATATATATATATATATATATATATATATATATGCACATGTATTTTATTCTATTTTATATATTTCCAACAATTGTTTTTTACTAATTTTATCATTTTTCTTTTTCTCTTATAAGTATATCTGTCTTTTTTACTTGTCACCTTCAAGTAATTAGTTTTTCTTATTTGTTAGGTAGAGAAAATATTATTTGTCTATTTCTGTTGTTTTGAACATATTTTATGCAGCTGCGATCCATGACATCTCTGATATATAAAAAAATGTAGAGGAAATATAAAACCTATTGAAAAACTTCTGCTAAGTTTTGTCGCCACCTGAATTAACAGTAAACATCAAAGAATAACAGGTGGATGTAGTGAGATAAAAGTTGTTTTTTTCTTTTTTATAAACTGTGGCCTCCACAACCAAAATTTTAACTAATTTGTTTTGTTATTTAGACAAAAAAAGATTTGATTCTTTTGAATAAAATCTAAGGAACTCAACTTTTTTTTTTTCAGATTTCAGTATAAATCTTCAAAGTTGTTTTTTTTTTAATCATTCTAATTACTAAATAAAAACTGTTAGAAAATATTAAAAAAATTTTCCTTCTAATTTGAAATTGCTATTTTTCTCTTGCAAAAAAACTAACAACATTTATGAGTTCCAAAAAGATTGCAGAGAAAAAAAAATTGTGTTGCATTGACCACACTGGCAAAGCAGGATATTGATAGTGATTTGCTTGTGAAGAGTAAGGAACAGAAACCCTGTTTTAAATATTCCTGCACAGATTATTACAGATTTGAACTATGCAGATGATCTAGAGAGGACACAAAAAAAGCATTGGCCTCCTCAATGTGAGTTCATGTGTTTTAAACAAGATGCAGTGTCTCCACACTGGTAAGCCTATAAAAGTAGTAGACCAGTTCACAAAACTACGGTTAGTAATATCTTATTCTACAGTCAGAGCATGCATAGGAAAGGCAAGGACTGCTATAGACAGGATTATTGATCATATGGAAATCTGATCTCACTAATAAGAAAAGTGAGAATTCTTCCAAGCTATAGCCATGTCAGTGCTTTGTATGGCTGCACCACCTGTGCCCTAATGAAGTTCTTAGAGAAAAAGGTTAATGGGAGCTACATAAAGATGCTGCATGCTGTCTTGAAAAAATCTTGGAAGCAGCATCCAACAAGAAAACAACTACAGTCACCTGCTTCATTTTACAATGTTACCATCCAATTAAGACAAATATGTCATATTGGACTTTGTTGGAGAAGCAAGAATGAACTCATGTAATATTCTCCTATGGACACCTACACATGGACATACCAGTGAAGGCCGATGAGCAAAAAACCTGGATCAGTCAGCTCTGTGTGGATCCTGGATGCTGCGTGAAAGACCTGCCAGATGTGATGAATGTTAGGGATGGTTGGTGAGAAAGTGTCATGGTAATCTGTGCTGACAGCATGACCTGATGATGATAATGATAATGATTTCTCTTAAAAGTCTGAGAGGGACATATGACCCAGTGAATATATTTGCTGAGTCTTTTCCTTCAGAACTCAACCCCAAGTCGTATGCCTTGGAACATAATCTTAGTTCCAACTTTAGAGTGGGTACAAAATAGCAGGTCGGTTCTTTGCTGTCTCCTTGTGGATTGAATCTAAAAAAAAGATGTAAGCCTTGTCACAATTTATGTGTCATTTTCAGTTCTATCTTCAATCTCATTCTTCCACATCTTCAAACTGACATACTGAAACACACCTGCACATCTGGGGTCATGAATTTGACCCTAAACATCTGAACGTCTATCAGCAACCTACCCTGTTATAGATGCAAAATGCACATCATACTATTCAAAAGTCCATCTAAAAAGAGAAATACAGTGGATTATGTTTTCTTATTTATATCTTTCTTCATGACTATCCCTACTCTCTCATAAAAGTAGATGACATTTTTCATGTAGGGGATTCTTTTCAAAGAATTTTCTAGACAACTCTAGAGTATTCTTGGAGAAAACTTGGACAGATAACTTCTCATTCTACCAATGGACTATTACTTTTTTTTATTTATACATTAATTATATACAGTGTTTGATAAAGGTTTGGTTTAGTTCATTATCTACTCCTTATCGTTTATTTAATGCCTAAATTTGATTCATTTTTATGTTAGATTGTAATTATAAGTATATTTTTAATATTCCATTGCATTTTGTTTTAAATTGCACATATTTTTTATTTGTCTATAATTGTTTGTTTGCACACAGTTATGATATCATGTATTTCTATCTAATACAAATAATTTGTACACGGTTGTATTGTATCAAATACTAATACACAATTATATGATTTCAAGTAACCTTTTCTATTCAATAATAATCATTAATGAAGTATTCCTATCTAATACAAATAATTTTCAAATAGATTTGACTCATAGATGGGACTTCAACAGGTACTATCACTCTGGGTCAGAGGGGACCAGGGAGTAAAAGTAATATAAGGTTGGCTCCATACTTCTCAGAAATCAAGAACAGGAACTTCACCACCAGATGCAGATTAGTGTCATACCGAGAACATCCCTTGGGGGTAGGTATTACCCCTCTGTAGTAGATATAGACAGAATATTCTAAACCCTGCCAACAGGGTAGTTCATAAAGGATGCCACCTTAAGGATGAGAGGTTAGAATTTATGCCTATGTAAATATCATATTTTAATAATAATTATATGGTAATACTGTACTCAACAGCATTTAGTAGGTGAAATTATTGCATTATGTGCTAGCTTCATTTGAACATCCAGTCCTTTGTGTTGTGTCAGCTACTTTATTTTCCAAAGATGAACATTACTGAGATTTATTTAATTTGATATTTTTCTAGTCTGCACATTCCAAAAAATCAATAATATTACATTTAGTTGATAAATTTTAAAGCCATTTTTATTAACTGCCAAAATTCTTGATGGTGGTGCAGAACATTTAACTTGTTCACCCAGAAAATCTCTTAAAAACTTATCAAAGATTATGTATATAAATAGTTTCTAGATTTAAGATAATTTGAATCAGAAAGATGATTGAATCCTTTTTAAAAACTTCCCATTGTTTGTGTGTGCATGTGTGTGTGTGTGTGTGTGTGTGTGTGTGTGTATGCCTGTATTATTTGAGTATACAAATAATTTGTTTCCTCTTTAGCAACAAACATTAATGTAAACTACTATTCAACTTGTACAATTTATTGTCATTGCTTTTCAACTTATATTTATGGTTGTAAACATTGAGACTTTTGATAAAGCCTTTATTTTAACAGTCAAACCTCCAGTAGAAGATTTAAAAAAAAGGCCTTAGTTTCTTTACCGAAACCCCACAATCTGATCTCTGTAAAGATAAAGAGAAAATTCTTTCAAGCTGTAGCCATGTCAGTCTACTGTATGGCTGTCCCGCGTGGACTTTAACAAAACAATTAGAGAAAGAAATTGATGGAAACTATAAGAGGGTGTTGCACACTGTCTGAACAAATCCTGGAAATAGTACCTGCAAAAAAAGCATCTCTATGGCCACTTACTTGTGGCACACAGGCCATTAAAGTATGGCAAGACATGCTGAATAATGATGAAAAATAAAAGGGATATTCCCCTGTTGACACCAACACCTGTGTAGGCCAACCAGCAAAAACCTACATTGCTCAACTCTGTGCAGGAGACCTGCCAGGAGCAATGATTGATAGGGATAGGTGATGAGAGGGAATCACGAGAATCCATGCTGTTAGCACAACCTGATGATGAGGATGTATACACACACAAACAACACACACATATATATATATATATATATATATATATATATATATATATGTGTGTGTGTGTGTTAAAATATTTTTAGATCATATATTTCATTGATTTAAATGTTAAAAACACTACATCTTTTCCAGAGTTGTCTGATCAGCAAAAACTTACATCAATCAGCTCTGTGCAGACACTGGATGCCATACTGAGGACTTGTCAGGAGTGAGGACTGATAGAGAGTTATGGGAATCCGTGCTTTCAGCATGACTTGATGATGATGAATACCACTATGTGGAATTTGCAGATTATCTTCTAATAACTAATATCCTTGTATTTTTATTCAGCCAACAAAATCAATGAAACCTCAAAGCAGACTTACAGTAGAATCCTTCCAAAAAAACTGGTTCTGGTTTTTGATAACTGAAATTAAACAGCAATAAGCCTGCTTAGTACTTAAGATGAATGACTTTTTAGTCACAGCAAGCACTGTAAGCAACATGAGATCTGTGTGCCAGACTAAGCAAAGTTTGATAAATAATGATAAAAACTCAGAGTAGCCAACATGTCCTCTGTTTTCATTACAACAACAACAACAACAACAACAACAATAATAGTAGTAATAATAATAATAATAATAATAGTAATAATAATAATAATAATAATAATAATAATAATAATAGTCTCATTCTAAAATCATCTTTGTCATCATTTCTAGATATCAGTTTCAGATGAATAAATCCTTTTCATTTGTTGGTTTCTAATTTCAGTCATTACAATGAATAATTAATACTGTAAGCAGGTCACTGAAGATATTTCAATAGATTACTTATCTATTATGAAAAATGATATTGTGCGTATCTTTTACATTCATGGAAGAAATGGTAGACAGAACAAGCTAATGATAATTTTATATCATACCATCAGCATGTTCTGGTGCTGCCAGGGACAAAATACCAAAGAGATAACATTAAGTGCATCTAAATGATCATCATATGCACAAACACTGCACAATAAACACTTGTAACTTTTTGATTGTGTTTAAGTGAGAGTAATTAAACTGAGAACTAATAAAAATATCTTACAGCCAAATCTCCTTTTACCGATTTAAGAATCGATTGGACTCTTTAGCCTTGGTATGGCAACCAGTCTACTGATTTCAAAATCTTGGACAAAGCTGTTTGCATTTAAATCTATGCTCATGCTCTTGGAAACGGCATGGATCCATCTTTTCTTCCTGCAGCTATGAATGAATAATAGATCAGACTGATCTCTTTTGCCTTGGCATGGCAACCTGGAAGGAAAACTAAATTCAAACCAGCTGGAGATATCTCCACACTGGATGATAACCCTCTCAAATTACTGGACCAGTTTACATACCTAGGTAGTAATATCTCATTTACAGAAAGTAATCTCAATATACATATATAAAAAGGTATGGACTGATATTGACAAATTATCATATGGAAATCTGATCTCTCCAATAAGATAAAGTGAGAATTCTTCCAAGCTGTAGCCATGTCAATGCTACTGTATGGCTGCACCACTTGGACTCAAAAACAAAACGCTTAAAGAAAAAGCTAGATGGAAAGAAGCATCCAACAAGAAAGCAGCTGTATGGCCACTTGTCCCCAATCACATGAACCATCCAAGTAAGATGAACAAGACATACTGGACACTGCTGGAGAAGTAAGGATTTACTCATAAGTGATGTTTTCCTAGGGATACCTACACATGGACACAGCAGTGTAGGCCGACCTGCCAAAACCTACATCAGTCAGCTATGTAGATTCTGGATTCTGTGCAGGCTGACAGGGATGGTTGGCAGGAGGGTCATGGGCATCCTTGCTGTCAACATGACCTGATAATACTCTGCTTAAGAATTCACCCTGTGTCGCATCCTGCCAGTGGTGGAGTGGTTGAGTAAATACATATTTTTGCTGATTTCTAAAAAGCTTAGCTGCTACTAATTATCTTATTATGATGTTCTGCTTCATGCATTGGTAGAATTTTGTTTGGAGATTTCTGAAATGTGTCAACTTTTATTTCATCTGCTACACCATTATTTAAAAAAATAAATTTAGTAAATAAGATTACTCTTTTTATGAACAATATATAAGAATAAACATTAAATGCTATATCTTCAAAATATCTCTATATCAATATTGTTGTAACTACAACGGCTTACCTACCTTCATTCCTGGGATGAAATTAAGTATGTATTCCTTACTTTAGTGTGCATCATGTGCAGGTACCCAGAGAGTATGATGCACGCATATGTGATGGACTAAACTAAGCTAATAGAAACCTAACCCCTCACACATATATAGGTTCAGTAAACGAACCAGGTTTGGTAGGGTGTCTTGTCTTTAATGATAAATAGATGTCAGGTCACATGAAACCTATTGGTCAATTTTGACAATTTACTGAATTTATGAAGGTAGGTTATTATTGTTGTATGCATTCTATTAAACTGTCATTCCATTTCTCATGTGATCAACTTGGAAGTTTTTTCAATTACAGATAGGAGAGATTGATTTCCAATTAAAGTTGGAGTCGATGAGGTAAAGATTCCTTAAAAAAAAACTGAGTAAACCATCACTAGCATTTCGTGACACAAAAGACTTTATTTCCATAGACAGTGCAAATATTCCTCACCACTTTTGAAACTGATGACCCTATCATAGAAGTGCTTCAAATTGTTTTTTTTTATCTACACTCATTTTATGTGTCACATCAAATAAAGTTATGTAACTTGAAAAATATTTCTGATGTGAAAAAAGGGAAATTCAGTTATAAAATGTTTAAAAAGGTATATAACCACCATTTTGACCATTCATCTTTAAACTATTTTGAATTTAAAAACTATTTATAGCATATATAATATATATATATATATATATATATATATATATATAAGATGAACAAAAAAAATCTTTTACATTATCTATTTTCGAATTGTTCTCAACTAGTTTCAACCTTAGGTCATCCTCAGGAGAAAAGGTTCTTGTAAAAAAATTGTATTTAGAAAGGTTTTAAAAAAAGTTTTCAAAGCCACAAAAGACGTGTTGGAAAAATGTACTGACAAGATGATGTCTATTTGTTGAGTAAAAACCATCTTCGGGTTAAATTTTCTTGGATTGTTTGATATACATGATGAATTTTTGCAAGCTGTGGTGAGGACACCTGGCTAATGAGTTTTTAATTAGGCTTGGAAATTTTTCATTTCATGTTAGATGTGGGTGGTCAGTGGATATCTATATTTATTATCAGGATGGGCAATTAAATTCTATTTTATTGTTGATGTCTTTTTTAATTCTTTCAGTAATCTGCAAAGATAGATTTTTAAGTGATTTTGGGATAAATGATATAAACGCTTAGACATATTGAGAACTGCTGCATTCAACAACATTGGTCAAACTGAATTGATTAGATTCTCTACATCTCAGTATCATGACATTTATCAACCAAATACAAAATGGTGATTTGGGAGAATTTCAAATTAAATGCATCTCTCATGCATTTATAAGTTTGCTTGGTTGTTTAGCTTTACATTATGTCAACCCTTATTGGGTTATTTTATGCCAGTCAGTTTAATGATTACATATGATACAATCATTTTGAACATGTAAAGGCTTCATTATCCCAAGCACCCAAGATAGGATACTAACAAATACTATCATGCTGGGTCAGAGTGGACCTGGGAGTAATGGCAACAAAAGGGTGACAACACACTCATTAAATATCCAAGACTCACTATTGGATGCATTTTAGTGTCATACCAAAGAAATCCTTTTTTTATAAGTGTGTTTTACTCTTCTGCAGGGAATGTTGTCAGTTCATTCTATGCCCTGCCAACAAAGCCAGTAAATTTGACACAACAGCTGTGAGAGAAAGTACTATACACCACAGGATATTTTTTTTCATTTTTGGTAAAATAAGATCATCTATCTTCTTTTTTTAATATTTGTTATATACATACACCTAATTTCCTTATTGCAACACATTGCAATACAAAAAATAAGCCTTTCTATCATATGATGGTTTTAGTTACATATCTATCATCTTGCAAGTTATCATTAAATGCGTGGAATATGAATAAGTGTGTTTGGGATGTGTGACTTTGATATGGCATTATATCATTTGAATTTAAACCTTTCATAACAAAAGAATTATTGAAATTCATTTTTCAGAAATAAAATGAAAGTCATAATCTGTGTGTAAAGTTTTGTTAGCTGCTTTTATAGTAAACTAGTAGCCTTTTGGTCTTTTACTGCCATTTTTTTGGTGTGCTTTTCCCTTTAAAATGAGTGCCTGGATGTCTGTAATTTCTGTTCTATTTTTAGGCCTGATGCACGGTTTATTTATTTATCTAAAGAGCACAACACAAATTGTATACCCACTTGCCAGATATGTAACGGTATTGTCAAAACATTTTTGGTGCAAAAATAGGACCGCAGCCGACTAAGATTGAATTTGAATTATTTACATTTTCTGACCAATTTGAGTTTTTGCAATGAATGCTAAATTCTCAGTGTGAACGATAAATAAACAAAAGAGTCTAGAAGAACAATAGTTGGTTCTCTATATCTCGTTTCCTCATAGGGAATGAATGTGGGAACAATTCATGACAAAGTGATAAGGAGATTTTAATGCCTGAGCAAACATGACAGAAGACACAAAGAAGAGCTTATATAGAGATGTATGAGCAACTATTCCTAATAGGAAAATAGTCTTTTAGTTGAGAAAGTTGAGTTCTTGCTATTATAGCAAGTAAAAAAGGGAAGTATAAAGTGTTGAAATTCACTTTAGTCAGTACAAATTAACACTAACAGACTCTAATAATAATAAGGGCCAGAAGTTATCTGCCCTAATCCATTTATTGTACGGGTGAGTTACTTGACCTTTGACCTATTAATTTCAGTCATTGTTTTTAAATGAATAAAACACATCGTGTTATGAAAAGCAGTCGTAATGTGTTGCCTCGTTAATACAATGGAAGGTATCTCAATTGGAATATGTCTCAATGAATAACTGCGCTTGCTAAAGACAAAAGGGTACGTCTCTTTTTTTCTGCGGGATTAAGTTATTAAATTCCCAACATAAAGACATATGTTAAGCATGTTCTCATGTGCCATGCAGCATGAGGTTGTTGGGGGTGAAGGAGGGCCCCCTCCTCCTCCATAGACAGGAGACGCAACTGGTGTATGTTACGTCTCTCGAGACTTGAAGGTAAAAAAGGTTTTGATTTTTGCTGGTTTCATTTTTATATTGCTGCTCGCTACGCCACCTAGCGCCGACTGGCAGACACGAGGAGCTAATTACCGTTCGAGTTCCCTAGCATCATATAGGAAAACTGTGGCAAGTAAGGAATGTAATCCCTACAAGAGAATCAAAATATTTTCAGGCTTGAAATTCTGTCATCAACCTTTCCAAGCCAATAAAGGCGTGCATTGTGTAATGGTTATGACGTTATTTTCGACTGAAGGCTTGAAACTGTTGTTCCCTGTCAATTATCCGTACCACACTATTATTTACACATCAGCAGACTAGTAATCAAGTTCGTTTATGATTAAATACTTAAAAACGATGAGAATACATTGTATATGAAGTCGGGGAAATAACAATGTAAAGGCAATCTCTGTTAGAAATCCTGGTATTCTATTTCCAGTCACGTGACCAGTATAGTAATTGGAGGGAAGCTTGAAACAAAAAAATAACTAGAAAATATCCTCACTTAAAAATAAAACAAAAAACAAGAATAAAATAAAAACACAAAGTGAGGTAAAAAGTTAACTGTAACAGCCTTAAAATTACAGGGTAATTTGTACCTCATTTTCGTGATTTTTGTCAAACATTAGATAATTTTCTGTTCTGTTCATTTTACTTTAGTATGTCATAGTGTTTGGCGGTCCAAGTAAATTTACCGTTTGTTCAAAAATCAGTATGGGCTTTGTGTTGAAGAAAACACAGCTTAAAAAGGTATCGATCCAGGTTTAAAGTTTTGTACGTAATGCTGAGCTGACAATATAAGCTGCATGATGATGCAAATAAAAAGCAGATATACAGTTAAGTTAGAAAAGAACAATTAATTACAATTAATACAGAAAGAAAGCGTGGGATTATCACCGTTATCTATTAGGGAATTCCTGATGATGACCACTGGATAGCGTTGCCCAAATCAGTATATAAAAAGAAGCGCGGAAATCTTCTCTCTTTTACTTACAGCCAAGAACCCTCGACCTCAAGGGACAGGGACGTTTTCGTTCCCAGCTAACCTTGCGTAAGCCTAAACATGACACTATGGAATATTGTCTTAAGCTTACTTGCTTACACACATACATATTTAATTCACCACAACTAAGAAACTCTTCTCAAATATGGAAGTCTCTCACAAACTTTCATATCTCTTAGGAAATTCACATAAACGTACGTGCGATAAGGACATTTTTATATACCCACTTCTATTTACTCCTTTTGTATTCTCTATTCAAGTTTCTCGGGTAATTGGTGAAGAACGATAGTTGGTTGAATATATCGTGGCATGAATATAAGAGCAATTCACGATTAAGTTGTAACAAGGATATTTCATTGCCAGAGCAAACTTAATAGAAGATAATACAGACGACAGAAGATACAAAAAAGAGATTATACATAGTTGTTTAAGAGAAATGTCCTATTAGGAAAGTAATCTTTTAATACATAAAAGTTTTGAGGCTGCTAGTAAAAGGGAAGTATAACACTTACATGTTGTGCATGTTCTCGTGTGCAATGTGACACAAAATGCTGGGTGCTCAAAGCAACTCCTGACCGTAGACAGGAGATGCAACTAGTGAGCGTTCTTCTCTTGAGGGGTAGAAGGTAAAATCGGACCTTTGACTTTGGCGCTTCCCCTTTTATACCACTGCTCACTACGTCACCTAGCATCTACCAGTAGTCACGGGAGGTAATTACTTTTCGTGTCTACTTACGTCAAATAGGTGAACCGTGGCAAGTACAGAATATAACCTTTATACAATAAAATAGGTTGTTGCTTATTTTACGTAATTGTTCTTATATTTATTCTTGAAAGGAAACAGCATTTCTTTAATTAACATTCTTCTACAAGACAATATTAAAGAAATTTCACATATAAGCTTACAGTACACACAATATATTAAAAATACGAATAGAGGTTGTGTTTGTGATTTTCAAATGTTAGACTAATTTAGCTTAGAAATGTCAATAATAAGATACTGGCTTCCAGACGGATTTTTAACCCCTGAATACACAGGGGTCTACACTCTGCCATGACTATCATAAAAGTGATAAAAACATGTCCTTTTCGTGCTCTTATATAAGCAATGTTCCATAGTTGTAAATAACTTTCTGTCTGCCAAAATTTGTGCCGGTGGCTACAAAATGTGTTTATTACTTTATCATAATTTGTATTGGACAATTATAAGAGCTTGTAACAAACAACACGTACAAAATTGTCCAAAAATACGATTCGAAATACAGACGATATTAAATTCAAGTTAAAATTAAAATTTCAAATAGATCACACATCACATGACCTTAAAACTGCGTTCAGATGTAGTTGTAAACATCATGTGACAAAAACGTAAAAAAACAAAAACAACAACAAAGTACTTTAACCAATCAAAACTCCCAATAAATTGCATAAGAGCTTACCTTAGCTTCAGGGAACTCCCACCCCACGGGCAGCAGTCAAGTTTGTGGAGACCACAGGAAATATTTACTTCCCAAGCCAAGAGTTGAATGAGAAAAATATAATGGCTTGTAAACTTAAATAAGTCGGAAATGGCTCCAAATTATAAGAAATAACATTTTACAGCATGTTTCTCAACCAATCAAATCTTTTCTTTTTAGATTTTAAAACTACTTACACAAACAAATAGAGAGGAAAAATTGAGATCAAACCTGTAACCATCAGAGATTCTAGAGGAATCCAGGTAACTCAAAACGGCATACAAATTATACCACACGTAAATATATTACAATGTATTAAACAAACACAGACACACATAAAAAGAACTTCAATAACTTCTTTTATTGGACAAAAGCAAGTGACAATTTTGGTAAAGAAAAAGAAAATCATATTTTCTTTGTAAATTTTGTATATAGAGTTACTTGTTAGATTAAAAAAAATCTATTACGTGTTCTTTTGGGGTGGGAGTAACACCTTTCTTTCTTCTTCCATCATTTTTCTTTGAAATATGACAACCTCATCTACAAGCAAAAACATGTTATCATGTTTCACTATAAGAAATGCGGAAAACTCATTTAAGGGTCGGATTGATCTAAGTGTTGATACCTTCCTCGACAGTTTTATTGCCCGAGGTGCCGTGAAGCTGAGGTGTTCTTGACATCACACGTTCGTACCCGGGAGGGATCTTTGCTTTTAAAACAACCTTGTGCCGAAATCTGCCTATAGCAAGAAAGTAAGGTAAATAATCTGTTCTACATAGAACCGATCTTTGTTATTGTAATATGCGGTCTGCCTCAGTATTTGAGACCTACTTAAGCATTTGAATCATGAGTCTTCTATGGATGCACACACTCAAGTAATAGAACGCTGAATACCAAATTGAAATTCCGAAGAAAAGAAAGAGTTGAAATATTTCAATCTCATCTTGACCAATTTTACCTAAAACGACTCAGAAAAAATGAAGCCGATTTGTTTAATGTCATTTTAAAGATGTACACACAAACCATAATATTCTAATGATCTTTTATTGATTTAAATTTAACATTTTTGACAAATAGGAGTAAATCTGTAATAATGTTCTATTTTGTACTATATTTTAATTCCTGAAATCCACTTTGAAAGATAGAATGCACAATGAATTAAGAAAAATGTGGTAGACCATATGTTACAATTGTAATATCACAAAAAAGCGTAGAAGAAAAGACGAGAAGGGTTGGATTAATTTCGTTTATTTAAAAATAAACAAAAGCTGGAATTGTTGAGATGATAATTCCTTTTCGCTCGGTGAAATGAGGGCAGTCGTGGGGTTGAAGCCTGTTCTGGCTGATGACTTCGCTCTGCGTGACGCGGGGTGGGTCGGAGGTATGGCGGTTCCTTGATCTCGGCCTGCTGTGCTGACGTTCTCTGTGACGGCCTACGGTCAACTGGTTTATCGACTTTAAGTCAGGTGTTTTTATAGCTAATAAGGTTGGAGCCTATGTGTAGAACATTTCGTTTACGCTGCCGTGGGGTTAACATCCGGTTGGTGTCAGTAACTTATCTTCTGTTCCAAAGTGTTTTGTTTTATTTTAATTTGTTTTGTTGGTGAGTGGATGTATTGGGCTATGTTACAATTATCAGTAACTTAGGTTCTGTTTCGAAGTGTTTTGTTTTGTTTTGTTTTTTGTTTTTTGTTTTTTGTTTTTAATTTGTTTTGTTGGCGAGTATTGAAGTCAGTTAGACAGTCAACAATTGGTTTGACTGGCCAAGCCTAACATGAAGTTACTAGTCCATTAATGAGCCCACTATAACAGCTTAAATAATTCCTGCCACTGCTGCCAGGAAGAGTCCATTAAGCTGAGCGGGTGTTTGACTGTTCTACTGTCCAATAGTTAACAATCTGTAACAGTCATTTCCAGACTGCAGGTTCAATCCTGGCTAAGGGTGAAAGTAACACAGAATGACAATTATCAGTATTCTACATCTCCCCTTCCTCCCCCCTCTCCCATTGCGCAGGCGTATTGGCCTTTGAGGAGAAATTAGTTCCTTTCGGCCAGGCTGATTAGAGGAGCAATCTTGACAATGCCGGGGTATTTTCGTCGGCCTTGGTTTTGGGGGCGGAGTGACATTGGGTGAGGCCTGGTCCCTAATGTTGAGGTGTGGGTGTTAGAGTTGGAGCCAATGGGATCAAGCATAGCACTAGGCAATGGTGTGGGTTTGGGTTTTGTGGTCAGCTTTTCAGGAAGCGTCGGTTTCTGAGTGTGATCCTACCTGATCCGTCCACTCGGAGCCGGTATTGTCGATGTGGGAGAACCTCAATGACGGTGCCTGTAGTGGTCCACCGGCGGTTTGATGGGTTTTGAATGGCTACTTTGTCACCATTCTGTAGCGGGTCAAGACTGTGTGTGTACCTATTGTATCTTTCCGACAGCAGGACATTCCGTTGACGAAAACTCTCCTCACGACGTTGTGCTGCGGCTATCCATTCAGAATTTGTAGAGGATAGGTCTCAATGGGATCGAATCCCGGAGTCGGCGGTGGAGCAGCAACTGCGCGGGATAGGCCGATGCCTTGAATGGGAGTATTGCGGTATTGGAGGATTGCTTGGGCAACACTATCGTTGTCTAGTGAACCCTGAGGGCCTGTTGCCATGGATTATCCTTTTGGCAGTTTTGACAGCGAGTTCCGCTCGGCCATTGGATTGAGGGTATGCTACTGATGATTTTCTATGTTTTAAACACCATGACTTGAGAAACTGATGAAATTGCTCAGAATTAAAAGGAGGGCCACCGTCACTACTCAGCTCTTCAGGAGTACCATAAGTGTGGAAGAGTTTCCTACAAATAGATATTAATCTTTTAGTGGTGGCATGACCAGGTTTTAGGTGATATAAGATGATCCAGCCCGTGAGTCGGTCTGCGCAAACAAGGTATGCAATATGCCCAACGTAAAATATATCCATTACTATTTGTTGGAAGGGCCAATCTGGAGTTGCTGTTAAAGTGATTGGCTCGAGGGGTTGGGATGGGGCGATACTGGTGCACACCCGACAATTATTCCTGAAATTGCGTATGGATGCGTTCATACCAGGCCAATACACTGAATCGTTTGCACGAGCTTTCATGCCCTCTACACCCTGAT
This sequence comes from Doryteuthis pealeii, assembly GCA_023376005.1. Taxonomy (NCBI): domain Eukaryota; kingdom Metazoa; phylum Mollusca; class Cephalopoda; order Myopsida; family Loliginidae; genus Doryteuthis; species Doryteuthis pealeii. The sequence continues at coordinate 75,435,867 of CM042150.1, forward strand.
GAGCTGAATGTAGGCAATGTAGCACTTTCCCTTGTAGGGTCCTAGGTACGATAATTCTTTCGTCCATCAGTGCTAAGCCTCTGTCCGTGGTGAGTCTGTGACGTACCTCCCAGAAATGGCGGATTCCTGGTTCGACCTGAGAACGTATAGAAGGAAATCCTTGTTCAATCACCTTTAAAAGTGATGTGTAATGCTGATCATTCTGGCCAGATGCACGAATATGGTCAAGTGATATGATATTGTTTGCTATCCCTACAATTCGTCATTGCCTGATGGGTCACTGATTCCATTAAGTCATCTATGTCGTCAGAGAGGTGTGTGTCCTGGTTAGAAGGTTGTGTTGAGAATAAAGTAGTAAGGGCTTCTACTATGGCAACTGGGTTGCGGGATATGGCATCAGAACCCTTGTGCCACTTGCCGGGCAGTGCTGAATGGTAAAGAAATATCTTAGGGACCTCTCCTTCAGTTTAAATAGGCGTGGGTTGTGAATCTTACTAAGGTCCCTATCACCAAATACCCCTGTTAAAGGCTGGTGGTCTGTGACCACTATTACATTAGGGCATCCCATGATAAACATGCGGCATTTGTCTAATAACCAGGCGATTGCAGCTGCTTCGCCCTCAATGGGTGCATATCGGCGCTCTGCGTCAGTGCAGAATCTGCTACCTGCAAATATGATGCGCCAGCCCTCTGTGCAACAAACTGGAGCCTTGTCTGTGGGGCATGTGCAGTGTTTTTGGAGCAATAAAAAACCCATACCTTCTTTGCTCCAGTCTGGGGCAAGGCAGGTTGCGTGATTCATGTCAAAGCTTGTAACTCCCTTCTTTACCAAGCCAACGATAACCTCCTTAGATTTGCGGAACGCGTTCTCGAAATCTTGGTTCCACGTAAAGTGTGAATTTTGTTTGACCAGGTCTCGAAAAGGAGCCATTATGGGGCTTAGGGAGTATGCCCATGCCACTTGATTAACCAACCCAAACCATGACCTTGCGTCGGTTATGTTCTTTGGGATAGGGAAGTTTTTTATTGCATTGAGTAGTTCTTTGGAAGGGGCAACTCCTGTTGGTGTTATTTGGAGACCACCAAATTGAACCACATCCTGACAAAATTGGAATTTTTCCTTGTTGAGCGTGATCCCATTTTCTGCACACAGTGACAAATAATCAAAGGTATGATAAAAAGCACCTTCTATATTTTCGTCATAGAGTAGGGTATCATCAACTACCTTAACTTTGCGGGGAACATCTCTGATTATTTCATCATATCTGCGTGTATAGGCATCGCCGGAGGCTAAATATCCCTGGGGCATTCGCAGATACATAAAACGACCCCACTCAGTGATGAAGGTAGTGAGTGGTTGTGATTCCTCATCTAGAGGGATTGAATGATAGCCATCCATAGCATCTAAGACAGTTTTCTTAGTGTTGGAAGGTACCTGTAATGCCAATTGGAATGGCGAGCTGGTGTGGTGTGTCTCTCGCTTGCATTGGGAGTTCAAATATTGGTAGTCTACCGTTCTTCTAGGCCTCCCGTCTTTCTTTGCAGTTATTACCATTGTGCTGCACCAGTTAGTGGGGGTGCCAATGGGTACTGGGGCGAGGATACCCCTTTTGACATCATCCCAAAGGGCCTGTCGTACCTTCTCTTTAAAATGATATGGTACTGGGATAGGGTTATGTCTTGCTTTGGGGGTTGATCCTTCCTTGAGGTGTATGTGGGCTGGGGGCCCAGCCATAGCAGGAAATTTTCCGTTTTTGTTGAAAGTCATTTCCAGACTGCAGGTTCAATCCTGGCTAAGGGTGAAAGTAACACAGAATGACAATTATCAGTATTCTACAGCGAGTGTGTGTATTGTGTTAGTAAAGATTGTGAATCAATAGAGATATCTATTTCTGTTATAAGACAATAAAACTTTTTAATAATTTAGAACAGAACCTTTGCGATTAACCACACACACACACACACACACACACATATATATATATATATATATATATATATATAATATATATATGGAACTGATTGTATTCTTTATGACCCGCACACGCGTTGAAAATAGAATTTGTCGCAACAAGTTAAAGAAACCAATATACATGAACATTCATTTTAACATAAAAATACAAATATTAATAAATACTTCCGTTCATTTATTTCATAAACTCAGTTCCGTTGTTTTGCCCACCTGATTCGTATATAACGAAACTCTGATCTAATTACCTTCCCTATTGTGTCACATCATACTCGTGTGGAGGGTTGGGCAAATACATAAACTGTAAAATGATTTTTGAGGGAAAATTCATTGAAATGGCTGCAACAATTCGGCCCCCTCCTACAGTTGGTTTTGTAAAAAAAAATATTATATTTTTGTTTGGGCCATGGTGCCTTCCAGGGTTTGAAATTAGCGGAGTGAATTTTTAAGGGCCTGTGGTTGGTCAGTTGTGACGTCACAGAGGGGACGGGGGTGACTTCTTCACCACAATCCTCTTCTTCAACTTGGAACTGTTCGGTACAGACGTGAGCGATAAACTCTCTCGGGCTAAAAGCCCAACCTTCCTCCATTCGGTTTGACCGCTATGAAGAGCAGGTTAGCTCTCGGGCTAAAGGCCGCTGGTTTTTGACATCTTCGGTCGGTAATTTTAAAGAGAACTCTCTTTGGGGCGTGACTGTCCTGGTAAAAGGGAATCTTAAGAATTGCATCTTTGAAGAAGAAGCAAAAGAATTTTGAGAAGATTCGAGAACGAATCAAATTTTATGGTGAATTATATTATTATATCTATGGGTCTTAAATTGAAGAAAATTAAAGGAAGAACTTTGAAGGAGGAAAGGAAGAAAGTTAAAGGTTAAAAGAAAGAAGAGAAGAAGAAAACAACGGAAAACACCAAACTCTGTCACAACTGAAACTGGAAAAATTCCCAACCAAAAACTATTTCGTTTTTTTTTTCTCCACTCGCCTCCCGGCAAGTAATTTTGTTAATGTTTTGTATTGTTTGTTTTATATGTTTTTTTTTTTGTGTTATGAAAACATCTGCACGAGAAAATTTGTGCAATCCTTGAGCAGATAAATTCAGAGTAGTGTTATTGTTAAATAAAACATAGTTAATTTTGATAGTAAGTGTTTGTCTCGTCCTTTTGACTTTTGTGATTCATTTTCCTCAGTATGTCATTTGCACTTGTTTTGTTTTTATTTTTTATTTGTTACTTGCGTCGAATTCTGTTTAACAACAGCAGAATTCCGACAAAACACACCAAACCAAACTTAGTAGTCGATAGTGTATTTAAATAATAGATTCTTCTTTACTACAAAGACAATGTAATCCAGTACTCCCAGTCTCAAGTTCTTCAGAAGATTCTATGTAGATCTCTTGTTCTCCGACCGAGATTTTAATGAAATGGTTCCAGGTGCCTCGGTTTATGTCCTAACCCATTCTTTAAACATATCTCAGTTAAGAAATACCTTAAATATGTATTCTTTTAACGGAGACACTTGACACTAAGTTTGAACAGAAAATAATTTATGTTATTCAAAAATTTTGTTAAATGGAAAACCTTACATGGGAAATATTAAATCTTACTCCATAACAAGTAGGAGTCTCGAAAGTTCTCGAAGAGAGGTCGAGAGGACGAAAAAACGAAGGTGGTCTCCATTTCAGGAAGGGAAAGATACATGGTTACAAAAATTAAACTTTCACTTACATTTATTTCGGATGTTACAAGTTCTTCAGACCGGAAGAAAGATGATCGTTTCTGTTTTTGTATTACCTTTCCTGTTTGATTTACACCTCAATTATTGAAATTTTATATTATTATCTTCGGTCTACACCGGGACTTATACCCCTAGGGGACTGTCACCGACACAGCAGCAACAGCAGCCATCTCTATCATCAATGGTCACGTGGTGATACCTTTAAAAAAGCCGTGTCACTAGCGATTCCTTCTCTTTTAGTTGTAACCCTTCTAAGGGCTCACTGCTGGGTTCGGCCCTCCACGTTCCCCTCATTTTGGTTGTACCCTTCTGACTGCTACTACAGGTAAGGGCTTTGCTCTCTCTCTCTCTTACTACGAACTGGACTTACGGATAGAAATACCCAAGACGGACTTCATCTATATCCTGCTTCTGGACTTTGAGAGATTGCTATCTTTTGACCCATGAAGGCTGATAGCAAATTACCTTTTATCACCAGGATAACAACTAAGGGAGCCGACGAGATAATTGCAACATCGGACAGGCTTCACACTTTGTTACCAATGCAGTCAATAGGCTGCCAGCAGAAATAAACTTTTTGCAACCTAAATAACCCACAAACAATTAATTACGGCTTACCCAGAACGGTGCTGTAACCAAAACTCAACTAAACAATAACATACGGCTTATACCTCACGTGCGGGTGTCGCTAACTTCTAAAAGAACTGTTTTAAACCTTTGTGTACCCTTTTTTATGTGCATATATGTATTAAAACTGCTGCAGTTCATGTCGTTGTTAACTCGTTCCTTGACGTCATAATTCCGCCCTTTCTCTTCTGCTTACCCCCCGTTAACCACCTTAATTTTTATACAATAACATCTTTTTAAATTACACCCAGAATTGTCTTGAATTCTCTGAAACTACGAGGGAACCGATTGGCTAATTACCAGCCAATAAATTGCGTTCCCGTCTATTCTTGAAAGATAACTTGCAACGAGGGTATGAAAGAGAAGTAAAATTAACCCTCGCCAGTAGACGAACAGAGACTCACCACCGAGAAGACGAGAGCGACTTTCTACACTGTCTCTAGTCCACTTCGGCACCTGAAATATGACATGGTACACACACACACACACACACACACACACACACACACCTGAGAATTAACTCATCCCCTACCATGACTGCGACACACTAACAATCACAAGAAAATAGGCATACTTTCTTTTTATTTAACAACAAAAATGTATGAAATTAGCAAATCGTCTCCTCATTTCTCATAATGTTAACACTTGTCTTTTATATCTACTTATCATTGTTTTTTTTTCTTTTTTGTGAGTGTGTTGCCTTATTAACGCTGGTATGGAAAAATGTATCGACTCCTCCCATGTAAGTCGTAAGAAAGGGGAAAAAAGACAAGCCAAATAGATAAATTCAACAATGTTTATATAATAGAGCGAATAATTGCTAAAACATATTCTTTTAGTGGTTAAAGTCTTACAATAGAATAAAGTTCAGTCTATATTTGTGGTCAATTTATCTTGTTCAGTGTTCGTAGCTGCTTTTGTTAGTTCAGGATTTTTGACTTCAGGGCTTCCCCATGCGCAGAGGGGCTCAAGTCTGCTTCCAGGCTATGCCCGCTTCTCCCGTATCTGCCCTTTGACTGTCCAGGTTTATTAGGTGCTGACTGTCTGCCCCTGTCCAGGTTATTAGCTTCTCCATCTCTCGGGTTATCGGGTTCTTAGTACCCCTACTTTTCGACTCCTGCTTGATTTGGGGCTATATTCATTCTTTACATAAGTGGAATCGTTCCTCAACATTAGGGGGGTAACCCATATTTTTCATACTGGCCTGGAAAATCTACTCGCGGACAGAATGACAAAAATGTTATACCCGTAACAATTCCCTCATGTTCACACCAACTTACACATCAATATGTTATTTGAGTTGTATCAAAAATGGTAAAATTTAACGGTCTGTAGTTCCTCTAAAAAAGCGATAACTTCTACGCTCATAGGTTTATCATTCTCCCCAAGTGGTAACTACATTCTAGAACAAATTCAGTTGTAGGAAAAAAGCAATTCCCGTGTTAATAAAATACACTAAGTTTACTGAAGATAAGTTTATTGGTGGTCGATAGTGACCTCCAATTTGACGTGTCGAATTTACCCCCCTCCTATATTTAACACAATGAAACTTGCATAAAGGTTAATATTATCTTCAAAATGTTTGGACCATTCAAAAGAAGAAACATTAAAAAAACTCCTGATGATTTAAAAAAAAAATTTCAGCTCATGGAAATAATGAAAATTATGAACGAAAACAATGTTTACATTTTTGCATCGTTAAATCAATTGAAATTTAACGTAGCCAAAAACTACCGGCTTTTAAAAAATATTCGATGAAAAATCAACTAACAGTCAAATTCTTATGAAAATTTCGATAATTGCTTAATTTTTGATGAAGTGATGTTTCAAATAGGTTTTTCCTAAAATATATTAGGGGAAATATTTTTACAAAGTCTACCTCCCTATATTATTTCATGAAATCTGAAAAAAAGAATCGATAAAAAACGATTTTTAATTTTTTTTCTATGAAGAGTCTGAATAATTATATCAGATTTCTATAAGTTTCTATACGGGATTCTTTTAGTAAAAGAACCATGACTACTGAATTCTGCTAAAAAATGTCATAATATTGACATTTCTTAGCAGAATTCTGTATTTATGGTTCTGTAACTAAAAAAAATCCCGTATATATGTATATAGATACATATATACGGGATTTTTTTAGTAACAGAACCAGTCGGTGCAAAGCTGGTTTGAATTCAGTTTTCCTTCTCTTAGACTGGTTGTCTAACCAGGTCTAAAGAGCTCATCTACTCTACTATTTACTTATAGCTAGGTTTAGAAGAGATGGATTTGTGCCTTTCCCAAGATGTATTTAATGTTTCTTCTTTTGAATGGTTCAACAATTTTGAAGATGATATTAACCTTTATTCAAGTTACATTGTGTTAAATATAGGGGGTAAATTAGACGCGGCAAATGTTCTATAAGCTTATGACATGGCATCTGCAACAACAAAACGTGTCTTCAATTGGCGAACAGACAATAATAGGGAAACAGAGCATAGCAAGTAAATTTGTTGATGTGTACATATCCATAGCAACAAACATAGATCGGGGACTGTTCCACTGTATTGTTATTGTTTGTTGGCTAAAGCCGTCTTGTTTTAACTGGCACGCAAATTACAACGAATACTTTTGTAGTGAAAATAATTAGCCAGTTTATTATTGGTAATTATGTCGAATAATTAAGTTATATTGTAATTTGATTATGACAATGACTGACTATTTGCAAAATTTACAAAATTCTTTAAGGAGGTTAATGCTACAGATTGTTTTGGTTGGACTTGCCATTCTAACTGAGCTGGTTACTAAAGGTATAGTAAAATATTATTACTTGTATGTTTTTTAAGAAATCTTTCTGAGAGAGAGAGAGAGAGAGAGAGAGAGAGAGAGAGAGAGAGAGAGAGAGAGAGAGAGAGAGAGAGAGAGAGAGAGAGAGAGAGAGAGAGATGAAAAAGTATTACCGTTTTTCTTAAATTTTTCTTAGTTTTTCGTAAAAGTTTTTAAATGTAAAAAAAAACAAAAAACAAAAAAAAAACAATAAAAAAACAAATCGTCTCTCAGACGTAGAGAACAACCACCGCTTCCGACTGTAATCGAACACTTTTCCCAACCCATGATTCAAACAGGTATGCAACAAAAATAAATAAAATAATTACAATAGTAATAAAAATAGAAAGAAAGCTTGTCCACAAATTATATCGATTTGGCTATATGTAGTTTTATCTGTTGTTATTTTTTTTTTTTTACTTGGTAAAATGAAATAAATGAATAAATCTAGTTTGTCTGCATGAAACTTGTATTTAAAAATAAACATTCTACTGCAAATATTCTTCCAACGATAAAATGTGCGAGTAAGTGAATATACGCAGGAAATTGTGCATGGGACCTGCTGGCTCTGCAACTGGGCTGGGTAGATCCCGAAGACGCGACGTATTCGAGGAATCACAGAAAAATCTATAAAAGAAAATAACAAGGAAGCAAATTCGAAAATATATTTATTCAATTTTTTTTAACAAAATACCCTATTTATAGATACATTCGTTCAGATATGATAAAGTACTGAATTTAAAAAATTGAAATCAGATAAATAGCATAATTTTGGTTGATTTCTTTTAAATTCGAGGTATATATATATATATATATATATATATATATATATATATATATATATATACCCAACCCATCCGCCACGGACAGGATGTGACATAAGATCATTTTGTAGGCGGAGTAAAGCTGGTTTGAATTCAGTTTTCCTTTTCCTAGACTGGTTGTCTAAGCAGAGCTAAAGAGCTCATCTACTCTACTATTTACTTATAGCTAGGGTTAGAACAGATGGATTTATGCCTTTCCCAAGGGTATTAACTAGCACGAAGTGAAACACAAACAGCCTCGTACATGATTTCCAACGACGCTTTTCCATTAGGCTATGAACAGAAATAATAATTTATATAAGATTTTTCTCTGGTTATTTTTCTTATGAATGCTATAAAGTTTAATGTACTTGTAAGAACCTTCTACTCGGGTTTTATTTTCTCAAATATCAAAATTCGGAGCATTGGGATTTGATTACAATAAATTAAAGAGCGGGACTGCCCGTAATTTCGTCTTTTAAAACATCCTATGAGTTTCATTGAAAGAATTGAATCAAGTAAATTAACAGAATGCAGAATTGAGAATTAACAATAATTGTATAACAAGAAATGCAAACTTGAATATAGAGTTGAGAACGGTGAAATGTGATTCTAATGTGTTTGTATGAGAGAGAGAGAGAGAGAGAGAGAGAGAGAGAGAGAGAGAGAGAGAGAGAGAGAGAGAGAGTAAGCATATGCAGCAGTGGATGGTGGGGTGGGTGGGGCTTTTCCGGGGCGGCATTTTTCGAGTGAAAAAAATTGAAGACCCGATCATTCATTTTTATGTTATGTTGTTTCAAAAAAGTAATCTCATTGTTTTGTTTTTTTGTTTTTTAATTCATTTTTTTCACATTCATTTTTTTTTGTTTAAAAGATCGCAAACACATGATATGCTACTCTGTCAACGTCCTCAGCTTTTATGAAGCTCGGGCGACTGTCTGAGATGCCGGTACTTTGATCTGGCCATGGTGTGAGCGACCCCTTGCTGGGGCTAAGTTATGATCATTGGTGCTGGTATCTTGTCCCCAATAAAAGCTGGTTCTTTGTTCTTGTGACTGGTTACCTGAAATGGAATTTAAGGAACTCAAGAGGAAAGAGGCAAAGGCAAGAGGTAGTTCTACGACATAGGCCCCATTGAACGGGGCATAGTCGGCTGCGGGGAGGGGGTAAGCCCTGGCCAGGAAACGACCTACACTCAGTTGCGGCCAAAGTTTGAATGGCCGAATTATTTTTGGGGGGTTAGGGAGTTAGTTCTTTCTGTTGGACATGCGCAAAGGGATTCTTCCGGTCAAGGCTCCATGGGAGTTTGTTGTTTTTTATTTTATTTTTATTTTCGTATTTTTTAAATCCCCACAGGCTACAAGACCACACCAGGACATTCAAATAGACATCTCCAATATATTGTCTATTTCGTACAACCAATATATATACATTTGCCGCTCCCATGTTTTTGTATTGCACTTATCGACAAATAATTTTTGGATCGTTTTTAAATAATTCTTAATAATAATAAAAAAAAAATGCCCGAAGATGTTTTTTTGTCTTTCAATGATTTAAAAATCAATTGTGAACATGTTGAAATTTTAATTAAATTTTTGGTATTTTATTCATGAAAATTTTTTTTATAATGAATAGCTTCTTTAATTAAAAAAAAATCGAGTAATATTTTTATCATTTAACAGGAGGGTTTCAACCTTTGGTCATTTGAATAAAAAAAAACCAATCACTAATTTTTACATTTCTAGAAAGATCAAAAACGAGAAGACCACATAAATTTACGAATTGAAGACCCTGAAGAAGTTATTTGAAATTCTTAATTTTGTTTTTAAAAAACTCAAAAAAGTATTTTTATACCGTGTTTTTTTTCTAGCAGAGTTTAAAAAACAATGTTTTTTTCGTTTGTTTGATCCAAAAGCAAATTTCGCCTGATGCAATTTACCGACCTTTTATTAACTTAAGATATTACAGTGCATTCGGAAAAGCCTTCGAATCCTTGTAACAGTTGTAATTAAATAAAGATTTATTTAATCTATCAAAAATGTACAATTAAAACTGGCCAATGTACAATAGCATATTTTCCGAGATTTTAATATATTTAAAAAGACTACGAACGATTTTTCATTCAGATTAAAATTGCTTGAAGAAATAAATTAATGTCGTCTTTTTCTTTGAAGATACTGAAAGCAAGTTGGAACAAAAGTTTAAAATTCTCGATAGCGAATATGGTGCTAACTTGGACGTATCTTGGCTGTCTTTGGAAGTTTTCCGACTTCCGGATTTTTTAGCGGCAGCTTCCAAACTGGAACGTGACATGATAATGCTGATCAAATCATCGGTTATCGAATGGCTGAGAATGATTTATTGATGGCAAATTCAAGAAACAGCGCCAAATATTGTGATTGCTCTACGGCTGTTTTTGACGCTCGCAATTTCTGTTGCTACGACAGAGAGAAGCTTCACAAAATTGAAGCTCATTAAAAGTTACTTGAGATCGAGTTTATCACAAGATTGCTTATCCAATTTGCCCCTCATTTCAATTGAAAACCGTCTTTGACCAAGATATTAGTAACTTTGTTTCTGCAAAAGCTCGAAAGGTTAAAATATGATAACCTTTGTTCAGATAATTTTTGAATTTGTTATTTTCGAGTACTAATCAATGCTATTAAGGGTATTTCATTTACCCCCCCCCCAAAAAAAAAATAATCGGGCACCATTATGAATACACTGCCTCGGTACGCCAGTGGCAGAAGCGGTCTCTTTAAAATTGATTACTGTATTGTTGAGTGTTGATTTCAACTGTTGGACATGAGTGAGTTCTTCAATATCGTTGACCTTAGCGACATCTGTGAGGCTCTGTTGTTGGGACCAAACTTCGTGATTATTATACTGTTTTTTCTTAAGAAATCGGCTCCAGAATTATAATATTTTATTCATTTCTAATTAGTTCAGGAAATCCACGTGGTAGTTTACTTCTACACCCGCGTGATATTTTAGCGGTATCTACCTAAATTTTTTATGAATAATAAAACAACCTTTCTGATTTGTATTCTATGTTTTTGTTTTGTACGATTCAACTGGTGTGTTTTATGATGCAAGCACTTATTGCGTGTGATTGATTTATAAATATTTTGGAGGCGTGCTCTAATGTTTATCTATTTTAATGGATACCCCAACTAAAGTTAATATTTTTATATATTCAAGTTAGGACATATTAAAAGATTTTTGTAAAAAAGTCAATTGATTGATTTTAATGGCATATTAACCTGTTTAGGGCTATCTTATGCCTAGATGTTGGTTGGCTCTGAAGTGTATCTGGCCGTTAAAACAGATATATATCCTAGACATTGATGAATGAAAAAAATTACAAATAGTTAATATACATGTTTGGTTTGGTTGTTTTCTTAGCGGCATTTCAATCTTTTGTGGGTTATTTAATGCCAATATTTCACAGTTGTATAGTTTTAACTATTCCTATCTGATACTAATCGTTTTCTAAGGCAAGGATGGCTTATCAGAACTTCACTGTTGGTAATTAGCAATTACAATACTTAGAAGAGTCCCAGATATCTGAGGACTTCGTTGAAAAACCACCAGTTAGAGCTGGTGTGAAACACTCGCAAAGAGTAAATAATAACTGATAAAAAGTGGATTATTTTATTAAAATTTGTACTCCTTGTAAATAATTATCAACCCCTCTGCATGAGCAGGATGTGACACAAGGTCAATTTTTCCATGGAGTTTAACAGGCTTGAATTCAGTTTACCTTTTAGACTTGTTGCCTAACCAAGGGTAAAGATCCCAGTCTGCCCTACTATTTACCCATAGTTGGAGGGACAGCAGGTTGATCCATAGCCTTCCCAATGGTATTAGCGCTATGTGAAATGTAGACATCCTCGTCTAGGATTTGAGCTCGTGTCGGCGTGTTCATTTTCTACGATTCTAGCCATTACACCATGCGCCTCCACATGTTCCTTGTATAAATTATTTATTTCGTTAGATTTTAACGTTGAAAACTAAGGCCTTTAGAAATGAAGTTAGATTCATTGTATTTTTTCTAAGAAAAAGCATTATCAGACATCTTGACTGACTTATGAGTTTCCCCACCGTTTAAATTAAAGGCTTAAATGTAACCCAACAATTTTTATATGGTAAAATAGTAAGTAAGTCGTTGGGGCGGCCTAATGTCGGTATCAGCCAGATAGCGAGGGAGTCTATCCCCTTTTCACTAGCGCTAGACCAAGGAGATTATTTTAGCATCTGAGGCGGAGCGCAACACCCACCATCAGCTCCTCACTATACCGCACAGATACCTGTGCTACTCATACGCTGAGTTGGCGAGGGCCAGTATCGAACCTAGAACCTTGTGATTTCTAGCCGAACGCTCTACTGACTGCGCTAAACCGACCCTTTAGCAGAATATATTCATCCACGAAACTGTAATTCTTCGTTACATCAAAATGAAAATTATGATATTTCTTGTCTAAAATGATAGCAGGAATATTACAAGGCATTTGTGAGATACCACAGTAAAAAATAAAAATAAAAATAATAATTGATTCATTTTAACGGCAAGGGAACTGCGTTCATTGTATGTTCATATTTGCATGTTTGTGCATTTGTTCCTTAAGAGTTTTTTGTTTTGTTTGCACACAATCCTATGAATAATTTATGAATAACTCTATTTGACCCATAGATGGGATCCTGACAGAGTGGGAACAATGGCAATGAAGAGGTACATAACATTACCCAATGCTCCTGAACTGGAATCCCACCAACAGATAGTTTAGTGTCATACTCAGGACATAGTATATATATATATATATATATATATATATATATATATATATATATATATATATATCTGTGTGTGTGTGTGTGTCCGTGTGCGTGCGTGCGTAATGTTCTGTTACTAACGAAATACTGTTGGTTTGGTTGAAAATTTAGTTTAAATGAATTTGTCGACATAATTAAGTCACATTAGACGTGATGTTTCTCTGTGTGAATCTGTGGAGAAATTCGCTGAATGCACAACGGCAATAATAGAAATTAATGAAAATCATGATTGGACTTGATTGAAATTCCTTACAAAAATCGATAAAACAGCCACCCACCGAATAGGAAATAAATGTGTTATTATATTTACCTGAAGGAAAATTTGTCTGATATGAATAAAAATCTGCGTAGAATTCTCATATTTACTACAACAAAGAAAAAATGCATTTATTGCTTAGGAAATGGCTTATATTTTCTGTCATGTTGATAACTGAAGCGGTTAGAGAATAATTCAAATCTAAAACGTTTTTACCAAACTTATTGTCCTTTTCGTCGTTGGCATGAATTCCTGTAAAATCTTTTAGAAAAGAGAATCTTTGTACATTTACAGACTGACATACTTTAAAACTGATTAAAATATTTATGAGTAGGAACTTATTAAAAAAATAATGTTTTTATTCGAAATTTCCGCTTAAAAGTGTAATTGGAAAAATTGGGAAAAATGCAGAAACTAATATAAAGAAGCGTTTTCCATGGATTGGATATTGGACGGGCCCAATTCGCATGGTGTACTGTTAAGCGAGCTAGACTAGCAGACTATTATTAGTGAGTTCGATTCTCACCGATTCCCCCATGTTTCTGACCTTGTAACAAACTATGCTTAATAAATGACTACTATGGATTTGATGGTAACAATATATCCTATTATCCATCAAAATAACAACTGAAAATTTTTATAAAAGAGGAGTTATGACCCTTTAGAAAATACTGGACCTGTGCTGCTGCTGATAGCAAAGTGGAACAAGGGAGGGGTCAGTTTTGGTCAGAAGCGCTGCTACTGACAACAACGTGGTAGTGGGAGCAGGGGGTACTCAAACTCCTTGCAGTTCCACACCCGACCTCATTTTGGTTTGGTGGGCGTAAGCATCCGACGCGTCCGTTGAGCTCTGTAAGTCTATGTTTAGGTAGCATTTTAGGGTCTACAGTCAGTGGTTAAGAATGGAAATTTTCAGACAATTTGATAGTTTCTATTTGCCGGGAGAGCAATAGCTTCTTAGAGGTAAGAAATAAACGAGTGTAGTTTATTTTAAATTATTTGGTTCTAGTTTATAAGAAGCAGAAGCCACTTGGACGAGTTAGTCCATTTAAAAGGAAGTTTAGGAATTGTTCATACAGAAAAAGAAATGCAATTAAACGAGACAGTCTATTCAGAAGAAATTTAGGATTTTTTTCTAAGAAGAAAAAAAAAAAAAAAAAAAAAAATTCTCCTCTGAAGATAATTTTTCGGAAAGGAAAGATTTTATCGGAACTGCAACACTAAGAGAGACAGCAGGATAAAAGCATTCTAAGAAAACATTTCATTCGAAAAATTTTCAGAGAACAGAGGAATTCAAGATATTAATATCCTAGAGGGACGTGGGAGGGATTCTTCAAAGAAATTCAAAATCCTTCCCTCTTCGTTTCTCGCCGGCTACTAAGCAGGCTGGGACCAAGGGTATTTGCCTTTCATCCCACTTATGAGGGCGTGACACAAGGACATTTTTATGTGGGCCCACCCACAAGCCGAAACTCATGGGTCGTAGGCACAAAAAATGCGTCGATCCCACCGGCATTCCCCCTCAAGGGGGCGCCTCTTGAGATCGACGCTATTAATTTACTTTACCGGTCCAGCGGCCGAAGCACACTGGACCCCCGAGTGGGGAAGGTAAGTAAGCAGACACGCAACAAGTGACCTTGGTCCTACTACCTTCCCCTCCCTCAAACAACTGCTATATTTCGAAGCTTCACCGAGGGAGAATGTAATTTTTAAAGGCCAAGTTTAGAGTTGTAGGCCTAAGAAAGGAATAAGTGAGTTTTATTATTGTTACTGTGCAAATATTTTTATGTTTACACAGGGACTTTCAAATTCCCTTGCAAGTTTGCTATTTCTGTGTAATCTTTTTTTGTCGGTAGTTAATTTTATTTTAAGATAAAAAATACCAAAGAAAAAAATACCAACAATTCTTAATATAAATAATTTTCACACAGTTATATATTAATTAACATTAACATAGTATTATTGATTTATGGTTAAGGTGTTTAATCGGCTAAAATATTTTGCTTTATCTTAATTTAATTATTACTGGTAAGACAGTGTGTATAACAGCGTATAAACGTGTGGTCAAACCCAACTTCAGGATATTTTTTACAAATATCAATATCGGCCATTAGTATCCGTCAAAATTAGCTTACGCACTTCTCTTGTGGAATGTTTTAATTTTTTTTTATCAAGGCTATAAATTATTATTGTAAAACTTGTATTGTGTAAAATTATTCATTTCACGAGGCTGCAAAGCCGTCAGGTTATTTTATTCATAGAGGTTAAGGAATCGTGTTCATTTTCCTTTCATATTTATATTTTTCTATGGTTGTTTCTTAAGAGTTTTTTTTTTCACACAGTACGATCGAATATCTATTTGACCCATTGATGGAACCCTAACATGTACTACCACTCCGGATCGAAACGGACCTAGTAATAATGGCAATGGGGGGGGGTAGTCGACACTACTCACTATCGTACGCAGTTTAGTGTCATACATAAAGGCACCCACTTTTTTTGACAGGGGTTAAATTACAGTTGGAATGTCTCCACCCGTATGCACAATATAGACATACTTCACTTTGACCTTTACTTAGGCTAGACGTACAGTCGGAGAGGCCTCTAATCAATCGTCTGATCACGTCAAGCCCAAGCACCTATATGATTGTCCCAATCTTATTGTCCTTATGGCAAACCTCAACCCTTTTTTACATGTGCTAGAAAGCCCTGACTGAGGATCTTAGTGTCTTGGATATGATGTTAAACTATCTGATGGGAAAGCTCCAATTCTGTAGCTCTGGGGAATGTGGAGTAACTCTTCATCGCCATTACTCCCAGGTCGACTCTGACCCGGAATGGTAGTTCCTATTAGGATCCCATCTCTGAGTTGAATAAAACAAATAAGTTTAAAGAATTGAGTTAAGAGAAATTGAGTACCCATCAAGAATAAATAAAACAAGAACCTCTTCGGCATAAAATGACCCAGTGGGTTGACATAACGTAAAACCAAACCAACCAAAAATATTTACAACTAAGTAAATTATCCACAAAGACAATTTAGTCACAAGAATCAAATGTGTGACAGCAATTACAATAATTGTTGGTATCACATATATTTTAATGAAAGGTTACTGAATATAAAACTCATGGCAACTTTCATGCATCGAATAAAGGAAACCAGGTAACTAGTAAAAGAGATGACTGTGTCCATGAAACCTGACACATGCCGTGTATCCTTTTCAGTTAATAAAAACTTCGATTCTAAGTAGACATAGGCGCTGATCTCAGCGTATTTCAAGCCAAGAACTAACACCTCATAAATAATCTTTAGTAGCAGCAAACAACACCACAGTATACAAATACGGCGAAAAATTTCTCACTGTATATATTGGCGCCAAGAGACCGTTCTCATGTAATTTTCTGATAGCTGACGTAGTTAGATTCCTAGTTGCTAACTTTGTTGATACAGTTCATTGTAGATTTGAAAAAGCAGCGCTTCACGAATAATACAACATCGATATCTGCAAAATGATCTCCAATGAACAGTCCTTCGATTGGGATTAGAACTTAATTACCAAACAACAAATGTGCATATATATATATATATATATATATATATATATATATATATATATATATATATCAATTCAACTAATTACAAACCTGCTCATAAAATAGAAATGAAGCTCAACATCACACAAAACTACCTAAAAATAATCTAGATGCGCGCCTATGTAACAGTTATCGTCGTAAAATAGGAATCGACAACCCGAGTTCAAACCCTGGAGGAAGCTGTTTGCATTTGTAGGGGGCCGGTGAAGATGAATTCCGACTGGTGAGAAACGGATGCCGACGCCGCTAACAATATTGGGATGACGATAATGAAAATACACAAGTTAGACAAAAAATGGAGGAATGACAAGCACAGGGTATATAGTTGATAAGAACAAAATATCTATTCCGTGGTCATTGGTCGGCAGCAAACTGGATAAAACAGGAAATGTATCAGTTACTCACAACCTGAAGATGAATGTCTCGTTTGCTGGTCGAAATGACAGAATGGGTATAGTAGTCAGCAGAAGGTTGAGTTGTTTGTTCGTGTCAGCAGTCGGGTCGAATTGTTGGGTGAGTTGTCGTATCGTTAGATAGTATCAGTCTTTCGGCGTCTATCTGTTAGGGCAGTCCACTTTATTCGTCGGAAGTTAAATGCTGGAGGTGTTCATCATAGGTATCTGCTAAGTACGGCTAGGACAAAGTCATCTACCATGACGATGGGCGACGCCTCTGACTGCTGCGTCGAGTCTATGGTGCTTTTCATGCCGAGTGATTGGTCAGTTGAATCCTTACTATCGCGTGGGTAGGGACAGACTGTTGGGTCGAGTTCCTACTACCCGCATGGGTAAGGGCAGACTGACATCATGATTTGTATTTTTGTTTATATACGTGTCTATCGGTTCCGATTTGGTGTTTTTCTTTTTGACGGTAATGTCCCTCCTGGAAATTCCACGCGCAGACGCATGTGTACGCACCACACATTACTTGTTTTATTCAATCAAATTCTAGAGATTATTTAATTATTTAAAAAAATCTTATTTGTACAAAATTGTAGAAGTTTTTGAATTTGGATAGGTTGGCGCGTCTTTTACGTTTTTTCTTTTTCATTGTTTAGTAAATTATAGGAGTTTATCCTATACATTTCCCTTCGCGCTAATACCCTCGAAAAGGGCATACATTGTCCTCTTCTCTCCCCTCTTTTTGAAATGCAAACAGCTTGCTCCAGGATTTGAACTCAGGTCGTCGATAACATGTAAGATAAACTGTTTTTTTTACCCTTAGTAAAGCAACCAGATAATGTAAACTCTGAATTAAAAGGAATCAAATCAGCTGAATTAAAATCAGCTTTACAAAAAAATTTTGGGTGCAATTATTTATGAGCGATACCGTGTGACATTATTAAATATACAAATATCTAATCGTTTATTCAGACTTTACGAACCATAAACCTATCACTCCCGATTGCATTTGATAAGTATTTGCCGAAGGAAATCCGTCACCTGGACTTCATCGCACAATATTCCATTGTTATTAGCTTTATCTCGCGCAAAGATAAACATAACCACTGATGCTTTATCAATAACTGCGCTGAACGCCGTTCACCCCGATAAACCATCAGCAATGGAATTACAAACCATGACACCAAGAAAAGGATACATCTTTCCAACAGTTACAGAGAGACATCTTACTAAAATTGGTTAAAATAACTATCCCTTCTAGCATTACATTTATCTACATTGAAACTCATCCCAAATAGACACAAATTCATTTTTTAATGTTTTCAGATCAGAAAGACACGTTGAAAATAATCTATGACCATTTCGGTTGACAAGACATTATAGAAAAAGATATTAGAGCATGGTCAAACTATTGTCTACACTGCCAGGCACACAAGACCACTACAATGTAGATTCGATTAGCTAGATCGTCTTTTCTCGCATATACACTTCAATCTAGTTGGTTCGTTTCCAACAGCAAGTATTAACTATAACTGACCCAGTTACAAGGTAGCCAGTAGCAGTCCCGCTTAAAGGAACTACATTGAACGTAGTGGGAAAAATCTTCCTGCAATGAATCGTAAACTTCGGCGTACTGGCTCTAATTATTACTGACGGAGGGCCTCAATTCCAGTTTTTAATTAACTCGCCCAGTTACTAGGTATCAAAACAACATACTACCCTAGCCTGTTCCAACGGATTTTTACACTGTTCCCATAGACAGCTAAATACAACGTTAGCTGCCCACTAATCCAAAGGAGAAGCAATTTACCTTTAATATCATAATCTATCGTGCACTGCATCAAAACTGATTTATGGTAACACCATTGACCTTACAAGGACAGTTTTTCATCAATGTAGATATCATACAACCTTCAACTAATTTCGGTAAAAATCTAAAATCGGCAGTACATGAATTATCTTTTTTTTGTCAAGAATAACTGACCAAACCATATACATAAAAAAAACCGTTTTTCCCAAGAAAATTTATATCTTTGAGAATAACCTAGAGTAAGAAAGCTTTTCAACTAATTTACGACAAACCCTATCATGTTCTCGCAAAAAGAAACAAATAAAATTAGCTTACATCAACTCATCATCAAAGATTGCCGAACAGAATAGAGTGAATATCGGCGAGTTAAAAGAAACAGAAATAAGACTGATGAAGTACAAAATTAATAACAATTGACAATGTTTCATCTTAGAAATTTGAATAATATTTTATTTCATTTTTTAATTTCCGATCCACGCTCTTTTACTAACAGTTGTGTAATAACGATCTGGAAGTTACGATAAAAAGCAACTGAAATAAGATGAAGGTTGCGAAATACTAATTGAAACGTATATTAATATCTGGGAACACCTTATGTGTCTGTCCTGTGTAGATGGCAAAGCAAAATATAAAAAAAAGATGTAGAGTTATCAAAATTGTTAATGTATAGGCCTTTGTCACCAAGGTTTTCCAGGAATCAAGAGTTACCACATAAAAATTGGTGGCCCACTAAAAGAAAAAAAAAAGGAAAAAGAAAAAAGAAAACTTTCAAGAATATGCAATGATGCCAACATTAATTTTCTCCAGCAAGTATCTGTTAGTGGGTGACATCAGCTATAAGATAACAGTTTTTATAATGTGTAACATTTATGACAAGGTTGTGGTATCCCTGTTTTTACCAAAGTCCCGATGAATAAAAAATGGATGAATACTTCCGTACAGTTAATGCATTATTTACGATAAAAAGAAGAAAAACCATAAAAAAACAAACAAAACATAGAATTATTGGAAACGTTAAGATAAGAACCACTTGAAAAATTGGCACAGACATTTTTTTTTTCTGACTGGCAATGATCATTTTTCTATCTGTCTGGTTATCTATCAATAAACTCAGTTTAGTCTGGCATAAGGCTAGAGGGATAAGGTCTTTATATATTTTCACTGTATTAGTGAATTAGTCGGTGAGGCGAGCTTAGTGAACATCGCGTGATGGTATTAGTAATTTTTTATCTGTTTATCACCGCCTATGCGATGAGAACCTGTAATGACGTAAATGCACATACTCTAAGACTAATGCATTTTTAGAAGAATAAAGAATTACCGATAAAGGTGATTGGTAGTATGTATGATACCGAGTTGGCAACGATGATCACGGAGAAATGGGGACAATATCGCTTAGATAAAAGAACAACTTTTTTTATTATCAGGAAATACAATAGACGACGAACAACTTCGGAAATTTGATAATGGTTAATACACAAATGCTAGTTTGTAGAATCGAGTGTGAATAAATTCTACTTATATATAGAAGACAATTCAAAGGTTTAGCTTTTATTTATTACATGGGAACAATATTTACAACCAATGGTTTCCTGCTAAAAAAAAAATATTATATATATATATATATATGTGTGTGTGTGTGTGTGTGTGTGTGTCAGTCAGAAAGGACGCAGTTGTATTTTTGTGTCCCGTGTATAACAGTATACTGCAGCTGATGGTGAGACTCTAGTACTCGTAGGTACTCTCTGACCCGGAGTGTAGTACCTTTTTGGGTACCATATATGGGTCAAGTAGATTTGTTTAAAATTATTTCTATTCAACAGGACCGTGTACAAAACCAAAGCAAAAGAAAAAAAAAAAGGTTTTCAGAAACAACTACACAAAAATGTAAATATAAACGTATAATGAATTGCTAACCTTTAGGCATAAAAACAACAACCCCTAGATGGGTTGGTAGGCTGTTAAAATCAGCCAACTGTTTTTTTACAAATTGTATATCATCATCATCATCATCATCATCATCATCTCACACTGAGAGTATGAATATCCATCCATATATATATCTCCTCTCTCCTCTCTCTCTCTCCTCTCTCTCTCTCTTAACCGGTCTTATCAGTCATCGCCCCTGTGAGGTATTTCGCGCAGCATCCAGATTCCAGATGTAGGTTTTTGCTGGTCAGTCTACACTGGTATGTCCATGTGTAGGTACCCGCAAGGGAACGTCACTTATGAATTCGTCTTTTTTTCCAGCAGTTTCCAGCATGTCTTGTTCGTCATACTCGGGTGGTTTGTATAATAGGGGCGAGTGGTCGCACTCCTTTCTGCGGGGTGCTGTTACCAAGATTTGTTCAAGAAAGCATGCACGATCCTTGTGTAGCTCGCACTGACACGGCTACAGCTTGGAACAATTTACGCTTTATTTTTTCAGTGAGATCATATTTCCATATGATTTAATAATCTGTCTATTGAGAACAAACTAATCTGCGAAAATAGCTTTTTAGTGATTTTATGGGAGAGCGACTTAAACGTACAAACATCGAGAACTTGACAAAGATAACCAACCCGAGCACTTTTGATCCTGTACATTTCCAATATCACAAAAAGGACCACATGACCTTTAGCACCCCTTTTTGATCTCGATTCAGAAACGTTTTTCATTTACACGTCAATATCCGGTTGTTTGTTAACAGACGATTTTTAGAGTTTTTTTAAATTATAAAACTAACCCGAACCTCTAACCCGAACCCCTAACAAATAACCGGGTATTGTAAATAAAAAAACATATCCTTCTGAATCGAGATCAAAAAGGGGTGCCTAAAAGTCATATGGTCCCACAAAAATTAGCAACCAAACGCCGCTATACTACATTGGCTCGTTAGGAAGTGTGGACAGGAAAAATTTCTACACATAGCTGATACAGCACAAAGAATGGGTGCTCGAATGAGGCTAACGCATCACGCAATCATTTGAACAGCTAAATACTGTAGTTATTTACTAACTTTGCTTGGTATGGCACACAGGCCTCAGGTTGCGTACAGTGCCTACTGTTTGTAAGTGGACACACATTGAAGAAATAAAAAGGCTTATCACTGCTTAGCTTTGGATGTCTGACAGGAGAATTGCTAAATACAGTTGTCTCGGAGTACAGTATTGCTTCCTAATTAATATTGTGTGTATTATTAATTTTGTGCGTATTAATTCTACTTTCTTATTCTGAAGAGCACGTTTTTATGAAACATGCTGTGGATATATTTATCGGTTACCCAAACTAGTATCACTACGAAGTAATGAGAAATCCCGTTGTTATGGTGACACGAGGAATTACTATTTTTTGTATCCTTATCAATTTTTGGGTAAAAAGTTTTCAACTTGAAACGATACCTTTACCAAGTTCCTCGTCGAGGAAGATGTGACACAAAGACAAGTTTTAAAGCATCTCTTTTTCCTTCTTTTGTACAGTAAATTCACTGTATCAACAGATATGGTTGTTTTATTTTCCTTTCTTCAAAAGCGGTCGACCGGCCGGGTTAGCTCAATCCGTAGAGCGTTCGGTTAGAAACCCCAAGGTTCCTGTTCGATACCGGTCCTCACCAATCGGCGTATGAGTAGCACAGGGATCTGTGCAGTAAAGTAAGGAACTGGTGGTAGGTGTGGCGCCCCACCTCAGGCACAGAAACAATCTCCTTGGTCTAGCGCTAGTGAAAAGGGGATAGACTCCCTCGCTGTCTGGCTGATACCGACTTTAGGCCACCCCGACGATTTTACTTACTGACTTTCGGAGGTAAAACTCACCACACTATTTCCCCATAATTTGAACGTGAAAAGATGAATCTATGCCTTTTCTCAATGGCTTTATCACGAAGTGAAATGCAAACAGACTCGTCCAAGCTTTTAAAGTTTAGTGTATAGAATTTATAAGCAAATATAATAACTATTATAGAATCTATAAATTTACAATTATCTAAAAATATATATTAATCTATCTATATATATATAAAGGGCAGTTGTGTGTATGTCCGGAGGAAACTATAAAAAAAAAATTAAATACAAAGTAAATATATATACACATTCACTATCAACAGAGCTTGGTTTTTGTGCAAAAATAATGAACATTTTATTTATATCTGGGAAGATATTTGGGTGATTAAAACATATATCAATTATGCAATCAATGGATCTGCGAGACTAACATTTTATTATCCCCCCCCTCTAACCAGGCAAGGTCGGGTAGCCGCTCCTAGTATTTTGTAATTCTATAATTCTGATGTTATATATTCTGAGTAGTTAGAATAGATACTACACTTGGATCCTTTTATTTAACTAAACCCATCGCCTCACCTGCGTTATGTGTGTGGGGACTAAACTAAAATTAAAAAAAAAAAAAAAAAAAAAAATCTCACATGAGCCCTCAGACAGGAAAAATCCTCCAGGCATGCGCAGGAAAAAGGCTCAACTTACGACGACCAAGATAATCCCTCGGCCATTCGGACTCGGGCCTCAACTGGGATCAGACATTATTACTGGGCGGGAAGAAATTTCCTCTCCATAAGGTAGCTATAATTCACAAATAAAGCCTGAATCATAAAGTACCTTTTGTCTTTGTCTCTTCTTTTCCTTCTTTCAATTCCTTTTCTGCTCTACCACCAAATATAATGGGGTTAAAAAGAAAACTTGTGAACACGCATCAGAAATAACCAGCGACCTTAAACCAAAATTAAAATCCTTAACACCCCACATGTGACACATGGTTTGTTTTAACAAGGGGTTTGATCCATGTACGCATGGATAAGATCAAAAATAGTCATCTGACTACTCGGAACCTCTTCCTCTGGTGCAACGGAGGAGGTGCTGCTACATGATTGGAATTACTGAGACCAAGTTGGCCTCGTTTTACTTTCCTGATCAAAGATGAGAGCATAAACGAGGGAGAAGAATAGACACTATATTTTTATTCTACCACGAAGGCCGGTGAGCAAAGCTCTGATCCCATGGAGAACGCATAGGTACTACACACTGATCCTCAGTAGAAATATTGATCTATACGTAATCCCACAATTTTGACAGGAACTGTCAATACTGTAATAATGCAACAATCAAGTTTTTGTTCACAAATAAATTCAAGTAGTAAATGAAAATTAGCCGTGCGAAACTGTCGAAGAAACAGTAGGTCTGTCATAAGTGAATGGTCATGCAAAGTTGAATACAACCTGGTCAACATTGCAATGAAGAAAGACAAAGATTTTAGCGTTTACAGTCATATCCCGCTCTATGTCATGGGTGTAATACAGCTTGGTACTGTAAGTCACTTTAATTTTGCAACTTCAGTTGGACGTTCCATTGTGGTTTAATGGTTAGCAAGATAGTTTCGCAGATCCATTACTACTGAGTAATGAGATCGATCCTCGTTGGATACCCCGTACTTGTGGTCTTATGTCACATCCTACCCGAGGCGAACGGGTTGGATACATACTTCGCCCTACGTCATTTATTGGTTCCAAAATCCGTGACGTAAACCGGATGCCATAGGGATCGAAAGCAACTGATTAAATCTGTTATACCTTGGACCAACTCTGTATTTCCTATTCAAAATGAGTCTACTACTCATCTTTATGTTTTTCTTTCAGATTTCCTTCAAATCCCACAAACGAGATTACTGTTATCTGTACCAACACCGCACACCCTTTCAAATATTAATCGATAAAAGGAAGACTACCGAATTAACTACTTCTAACCAATCTACGGACAACCTGAGGTCCTTTACGACTTTGAGTGTGATGCATTTAATTTCTTGATTATACCAGCATAATAACATTTTATTTTATCAAAATCTTCTTTCGTTCATTCTTTTTCGCTCATTCACTCTCGATATCTCTCGATCGATGTTTGGAGCTTATAAATTAAAAAATATATATTTTTTGATGTTCTTTATGCTAAATATGATTTGCTATCTTTTTCTTTAAGCAGTGTAACCCGAATAAGGATGAATAATATCTCATGAGAACCCCCCCCCCCATCGCCTGTGGGAAGTTTGCACTTTGCCTTAAATTCTCCCAATTTAATAATCGCTTATAAGCATTTTTTAAAATCTATAAAATTCATTCGTGTGTTTGATTAGAATGCATTTGTCGATATAAAGGCTTAATGAGAAATAAAATTCTCGCTTTGTTTTGTGATATTCTTTTTTATTATTTGAAGTGAAATTTGTTGAAATATTTTAATGAGTCGAATTCAATTTAAAAACGAATTTTTCAAATGATTGCCTTTTGCAATAATTTGTACAATTTTGTCATTATGTATTAAGATCACGAACGAATTTCTGGTCAAAATCATTGACCATGAAAAACTATCAAGTTAGAGACTCAAAAGACAATGACGCATAATTTCAATGGAAGGAAGCCCATCGCATATTCTTGATTGTATTTTAAAGGACTTTTTCCAGATTTGGGGGAGTCCTCTTGGCGTAGTGGTTAACATGCTGGATTGTGACATCGTAGTAAGCGAGTTCGAACTCCAGTCGCACAATTAAGTTCACTTTCAGACTAATACCCCTAGGAAAAGTATGGACCTCTTATTGAAATTTAGTAAGGGACTCGCTTCCGGTTACACCAGTAGCAGCCCTTAAGGGACAAACGTCGGGTTTCACCTATAAGCAATAGCAGCAGCTAGATCCCACCCCCTTATGGCCACGTGAGGTGCTTATAAAAGGGCTCGCCATTCCTCATTCGACCTCTTTCACACTTCACTCCCTTTAGGGGACACAAGCTGGCTCTACTAAAATAGTAAGCAGTTTAATAATAAAGGATTTTAGAAAATGATGAAATTTATTGGACAAGTTTAGCAAAATAGTCAGGTTGTGTTTCCACCAGGGCTTACCAATAACGTACTTAGTGTTCTGTTTTAATTCTTTTTGTTCATCGATCGATATCCGGTGTGTAGTAGTCATTTACTTATCTTAATTTGGCACAAGGTCTACAGTATGAGACACTCAGTGAGAATCAAACTTACAATTGTCAGCAAGCCTTTATTCTCTAATCATTACATCAAGAGAGGTACTATAAAAATTAAAATGGATTAACGGGTAGCAGTGAGAAAATGCGGGTTATGAGTTCAAGGAACGAGAGGTACAACGATATGAAATGCAACAGTTTTTAATACATATATATGCACATTAAAATGATACAATAAAGAGTAGAAAGTTCGTAGTTTTGTTCGGACAAGCAACCCGAGGTTTAATAAGAGTTCTTTTAAAGTTAGCGACACCTCTTTGTGAGGTATAGCCGTATGTTATTATTTTAGTTCTCAGCTCCTTAAGGTCTTAGCCGTAGTCATTAGTTTAGTTTAGTTTGGGTAATTGGTTACAGCACCGTTCGAGGTAAGCCGTAATTAATTGGTTGTGGGTTTGTTTAAGTTGCAAAAAGTTTATTCCTGTTTACAACCTTTGGCTGCAATGGTATCAAAGGGATGGGCTTGTCCGAGGTTGCATTTATCTCGTCGGCTCCCTTAGTTGTTATCCTGGTGATTAAAGGTAATTGCTATCAGCCTTCATGGGTCAAAAGATAGCAATCTCTCAAAGTCCAGAAGAAGGTTATAGATGAAGTCCGTCTTGGGTATTATTCTATCCGTAGTCCTAGTTCATAGAAAAAGGGGTACTTACCTTGTAGTAGTAGTCACTCAAGGGGGTGTAGGGGTGGAAGAGGTGTTAACCCCTTGATGGTCACAACTAAAAAGAGGATGCGGGCCAAAGCCAGCAGTCAGCCCTCAGAAAGGTTACAACTAAAAGAGGCAGAATCATTAATGACAAGGCGTTTTATAAAGATCACCACGTGACTACTAATGTTAGGGATGGCTGCTGCTGCTGTGTCGGTGACATTCGACCCCTGTCCCCTAGGGGCACAAGTGCCGGTGTTGTATGAAGATAATAACATAAAATTTCAATAGTACTCCAAATAATTTACTAAGCATAGCTTATTTGGAGCCTCTCCTATTGTTACGGTTATCGTCGTATGAAATGGACCCGGTGACTTGAGTTCTAATCCTGGATGATGATTTTTACCTTTAACACAGCGCTAATTCCCTTAGGAAACTATTCTTTCCCACCTAATTATCCATGGTTAAATAATACAGCAGACTGGGTTCTTTAAACTTGGCACGGCAAACAATCGAGAAAAAAAAAAAAGCTAAATTCAAACCAGCTTCGATTAAAAATGGACCTTGAATCACATCCTGTTTGTGTTGAAGCGGTTGGTAAATACATACTGAGTGTAGTCTTGTTTGGCAAGAGACTTGAAGTATAGAATATCCAGTAAGAATCGAACTCACTAGTAATAGTTTCCTAGCCTAACACGCCAGCAATTACACCACACAACGCACCGTAAGCTTAGATTTAGCACAAGGTCATGAGTATGGGTCACCTAGGGACGATTGAACTCATTCTCAGTAGTAATTGATCTGCAATATTAGATTGCTAACCATTATACCACGACAAGGTGATTGTATCCGGTTTGTAGCAACAGTATAAAAATTTCCACATACTGTGTTCATTTCAACGAAATGTACATTTAGTACTCCTTTCATGTTAACAATAAACCTATTAGTTCCGTAACTTCTTTTATTTTTCCCCTCGTTATTTGTATTGTATTTAGGGATTAAGATGATAATATGACAACATTTTTGCTACATTCTATCGGCCATTCAGCCGGCCCCTTTGCTTAACTTGACACCCCACGCCATTGCCTTTAACTGTTGAAACTTGCTACATTCTTTAGCTGTTCAGCCAACCTCTTTGCTTAACTCATCATCCCTACGTCAATACTTTTAGCGTTGATACTCAGACTAAACCACCATGCTAGTTTAACGGTTACCAGCCATGCCTTTTAGCGGCCGACACTTAGGCTATGTGGCCTAGTCTCCTTGTTTAACTTAAATACTCCTCGCCATTGTTTTATTTAACTGTTAGCATTTTAAAAGAGTTAATTTACTGTTTGTTTCTTCTTGTTATTCCTAGCTTATTTTACGTTTCAGCTTTTACCACTTCGTATTGTGAATAAACCTGTCTATGTACCCACACGGTAGTTTTTCAGAGTCTTCACTGTTCGAGGGAGTTTACCTACACGCAAAAAGACTCAGTGGCAACACCTTCAGAAGGATAAGGGCTGTGTAATGTGGAGACGTGAAAAAAAAAAAAAAACAAAAAAAACATAAAAACAACCCAAAAAACCTTTGACGAAAAATCCTATCAATAAAAAGTGATCATTTTTTTCTTTGTTTGTTAAATCTTGGAAATAAAATTCAACTTCTATTTTTAATAAATTAACTTATGATATTTCTGTAGTATAATAAATGCATTAAAATGTAGTTCTTTTACGATAGAGAGTATTTGGTAATGTTTTTATTTATTTATTTAAATATATGTGCTATAATAAAAAGAAATATAGTACAAAAATGTAAAACACAGCGAGACTATAAAGGAAAATACTTGATAAAAATATATGTTTGAATTTTGATACACGCAACCCAACAAGGATGAGGTAGAAGCCACAACGTGTGGACTGGTAAGAAATATCCCCGAGAATACGGTCTCTACTGTTGGTTATTTCATAAACAGTAGGACTCTTTATGCCATGGCAGTCGAGATATGCAAAAGTTTTATGTTGTATTGAGCGAAAGACAAGATTAAGAATGCTTCATCTAAAATATTATAAAAGGAATTCGTGGTCAATATGTGTAAAAAAAAGAATACCACTTTCTCATTAAAAATTATTTTACTTGTATACCTACAGAAGAAGTGATATCAATATAACTGTTTATATATATATATATATATATATATATATATATATATATATATATATATATATCGTTCCTTCATTTGACAATCAGTTTGTGTGTTATTTCTTTGTGCAGAAAAAAAATGCAGAAGGTGATCTATGATCCTCCCTTTTTAAACCTTTGCCTCGATCTGTGTTTGAAGATGAGGAAAAAATGTTTAAAATGTGCGTTTTTTTATCTTCTCTTTTTGTTGCTGAGTGTTTCCTTTGATCGATATCGTTGAGAGAAATAAAAGAACATAATGGCATTCACAAGATGGTTTTGTTTCCGGACAGAGTTTCTGCTTTTTTGAAGGCAAACCAAGCACGTTTATTGTAAATTGCCCTATTTTTTCCCCATTCTCCCTTTATTTTTTCTCCATTGTTTTCTTCTACATTCATGATTAAATCTATTTTTCAAGGTCTATGCTGGCTTCTTCTAAACTTTACTCTTGTCCAAGAATTTTTGTGCTTACCTATTTCGTTTATCTGGTAATTTGTACAGCCTATTCTTTCTATTCATCTACTTTCAGTCATTTTCTTATCCATCTCTTTTTCTTTTTTTTTAAATAGAATTTTTAATTGTTTTTCTTCTTCATCATTGCTTCCTTAAACCTTACTTTTCTTTTAAAGTACCTTTTTTTTTCCTATGATTCATCCATCTTTTTCAAAAACTTCTACTCTAATATAAAGAATAAGAAAGTTCACACTGAACAATTAAAAAATGTTTTTCTAAACCAAGGATTATAGGATTTTATTATTTCTAATAAAACATTATACAATCAAAACAGATATTGCTACGTGTTATTCATTACCAAATTCTCCAATATTTAAACTCTGTAACTAAAAATGAATTTGTATGTATATATAAGTATTGTGAATACTGTTGGAATGTTACATGTTCATAGTTTTGGTCACAGATTTTCAATACTGTACAGTTTGAAAATAGATAATACCTAAAAATATCCGTTTTGACTATATGGTGTTCCATTTGAAATAATAAAATCATGGGGGCCGGTTTAGCTCAGTCGGTAGAATGTTCGGCTAGGAATCGCAAAGTTCTTGGTTCGATACTGGCCCCCGCCAACTCAGCGTATGAGAAACACAGGGATCTGTGCGGTAAAGTAAGGAGCTGATTGTAGGTGTGGCGCTCCACCTCAGACGCCAAAACAATCTCCTTGGTCTAGCGCTATTGAAAAGGGGATAGACTCCCTCGCTGACTGGCTGATACCGACTTTAGGCCGCCCCGACGACTTTTTATCTTTGGTTGAAAAGAAAATTAAAAAAAATGTTATGATGAAATTCTTTATGGACGAAGATTTATATCTATTGAAGAAAAAGTTTATAAAAAAAGTTAATATCTATACTAGTTGTGTTAACTGGCATGACTCAAGAAAAAAGGTAATTGAAAGCAAGAATGAACAAGTTTACTTTTGGAGATCATTGTAAATTTCTTTTTTTCTCTCCATTTGAATGAAAATAGTACATTTTATTTACAATATGACATTGAGTCGTATGTGTTGTCAGTAAATCTTATAGACTGAACTTTCTAATAGAACATTGTATAATAACGATTTACTGTGCCTCTGAGTTACAAAAACAAGGAACAGTTCAAACCTGTTATGCCTGCCTAAATCCATTATCTCACTTGTTCATCGTTTTTGAATTCAGTCTCCTGAACTCAACCAAGGCTAGGGAACCCATTCGTTCCTGCTATTTACTCATAGCTGAGAAAGTAGAGATCAATTCATGTGTTTCTAAAGAATAGTAATTCAAAGAGTACACAAACTTTTCACTGCCAGATGAAACAATTCATATCTACAATGGTTTGATTGTCTAAGACAAGGAATGAAAACATTTCTCTTACTTATTTCACTTATGCAATACACTGTTAGATTAAGAAAGGAAATAGAAACTTAATTATATGATATCTCATTGTTACCTGTACAGAGATAGGAAATTGAAAGTATTATCATCATTTGTTATCCAGTTGAAACTGAAGAAATCTTCATGTTATTTTCTTTATCTTTTCTTTATCTTTTTCCAATTCCTTTTTATCTTTAGAAATAATCTTTTTGATTCCTTCTTTACTGAAAGTAACAAATTGAAATATTGTGTAAGACATTACAAAATTTGAACACATCTACAAAACAAAAAAGAAATGCAAAAAGAAAAATGTCCTGTCGGTGGGGCTTAGAATATGTTGATTGTATCCTCTGCAAAATTGTAAAAACCCCTCCACCTTAAAGGACACTAAATTGCATCTGGTGGTCAGGCTCCACTTCTGAAGATCTGTGAATTCGGAGTACCCATTCATTGCCATTACTTCCAGGTCAACTTTGACACATGGTCCTATGTTGGTCACGGGACCAAATGTGGTACTATTACATACCCACATTGGCATTGCATATATAATTGGTGAGAGAGTAAAGTTCTCAGATAAGAGAGTTCTTCAATGATAGATAGAGATATTAGAGAGAGACAGATTAGAGACTTACTTGGAGAGGAGTTGGCCTTACTTTATTCCTTGTTGACATCTTTACTATTCTAGTTGCCATATTCCTGTCTAGTTGATTTCTTCCAAGGGCTTCTGTCTTGTTTAAATTAAATGAATTAACAAGACATTTTTTTGTTACTTGATCAAGTTTTTATTTTATTTTATGCCCATATTACAGCGTGGGGAGAATAGCCTCAGCACATCTCAACTCTTTGACGGCTGAGCTGAATCTCCAAACTCTCATCTCTCACTCATCCTTTGTCCCCTCACCACATACAATTTCTCGTCCAATCCAAACCATGCCAGGTGTCTATGCTGACATCATCATTCAAATTGTTCCATTCCAACACACACACCACCACTCAAACTTTACCGTAACTAATCATGCTACTTCAGACCACCCTCATGGTTCCACCTTATGTCCATTGTGTAACAGTAGTACCTGTTATGGTACTATCTATAGGTTGTATTTGCTATGACTGTAAACAAAAAACCTCTTTAGAAACAACAATACAAAGAAATGTAAATATGAACGTGCAATGAATGGGATTCCCTCACATCTAGACATAAAATAACCCTAGATGGGTTGACATACCATTAAACTATATTATATCTTCTATTTTACTGTGGTATCTCACAAACATAATGTAATATTCTGGCTATCATCTCAGACATCAGGAAATATCCTCAGTTTGATATTCCCAACCTTTAGACATAAATAATCCTAGAAGGGTTGACATCAATCAATCGATCACACAAAAAATAAACAACAAAAAATGTACACATTTGAATTCTGACAATTGCTAAAAATCAAATAATCTATGTTTTACACACATGATTTCTTGCTTGTATCTCTCATCTATTTTCTCCCTTCTTATTATCATTAATAAACCATGAAAATTAAAATTAAAATTTCTTCTGTGTTTTGAATTTTCTCATCTATCAATAAGATTTTATAATTTCCTTTATTGATACAGCATTTCATTGCAAATGATATTTTAACTTTTTTGTTTATCTGGTGTGTTTCACTGACATTTGTCACATAATTACTTCAATATGATGTGTCTATTTGTCTTTGTGTTATTTTTTTAATATGATCTCTGTGATTTACATTATCAAGATTTACATCTGTTATTTACATTCCATTGTATTCTAGTTTCACTTCTATTGTCACGTTTTAAAAATCTTTTTATAGACACATCTTACCATATAAGGTGTGATCAGAAAGTATCAAGACTTGCTTTAATTCATTTTAATTCTAAAATTTAAATGTATCATAAAGATGTGTTTACATAAAGTTATGATGTTGAGCTATCTGGATGAAACCAATTTAAAATGAATAAATAAATAAATCCAGGCAAAATTCATTTTGAACAAAATAGTTTTGGTGAAATACAGAATGCATTTTTATCTCCTTCTTCCATTATTCTTCTCTTGTTCGTTTTTGTTTCTGTAATTCTTCTATTCTGAACCTGTTCGTTATTCTCACTGACTGATTCTTAGAATGCCAGGGTTATCAAGTGAACAAGCGAGTATAGCTCAGTGGTTAAAAGGCTGAGTCGCTTTCTTAAAGGTTTCAGAAAGTGTTGAGCAAAATAAATAAGCTACGTATCGAAAAAAGAAAAACTCTGAAACCATTCTAGGAGAAAGAAAATTAATTCAAACCCATTAAACTCTACATAAGAAATAGACCATGTGTGACATTTGACCATGTAAAGGGGTTGGTAAATATATAAATGTCTTTATCTTTTCTAATGAGATAACAGGCTTGATTTTAACTATTAGTCCAAGTTAAAAGCATTATATATTATTGTCTGATTTTTTTTAGATGAGGCTTGATTTGTACTATTTAGATTTTTTGAACTGTTTTCCTCATCTTTATTGTTATATACATAGCCTTTCATCCAAGCTCACCTGACCTCAGCTCTATGCAACTTCTTTTTGGTTTCCTAAACTAAATTCATCTCAAAGGTGAGAGATTGGAGGATGTAGATGACATTAAAAGAAACATGACAGTACAGCTTCATACCATATAAAAAGAAGAGTTTCAAAGGTGCTTCAACCAATGGAAAAGTCACTGGAATATGTGGATATATTTACCCAACCTATTCACCATGGGTAGGATGTGACATAAGGTCACAAGTATGGGACATCCAATGAAGAATTAATTCACTATTCAGTTGTAATAGATCTGCAAGAGTAATGCTAACCATTACATCATGATGGGCATGCAAATCACTGGAATATGTGTTTTGTATTCAGTCAGTTGCAATTTCATCTTTACAAATAATATTTTTGATTTCTTCTTGCTAACCAGTGCTGAAGAAAAAATATTTTTGTAACTGAAATTTTGAAAACACACACACACACACACACACACACACACACACACACACATTGTCATAATCCAAGGTCAAAGTTGAATACTGACACTTGCCAAGAATTTGTTTATGTCTACATATATGATTCCTTGCTTATATCTTGCCACCCATTATCAATGATAAAACTTTTAAATTCATATTTCTATTCCTGACACTCAGATAATTGCAAGAACTCTTTTATATCATTAACATTCTCTCTATTTCCTTGACATTACTGAAGAAGAAATATTTCAGTAAATAAAATCTGAACATACACACATGGGGGGGGGGTAATGGCTTACAAGCTAGACTGTAACACTGTATTAAGCAAGTTTGAACTCTAGCAGCATTTCTAGCTGGATTTGTAACTCCCCACCGGGAGGTCCAGTGAGTTTCGGCCACTGGATCAGATTTAGTAAAATAATAGCGTCGATCCCAGGGGGCTATCCTCCCAGGTAATACCTGCCCCCTTGAATTAAAGGGGTAGGGCTGGGTTTATTGCTCAGTGCCTGAGGTGGCCCCCTTGTGGGGGAATGCTGACGGGATCGACGCAATTTTTCCACCTGCCACCCAGGAGTCTCCGCTTGTGGGTGGTCCCACGTTAATAGAGCCTTGTGCCTAACCCATACAAGTGGGGTACGAGGTAAATAATTTGAACTCTAGCTGCATTATTGCATTCACTTTCAGGCTAATATCCTTGAGATAGATATGAACCTCCTCATCCTCCCCAGCTATGGACTAAATATAAATAGTATCACAACTGTTCTTCTACAAGGATGGCTTTAAATTAAATAACTCATGTAGTTTGATATGCCATTAAAAGAAACCAAACACACACACAAGGAGGTGAATGGTAGAATTCATGCCTTTCCCAAGGGCAAAGTGAACATAAAATGCCTTATTCAAAAATTGAAATTGGTCCATCAATTCCATTTTGTGCACTAATAACCATTATACAATCTCTGCCTTGAATATTGACATTAACCAACACATTTGACTGTTTTTGTCTGGTCAATGTTGGGTAAAACTATAAAATATTTATACTTTTAAGACTTTACTTACTTTTTTCACACTTATCTTTTTTCTTTTATTCACTCTATTATTAAAACTAAAATGTAGATTCATTTTTATTTCTTGTTACTTTTTTTGCTTTATTATCACCTGATATTCTAAGTGAGTTTCTTATTTTATTCAGTTAACTGCAGTCAGTCAACATATTCCTATTCTTGCCTTTATTACATTGTAAAACAATAATCATAGCTATATATAAACTATAGATACATTTTTTTTTCCTGAAATAGGTTCGCTTTCCTTTCAGAATAACATTTTTATCTTACAAATTCAATCAATAGATAGAATTTTGTATCTACTTTCTCTTGCTTGGAAGATTTTTTTTTCCTTTCTTTTCATTTTATAGAATTATTGCAACTTTCAGTCATTTCAAAACTTCTCTATTATTGTCTAAATTTCTGAGATGAGGATTTTGTACACAATGATGTACTCTGGCTAGTGTCCTCATCCTGGTTTTTGTAGTTCCTGTAGAATGAAGACAGAATCATGGATAGAAAATAACACTGAAAGCTAAGTGTTATATGAATTAAAAGGCTGTCACTTGATCACGGGGACAGAAAAGAACAATAGACATATTGAACACAAAAAAACCCTTCACATTTCAAGATGTTACATTCTGACTCAGACCAGTCCAAAAAGAAGAGGTGGTATTGCTTTGTCCAGTCAATGGGGGAAAGGAAACACCTTTTCAGGATTAAACCATAGTCCAACCCCATCCCAGTGAAGGGTCAGTTTCACTCAACTATTCAACTTTTTACTTTGAAAGCCTACATTCAGCTGTCATGAATTTGTATATCTCAAATCCTGTGAGGCAGATAACAGTTTGCTGGGTGCTATATATATATATATCTTATTATAATGGAGATTGTGGGTTTGTCTGTCTGTAACCGAAACTAAATCACTACTCAAGTCACAATTCCCTTAGTAATTGACGTCACATTCACCATGAATTTATTTTCATCTTAAACCTCAATTATTAATAAAATTGTTTTACATTATTAATACTGTTGACCATATCTACATATTGATAACATTCAATTGTATTTATACACAACGAAATAGCGGTTTACAATGTGAACGGGAAGGCTAATTTGCATATTGATATTAAAAAATTGATTTTAATAAATATGTGTTTAGTATTATTGATTTCTAATTGTTTGGTTTTATCTTAATGAATATGAGCAAAAATCTCTTCAATAAATCTTTAAAAAAATCCATTAACAAGAAGAATAACTGTAATATTATTCTTTACTTCCTATTTTAACTAAATAGTTAAATTAGAAAAAAAATAGCAATGAAAGACGGAAGTGATGGACGAGTAAGTTTCAGTTGTTCTATGTTTCAAATTTTTTTATCTGCATTCTTATTTAGTTTGATTAGCCTTTCTAATTTGATATAATATTTTATTACATTAAAATTTAAATACTTGCACCCGGAGTGTGCATATATTTGCTAGTATATATATATATATATATATATATATATATATAGGGTTTTCTCTTTTTCTAGGGATCCTGTGTTGCTAACATCTTTGAATGTTGAGGACCGGTTGTATTTAGAAAAAAACAACAACTATAGCTTTGTTTTTAAGCTGAATGTTGGTATTTAAATCAGAAATTAAAAAAAATCTCTGGTGTAGTTGGCATCAAAATCTGTGGAATGAATTCAAATGCCAACTACATCAGAATAGATTCTTTTAAATTTCTGATGTAAATACCAACCTGAAGTTGTGAATCAAAAGTAAACCAGACATTTTTTTCATTTTCATAGTAGAATAGACAGTGTGTTTGAAAGAATGTGTAGCACAAAATGGTGACTATATTATATGTTTCAATTTGAATGTGTGATTTTTAAAAGATTTATTGCTTTAAAATATCATTGCTTATTGTTTACATTATCCTAATTAAGCAATAATCCTATGTAATTATTTCACATATCTAGTATAAGACATAAATAAATAAGCTTAAATATCAATGTCAAATTAAATGGGATTAATTATTTAACAAGAAAAATGATTTGTTAATTTTTTCTTTTGAAAATACAAATTCTCTAGAATTGGTTATATCTGGTAGCAACACGTCTTCCTGCTGATTATTTTTTATAATGTTTAAAAAGATGAACCCAGTCTCAATATCTATGAGCTGTAATTTTTCTTTGGAAAACACAGGATTGTGGGAGTGCAAAACTATCCATACACTCTATACTTAATTCTACACAAATTTTTCTTGTTTTAAAAAATTAAATTTCATTTTAGCCATAATATTTAAGGATGTGGAATATTTCAGAGGTGCTTTGATCAATGGAAATACACTGGAATATGTTGAATATTGAAGAAAATCAATGGTTTCATTCTTTTTTTTATCAATATAGCTTTAGTCTTGACACATTTTGAACACCCTTTGTAAAATCTGCACATGTTGCTATATCTGCTGTAAGCATTACAGAATATAATCTATGATAAAAGCAAAGATAGAATTCTTGCAGTAAAACAGGAAAGAAAACCCCCCAAAAACCCAAAAAACAATGAAACAACAAGAGAGGAAGGGACAACCTTTAACGCTGGATTGACATTGCCTTAAGACGACAAACAATGAATATGATAATTCAATCTGTGGAAGTAGACAGCATTCTAAAAGATGGAAGTTCTTCATTAACTATCTTTGGAATTGGCAGATATGGATAGATATAGGAAGAGGGAATCTGGGATTGAAAGAATTTAAAGCTTAAGAAACAAAGGATTCTATACAGAATGGATCCCTTAGGAATTTAATATAATTTAATCTTTATTCATAAAACCTGCACTCTTTCATTCCAAGATTTTTTATTTTTTTTTTCAGATGTTTGTGCCTCTTTTTCATATGCTCTTTGAATATTTGGATTAGTTTTCATTTATATTTGTTTTATGATTCTTTACCTTCTATTATATTCTGTGCTTTTTCTTATTTTTGCTTCTTCTTATTACCTTCAGGGTGACCTAGCAGTTATTGAATTGGTGGGTCAAATACATGCTCTAGCTAGGTCAGTTTGCTTTTACTTTGCACTAATCACCTTTGAAAAACCTTGAACCCATTCTCCCCTAGTTAAGAGTAAATAGCTGGGCAGTTTGTAAAATGCCATTTATGTTGGGCATTAACCAATAGGTCTAGCCAGGGCATGTTCTTTGCTATGTAACTCAGAAACATTTACTTGGAGAGGAAATGGACCTACCAAGTGACTCCCATTACCCTAAAAAATACAATGAAGAGAAATTTAAATTAGTTACTACTTTTATTAGGGTGGTCTGGATAGCCTAATTGTTAGCAACATGAAGATTAGAATCAGCAAAATAGTTCAAACTTCAACTGGGTAGTTTGCATTCATTTTGCCCTAATGCCCTTGTAAAAGGCATGAATCTCCATTCCCTGTCTAATAATAAATAACAGTGCAATTAGAGGTCTTTAGTCTTGTAGAAAGGTGATTCATCTTGTGCATTTCATAATAGGCAAGATCAGGATACATTCTTTACTGCTAGTCTGTCATTCAGTATCACATATAGATAAATAAAATCTTTTATAAAAAGCCATTTTTTCTAAGCAAGCTTTTATTCTTTCCATTAAAACATTACACAATCAAAATGGATATTATTAGACATTAGTTCTTACTAAAATCTACAGCATTATGAAATTGCATGTATATATATATATAAAGTTTACTTATTTTTAGTCTGCTACAAATTTCTATGTATATTAATACGCATGTTCCTAAATCATCCGTCTTTTATCATCCTGCAACACCCTCTGGTTAAAAATGAGACTGTCCAAATTGTTTAAGATGCAATGCAAAAATGTAAATCCATATTATCTGGTGTCGCTTAATCACAAATTTCTTATTCGTCTCATTTTATTTCACCAATTTAAAAATGAAACATTCCAAATGGTCTTGCATCGAAATGCCCAACATAAAATTAAAATGAATTGAAAAAAAAGAAAAAAAAGAAGTTACATTTTTATTTTATTTATAATATTGAAATTGTGAATTACGGAATATATTTTGGTAATTTTGATCTTATGTTGTTCTGGCCTCCTACCTTAATTTAGGCTATATTTTAGCGAGTCAACGTTTGGTGAATTTCCAGTCGTGTTTGTCACTTTTTTTGTTGACAAATTAACATAGATATTTTAAATGCCTCCCCACAGATTTTTATCAGCAAATCAATGTAAATATTTTACACACCCCCCCCCTTTAAGAAAGAGTGAGAGAGTTAAATCAAGATTATTCTACTTTTACATATTCAACAACTTGTGATATATCCACAGATCCTGCTAGTATATTTTATTATAAAGTTTCAGTGGCAGTTTGGTACTAAATAAAACTAATAATTTCCATTTTTATTGTTCAATGTTCTGCTATAAATAATAGAATCTCAGTATCTTTGGTTACAGAGTTTCAGTGCTGTAGAGTTTGGTACTAAATAATACCTAATAATGTTCATTTTGATTGTATAAAGTTTCTTTGGTTTAGATGTGTTAATATTTATTGATGATAGTGTATATTAGTTGGAGAGGAGATGGACACTGTGAAGTAATTTCTATTGTCTTGAAAGATGCTATAAAGTGGAATTTAAATCAGTTACTATCATTGGGGAAATACTGAAGGTTTAATGGTTAGTGGCTTGAAGAAAATAATTAAACAGATTTCAAACATTGAGGCAGTTTTCATTCACTTCACAATCATTCTCTTGAGAAATGAATGAATCTAATTCTTTCTTCATCTATGGTAAATAACAAGGCAGATAGAGCCTT
Source organism: Doryteuthis pealeii (assembly GCA_023376005.1). Classification (NCBI taxonomy): domain Eukaryota; kingdom Metazoa; phylum Mollusca; class Cephalopoda; order Myopsida; family Loliginidae; genus Doryteuthis; species Doryteuthis pealeii. The sequence continues at coordinate 75,475,220 of CM042150.1, forward strand.
TAAAAGACAATTCATCTTGACCATTCAATAACAGGTCAGTTCAGGTCAGGGTTCATTTTTTTCTGCTGATAACATAGAAGAATGTTGTACAAGTTGTTTCCTGTTATTTGGAGAAAAGAAGAGTACTGCCAAATAATCCCCATTGCTCTGAGAGATACCATTTATGCTGATCAACCCCCCTCTCTCTCTCTCAAAACACCCTGTTTGAAAAGGAACACAGCCTCTCTCACTCAAAACATTCAGTTTCAAAAGGGGATACAACTCTTCTCTCTCTCTCTCTCTCTCTCTCTCTCTCTCTCTCTCTCTCTCTCTCTCTCTCTCCTTCTCTCTCTCAAAACATCCAGTTTCAAAAGGGATACAGCCTCGCTCTATCTTTCTGTCCCTCTTTCATTCAAAACAGTTTCAAAAGGGTACATAACTCTTATCCCCCTCTCTCTCAATCAAAACATTCAGTTTCAAAAGGGACACAGTCTCTCTCTCTCTCTCTCTCTCTCTCTCTCATCCAATTTCAAAAGGGAACAGTCTCTCTCTCTCTCTGTCTCTGTCTCTCTTTCTCTCTCAAAACATCCAGTTTCAAAAGGGACACAACCATGCTTTATCTCTCTCTCCCTCTCTCACTCAAAGCATTCAGTTTCAAAAAGGACACAGTCAGTCTCTCTCTCTCTCTCTCTCTCTCTCTCTCTCTCTCTCTCTCTCTCTCTCTCTCTCAAGACATCCAATTTTAAAAGGGACAAAAAGAAGCTGGTACTTTATGCTGGATATTAAGTGACAACAAGTGTCTTCAATACTCTATTACTATTCTTAATATTCTCTTTTCTGGCTTACAGTTCCCACTAGATCACTGAAGTTAAGCAGTGATTAGCTTGTTCCATAGTTAGATGGATGACCATTTAAATAACAGCAAGTACTGTAAGCAACCTGATATCAAAATGAATGATTCAGCATTAAATAACCCAAAAAGGGTTGATGTGCCATAAAACAAAACAACCAAACCAAACGTGTTGTCAGTAATGCTTGTGGCCTTAATTTGTTTTTCTTTTTAATCTCTTGTTCTCAATGTCTTTTGGCTAGACTCTGTAAGACCAATTCTCAACACTCAGATAATGGTGGGCACAATTGTCTCTTTCATGTTACACAGTTCTTTTGTAAGGCCTAAGTATCTTAATGTTTTGTGTTCCCCTGAATACCCCACCACCACGACACACCACCAGATTTCAGTTTCATATGTCCTCTATTTTGTTTATTCAGTAAACTAAAACTTTTCTTCCGGTCCTCCTTTGCTACTCACCCATTCTCTGCATTTCTATAACATTATCACTGAAGCAAGACTGATGTGGTTTCTTGATGAATAATAAGCATTTTAAATGTCAGTGTTATGTTAACACAATCTCTTGTCAACAATATTAGCAGAAGTAGCTACATAATTCCCTCAATGCACAAACGACAAATAGATAGCTGATATATATCATGAGATTTATAGAGGCTTTAGAAGTATGTAAACAACATATATATATATATATATATATATATATATATTTTGAAGTATGTAAATCCCAGAATTATATATATATATATATATATATATATATATATATATATATTCTGGGATTTACATACTTCTTGTGGGGGCGTGTGGTGTGTAAATTATTGTCAGAGGAAATGGACTCGACAACCCAAGTTCAAATCTTGGACGAGGCTGTTTGCATTTCACATAGTACTAATATCCTTGGCAAAGGTGTGAATCCAACTATTTTCTCTCCAGCTATGGGTAAATAGTATGACAGACTGGGCTCTTTAACCTTGGTTAGGCAACCAGTCTAGGAAAACTGAATTCAAACCTGTTAAACTCCACTTGAGAAATTGACCTTCAGTCACATCCTACTCGTGTGGTTGGTGTATGTGTGTGTATATATATATATATATATATATATATATATATACACACACACACACACATATATATATATATATATATATATATATATATATATATGTTATTTAGGTTTGTAGGGAACTCTTATCTTATCAAAGAATCTGGTGGTGAGATTTCAGTTCTTGAGCTCTGGGGAGACTCCCCTTCATTGTTATCAATCCCAGGTCTGTTCTGATCTAGATTGGTAGTACCTGTTAGAGTCCCGTCTATGGACCAAATAGATCTGAGATAATGTTTAAAATTATTGAGAACTACATCAATACATTGGCTCATAAAATATTGGTATTGCAACTCAGTATTGAAGTGTTTATATGTTTAAAATGACTGAACTACAATAATACATTGGCTTTTAAAATATTGATATTGCAACTAATTATGAAGTATTTACCTGTTTAAAACGAATGTGAACTTTATTAAAACATTGATATTGCAACTAAGCATAAAATATTTACTTGTTTACATGTTTAAAAAAAATAATTGGAGACCATACGTGATAAAGTGACTTCAGCATACCCAACATTAAGTTGACATGCAATAAAACCAATAAACCATATACAAATAAACAAATTATTATTATTAGATAGGAGTACTTGAAACCATATAACTCTGTGGAAAATATTTTAATTAATTATTATTTGATTCTAAAATTTGTTTGCAAATGATTCTAATTATCAAATAGGAATAGTTACTTTTAACTATATAATTGCTTGTCTGATTGAAAGAATATTTGATTCATTAACATGAGCAATCTAGAACTAAGTTTAGTTTATCGTATAAGAATTAAAGGGTAGCTAATACCACTTCTTATAATATGTTAGGAGGCCTCAGAAAAGCCTCTGAACACAAGTGAATATATACAACAAATTCCAACCAAGAGATAACATAATAATTACAGACTTTATTTTCTAATCAACATTTAACATACAATACAAAACAACTAGGATGAACGTCCTAAGGAAAAGAATCCTTGAAGAGTCAAGAGTTAAAAGAAGAGATAAAAGTCCTACCTCAAAAAGTTGTCACTTACTTAATATAAGACCACATGGTTGGCATCGCCATGCAGACATGAAGGCTGTAAGAAGGCACGCATGTTCACTGCTATACAAAAGGCTGGTGAGCCGAACACCTCTATGAAGACAGAGTATAATAGAAGCTGCATACAGGCACATGCATAAGCCTATAGTTGTGGGGCCTTGACCCCCCAAGTTCAAATGGACAGCAACGCAACCAGTGCTTGTTTGGGGATCCCAGATGAGAAAAAGAGTTTTTCTCAGGCTGTTTTTAAATAGCCAGGTTGTAACATCCTCTAATGGCAAACCCTGGTGGCAAGACAAGATAATCCTTTTCCAATCTCAACCCCATCCTAACAAGGGAAGACAATTGCTACAATAGCATCATCTATTAGTAAATTTAGATCAAATAAACACATTAAATTGAGAGATTTAGTGGCAATAGTTAAGTCATATATAAGAATTCATGGCTCTTCTGCTTCCCCTATTCATTTGTAGTGGGCTCAAATGATTTTAAGTGTATCTGGTGGTTGTGAATTCAATTTCAGTAGATGATAAATAATATACTCTGGTTCAGTGGAAAAGATAAATGACATCTCAAGTACAAATTAACTTGCAAGAATTAACTATAAGATGTTGCTTAAATACAAATGGTGGAATAAGAACCATTTACCAATGTAGATTGAATAAAGGATAAGTTGCAAATTTCTACTAAGTTGATTACACACACCTGTAGAAGGCCAGAAGGTACTATGACCAAAATGTTATGACTATAACGTAATTAACTAAAATAAAGACACCAGTCTGAATACATCAGTGAATAATAAGGAGAATTTCTCATCTCAGAAATTCAAACAAAAAATGTCTATCAATGATTAATTAAGTTCCTGTTTATAAATTCTTCTTTTGAGATTTATCTATTTACCCAACCCTTCTGCCACAAGCTGGATATAGCACAAGGTCAATTTTTTAAAGATGAGTACATCTGGCCAGTTTAGCTCAGTTGGTAGATCATCAAACTAGGAATTGCAAGGTTCTAGGTTCGATACCGGTCACTGCCAACTCAGTGTATGAGTAGCACAGCTCGGGTAATCTGAACTGTGCAGTAAAGTGGGGATTTAACAATAGGTGTGGTGCTCAACCTCAGCCAAAATAATCTTGGTTTAGTGCTAGCAAAAAGGGGATAGACTCTCTCACTGTCTGGCTGATACTGACAATAGGCCACTCTGCCAACTTACAACTGGTTTGAATTCTGAGTTTTTCTTCTCCTATACTGGTTGCCATATCATGGCTGAAAATCTCAGTCTGCCCTATTATTTACCCTTAGCTCTGGAGAAAAGAGGTTATGTTATGCCACTTGTCCCTTTTCTTTAAGATGTAAGTTATTAACAACCATTCAAACAAAGAAAAGTTTGATATAAGGTTGAATTGTGAAGATTATGTAGCATGGTGTGTAGTGCCAAAAATAGCTCAGCTTCATCTGTATTTCCCTTTATGGGGTCACTCAAACACCAGAGATTGATCCTGACTCTATTACCTTTTAGTACAATGGGGTATGTGTAGCTTGAGGAATGACTTCTACTCTCCCCTTGAAGCTGAACCAGAAGATTAAGAATAGTTTACATTGTCTGGTCTAAGTCCACAGAAAAGTTTCTGGTTATTCAGATTTTAGCATAGCATTTTTAAAAATCTTTATTTGTCTATGAAATCAACAAATCATTCAAAACATTATTTCATCTGTTTCTTTAATTCTCTTCTTATTGAACCATTTTAAAATGACTTTGTTTATCTATTGAAGGCCTACTGTAACTTTTGCTCTCTAACCTGACATCATTTTCTGGCTTTCTCAGTGAAAATTCTTTTCATAAAAGTATCTTTGGCTGGAATGTCATTTTGCTGACAGGGTATGAATACAAATTTTGAAGACACACCTAATAGAGCACATGAAAAGCCTTTATGTCTCTATCCAACTTCTTTATACATGTCTCCCCAGATTTCATCAGGACACAAAAATGTCAAGTGTATTTCTTCATTTGACATTTTCAGCTATTCCCAGTTGTCTTTCAATGCAGGAAAACATTGCATCTTCTGAACTCTTGCTGAGATGAGATGAACAACATTTTTCACTGATAATTGTATTATTAAACTTTTTGTGATGTTCAGTCTGTATAATTATCTAAAGTTGAAATCAAAGTTTGTTAATGTTTGTTCCTCAAGGCAGAATTTTGTAAACAAATTACAATCACTGGAAAATTAAAGTCAAATAGCAAAACTAAGAAGTCAATCTTTAAAGTCTATTTTCATTCAATAAAATGCAAGGGTTAATCCTAGTTATCTTTGTCCCGGGTAGGACACTAAATTGCAACCAATGGTGATCCTCCCATTATGGAGCTCTGAGGAGTGTCAAGTCAAACCTTCACTGGCATTAATTCCAGGTACACTTTGATCTGGAGTGGTAGTACCTGTTCAGGTCCTATGTATGAATCAAATATATTTGTTTCAAAATTATTTGTATTAGACAGGCATACTTAATATCATATAACTGTGCAAAAAAAAAAAACTACACAAAAAATTAAAATATAAACATACAATGTACACAATTCCCTAAACCTATAGGCATCAAATGATCCTAGACAGGTTAACATGCCATTAAAATCAATCAAGCAATCAGATACTCTTAAAAACATTAAAAATGAATAGATATTTCAAACAAATGTCCAATATTATTATTTTTCAATTTTGAAGGATTAAACTAAATCTTTAAAAACAAATAGGTTCTAAATCTTTTTTTTAGGTTAGGTAACTGTTAATATTAAATGAGTTCTTTCTTAGCTGCTCAATATTTAGCCATGACACAGAATGTCTAAATGCATATAGGATCAGATAGATCTTTTTGAGATAACGTTTAAAATTATTTTGATTTTTGAACTGTATATAATTGATGACCATAATTGTTAAACTGACATTGGCATAAAATAACCCATCAACGGTTGACATACTATAAAACCGATCAACTAATCAACCAAGTTATCTTACTGATAAAAATATATTCCTAAATTTATAAATGAATATCTTCAAAAGAAATAATTAGTTTTTGAAATGTATTGCTGAAACATACATTTTTCTATAATAATCAACTACTAATATCCTCATTTTATAATCATAACATTTCAGTTATTTTACTTCAAGTGAATATTGTTTATTCCCTTCCTTTGAAAGGTTTATAAATAATCTAATATAGAGAAATGTTTTAGGATTATGGATAACCAGACAATTTCCATATATGTGTCAAAATATATTTCTTTAACTTAATATTAAAAAAAACATTCTTGTAATCAGTATGAATTTTTACTGACAATGGGGAATCATTTTTTTACCTTTCATCATCATGAGTTGTAGTAAAGTAAAAAAAAAAAAATCAATTTTATTATGTATGCATATTTATACACACTATCATTTGAATAGTGATAAAAAAAGAAATATGAATGAATACATCACTAAAAGTTATCTGTCAGAATTGATTTGATTTGGGACTAAATGTATAACTTTAGCAGACAGGTTTTATCCAAGATAATAATGATGTTGATAATAATAATGATAATCCACTGGCAATTGTTCAAGAAATTCTATGCATGAACCAGAATCTATCCTAGAAAATAAAATGTGAGAAATTTGAGAAGCAAACAGATCACCCAATCCAAACCAAAAGGTTTTAATTAACAAGAAGAAAAGAATCATCTAATAGATTTTGTTGTTCCAACAGATTCCAGCTGAACATTGACAAAAAAACTGAAAAAGTTATAAAACATGAAGAAAATGATGATACCAATCAAAATGGAACTCTTGAAACGGATCTGGAAAAGAGAATGGGCAAAATGGAAATCAGGAGAACACCATCGAGATCATAACATTGCTGAAATTGGTTAGGATACTTAGAAAAGTTTGGGATACCAGGAGACTGCTGTCATTCAGGCTCCAGTAAAAAACCACCAGTTAGAGCTAGTGTGAATAATAATATAGGATAAAAACGTCACTCCCAGTCCAATTGAACAAAAAGCCTTAATTCTTTGTTATGTGATTGATCAACACTGCAGCAATTGGAAAGTAATCTTGAACAACCTACAGACCATTCTATTTTTTGACTGTAATGAAGAGTTATGAATCATTATAATACTTGAGTATAACAGTAACTAGTCAGGTTTACTTGAGATTAAAAGTGGATGTGCATTTAAGTCTCACAAAGAGGTTATACTTTATTATTATTATTTCAAATCCCCATTATACTTTGCTGTTGAAGAATGATGACTGCAGTTAAGTCTAAAAAAAAAAGCACCTAAAAAAACAAAGATAAAAGAAGAAACTCATTAAAATTTATAATAATAATGGTTTTCATTTTATACTTTCAAAATCTCTCTGGTCAGACTGTTCAGTTTTTTGGAGTGAATTGTAGGAAACAAATGTAAAGAAAATATGAAAATGTTTAGAAATCCAAGGAAAATAAAATAATTATTTTACCTTATCTTTGTGAAAGTTATTTCAATTCCTTTTTTTATTAAAGATATTATCAAAATATCCTTGTAAGTAAGGCATGGCATTTAACTTGTTATTTCAAGTTACAGCCTTTAGGCTTATTCATTTTCTTTTCAATATATGTTTTGTTAATATCCTATTTCATCGATAACATCTCATAAGTAAACATAAAAAATTAAACAAAATTTCATGTTTTTATTTGCTTTCTAGTTGTCTCATATTTCCTAATCGTTTTTTTTCTTCATTGGCTTTGTGGTGCCACATGAACATCTACATGCACAAAAGGAAAATTCATGCTTACATCTTATTATAAGACACTGAATATCCTTTTTACCTGTCTATTTCTCAGAGATATGGCCACCAAATTTTTTGTGGTTACTACTAATATGCTAGAGAATGTTTGAACATATTTAAAAAATTGAAATGTTTTCAAGTTTTAGTGAGTGGTTCAATTTACAAGGTAAGTACAAAGCTAAACTGCACTGTTACTTTGCAAAAGAGTTGCTAAACCAGATCTTTTTCTTTTTCTTTAACTGTATAAAGAAGACAACTAACTGCTATTATTCTAGTATGAAACCAAAGTTTCTTTTTTCCCATCTTTTTTAAAGATGTTTTTTCTGGTCACTGGAAAATCAAGACTAAAAAATCATGTTTATAGAATGATTGATTGATTTTAACAGCATCTCAATCAGTCTATGAAGTACAATGAACATGATTCCCTAACCTCTAGAGTAGTTATTTTATGCCTAGAGGTTAGGGAATCATATTAATTGTACTTCATTTTTACTTTTTTATGTAGTTGTTTCTTAGATTTTTCTTATACAGTCCTATAAAAAAGGAATCATTTTTAAGCAGATCTATTGGATACATAGATAGAAGCCTAACAGGTCTTACCATTCTGGGTTAGAATGAACCTGCGAATCATGGCAATAAAGGGGTACTCCATACTCCCCAGAACTCCAAAACTGGAACCTAACCATCAGACAAACTTTAATATCATACACAAAACTCCCCTTTAATGGGTGTCTTACCCATCAGCATGGGATACAGTGTATTTTAAGCCTTGCATTTACAGTATAAGTAATGGTCACCAGGAAATCATAAATATTTATTAACTAATTTGGTATTCCTCTGTTAAAATCTTATCCTCTGGGTGGATTCTTTAGCCTATCATTTATAATTTATAATTTGGTGCTTGAAATTTAATGATCGTCAAGAAGAAAGCAATACAAAATATGACTATATTTTATTCTTTGATAGAGTTTGTTTGAGTTTTATAAACATTTGCATAAAAGCTGCTTTTAGTAATCATGATGTTCAATGTCAAGTCACATCTCATTTGCAGAAATACACAATTTAAGATTGGTAAAAATATCTCTTCTATGTAAACAGATCCATCTCATTTAATATGTGTGTAGGGATTACATTCCTTACTTGCCATTGTTCCCATATTTGATGTTAGGGGACATGAGAGGTAATTATCCCATGTTTACCAGCAGGCATTGTAAACAGCCTTATAAAGCCAGAAGCGTTAAAGTCAAAAGCTCTTTTACCCTCCAGTGTTTGCAAAGGTAACACACATCAGTTGTGTCTCTTGTCTAAAGGACAGTGGAGCTTTGCTCTCCAAGCATTCTATGTCACACAGCAGATGTTAAAACCAGTAAGTGTTAATATTATCCTCTTTTACCAGTAGTCTCAAAACTTTTATCTACTGAAGGACTATTTGCCTCTTAGGACATTCCACCTTATACAACTATGTGTAAACTTCTTTGTATCTTCTGTCATGCTTTGTATTCTCTTCTATTAAGTTTTCTCAGGCAATAAATATCTATGTTATCATTTTATAGTGAATTGTTCTTATATCAATACTGTATGAGAAAATGATACTCAACCAATTATCTGCCCTGTCGGCTGGGGTATTAGAATGCACCGACTGCACCCTGCAGAGGGGTAAGACTCCCCTAATGGGGCCACCTGTTGGCCGTGGGTGGCGACCCGTGATGCTTAAGGATAGAGCCCAGGTGGATGAGCAGTTCATGACATGCAATACTCCACTTTGGCCCTATTTTGTGCTAGATGGGCAGTCAGAGAGGCCCCTCCGATCAATCGGCTGGTCACGTCAAGCCCTAGCACCTATATGATTTTCCCAACCCTATTGCTCTTATGGCAAGCCCAACCCCTTTTTATCATATGGGTGCTAGAAGGCGGTGGCTGCAGGTCTACATGTCCTAGAAATGTCGTTAAACTCTATCTGATGGTGAGGTTCCAGTTTTGGAGCACCCCTTCATCACCATTACTCCCTGGTCCACTCTGACCCGGAGTGGTAGTACTTGTTAGGGTCCCATCTATGGGTTAAATAGAAAAATGTATTGATAAAAAAAAATTGTATTATCCATTAAGAATTGATTTATTTCAAAACTTTATCGGCATTAAATGACCCACTGAGGTTGATATGCCGTAAAACAAAACAAACCAAACCAGCAATAAATATCCATGTTATCATTTTGTTGTGAATTGTTCTTATATCAATACTGTATGAGAAAATGATACTCAACCAATTATCATTTCTTCTACATGTTTTTGTATATTCCAAATTGAATGTTAAAATCTTGTAACTAAGAATTTAACCATATATCAATTGTTTATATGCTGCTGATTTTTTCTGGCACATGTACACTAGTCACATATAATTGATATACCAGTGTAGACTTTATTTTAAGAGTTAAACAGTAATGAAACAAGGAGAATTTAAGATTTCCTACACAATGGCAATTTTCATTTTGTACAACATTTTAGATTTTTATTTCTTATTTAAAAGAAAATGGCAAATGAAGGGAAAAAATGAAAACAATTTTAAATCACTATTTTCTGATGTGAATTAACATCAGAAAATAGTAATTTATAAATGTTTTCAATTTTTTCTCTCTGGCGTATTGGCCAACATTTTGGACTGCAACTGAAAAAGATCTATAATTGACAGAATGGTGTTTTTAATGAGTATTTATGGTTGAAGTTTTTGAAAGGCTGATACATATTGCTCTAAGGAAAATAACTGCTAATCTCTTTCTCTCTCTCTCTCTTATATATATATATATATATATATATATATTATATATAATATATAATTGTGGTTAAATCATTAAGAAGCAAGTATACTATTGAGTAGGTAACCTATACTTATGGCTATGTGTCAAATTTAAATTCTGCTAGCTTTTTTTAGAACAATTGGTGCTCTATATTTCTGGCCTTGTGCCACAACCAAGCTGAGTTAATCATGTTATATATATGTGTGTGAGTGTGTGTGTTGGTGAGAGTGAGAGTTTATATTTATTTTTTGGTTGTATACCTACACACACATGCACCTGAATTTGTACTTATATCTATGAGAGGGACCCGTGCTATGATCATTTAACTATTACAATGAGATGTATTGCAAAATAGTTCAATGTGTAAAAAGTATAATAATCTTGATTTAACTGGAGTGGAATCCTTGATAATGTTCAAACACATGTATTCATATCTTATACAAGGCATGACACATGGAGGTATCTCTCTTTCTCACCCCCCTGCTTTTTATTCAATTCCACAGAAACAGATGATATGCATCTGATGGATGAGTATGCTCTATCTTCCTCTTTCTCTTTCTCTTTTCTCTCATATTATATTTCCTTTTTGATATGTCAGTAAGTCTACTGTTGGTTTGAATAACAGCAGTTAACTAAGTACAACTTAAGCAGTGTCCAAGATAGTTGGTATATATAGAAATCAAGAATGATCCATTCATGAATTTGGGTGATTTGGGTGATTCCATTCCTTGAGTTCTGATTGGCTGCTTGACTGCTTGATTTGAATGACATTGCAGAGTCTTATAAACATCCTGTCATTCTGCAGTAGACTTTGTGACTATTCGGGGATTGTATTAAGTTACAACCATTTGTTGCCTTGTCTTCCCAGTTCAACGGTAATTGGAACTTTAATTATTCTTCAGTAGCATGTTCTTTTTTTTCTTTTGCCTTCAACATAATGATGGTCCATTATATGTCTGAGGTGACAACATGGTGAAGAGATTTATGGAGTGATCAGTATCCAGTTGTGTTGCAATCTGAGACCATTCACTCCACTAATCTTTACATGACGCTGTGAACAGGATATGAACCTATGTGGGTATTGCCCATTAGATTTTTGAAGCCAGTGCTTTAACCTCTCGGCCATCACCATATGTGGAGTGAACAGACTCAGCTTGCAACACAGCTGGATACTGATCACTCCATGAATCTCTTCACAGAGTGTGTAGTACATAAAGAAATTCTTCTTTTTATTAGTTTTATTTATTATTGTGATACATATATTTCCAAATATTCTTTCATTATGTTGAATATGTTTATCATAATGAACTCAATAATGGATGTAGTTTATTAAAAGATTAGGATTTAAATAGATTATATTATTAGTAAAAATTAATAAAGTTTTTTTTTTTCTCATGCTTAATCATAAAAAATTTCCAATAAACATATTTTAAAAATATTTATAAAACTTTTTTTAGATACAAAATCGATTGTTTTTTATTTTTTTGCAAACAAACTAATTAAAGGGGAATGATATGCGTAAAAAATAAAATCTTTGCTTTCTTTATGGATTCTTTTTAACTCGGTTTATTAGTACAAAATATCTTTTCAAAATAAGCCTTCTTCATTTCTTTCTTTAATCCATTTCTCTCTCTATTCATCCCTACCATTTTCTTTCTCTGTCTTCTCTTTCCTTCATCTTTTATCTCTTTCCTTCTTTTCACTCCATTGAAGCAGACAATTGAGCTTTCCCTCTCTCATTTCTTTCTTTCTTTTTATATTTGTTTTCTTTTTCTCTGACATATCAAGCATTATTTTTCTCCTACTTCTTTCTTCACTATCAATACTGAATGGTCCATGTTAGTGTAGGGAGATAAAAATAATTGTCTTCTTGGAGATTGTAGGCATGGCTTTCCACCTCATGTCCATTGATCACATGACAATTCAATCCCTTCAAACTGTCTTTGTTGTCCCCAGCCTTCGAACAGATAACACCTGTTTTGGTCCTCACTCATGAGCAAAAAGGACATATTTCTCAGATCTGTTCATAGAATAGAATAGAGGCAATTAGTCTCCAGCTTCAGCATAGAATTTTTAGCGCACCTCAACAAAATAACCATGGAAGACACAGTGAGTCTTTTATAACCATTCTTTGGTATTTCTTCATTAGACTGTTTGGAACATATTTCTTCTACTCTTTCTTTCTTTCAAGTTAATGTAATTCTTTTTAATGGAATGGTCCATTTTTTTATCTGAGTAATGACAAGGCATGATACACAGAGGTACAATTATATATATAGAAGTACTCCACACTTCTCACAGCTCCAGAACTGGAGCCTCCCCATTGGCTGTAGTTTAGTGTTTTGGGGGTCTTACGCCTCAGCAGCATATTCTAAATCCTGTTAAGAGGACATCCACTTTTTGGCTTCTTTAAATGTTCAGCAAATACTGATAAACATCAATGGTTGCAATAATTTTATTGCTTAGAATAATTCAATGATATAAATCAGCTTTAAAGTAAGACACCATTTTGCCAGATTGCCACTCACCTGCTATCTATAAGTAAAAAGTAAAGTCAGTGAAGAGACCTATTGTTGGTAAAATATTATAGTCTTTTGATTGATAGGCCCAACATCTACTAGCATACTATCAACATCTTTCTCTGATCTGAGATGTCTTAATAAAATCAGAGACATTACTTTGGAAGCAGCTCTCTTACAAGTGTTAGCATGTTCATTGATAAAAAAAATGCAGAACTACAACTGGAAATACTGAGGAAAAATTGTCTTGTAGCTGAAATGTTGTTTTATCTAATGATTTTAGTTATAGTTTCTGTGGATATAGGAGGCATTACTTTTAGATTGTTCTGCATGTATGTACATATGTGATTCCTATATATATATATATATATATATATATAGAGAGAGAGAGATATAGAGAGATAGAGAGAGAGAGAGAGATACATAGATACATAGGTAGGTGAGTGTGTGTGTATTTGTGTTATGGGGACTAAGTATGTATGTAAGTTGAAATCTGCTTAAATTTGTTTTAAGATTTTTTTTTAATGATTATGTTGGTAAAACTAAGTCATTAATGTATACTTTCAGAGTCATAAATATTCCAATTTAAAATCTTTTCAGGAAATATTGAATAGATTTTGAATTTTGGTTTTAATGAGTTTTTCGAAATGATTTTTTATGAGAAGATTTAAAAAAATTATTTTTTGTTTTTCTTTGAAATATAAGTTTATGAAAGTAAAATTGTATCTAATTCTAAAAATCAGCTTCTAATTTAGATAGTTTTAAAGTTTTGTTGAATGTTTTGGTTGTTTATCAGGAGGTATCATTATAGGAATCTAGTATTTGGTCCTTTCTATTTTAGAACAAGTACTTTCAGAATAAGGGAAATCTAATTGAGTCCTATGATAGATTTTTAGGACAATAAGGAAATTTAATAATAAAGGATAGAATCCGCATTGTGTAGTGGCTGATGTGCTGGACGGCAGCATTGTAGTAAGCAAGATACGCGACATCATGCACGAAAGCATCTGCGATTTGCATGCATGTGTTGTGGAGCAGTTTGGAAGCATGCTGGGCTGAAGTGCGCTGATGCAAATCTGAAATTCTGCAGATTAACCAATTGGTCGCCTCGCCATAGCCTATAAAATGAGTGTGTCGGAGGCTTGAGCAGTCGTTCGTGAACCGTCTGGGAAGTCTGTTCAAGAAGTGTTTACTGCTCTGTCCGTGCAAAGGTTTTAAGTCTTGGATGTCACGTATCTTGCTCACGACAATCACACTTGACTGCAGCATTGTAGTAAGCAAATTTGAACTCTAGTTGCGCCTTACGTTTACATTCAGACTAATACCCATGGGGAAGGTATGAACCCTTTATTCACCCCAGCTATGGGTTAAATAGTACTATTACCATTCTTCTACAAAGATGGCTTTGGCATTATATCAAATAACCCATGAAAGTTGAATTAAACAAAGAAACCACACTTAAACAATGAACTTACTAATAGCCAGTTAAAAGATAACAAATGAAAACCCATGAAAGTTGATATGCCATTAAACAAAGAAACTACACCTAAATAATGAACTTACTAATAGCCAGTTAAAAGATAACAAATGAAAACCCATAAAGTTGATATGCCATTAAACAAAGAAACTACACCTAAATAATGAGCTTACTAATAGCCAGTTAAAAGAACAAATGAAAACCCATAAAGTTGATATGCCATTAAACAAAGAAACTACACCTAAATAATGAACTTACTAATAGCCAGTAAAAGATAACAAATGAACCCATAAAGTTGATATGCCATTGAATAGTGTTAAAAAGATACAAATGCCATGAAAGTTGAAAGATGAAGCCAGATAACAAATGAAAGTTGATATGCCATTAAACAAAAAAACTACACCTAAATAATGAATTACTAATAGCCAGTAAAAGATAACAAATGAAAACCATAAAGTTGATATGCCATTAAACAAAGAAACTTACTAATAGCCAGTTAAAAGATAACAAAGTATGCCATTAAACAAAGAAACTACACCTAAATAATGAACTTACTAATAGCCAGTTAAAAGATAACAAATGAAAACCCATAAAGTTGATATGCCATTAAACAAAGAAACTACACCTAAAATATGAACTTACTATAGAGTTAAAGATAAAATGAAAACCATAAAGTTGATATGCCATTAAACAAAGAAACTACACCTAAATAATGAACTTACTAATAGCCAGTTAAAAGATAACAAATGAAAACCCATGAAAGTTGATATGCCATTAAACAAAGAAACTACACCTAAATAATGAACTTACTAATAGCCAGTTAAAAGATAACAAATGAAAACCCATGAAAGTTGATATGCCATTAAACAAAGAAACCACACCTAAATAATGAAATTACTAATAGCCAGTTAAAAGATAAAATGAAAACCATAAAGTTGATATGCCATTAAACAAAGAAACTACACCTAATAATGACTTACTAATAGCCAGTTAAAAGATAACAAATGAAAACCCTATGCCAGAATAATGCTTACTAATAGCCAGTTAAAAAGATAAAAATGAAAACCCATAAAGTTGATGCCATTAAACAAAGAAATACACCTAAATAATGAACTTACTAATAGCCAGTTAAAAGATAACAAATGAAAACCCATGAAAGTTGATATGCCATTAAACAAAGAAACTACACCTAAATAATGAACTTACTAATAGCCAGTTAAAAGATAACAAATGAAAACCCATGAAAGTTGATATGCCATTAAACAAAGAAACTACACCTAAATAATGAACTTACTAATAGCCAGTTAAAAGATAACAAATGAAAACCCATGAAAGTTGATATGCCATTAAACAAAGAAACTACACCTAAATAATGAGCTTACTAATAGCCAGTAAAAGATAACAAATGAAAACCCATGAAAGTTGATATGCCATTAAACAAAGAAACTACACCTAAATAATGAACTTACTAATAGCCAGTAAAGATAACAAATGAAAACCCATGAAAGTTGATATGCCATTAAACAAAGAAACTACACCTAAATAATGAACTTACTAATAGCCAGTAAAAAGATAACAAATGAAAACCCATGAAAGTTGATATGCCATTAAACAAAGAAACTACACCTAAATAATGAACTTACTAATAGCCAGTTAAAAGATAACAAATGAAAACCCATGAAAGTTGATATGCCATTAAACAAAGAAACTACACCTAAATAATGAACTTACTAGCCTAACAAATGATTTGACCCAAAGTACAAAAGATAACAACCCAACCCAAAGATATGCCATTAAACAAAGAAACTACACCTAAATAATGAACTTACCAATGCCTTACTAATAGCCAGTTAAAAGATAATAAATGAAATCTCAATTAATCAAGAAAAGTGTTAATATAAAAATCATAGAGTGAATTCTAAAATCATAAGACGCACATTATTTTCACACTACTCTAAGTTTCATGTATCATCATTCTCAATCATGATCACAATAACAATCAGTCATCGGTTTCACACACACACACACACACACACACACACACACATATATATATAATGAAGGTGTGTCAAAAAAGTATCGAGATTTTTTGTACTTTTTGACAGACTTTGTATTCTGAAAAAAAATAACATTCCATTCATTCTTGATTTCTATCTTGGTAAATAGAGCTTTAAACTTAGTACTTTTTGCCACACCTTGCATTCTGAAAAAAAAAATAATGAATGGAACATTATTTTTTTTCAGAATACTAGTTGTGTCAAAAAGTACAAAAAATCTTGAAACTTTTTTTTTAACACACCTTGTATATATTGTATATATATATATATATATATATATATATATATATATATTGTGGGGGGGAAACTTTGTAAAATGCCTTAAACAACATAATTTGATTTATTTAAATAATTAGATAAAGACAAAAGCATATAGTTGAAGGGCGACAAAAAGGGAGTTTGACTTAGTACTTTAATTTCTCACTCATCAGAATTGAATCAAAGATTAATTAAAAGAATGGAATAAGAGTCACAGGGTAAAGGATGGATTTAGACAATGATTGATTAAAATAATAAAAGGAAAAAACATTGAAAGACTATATACACAAAGCTCTCTGCAAAGAGAGAGCTTAATTTGTTTTAATATATATAGTCTCCATAATCTACAGGTGATATAATGAGTGAGATCTACTGATAACTCTAAAGGATTCAATACTGAAATTAGTGGCACAACTGAGGCTATTAACATGATGCTCACCAATTTCAAACTAAGATGTTATTAAGTGTTGCAAATTATTTAGATTTTCCCTGATGTAACATGCTGAGTGATTCGGTCTGACAATATTTGGCTGATACTTCCAAATCCATCCTTTACCCTGTGACTCTTATTCCACTCTTCGTTAATTCTCAATTTGACTTTGATTAGTGAGAAATGAAAGTATTAAGTCAATTCCTCTTATTTTTTCTCTCAGCTACATGCTTTTATTTTTAATTTTTTGAATAAATAAAATTATGCATTTTACTTATATATATATATATATATTAACAGAGCTACCTAGCATTGCCTGTAAGCCAAATATATTGAAATAGTTTTTTTTTTTTTGTTAAACTATATTAACTTATTGCAAGTTTTTTAAGCAGTCCATTTTGTATATAATTATATCTACAAACATTTTTATTTCAATGTAGATATATCTTTGAAGTTGAGTTTCATTTTTTAAGCAGCTATGTGTAAAGCTTTTGAAGCTGTTATTATGGTCATTTTTAATGTTGGGACCTAAAAAGTTTCATCTTTATTTTTTGGCTTTCTACATTTTCGTGTAATAAGGCAGAAAGAATTCAAAGAGAAATGTGTTTTAATCAGCAAGAACTTTAGAGTAGACAATTTCTTGTTCTGAAGTTTAGGATTGACTATGAAAGCAACAGACTAGTTATTTCAATATCAGCCATGTTGACAAGCTATCTCATGACAAGTCATCACACTAAAAAAATACTAAAACCAATTTTGAGCAATATAGTCAGATGTTCTTATATTTCTTCCCACTTCCCAAATTCTGCTAGAAGTGTAGCAGTTTGAGACCCAGTTTTAAATAATATCTCAAAAATTCTAAAATCTCGGTACTTCTATATATCTATTAATAATGGAGATTCGCTTCCGTTTTTTTGTCTGTAACAAAAACTACGTCACTGCTTACATCACTATACATGAAATTGTCATAACATAGAATAAATACACTCAAAATTTGAGCATGCAACATTACACAGTCCTCATTGTTTTTTTAAACAAGTTTTAATAGATACATCCCCAGTATCATATATTTATATATAGTTTGTTTTATTTTAATAGATATTCAAAGTTAATAGAACTTAGTTTCGATTTCAAATTGTTTTATTTTTTTTACTCCTTTAATAAATTTGATGATTTCATGATTTATGGTTCAAACTCTCCGACATTTAATTTTTAACTTCCACCTCCTCAAACAATATCTTTCAAAAATTTATTTTTACATCGCCCGGAGGTTGTTTTTTATTTATTTTGCTAGTCATTATAATGTCTGAAACAAAATGCATAGTGAAATAATAATAATATGTGTGTGAAAAAACTTTCATGGAATGAAATAATAATAATAAAAATGATAATAATAATAATAATAAAAAAAAAAAAAAAAAAAAAAAAAAAAAATAAACAAAATATTAGCGAACATCCCAACAAACAATATCACTGAACTCAACAACCTTATCTATGCAGGAGCAAAACTAGTCTGTGATAGAATTGACGCACCCCTTCGAAACACTAACACAAACAAAGAACCAAACAGAAACAAAAGCTGGATGGGAGTTCAGATTGGAAGAACAAATAAAAAAACTACGACAACAAACAAATACGTTAAATAAAAACACAAATACACATGTAGCTAAAAAGGTTAAAAGACAACAGCAAATTAAGTTGGAAGAAGTAAAACAAAAGATATCGGCTATAGAAGGAAGACTCAAAAGATATCGAGAGAGAACTAAACAGTACAAACAAAATAGGACCTTCCAAAACAATGAAAAGAGATTTTATGAACAAATTGATGGAGCAAAAACAAACATTAGTGAACACCCAAATGCAACAGAAGCAGAAAAGTTCTGGAGTGATATATGGATGAGGAAAGAACATAATAAACAGTCAAAGTGGATAAGTGATATTAAGAATGAACTGATGGAAATTGAGGAAGGACCTGTTGCCAGTGTTCATGTAATTACGCTTAAATCAGTACTCAAGAAAGTAACAAATTGGAAAACACCAGGCCATGATGGCATACATGGATTCTGGTTCAAAAAATTTACGACTATCCACAAAAGAATGGCCCAGCAACTGAACAGATGCCTACAAGAAACGGAAATACCCGAATGGATAACAAAAGGAATAACTACACTAATCCAGAAAGACCCACAAAAAGGAAATGTCCCCAGCAATTATAGACCAATAACTTGTCTACCCATGATGTGGAAAATTCTAACTGCTGTTGTAAGAGAAGAAGTATACTTTTCACTCAATTGGCGGAAACTTCTCCCAGAAGAACAGAAAGGATGTCGCAAGGGAAAAAGAGGAACCCACGACTTACTCTATATAGACCAATACATTCTTAAAGAAGTCAAAAATAAACGGAAAAATATTGCAATGGCCTGGATCGATTACAGAAAAGCCTATGACATGGTCCCACATACCTGGATTTTAGAATGCCTACAAATGTATAAAATTTCCAACAACATTATAAACTTCATTAAAAAAGCCATGGAAAACTGGCGAGTTCAATTAAAAGCTGGAAAACAATCCCTGGCAGAAGTAAAAATCCAAAGAGGTATCTTCCAAGGAGACTCATTATCACCACTACTCTTTATTATTGCAATGATGCCGCTAAACCATATACTGAAAAAATGTACCGGGGGATACAAATTTAGTAATTCACAAGAAAAGATCAACCACCTTATGTACATGGATGACATTAAAATTTTTGCAAAAAATGAAAAAGAATTGGAGAGCCTAGTACAAACTATTAGGATATATAGCCAGGATATAGGGATGGAATTTGGAATCGAAAAATGTGCTATGCTTGTAATAAAAAGGGGTGAAAGAAAACTATTAAATGGAATACAACTACCAAATCAGGAAACTATAAAATCTCTTGATGAAAATGAAAGCTACAAATACTTAGGAATTTTGGAAGCGGACAATATCATGCAAGCAGAAATGAAAGGAAAAGTTAAAAAGGAATATCTCAGGAGAACTAGAAAACTTCTAGAAACGAAACTTAACAGCAGAAATCTGATCAAAGGAATTAATACCTGGGCTGTCCCCATTATAAGATACTCAGGACCATTCTTAAAATGGACAAAAGAAGAACTCAGACAGATAGACCAAAGGACGAGAAAATTAATGACCATGCACAAGGCTCTCCACCCTAGAGATGATAGAGATAGATTGTATGTGTCAAGAAAGGAAGGGGGAAGAGGTCTTGCCAACATAGAGGAATGCGTAGAAACCACAATCCAACAACTTGAAGATTACACAAGGAAGAGCAAAGACAAATTACTTATGGCGACCAACAATAGTAGAAACGGCAGATGGACAAACAGAAGAACGACAAAGACTAGAAAACAAAAATGGGAAGAAAAACAATTATATGGACGCTTCAAACGACAAATAGATGAGGTTGCACATCAAAAGACTTGGACATGGTTAAGAAAGGGAAACCTCAAAAGAGAAACAGAATCACTTATAATTGCTGCACAAAATAATGCCATAAGGACAAACTACATCAAAGCGAAAATTGATAAGACCCAACAAAATAGTAAATGTAGACTTTGCGGTAATAGAGATGAGACTGTTAACCATATACTCTGCGAATGTAGCAAACTAGCACAACGAGAATACAAAACTAGACACGACTGGGTTGGGAAGGTGATCCACTGGGAATTATGCAAGAAATTAAATTTTGACCACACAACAAAATGGTATATGCATAAACCAGAATCTGTTCTTGAGAACGAAACGCACAAAATTCTCTGGGACTTTGAAACTAAAACGGATCACCTTATCCCAGCAAGAAGACCAGACCTAGTGTTGATTAACAAAAAAGAAAGAACTTGTCAACTGGTGGATTTTGCAGTGCCAGCGGATCACAGGGTGAAGTTAAAGGAAAATGAAAAAATTGACAAATATCTGGACCTTGCCAGAGAACTGAAAAAGTTATGGAATATGAAAGTGAAAGTTATACCAATTGTAGTTGGTGCACTTGGAACAGTCCCAAAAGCATTAGAAAAGGGTTTGGAAAGTTTGGATATCAGAGGAAGGATTGAAACCATTCAGAACACTGCACTGCTGCAATCTGCCAGAATACTCAGAAGAGTCCTGGAGACCTGAGGAGACTTGCTGTCACTCAGACTCCAGTGAAAGACCATCAGCTAACACTGATGTGAAAACTCAAATGATAATAAAAAACGGATCACCTTATCCCAGCAAGAAGGCCAGACCTAGTATTGATAAACAAAAAAGAAAGAACTTGTCAACTGGTGGATTTTGCAGTGCCAGCAGATCACAGGGTGAAGTTAAAGGAAAATGAAAAAATAGACAAATATCTGGACCTTGCCAGAGAACTGAAAAAGTTATGGAATATGAAAGTGAAAGTGATACCAATTGTGGTTGGTGCACTTGGAACAGTCCCAAAAGGATTGGAAAAGGGTTTGGAAAGTCTGGAAATCAGAGGAAGGATTGAAACCATTCAGAACACTGCACTGCTGCAATCTGCCAGAATACTCAGAAGAGTCCTGGAGACCTGAGGAGACTTGCTGTCACTCAGACTCCAGTGAAAGACCATCAGCTAACACTGATGTGAAAACTCAAAAGGAGTAGTAATAATAATAATAATAATAGTGAAAATGAAAGAAAGTGAAATTATAAACAAAACTTAGAGAACTAAGAAAATTGTGGAACATAAGGGTAAAGGTGATATCAATTGCAAATGGTCCTCTAGGGTTTGGAAAAAGACTGGATGAATTGGAAATCAGAGAAAGAATTGAGATCATCTAGACAACAGCATTGTTGATATTGACTAGAATACTCAGAAGAGTCCTGGAGACCTGAGGAGACTTGGTGTCATTCAGATTTTAGTGAATGAACACCAGCTAATGGTGTTGTGAAAATCTTGCAGGGAGTGATATAATAATAATACATAAAATTATCTGGAACTTTGAGATACAAATGGATCCACAAATCCTGTCCAGAAAACCAGACCTAGCATTAATTAACAAAAAGAAAATAACCTCTTATCAAGTGTATTTTTCAGCAGAAATAGAATAAAATATCATTAGTTTGAGTTGGTGTAAAATAAAAAGACCCACAGAGTGAAAATAATTAGATATTTCCATTCCACAGAACACAGAATTAAAGTAAATGAAAGAAAAAAAAAAGAAAAGATAAATACTTGGACTTTGCCAAAAGTTTTTAAAAATTGTGGAACTGCTGAAATCGGCTTGAATACATAGAAGAGAGCTGAGGAGATTTGCTCTCACTAGGACTTCAGTGAAAACCACCAGTTACTAGTGGTATGAAAAGCTCACAAGAAGTTAAATAATATTAGTGATATAATAGTCATAGTCTTAAGATGCCTACATGAAATAAGCTTTGTTGTAAAGATACTTTTCATACACTCAAATGTAAAATGATAATAATAATATAATGGATTAGTTGGTTAGTTTTAGATATATTTCATGCCAAAGTCAGTTTAACAATTATGGTCTACAATTATATGCAGTATAAGAATATATTTTGACAATAATTGTAAACAGGTAAACACTTTATTATCTCAAACAAATCTATCTACCTTAAGAATAGACCTGAAAGTAATTGCAATGAAGAGGTACCTCTCACTCCTTAAAATTCCAGAACTGGAGCCTTTGTACTGAATGCAGTTTAGTGTCATGCCTAGAACACCCTGGTCTTACCCAATGCAGAAGATGCTGATGTCATATTCTATGCCCTGCAAACAGACTAATAACACAGTTGAATTATTGATAGTATTTAGATGTACACATGAAATAAGATTTGGTTTAAAGATCTTTGAAAGAACAAAATGATATGTATTATTCACTAATATGATTGGACTAGTATCTTCAAATTGGTTGTTATTATAAAGAGGCATCCAAAACAGGAGCACACAGTTTTCACCATAAAATTTAAAATAATTTAAAAATACTTGAATAGATTCTTTCATGAAAAAAAACAAAAACAAAAAAAAAACCTAGCTTCAATCGCTAGATAAAAGCATAAAATTAATCACAATTAAAAGAAAAAAAAATGCATATCTTTTCATTCAAACTAGTTTTAAAAGTTTTAATACAATAATGTTTTTCAATTTAAAAAAACGGCATACTTTGAAGAAATCCGCTGAAGATTGAGTTTTTTTGCTGGTCATTAATAATGACCAGTCCAAAAAAAAATTCAAAGTCTGATTTTAAGAATCTCCCAAAAATCAATTAATCTAAATAGAAACTATTTATAAACAAAATTGTTTCATTTAATTGTCAATTACATTAATTTAAAAAAATGTTTACCTTTAGATAGACAGAATATATATCAATTCTATATGACATATTGGCTATTTTTCGCTGATGTCGAATGTCAACAAAGGGATTCAATTTCAGTTTTAGTCTTTTTAGAATTATGGATGACCAAACAGACAAAAAAATTAATCTTTTTTTATTTTAGAAAATAATAATTATCAATTTTTTTATAAAATTGAATTAAAAATAAGTATTCTTTTAGAATATTGAAATAATATTATATTTTTTAAGTAATAACAATTAACTTCCATGAATTTAAATTAAATTTTAATTTAGTATTTTAAAATAATTAATTTAAGTCAATTATTTAAATTATATACTACAAGTATATAATTTAAATAATTGACTTGATATAATTGTTAAGAAACTTAACATTTTTAATATAAATTTAATTATAAAAAATAATCTAAGAATTGAAAAAAAATTATTTAAAAAAAAATCTTTCAGGAGAAAATAAGTGACAAAATTATTTCTTTTATTGAACACCATACTTTTTAATCAATAGTATTTTTTGTTTATTAAAAAAGATTCAAAATTATATTTTTAAAGACAGTTCAATTTTCTTTTTAAATAACATTTTTTGAATTGTGAAAACTAATGATTTTATTGAGAAAAATTATGTTAGCTTACAGGTTTATATAATTTAAAAAGGAATTTTAAAAAAGTAGTGATGAAATTTTAAAAGACTAAGATTAATAAAAATCCTTAAAAAGATTTTTTCCACATTTCAATTTTTTTTCCCACATGTCCAAATCTAGAAGTATATTTTTAATAAGATAAATAGCTAAACTGTATGAATCAAATTTTCTTATATATTTAAAAAAAAATTAAATTTTCTACTTTTGGTCAATTTTTAACAGGGCATAAAATAACTCAACTGATTTAAATTGTCAGCAGATATATCTTTACATAAATGTTATTTTTTGTCATTATTTGTTAAAAAGAAGACCACACTTTTTAAAAAAAATATTGGAGATGGTGGACAAAAATAAAAAACAATTCTAATAATTAATATTTCTCACACAAAACCTATTTCAAAAAATAATTTATAAATAAATAAGTAGTGAAAAATTCATTGAAATTACTTTTGATAGATAAAAAAAAATTTTAGGAAGAAAATTTGATTTTCTATTTTTTAATAGTAATTGATACATCCTCTTCTTTTTGAGCAGTCAAAATTCAACATAAACATTAATTTAAAACATGATTTCAGGAATTCTATATGAAAAAGAAAAAAATATTGGCATTTTCTTTAAATCTTATTTCTTTGAAATGATACAAACATTTTTTACAACAAAATAACTTTTAGAATTTTTTTGTAACTTTTCCTATCATGTGTACATTTATCACACAAAATTGATTGGACATCCCTATTATTATAGTTATAACATCTCTGACATTGTACCTCTGACCTTTTTCAGGTTTCAGTCTTAGTTGGAATTTTGTACATAACCCTTTATCTAATCCATAGGGGTAAATATTTCTCATTTCAATGTCCATGCTTTTGTTATGAACTGCCTAACCCAGGGATTGAACCCATCACTGATAGGTAATTAGATACACTTTAACCAATGCTTTTATCCATGATGCCATTTTTCCCATTAGTGGTAACTTAGAGCCTTGAGCCTAATGTCGTTTTTTCTGCCTCTTCGATTGAGCCAATATATATTTGAATTGTCATGAGGTCAATATCTGGTTCAGCAATGAATGAAAATATCATATTCTCTGGTTCAATGAAAGATACAATTGATATCTCAAGGATGAATTAGCTCAGAAGAAACAACTGATACAAGCATGAATAGAAGAATAAAAACAACCTTCTCTCCCCTTGTATTGAATAAAGGGTTCAGTTCAAAATTCCCAGAAAGTTACTCTGACTACAACTAGAGATTAACATTTATACAATACAAAAAATACACACAAATCTTATTTCAATATTTATTTGTTTTTTGTAATTTATTTTTAAAATATTTGACCTAAATTTTATTAATTCTAATTTGCATAAGTATGTATTTCCCCAACCTCTCCACCATGACAAGATGTGGTGCAAGGTCAATTTTTAAGAGTAAAGCTGGTTTGAATTCAGAGTCTTCCTTCTAGAACTGGTTGCCTAGCCAAGACTAAAAAACTCGGTCTTCCCTATTATTTATCCATAAATGGGGGAGGAGGAGAAGGGATGGTTTCATGCCATTCCCCAAGCATGAGATGAAATGCAAACAGCCTCATCCAGGATTTGAATTCAGGTCACAAATTTCATTTTCTATGAAAAAAACTATTAAACAAAATACAACCCCACTTAATCTGTATAAGTAATCATTTACTAAACTAAGTTTGGCACAAGGCCAGAAATGTGTGATGGGTTAAGAAACTAATAAGCATTTTTTGCATAGCAATCCCAAATAACACAAATGTCATTAGGGACAACTAAGGGTAGATGCATAATGTCAAGTGGAAATGACCCTAATGTTATCAGGTGCAGATTGAAGAAACACATGTGGCATGAAAGAGCCCAGGAAATAAATTGGGGTATAAACAATATAAAACCCAGCTGGCATAACATATGCCTCACATGCTGATGGCAGAGACTCACTCACTTACACCACCCCAAAAATAATTAAAGACTCAAAGATATGAGATGAAAGAAGTTCAACCTGGTGTTAACTCTGATTTGTTCATCCAACTGGCCTGAAGATTAGCCTATGAAAATAATGAAGTCACTTTTTATAATTGCTTCTTCCCACCACTCATGTCATTGTGTCTTTCAGTGTTAGTGTTCCTTTCTACTACTTTGGTGTCACTGTTTCTTCCCACAAATTTTGAAAAACAATTTCTCCCCCCACCCAACACACTCTTGTGTCACTTTTCTTCCCACCATTTGTGTCACTGTTTCTTCCCACCACTTTTGTAACATGGTTTCTTCCCCACACTAATGTCAGTGTTCCTTTCTGTCACTTTTGTGTAACTGTTTCCCCCCCTCTCTTGTATCACCGTTTCTTCCAACCCCTTCCATGTACTACTGTTCTTTCACACCATTTTAGTGTCACCATTTGTTTTCAACTCTTATGTCAGAATAAAAGATTATGTATAATGATAAAGCAAATTGACAACATTTTTTGACACATGTAAACTGAGACAAAGATTCAATACTTTTCTTATAAATGACAATAAAAGCAGAACAAAAAAATATTAAATATTCAAGAAATTAAAACTTAAGGAAAAAGAGAAAGAAATCTATAACAAAAAAAAAGATGGAGGATGCATACCTAATTGTAAAGAAATGGTTAGCATGCTTGTCACACAAAATTACTTGTGACTGAGTAGTGAGTGCTCTTCTCACTAGATGGCCTCTACTTTAAACCCTGTGCTAAATTTAACCTATGCTTATTCTTAAGGGTGTATCACATCATGCAATGATTAGAATGCTTGAGTTGTAGACCATTGATAGTGAGTTTGATTTTCACTGAGTGCCCCATATTTAGGGCATTGTGTCAAGCTGGCCTTGTGCTAAAATTAAGCTAAGGAAATTACAACCTTGGGCATCTTGTCAGAGTGTAATAGTTAACAAGCTGATAAATTACAACTGTCGTTTTAGCTCAGTTGGTAGAGCATCTGCCACGGAACTATAAGGTTCCTGGTTTGATACCAGCCTTCAACATCTCAGCGCATGAGTAGCACAGCTTAGATTTGTGCAGTCAAGTGGGGAGCTTATATCAGGTGTGGCATGCCATACAATAACAAACTTCCTGGACAAGCACTATTGAAAAGGAGATAGACTCCCTCACTGTCCAGTGTCCACTTGATACTGACAACAGTGACTTTACAATTGACTTTTATTCTTTGTACCAAATCTAAGTTATGCTTAGTAATTTATTTATGACTTATAGTCAAGTTCTCATTAGATCACCAAAGATAAACACTGCTGAGCCTGTTCAGTATTGATAGGTGACCATTTATGAACAGCAGGTAGTATAAGCAATGCAAGACCTTTGTCTTTGTGCTTAGACTAAGTAAAGCTTAGTAAATAATAACTAAGATGAAGTATGCATACATACAATTATTCCTCCATTCCCCATAAATTCTTATTGATATATAAATTTGGCACTCTTGATATGTGTTTAGATATACTGATACTGTATCAGCTAAGAAACTATTTAACAATATATCAAATTTAAGCACAGAGATTCAATCTAGCTTTATCAGTGTGATCTAGTTTCTTCTAATTAATATCTTTAGTCTGTTAAACTATAGTATTTCTACTTAAATCAGTTTGCACTAAACTGAATATAGTCACATGATTAAAATCTATAGTTTATATAAAAATGATAAAATTCATGATTTTTAATTTGAATCAAGGCAATTATACTTAGAGTATACAAAATAAAGGAGCCAGTTTTGCTCAGTCGGTAGAGCATCCACCTTGGAACCACAAGGTTTTGAGTTCAATACTGGTCCTTGCTAACTCTGTACATGAGTAGCACAGCTTGGATCTTAGAAGTAAAGTCAGGAGCTGATTGCAGGTGTGGCATTCTATGTCAGATGCAAAAACTATCTCCCTGATCTAGCACTAGGGAAAAGAGGATAGACTCCCTCACTGTCCGGCTGGTACTGACAATAGGTTACTCCACCATCTTAATTAGTTTTATATATTTACTTAAACCAATTTACACTACACGTAATATAGTCTCATGATAATAATGTATATTTTATATAAAAATAATAAAATTTATGATTTTTAATTTTAATCAAGATGATTATACTTAGATTATACATAATATAAACAAGTAAGAATTAACCTGGTTTATTTTCATTTGAAGAAATTGGTTGGTAAAGTTTTCCTTGGATTTTTGTCACTTTCTCTATCAGAGGAGAAATGAAAAAAAAACTAATCCAAATTTTAGAATGATCTAAAGTAAAATATTCATTTAAGTATTGTAATTTGTAAAAAAACTTACAATCATTTTATTAACACAAACTAAAAAAAACCAAAAACAATAACATTTTGTCGCCATAATCAGAAAGAGGTTTTTCATGTAATAAAATATGGCTGGTATATTTTCACACTTTTAAAGATCTCTCATCTTTTGATTTTTTGTATTAATATTTTCTATTGAATTTTCTTACAAATAACCTTTACTTCAGCGCCTCTGGTCTTTTTAGCTATCATCTCTCTCTTCTGATATTTATTCTTTATTCAATTCATATAGTGAATATTTTGATCATTCTTCTTTTTCACATGTTTATTTAATCTGAAAACTTTCAGCAAAATATATTTTACAAGTCACAAATTTGCCAACATTTTATCTGTGAAGGAGATTGTACATGTAAAATTAGTAAAGTTATTAATTTTAAAATTAGTATGACTCATTTTAATTTTAAAAACTACCAATTGGTTTGGTTGCAACTCTTGGCAACTTTGCAAAACATTCTATTGCAATTGTAATTCAAACCTTAAGAATTTTTACACTGTTTCTTAAGTGAGAGTCAAGCTATATAATTAATACAATCTGATCCTAAGTAGATGTGTTGGGGAGTAACACTTTTATCCTAGGTAGAGTGTACAGATACTAAACTGTCATCCTAGCAGAAATTATAGTGAGATGAATAAATCAAGATAGGAAAAAAACCCAGAAATATTCACACTTCATTATATCAGACTTTTTTTCAGTTTCCTGCACGACTCAGATAGCCCTAAGGCCTGTAAGACACAGGGAGTAATAAGCCTTAAACTGTCATGTTGTCTTATGAACTGTTGGTAGGAAGTATAAATTTATAGTTTTCCTCCTCTTAGACTAGTTGCGACTAGATCAGTTGCCTGACTTAGACTTGAGAGACATTGTCTGCCCTACTATTCACCTATAGTTAATTAAGAGAAAAGATGCATGCCTTTTCTAAAGACATTAATATATGAAAAGCAATTCCATTTTCCTTGACAATAACCCTTATGCTATTATATTTTACTTAAAATCAGTAAATAAATGGCAATTTTGTATTGTCACTGTTATATTTAGCGTTTCCTGGTTAATATTATATAATACTTATATACATTTTTCAGTATATATTTTTCATGTGATTTAATATAACAATTTTTAGATTTGTGTTGACAAGACCTGAAGCATAAACAGATGAATAAGCAATAAATATGATCATAAGTTTTCTGAAGTTAATATCATTAATAAATATCTCTGATCATTTTTCATTTTCTCTCATTAACAATGATATGATTAATTTCTCCTTGCCACACTCAGTCCTAGGCACGTGGGAAAACTTGCTCAAGGGTAGAACAAAGGACAACTAAGAAGTTTTAGTTTTTCATCCCTGATAACAAATGAAAAAAAAAATTACTGATTTGTAGAGAGGGCATTCTTTCTCTAAAGATGTTCTATCTCCAAAAACAAAGATGATTTTTTTTCATTTGTTATTCATGCTTTAGTCCAAAGATGCCTTTGCAAATTTATAATTCACATTGAAATTTATTGTCTACTAATAAGATTTCACTTAATAGATTTTTAGAATTTTTACAACAAAATCTGAAGCTTAGAGTTTTAGTTAAAAACTTAGTTCAAGTTTAATTAACATATACTACTTAAATAAATGAAAACCTTTAATGACTTTTCGAGATTGCATTTTTATGCTAGGCATTAAAATATTAGGTTGTAAAGTGGAGGTTCACAGATTTAATTGGCATTTTAGACTAAGTAAATGCAGATGTATAATTCCAATAATTTTCAGACTTTTGGCTTCTGTAGTTAAACATAAAAAAAGCAAGAACAGATTTGGTGCTAAATGATGGAAATTGTTGGAGGCTGCATTGTGCATTGGGTTAAAACATTCTACCCAGATCATATGCTGATCTTGCCATTTTGAGGCAATGAACCCTGTACCCTTTCAATGAATACTTATGTTTCTTTCTGTTTCCAACAAACATGTTTATTAGTTGTATGTATTTTTTATTCAATATATTTTACTTTTCACTTGTCTGGTCTTATTTCTCTAGTTATTAATTTGTAACGTTGACTACAGAGATTAAACTCACAACCTCCTGATCGTGAGTGGTGGCTAGTAGTAAGACTACTGTCACCCCTGTTGGCTGAAGTAGTTCAACCGCTGAGTGGCATAAATGCAGAGCTGATTTCTTTCAAGGGAAGAATGACAGTTTTCAACAGAGATAGCCAGCTATCCAGACAGTGTCTGACCACACTACCTGCAACATATAATGATATGAAGACCTGAAGGATTTCTTTTTAAACACCCTATATAAATATTGTTGTTCTATAATGCTACTAATCATTCACACACACATGTACCAATGGTGACTAGGTCATCATTGTTACCCAGACTCATATTCTTAACATTATTTACTCAATGTATAATTTAGAATATAAGAATTTTACCATTAAACTACATTTTTTCTTCTAAATAGAATTCATCAAATCTCTTGCCTGTGCAGGTCTGCACCATTGATACTTAACAACTGACCATTCTACAAAAGACAAAACAGTATTTTCTATTTATCTGTTGTACTTTTTAAAACAAATATTTTGACTCAGGTTAAGTGCCGGTCATAGTTGCCACTAAGATCTTTAATGTTAACTACTCAATGTCTGGGTCAACAGAACAGATCATAAACCCACATATGCACCCCCGACACAAGCAAGCAACTTAGGTCAGACCTCAATCTTGTGTGTCTGAAGTATGATCAAATTTCCCTTATATGATATTATGATACACAGAAAAAAAAATATTTTCAGTCAAAATATATTCCTTTAAATCTGGGGAGTAAAACAAATTGAAAATTTTAAAGATTGTTTTTATTATTTTAGCCATAATCTATTCATCTGTAATATAATAAGAACTGACTCAAAGTCTACAATCATATTTTACTGTTTATTCCTTCCAATGCTGCATTCTCTTCACTGGTCACTCCTTCCAAACTGGTGATGACACTTCCCCCTCATCCCCAGCCTATCATGTCGCAAACATCTGCAAATCACACACATATCTTTCAACATTTACTATGACTGTTAAAGATGATTATCATATCTTTTATATCCATGTCTTCCCAACATTCCCAGCTTTCTATATTTCAATAGTTTACACTTCTTTGCTAATGTCTCAGTATTTCTCCATTTATTATCTTGTATTTCTTTTCTTTCACTTTCTAACCTTCCTTCATTCTTTTATTTGCCTTTTATTCATTCTACCTTTTTTTCTCTTTCTCTTTCATTTTTTTCCCATTTTTGGTTGTTTTTCTCATCTTATTTCTTTATTATTTTGATTCCTTTCTTTATTTCATTTCTTTATTCATTCATTCTCTCCTTTTCAGTTTTTCTTCTTTTTTCTTTTTCCACTTGCT
Source organism: Doryteuthis pealeii (assembly GCA_023376005.1). Classification (NCBI taxonomy): domain Eukaryota; kingdom Metazoa; phylum Mollusca; class Cephalopoda; order Myopsida; family Loliginidae; genus Doryteuthis; species Doryteuthis pealeii. The sequence continues at coordinate 75,507,229 of CM042150.1, forward strand.
GTTATTTTCTTGTTTCTTTCGTAAAAGCAGAAATCATTGAATTTCATTCCTCTTCAAAAGTCTAAGCTTATTTTGTTTGTTTCTGTTTTGGATCTTCAAAGATTTGCTTCAGCAGTTCACAATTTATTCGTCCTGGGCAACACAAACATTTTGCTTCGTTGATTTTACACAATACATTGTTATTAAAATCTTCTTCAGTTTGTATCAGTTGAAGTTCAAGGTCAAACAAAAGAATTCTCATCAACATGTTTTTCAGTACAAGATTTATTTTATGATAATAGTTACTCAAGTTGGCTTAGATCAGTCATGGGCAAACCCCAACCTGCAGACCACATGTGGTTCAAAGTGCTTTCTGAATGTCCCAAGAAAATCTTCAATTTATTATAGAAAAGATCTTTTTACTGAAGAGAAAAAAAATCAACTTTTTCCTACTCCTAGTGCAGATTCTTATGTGTATGGTCTTCTGTAGTGAAAATGGTTAAGGTACTTTTAACATAAAATTACCTTGAATTTTTTTAGTTGTTTAGCCCACCTGGTGATGAACCATGTCTTAAGGGATCAGTTTCTCAAAAAAGGTTGTCCCTGTCTGGATCAGATACAAATACAATTGGAAATCAATAATTAATGGAAAAAAAAATTATTCCAAAATAATTTTACAATGAGACTGTTTAGGATTTCCCTTTTTGCAATTTGGCACAAGTATGCAAAACTATAGATGAGACTGAATGAGCTTTAAAACATTGTGTCATATAGGAAGTATTCAATTCATCTATCCATCCATCCCTCTCTTATATATATATATATATATATATATATATATATATATATATATATATATATATATTAGGTACTGGCAAACTGAGCCTAAAATGCGTTTTTGACAAAATGACTTTAGACAGAAAATAATTTATCAAAAATCAGGGAAATATTGGATTTTAATGAAATTTCAATGTTTATTTATCAATGAATGCTCTTTATAAGGCATTATTCATTTCATTTCAAAACTTTCTCATTTTTTTCAGGTCACTTAATTTTGACCCCCCTTATGTTGGGGGCGTAACTTTTTTTTCAAGTTGGTCTTATAGTTTTCTAATTACAGTATAAATAATGAGATAAAGACCGAAGTTATGAATAGAAGCAAAAAAAAAAAAAATTTACGGTGCTTTTCTATGAGAAAATAAGTACCGAAAATTGAAAAATAAAATGTAAAAAAATAATAAATAATTAATTTTTGGGAGATTTTATTTTTACTCATTTCGATAATTATTTAGTTGGCTATCATCTTATAAAAGAAAAAATTATACATTGATATTTTTTCTGCTTAAAAAGGGGGAGGGGTGGTACATTTCAATAGAGTTTTTTTTCAAAACTTATTACTTTATGTGTCTAAAATAAGGTTTGCATTAAATAGATATTTATTTCTAGAATCTAAAAATATAACATTTTAAAATTAACATCCGAATATTTTTATTTTAAATGAATTTTATATATTAATTTTTCATAGCAAAAATACTAAATTAAAGTTTTGAAATAAATTAACGGATGCATTATAAAATTCATTAATTGATAAATCAATACTGAAAATTTCATTAAAATCGGATAATTACCTGATTTTTGGTAAATTTTTTTGCAATCGCAAATGTTACATAAAAATTGTAAACAAGCACATAAAACCATTGAAAAATACACAGAATGGCGGATCGTGTCGAAATTGACCAAAACAAATAGTTTTAAATCTATTAGAAATAAACTGCATATGTATTTTCTTTTTTTAATGATGGTTATTATGTTACTACTTATCGATTTAGACCAAGTTTGACCTTAAATAATAGATTTAATTATTTTTAATTCGCTTTTAAAATTCGTAACAGACGACAAAAATGCCAGTCCCTAATATATATGTGTGTGTATATATATATATATATATATATATATATATACATACACACACTAGAAGCAGCTACAAAGCCTGGGTAGAGGAAAAAAAATGTGGGGTAAAGGTTAGCAAGCTAGTCTTGCAGATCAGTTACTACTGAATAGCGAGTTTGATCCTTGCTGGATGCCCCATAAAAATCCCCACTTAAAATAGACCTTGTGTTAATCTGGCCTGTTGGATGGTCAGGGGATTTTTTTCTTGTCAGGGTAGAGAAAATGACGTCACATATAACAATATAGTAAAAAAATTTAATTCAGTAATTAACAATATTTAAAAAAAAATAATATATAAATGAGGTTAAAAAAATAAGAAAAAAGATACAAAAAAATTAAATAAATAAAGTATTTGAATTAAGTAACACCGACCATATTTAAATAATTCTTTAATTTTTTTTTTTTTTGGTAATATGTAAAATTCAATAAATAATTTAAAAAATAACATTATTAATTCAAAGCATAGCTGATCGATTATCAAATTTTAAATCCAAAACTGTACTGATATGAAACCATTTCGAAAAGAAAAAATTAATGTCTCTTAAATGCAAAAAAAAAAAAAAGAAATTGAAACATACTTTTTAAAAATATTTAAAAAAAAATCAAATTACAGTACTGATCTTGGTACAAATGCAGAATAGTACACAAGAGATAATTTCATTAGAATCGCATTTTATGTGTAAATAACATTAGATTATGGAAACTCACAAAGTAGCCTAACTATTCGCCTTATCCTTACCCTAGCATCTCAAAGGTTTTGGGTATTTCTGTGAAATTTAATGCATTTTATATGTAATTTAATGATATTATCCCTTGCATGCTATTCTGCATTAGTTTCCTAATTTTATTTGTTTATTCATTATTAAAATAAATACACACAACTACTTTATAAACAGTGGCTTACATGAAAAATAAAAATAAATATAAAGAAAAAAATGATTGTTTTGGGCTTTCATAAGGGTTTGTGTACATTCTTGAGAGACAGATGCCAAAAAACTCAGCAGTATATAACTATGTAAATTTTAATTTTTAGAAAAATAAGAGCACAGACATGAAACCACTCTGAAAAATTAATGTCTTCTATTCAAAATACCAAATGCAAAAAAAATAACTAAATTCTAAACTTGTCTTATTAAAAAGAATTTTGCATTTATTCAAAAGTTAGATATCAATTTACGGTAATTATTTTATGTATGGATATTCAAAAGTGAAACTAAGTGATTAATTCTTAAACTGCCAATAAAAATTGTACAATAAAAAAATAGATTAAATAAATGATTGTTTATCTGGTATAATGAAATATTTACTACAACTTTGAATCAGTAAAAATGTAGATTTAATCAAAAACTTAATTATTGAACTTTTATCTTTTAATTTCTTACTAATTTCTTGACATACCAATTAACACACAATCTTTTTTTTAAAGATTTAATAATTGTATAGTTAATATTTGAACATTAATAAAGAAACCCAATAATTAAAGAACTAAATTAATGTGATTATTTTATAATCAGTGGCTAACATGAAAAAAATGAGAAGAAAAATTTGACTGTTTTGAGCTTCTGTAAATTCATTTGTTTATGTTTTAACTAGAAACACCTAACAATGGCCTAAGTAGAATTTTAATGTTATTTTGTAATACTATTTAATTTTTAAATGTATTCAAATATATAGAATAAATCTTCATAATTTTGCACAAAAATGAAAATCTTTAGCACATATCTCATTTAGTTGCAATGAACTCACAGAAATGATCATGACATTATTTCAGAGTTTTTTTTTGTATTTATTACTATAGTAAATCTGTTTGGCAATTAAGCACCAAATATAGGGTGCACCAAAAGTATTTTCATATTTCGGTTTAGCTCAGTCAGTAGAGCATTCAGCTAGGAATCACAAGGTTCCTAGTTCGATACCGGCCTTCGCCAACTCAGCGTATGAATAGCACTGGGATCTGTGCGGTAAAGTGAGGAGCTGATGGTAGGTGTGGCACTCCACCTCAGACATTAAAATAATCTCCTTGGTCTAGCGCTAGAGAAAAGGGGATAGACTCCCTTGCTGTCTGGCTGATACCGACATTAGTCCGCCCGACGACTTTACTTACTTTTACTTACTGAAAAACTTATTTCATATCACATGTAAAGATGATCTATGTTATATATTTATTGTGAGTTTTTCATACCAGTTTTAACAGATTTTTCACTGTAGTTTGAATTATTTCAAGTCTCCTCAGGTCTCCAGGATTCTTATAAGTATATTTTAACTGATTTTAACAGTGCTATGGTTTGGACAGTCTTAATTCTTTCTTGCATTATTATTTTCTCTCATCTCTTTTCTAGGTTATTTGGTATTGTTTTGAGGCCTCCAATTTTGATTAGTATTACTATTGCTTTCATGTTTTATAACTTTGTCAGTTCTCTGTCAAGGTGAGACTCCAGAGACCAAGGACTGGCAACTATGCAATGCAAGTAATGACAGCTTGGATATTAGATATATTATTCATATATAAATGAAACCCAAGCAATTATATACATCTGTTATACACATACTTGGGTATGAATTGTTTATAATGAAAAGAATTTCCTTAAGATTCCAGAAGTGAAAGTGATCATAACATCTTTTATCTCTGTGATTTATTGAGGATGAAGCTCACACTAATTCTTAGCATATGGAGCATTGTAATTTTTGCAGATGTTTTTGTTGGTCTTGTCCAATCCTGTTATGTCACAATTTGTATTCATTTGTTACAGTTTTTAAGTGGAATACAGATGGTTGGAATTCAAGTTTTCCTTCTCCTAGATGTTTCTCTCTACCAAGGTTAAAGAGCCCAGGCTACTCTACCATAGATGAGGGAGGGAGTAGAAGAGATGGGTTCATGTTTCCAGGGCCGGTTTAGCTCAGTTGATAGAGCGTCTGATTCAGAACTATAAGGTTCTGGGTTTGATACCAGCTCTTGCCAACTCAGCGTATGAGTAGCACTGGGATCTGTAAAGTGAGGAGCTGATGGTATGTGTGGCACTCCACCTCAGATGCCAAAACAATTTCCTTGGTCTTGCACTAGTGAAAAGGGGATAGACTTCCTCACTGTCTGGCTGATACTGACTTTAGGTCGCCCCAACGACTTTACTTACTTATTAGTGCATAAGTTAAACTCAAATGGCTTCATCTATTATTTGAATTCACATCACCAATGATATGATATGATTGTTTCAATTTGATCTATAGTTTATATTAAGTGTGTTTATCTGATAGTTTTTTGTAAGTAAACTTTGGTCCTGGGCTGACATTATGAAACCTTCCATTTCAGATTTTAGCTTCACTACACTGATCAGTCTACATCAATTCCTATGTTACAACCTGGGTACTGGCAATGGATAGGTTTCTTTTGCCTGTTCTCAAGTAGGGTTTTGATGCCTTCTCATTTGGCTTTGTTCTTTACTTTCTTGGCTGCTTCAGCTGGGGAATCAGACTATTGTTTTCATCAGAAAGGTTTACTTCTCTTTTGTATTTGTCTATTTCTTTGGAAATTGAGTGTAATCTTTTACTGGTTTTGTATTCTTTCATTAATTCTATTATCCAGTCTGCATTAGTTTGGATGTAAGCTTGAAATTCTATGGTAGTTGTTTTATAGGATAGATCTAATTGATTAAGGCCTCTAGCTCCATTCTTGACAAGAAGAGTCTGTCTATATATTACTTTGTGCTGGTGCATTTTGTTTATTGTAAGTAGTTCTAGTTTTTGTGTCCATTTATTGGATAAGACACATTCAAGTTGATGGTATTATTATATATCAGAGTATATCAAAAGTATTTTCTCAGATTTTAACCTTATGTCTCCGATGCTATAATGGTTGATACAAATGATTTTCAATTTTAGGGTATCATTTTAAAGTGGGTCTCAAAGTCACTGAAGTTGCTCTCAGAATTCAAAATGTAGAAGCAAATGACACAATATCTGACCATACAGCAAAAAGCTGATTTTAGTATTAAAGGATGGTGAATTGAAACCATTGATTGAAGTTTATGCTTTAAAATCCATGATAGAGGAGAACTCAACTAGCAGCACTCAAAAGCTTAAAGCAAGATCATCTAAAGAATATCTTGAAATTTGCATTGTTATCATGCCAACATGTTTGGTTCATCAAAACTAATTATATGATCCAAACAAATTAGTTTTTTCATCCACACATTTGAAATCAGAACAGAAAATATTCAAGACAAAATTAATAGAAAGATAGAAATCAGATAAATTGTTTTTCTGTCTTTTGATCATAAGACATTTAGGGATTTTAAAATTCTAATGTCATTATTATTTTAGTATAATTGGTTAAAGAACAATTATATTTCCAAAACATTCATATTGTCCTGTTGGCAGGGATGAGAATACGCTGACTGTTTACTGTGCAGAGGGGTAAGACGCTACAAAACAAAGGGAGTGTCCTGAGTATGACACTGGTAGTGAGGCTCCACTTCTGGAGTCATTGCCATTTGATTCAGAGTCCCATCTATGTGTCAAATAGATCTGCTTACAAATTGTTTGTATTAGATAGAAATACTTGATATCATATAACTGAGGGAAGAAACTTAAACTACACTAAATAAATAAATAAATAAATGTACACATTTCATTAAGCTGTGGCATAGAATAACCCCAGACAGAGTGGTATGTTCTTAAAATCAATCAACCATAAAAATATATACTAGTTGAAAAGTTGCCTTGCAGCCAAGGGTAAACTTATAAACTTATCTGTCTCACTTTTTATTTCAGCAATTAACACAGGCATAACATGGAAGTATATCTTAGTAGATTAATAAATGCCATCAAGAGGTTAATGTTTATGACCCCCTTTTATTAAGTGCTCATGCTACAAGTGTAAGTAAAATGATATATTTTTTTTTTTTTTTTTTTTTTGTAAACCGAAAAAAATCATTGAAAAAGTATGTAATAACTTTGATAATTAGCTAGGAAGTGTTCTGCTAGATGTTAAGCAAAAAACAAAAAATAAGTTGTGCTAACTTGTAGATCAAGTAAGAGTCCAGCGTAACATTATATTGAAATTTTAAATCAAACCTCTTGTTAAGGATGTTTGAAAACTAATATATGGGCCTCATTAGTAGCCACAGAAAATTTGAACTTTTGTGTTTATAACATGAGCTACTCTTGAATTATGCAATGACAGACAGACAAAAAAAGACATTTGGTGAATTATTGTAAGATTTTCAAGATACAGAAAAAAACAAAGAAAATTGTTGGCTCAAGTTAGGCTGAGTCTGAGGTATCTTCATTCATTGTAGGTTTAAATAGATGTAATTTCCATATTTCATTATTCTGAGCACTTAAAGTAGGACGTTATTGATGTTTATTGTATCTCCACCTGAAAGATGAAAGCCTAAATCAGTCTTGACAGGTACCAAACTCTGTACCTCAGGGGCCTATGTTTGGCCTTTTGCCAACTGCTCCTTCTCTCCACTAAATCAGAGGCAACACTAGTTGCCCTTTTAGGTGTAAGTCTACCATTAAAGTTAATCAAAACTGGCTAGATTCACTTCCTAATATCAGAGCAGTAACTAGTTCAGATATATTTTCATAAGAGAAGTACAATCTATTTCTAAATAGAGTATACGTGTCATAGAAGCCAAACCATTGATATTATAATATTATATCAGATGAATACCTGGAAATTCCATGGTAGCACATATAAAGATTATATGATATAAAAAGTGATAAGAAAAATAGAAATATTTTTGTTATCTATTTTTTATTGTTCTCAACTGGTTTCAAACTTAGGACATTGTCAGGAGAAAAAGTTTTTTGTGAAAAAAAAATTTTGAAAGTTCTTAAAAAATGTTCAAAGTAGTTGATAAGCCATAAAAGAAGCAATGAAAAATGTACTGGTAATGGCATATCCATTTGTTGAGTGAAAACTATATTCTGGCTAAATAATCTTCAATTGCTTTTTTATATATACATATGTCTTATGTGTAGAATGAACATCATACTCCCCTTTACAGCCTTCCTGTGAAGGGGAGTATGATGTTCATTCTACGGAGTGTATTCAGTTACTCTGTCTTTTTTTTTGTCTGGTAACTGGACGCTAGTCACAGCCTTCCTGTAAAGGGGAGTATGATGTTCATTCTACATCATGAACATGAAAACAAAACAAAAAACATAATTTATTGATTTTATAAATCTGAGCAGTTCAAAAACATGAAAATAAATTATGGAATCAGTTAGGTGGTAAATGACACAGAAGAAATTTATTAATATGTCTACATTCAGAGATTAATTCACTTTTTTTTGTTGAACAGTTTATTATTTTCAGCATATTAAAAGACACAATTTTTTCTTCTTGACATGATCTGTAGTTATTAAAACTTTCTTTATAAACTTGGTCTTTTTTCACAATCTCCCATTTTATAACAAAAGTTTAGATAAAGGGACCGGTTTAGCTCCCGCCTAGAAATTTCAAGGTTCCTGGTTTGATACCGGTCCCTGCCAACCCAGTGTATGAGTAACACAGATTGGGTAAGCTAATCCGTGCAGTAAAGTGGGGAGCTGACCTTAGGTGTGGCACTTCTTTTTTAGATAATGTGGTAATCTGCTTTTTTGGGATTTTGCTGCTTTCAGGATTTGTTCAAGACAGCATGCAACATCCGTGCGTAGTTCTCATCTAGCTTTTCTCCAATTATTTCATTAAAGTCCAAATAGTGCAGCCATACAATAGCACTGACACAGCTACGTCTTGAAAGAATTTTTACTTAATTACTTATTAAAGAGATCAGATTTCCATATGATCAATAATCTGTCTATGGCAGTCTAAAACTTTCCAATGTATATATTAAAATCACTTCTATAGATGAGATATTACTACCTAGGTATGTGAACTGGTCCACTAATCTCCAATGTGGAGATGTCTTCATCTTGTTTAAATGTATATAAACTCACTTTTAACCGAGTTAACTGAGAGACCAATTCCTCTTACTGCCTTCTCTAGGCTGTGCAGCAGTAATTTGATAAAAAAACCTATATATATATTTACCAACCCCTCCGCACGAGCAGAATGCGACACAGGGTCAATTTCTTAAGCGGAATTTACCAGGTTTGAATTCAGAGTTTTCCTTCTCCTAGACTGGTTACCTAGCCATGGTTAGAGAGTCCAGTCTGCCCTGCTATTTACCCATAGCTGGAGGGAGAATTGGATTCATACCTTTCCCAAGGGTATTAGCGCCATGTGAAATTCCAACAACTTCGTCCAGGAATTGAACTCGCATTGACAAGTCCATTTCCTATGACTCTGACCATTAGACCACGTGCCTCCATAAGCTTAAAAAAAACCTATATAATAAATAAAGACAAATAGCAATGTGCAGTAATTCAAGAAAGCTCAGACAGAATTAAAAAAAACACAAAAAAGAACAACTAGAATATAACCAAAGCCAAATGAATAAAATCAGAAATTCTGTAGAGCATAGACAATTTCAATTAGCATGGCAGACATTAAACAAAGTTTGTGGTAGGAAAAGCCCCTCAAAATCAAAACTAAAAGCTACCAGCCAAATAGATAGACTTCTAAAATGGGAAGAACAGATTCAGTTTATAATATGCCTAGACTACATACTATGGACGTTATTAGATTAACAAAGGAAAAAAGTTTCTCGCTAAAAAGGCAAGAAGCAGATGATTTCCCACAGAATCTATTACAGATGCAAGTTATGCAGATAATCTAGTGCTTCTTGCATATATATATATATATATATATATATATATATATATATACACACACACACACACACACATATATATATATATATATATATATATATATATAACTCATAAATGAGTTTAATGTTCTCAATCATCAGGTGAGCTACTTTTATCCACGTGATTAAAAGTAGCTTGATTTAATCTCAACTTAAAAGTTTAGTCTTATGGGGCTATAGTTAAGTTCGTTTGTACTGGTATTTTGTCCCCAATAAAATCTGGTTCTTCTTGTGGTCTAGTGAGCTGAAATGGAACTTAAGGAACGAAGAGAGAGACAAAGGCAAGAGGTGGCTTTATGACTTAGGCTTTATTGACCAGGTCATAGTGGCCTGTAGCAAAGGAAAATCTCCCTGGCAAATAGGACCAACTAGACCCAATTCCAGTCTCAGTTTGAATGACCGAGGTATCCTTTAGGGGGTAGGGAGTCAGTCCTTTTTGTTGGACATGCACAAAGCGGTTCTTCCGGTTAAGGCCTCATGGGAGCTTGTTTTTTTATTTTATTTTTATTTTCATATTTTTTAATCCCCACAACACTCCCCCACCTAAGAGCGGAGATCTGTAGAGTTGTGTATGTGGAAAGTCAATTTTGTATGTATGTGGAAAGTCTATTTCTTATAGGGTGTGTGAGTGTATTTTTATTTTTGTCTTGTTATTTTGGTTTCATTAAAGGATTCGTTCGTTCGTTGGTAGGTTGTTTTTTTCATTGGTGTTGGTTAATTCCTTGTTTTTTTTTCAGAATGAGAACAGGATACCCCCGAAGACTGAATAGAGGTTTAGCTTCGAAGTTCCGTGATAGCTCCCGATTATGACAAGAAGGTTCCCGAGTCCGAAAAGAGGGTTCCTGAGTCCAACAAGAAATACCTGAAGAAGGCCGGAGGACATATCGTCCGAAACGTTGTACAAATAACAATAAAGATAGGGACAATAGTCTGAATAACGCAGATAATACTAATCATCAAGCCTCATCTCAAACATTCAGAGAAATAGAAATTAGTTTCAATTATATAAAACCCCAACGATATTTTTGCGCCCTCAAAATAAGGTTAAAAGTTAAGTGAACTGAAAAAAAATCAGAAAGTTTTTAAATAAAGTCACTGATGCATTATAAAATTCATTCATTGATAAATCAACAGTGAGAATATAATTAGAATTGGATAATTTCCTAATTTTTGGTAATTTAAAAAAAAATCAAGGGTAAAATATGTATATGACGTGAAAATTGTTGGTCAGCCGAGGTGACCCAGCCGAATTTTTACCCTTTATAATATTTTAAAGCGTTTTATTTTAACAAAATACAATATAGAAAGAAATGCAAGAAAGTGAAAAGAAGAAGAAGAAAAAACAAAAACCGATTATCAAAGCAAGGTACTGGTAATTTTGAATGCTAACCATGTTGCCAGCCTTGGATAGGCAAAATTCTAAATTTTGTGCCAGGCTGCCTCCTTGCATAATTCGCACTGTGTAATCCCGAGAAAGAAGCTGAAGAACAGTTTTGGAGTTCTTATATAATGGCATGGAGATTCGCATCAACCAATCAGAAACTTGGTTGTCACAGGTATAAAATAGGCGATACTCTTCGCGCGCAGTTTCGAATTTATTACTTCCCCTGTGCATGCATCAATATTAAGGTATGTCGCTTCATTTTTCACTAGAACAAACAAACAAATGCCTACCTAAGTAATCAATCAATCAATCAAAATAAAACAATTTAAAAACCGAAACTACTCCAAGCAATATTCAACACTGAAAAATTTATTAAAATCGGATAATAATTCCCTGATTTTTGGTAAATTTTATTTTATCAATCAGGGTTAGTGAATTATATAAAAAATTAGTTATACATTTGGTCTACCGTAGCTTTAAAATATTTGGTGGTAAATATTATTTGATCAGCAAGACAACCTCAAGTAGGATTTTTTCCGGCTGTTTTGAACAAAACACAGGACATTACATTGATATGTTATCAACGTGAGAGTAATTTTTTGCACATATTGTATTTAATGTTCTGTTCTTGTTATTGATTTCTCAGAAGAAACTTTTAATAACATGTTTTGTTTTAATTACATAAGTTGTTTACGTAACGCCTTCGATTTCGTGATTTTTTTTAGTGAATCTAATGTTTAAAATGTATTAAAAAGGAATCACATATGTAATATTATTTTGCTTTTTTTAATTGATATTTTTTTTTTTTTTTTTTACCGATGTTTATTATGTTACTGGGCAATTCTATGTCAAATCATCTAGAAAAACATGAAATTGTCACCCACCCGCTTCGATTTTTCTGAAACATTGTACGTGTGGACTGTGTTAAAGTTAGCCAATCCCCAAAATTTGAGCTTCCAATTCCAAAAATTGGTGGAGTTATGTCGATTTTTAGCTCTCCAAATTTGGTGGAGTTCCCGAAAAATGGCGACTCTTTGTAATCTATTTTTGTCTGTAAAATGAGTTCTAGAGCTTCCCTATTCCTGAAAATTGGTTTATAAAACAATTTTGGCCAGAGAAATCAAGAAATGCTATCGAAAAAGTCTGAAAGTCAACCAATTTTAAGTTATTGATGATTTCTGATTTTTTCATAGCAAGATCAACATCTTGATGTGGCACTGAATCTAAGACAAATCTTTTTTCTATTATTATTTTACATATATTGAACATTATTTGTACCAAAAAGATAGTTTGGTGTTTGCCCTCAACTGAAGCTACAACATGTCAAAATTTTGCAAATCAGAAATCATTAATAATTTAAAACTGGTTAACTTAGACGTTTATGCTAGCATTTTTGGATTTGTAGGGCAAAAATACATTTATAAACCAATTTTGAGGAGTAGGGAAGCTCTAGAACTCATTTTACAGACAAAAATAGATTACAAAAAGTCGCCATTTTTTTGTGACTGACCACCAAAATTTGGAAAGGTAAAAATCAACATAACTCGATCAATTCTTGGAATTGGAAGCTCAAATTTTGGGGATTGTCTAACTTTAAGATAGTCCACATATGGACAACATTTTAAAAAAATTGAAGTTAGAAATTTTAACAAATTTTAACAAAATTTTGTAGCTTTGGTTCTGAGCAAAACCAAATTATCTTTTTGGTACAAATAATGTTCAACAGATATGAAATAATAATAGAAAAAATCTTTGTCATAGATGCAGTGCCACATCGGGATATTGATCTTACTATGAAAAAATAAAAAATCATTAATAACTTAAAGTTGGTTAACTCCCAGACTTTTTTGATAACATCTTTGGATTTCTTGGACAAAAATGCTAATAGAAACCAATTTTTAGGAGTAGGGATGCACTAGAACTCATTTTACAGACAAAAATAGATTATAAACAGTCACCATTTTTAGTGACCCCCCCCCTCAAATTTGGAGAGCTAAAAACCAACATAACTCTGCCAATTCTTGGAATTGGAAGCTCAAATTTTGGGGAATGTCTAACTATAACACAGTCCACACCTGTACAAAATTTCAGAAACATCAAAGTGGGTGGGTGATATGGCCTGGATGATTTGACTTGGAATTACCCTACTATTTTTCAACTAAAACTAAAATTTGACCTTAATCGATTTAATTTGAATTCGTTTTTCAAGTGAAAAAGTGTGTGTTTGTGGCAATGCATTTATATAAACTAAATAAATTGAAGAGATAAACTAATCTGCTGAAAAAATATTCTAATCATCTAAAACTTAGTGATAAATAATATTTTCATAAAGTAGTTCCTCTTTTAAGGCCTGACTTTCTTCAATGTTGGACTATGATTTTCACTTTAACATTAGAAATATATGAAAATAACATTTAGGTTTGGTTTCTTTGTCTAATGGCATATAAACCTTGGAGGGTTATTTAAATCCAAAGCCATCCTTGTAGAAGAACAGTAGTGGTACTATTTAAACCCTAGCTGGGTGAATAAGGGGTTTCATACGTTTTTCCAAGTGTATTAGTCTGAAAGTTAATGCAATAGTGCCACTGGTGTTTGAATTTACTGATTTACAATATTGCAGTTCAGCACATTAGCCACTACACCATGAGGACTACCCATTGAAAATAATATTTATAATTGAAACCATAGATGATCTTGAGGTCTTGATAATAAGTGTTAATATCTATACCTTATCATCACATACCATCATCTTCATCAGCATCAATACAATTTTTGCTTGTTTTTAATCTGTAGTGACATGATAAGAAGTGAACCAGAAGTTAACGCATCGAAAGCAGAAATAAAATTCAGAAAGTAAGCACTCTGCGCATAGAAATAATGAAAATGATAATCTCGGACCAATTAAAGGCCTTTACACTTAAACAGAAGTTTTAAAAAAAAAGACCGGATTTGGAGCCTATGTTTAGGTTTATAAAAGGAAGGTCTTTGAGTAGAAGTTCAGAGACTGACATATGCTGGACTAATCCAAGTCGCTGAACTTAAAACTATTTGCCTGCTGCTGAAGGTACAAGCTTTACCTTACCCTCTCTAAATTTCACTGCTGATATATAGAACTTTACCTTTCTTCCTCTGTTGGAATGAACTTAACTCTTTATATCTTTACATTACTGAACTTTAAAAAAATCATATTCTGCTGAACCTTGATTTCTTTGACTTCTCTTATTACTGTATCTTTAATATTTTAATACAAGGCTTATTTTTTCCTTCTTCAAATGATTTGTTTTTCCTTTTATTATTTCTACAATCTTATAGTGTGTTTGTTGTACTTACTAATATATATATATATACACAATACCTCACCCAAAACATCCACCATGAATTGGCGACTACTATAAACTGCTTACCCCGACAAACCACTCTAAATCCAATTAAAAAAAATCAAGCAGTTGCCAGTTATAATTCCAATACTGCTGTAGTATTTCAGTAAAAGCAACAGTATATAGAGAAGTGAGGTTGGCTGAAACAGGTATTTTGATGAAATTCTTAAAGGGTGAGTTGGTGTGTTAAGAATTAAGTTGTAATCAGTTTGTTTGCTGTCTCATATGCTTGAATAATAGGAGGGTTAATGTTCATATAGCTTAATCGGTGTTGTTATAGTATGTGGCCTACCTTTTTGATTCTGTTATAGTATGTGGCCTACCCAGTTTGAATGAGTCCTACTCTCAGTAAGAGTATATTTATAGATATAAGTAGTAGGCAATTTATTGAAACTAATTATTTTTCACATATATTCAATTTCAAGAAATGCAATTAAATCATAAGCTGTATATAGTAATTAAGAATAATTAAAAAAGAATTTATCCATAATTTACATGAATCAGAGATCTATTTGATTCTAAAATATTCTGAATAGGGTTAGGGTTAGCAGTTATTATTATAACCTTATAATATGCTTTTTACGGTAGGTCACATACTATAAGAGAGACATGATTTCGTAGGCCACATTCAAAAGGTAGGCCACATACTATAATGGTATCACTTAGTCTATCACTTATCAGGTGTCCTGTAGCATAGTGGCTAACATGCAGGACTGCGGCATCATAGTAAACAAGTTCAAACTTCAGTCGCACTATTACATTCACTTTCAGACTAATACCCTTGGAAAGCTATGAACCCCTTTATCCCCAGCATGGATTAAATAGTACCACTATTGTTCTACAAGGATGGCATTATCATTAAATGACCCATGAGATTGATATGCCATTTAACAAAGAAACCAAACCTATTACTTCTCATCTTAGTATGATGCAAATAATTGCAAAATAACAAAGGTAGATAGGTAGTTACAATGGTAGTATATATAGATGGGTTTTAATTCTTATTATCTTATGAAGTTAAATACTGTAGTTGGTTACAAATTTTATTGAATTAGTAACTGATCTGTTTTCTGTCTATTTCTAAAATGCATATCTGATAAAAAGAATAAAAAAGTAAATATAAATTGAGACCATGTTGTAAATCAAATAAAAAAAATGTTCTCATAATTTTCAGTTGTCTGATATTTATAATTGATTATGCATGACATAGATTACATTATGGTTTGTCTTGAAGCTTTTTTTTTCTATTTCAAATTTACACCTGTTCTTTGTTAATCTCTGCTTATGCATTCCAATAGAGTATTCACATTTTTTAAAAAAAATATCAATATTTAAATCTTGCTGTTAAAATAAACAAGTAAATTTTCTTTGTGAGTTCACAGTTGTATGCATATAAAATGAATAAAATATGGAGAATTCAAAAATGGAAACCGCAAAAAAAAAAGAAAAGAAATATATATATATATATATATATATATATATATATATATATATATATATCAGATTAATCCTATTCCTGAGTGTGGTGTAAATGGTGACTAGAAGTGCCAAGTTATTTGCAAAATAAAGAATTTTAAAGTTGATTTTTAAATCAATAGTTAAAGAAATACCAGTTCAGGCATGTCACCAGGGTATTATGAATTGTTGTTGGTGGAAGGAGGCAAGCCATTAAATCTTGGAAATTGAATACAAAAGGGGAATGGTAAAATGGTTTATGTTGTAAGAATTAATACACATTTTTCAAGATGGACCAGAGAGACCTATTCCCTCTTGTAGATAAGTCCAAACCAGTTGTATATTTACTTACTCAAGTCATTCAGTTATGATGTTTAACTCTAAATATATTATACATAATCACAGGAATATATTGTAGTTTAGTTTAAGTCATTAATCTTTTAATAAACTGGCTTGGGTTCCAGCCAAAGAAGGAGTTACCCGCCCTTTTCAGATCATACATTCAGCAGGTAACCTAATATTTTAGTCCAGATGTTTTATCATAAACATTTCCACTTTGGATGTTTAAAAATGAAAATGGTTTATTCAATGCATTTTAAAATTAAATCCCCTTATAATTTTAAAATCTCATACAATGTACATAAATCTATAGTAATGTAACATAATTTGTTTGGTGTTTAATAAATATTTATTAAAGCATTTTGCAATAAACAATAAACATGAATTATGTTTAACTTGCAGAAGAATCTGGCATTGATTTGGATAAGAATAATATAATAAAGCACATTTTGTTTAATAAAAATTCATTCTATCAAAACAAGTCCTGTCTTAAAAGTGCCAACACCTCCTTGTGTGGGGAGGTGCTCTTGTAGATGAAAATGTTATTCCCTTTTTGGACAAACTTAACATTCCTGGTCAATTTTAAACAACTATTTAGGGCACTTTTGGTAATGGTAGCAAGCTCCACTGCACACTCCCCTGCATCTCTTCTCTACAACTACCTTTTGAGGTGAAGGGAGTTCATGTGTAAATTTTCATCATGATTTACATGTTAGCCAAGAAAGCTGTCAGTAGAATGAATAGTTTCTGATTAATTTTTCTAACAAAAGTTCTGATCCCCTCAATGGTGGGTATCCCTTGTGGATGCCAATTTTTTTTTGTGGACATATTAGATGGATGAAGTGAAAAAAATTCACATGTCAAGTTTCAGTAAGATTGGCTTATTAGGCTTGGAGTCCATAGGTAACATGCACACAAGCAAATAAAGTGAATTATTCATGTAACATATATATATATATATATATATATACATACTTATCATTGATTTTTCTTTAAAAAAAAAATTAAGAAAAATACCTATAAATTATATATTCATCATTTTATATTGCATTGGAGACATGTTTTATGATTGTGTTTCATTTTAAATTGCATTTCTACCATTTTGATTTTACTTTGTTTATTTGTTTATCAAATATCATATTAACCCCTTATGGATTATTTCATGCCAAAATTTGAGGACCATATTACCTTTAAGCACCCCATCTGCAATCTTGATTCATAAGGACATTTTTTTCATTTACACTGTCAAAATCTGGTTGTTTGTTAGGGGTTAGGATTAGGGGTTAGTTTTATAATTAAAAAAAAAAACCTAAAAATCGCCTGTTAACAAACAACCAGATTTTGATGGTGTAAATAAAAAAATGTCCTTATGAATCGAAATCGCAGATGGGGTGCTTAAAGGTAATATGGTCCAAATTTGATACAAATACTTTGCACAGTTAAAGAATTTCAAGTATTCCTGTCTAATATGAATAATTTATACATGATTATATGTTTTCAAGTATTTATTCCTATTTAGTATTAATAATCATTTATCTACATGCAGTTATGTATATACAATCAAGTATTTCTATCTTATACAAATAATTTGCACATAATGTTATGGTTTCAAGTAAATTATAACTCTTAGTAAACAATGATAGATTCAAGCATTTCCTATAGAATACTAATAATTTTTAAACTGATATATTTGACCCATAAATGGGATTCTAACAAGTACTACCACTCTAGGTCAGAGTGGAACTGGGAGTAGTGGTTTTAGAACTGGAACCTTACTGCCAGCAACTTATTCATACCCAGGATACCCCTTATAGTGGGTTCATACTCCTCTGCAAGGGATAATCATTATCATCAAGTCATACCAACAGCATGGATTCTTCTGACTCTCTCTCTTGTCATCCATTCCTACCTGGCCATCATTCCTGACAGATCCTTTACATGGCATCCAGTGTCCATACAAAGCTACAGGGGATACAGTTGTTATGTTCTTAACCCCACTTGACAGGACAATAAAGTTTCGATAAAAATTATATAAGATCTCTATTATATAATTATCATAGACTTTTCTTTTACAAAAAGAAGTTACCTATGAAAAGTTACAGAAATTAGAAAACAATAAACAGCATACGATTCCTGTGAATTTTTGAGATGAGGCTTGATTAATTGTTCAGTTGGACACATGGCACAGCGGATATAGGTGTTGAGTTAATACAGTTCTAAGGGACAGTTATCTCCAGGCTGCAAGTTCAATCCTGGTCAAGGGTAAAATAGAATAATTAACACAGTTTAACACTTGTACCCGATCTTGATTAACAGAATGCTCCCGATTATGTCATGAAGGCTCCTGAGTTCAACAAGGTTCCTGAGTCTGATAAGAAATACCTGAAGAAGTCTGGAGGGCACATTAACCAAAATGTTGTGTTATCAACAATAAAGATGAGGAGAATAATACAAATAATCCATATAATACAAATGAATAGTATGAATTATCATTAAATATCTATACATAATATATTTATCATTGTACATTGTATTCAATTTATATATTATAATTCTATTTTATTTTAAACTATATTTCCACCATTTTAGTAAAAAAATCTTAAACCATTTTATTTGTCTTTTATAAAATAAATGACAAAAGTCATATAACAATTTGAAAAATACCTATAAAATACAAAACAACAAATATGAATTATATTACATAACTCTAGGTTAATGTACATCATTATTACTAGCAAAAAACGCACTATGGGCTGTGTAAAAAATAATTTTTGAAAGATATTGCTTGAGGGAGATGGGAAAAATTAAATAAATAAAATAAAACGTTTATTTATAAAAAAATTCCTTAAAAAGCATCATATTCACTCCACTCCACTAAGATGTTTTGTTTTACAACAGTAATGACCTCCAAAATGATGTGATCAGTTTATGCTATATTGACACACCTGCCAACAATTCATTTCACTTTTTAAAAAATCTCCCCCACAAAAACAATTACCAACATAAAAAGTTGTTAAAAAAAACAAAAACCTGATGATATAAAATTTCAGACTACGGAAATATTGAAAATTATGAACAAAAACAATGTTTACATTTGCACGCCATTGAATCTTAATGTGGCCACATACAAGTTATGCCAACAGTATTTTAAAAATATTCTATGTTCCAGAAGGTTCTTGAGTTTGACAAGAAACACCTTAAGAATCCCAAAGTGTTGTCTATATAACAATAAAGATGAGGACAACAGTCCAAAAATCCAAATAATACAAATTATCAAGCCCATCTAAAAAATTCAGACAAAGGAAGGTAGGTTGAATAATGTCAGAATTTCTTCCAAGCCCATAAGACATAATAAAAATAATGAGATTTTACTTATATGACCCAGAAGATTAGTTTAAAAAAAAACATTGTTTAAAAGGCATTACTTTTGAAGAATGGGCTCCGAGGGAAAAAGCCTCGCCAGTTGCTCCTCTTGTAGCCATACTACTGACCTTTCATACCACTGACCTTTCGGTAATAGAGACTTGAAAAGTAAAAGCAATGTTATGCAATCATCTTAATAAGTTATAGTTACTGCAGTAGCCAGAGCACTTAGATGCAAAATGCATTCTGATTGAATCAACTGAAAGCAATTTATAAAAAGGGTGAGGCCAATCAGAGGTTATGAACACAGCAGGCAAAATTCTACCAGTTGAAATTAATGGGGGCAAAACATTGAAATGCAGTTTGAAGGAATGTTTCCCTTTGGGAAAATTTATTTGTCACTCTTTGACAGTGACAGGCTTATAGGGAATATTTCCGATTGCATCTGCATCCCAAAAATTGGTGGAAATCTGCCATAATGATTCACACATTGCTCAATAAATCAAGCAAACTTGCTGAAGACACAGATTAGGTTACAATGTTTATTCCATTAGATACTTGATGGCAGACCAAAATGCAGGGAGATGGAAGGTGGGGATCTTGGCTCTTATGTGGCAAACAAGGATGTTTGGGAGAATGCCAGGGGACGTTTATGCATGTACACTGGGGTGTGTCTAAGTGTCCCCTTAGCTAATATTTTTGTTGGCTTGATAGCAATGAAGTAAACTCTTTAGCAGAGGCTGTTTATCTGGTACAACTGACTATATTGGCTGCAAATAAAAGACATGTCTTAGGCATTAATAATGGTTTATGAAAGTGTTCTAAATATTTCATTATTGTGAAAAACATTTTTCTATGATATTCACAAACCTAAATTTCAAAGTCGTTATCTATTTGTTATATCTGCATTGGCAAAAATCCATCAAAATGATGGGATTGTTTACATATGGATTGGCATATCTGTCTAGGATCAGAGTGTAGTATCTGTGTTCTCTGCCAAGGATTAGAGTAAAACTCAGACATTTGCACTTAGATTTGAATGTAGTTTTAGTTTCTCTTAAAAAAGATTAGAAAACAAGGACCAGTATAGACAAATGCAACATACATACATTGATGAATGTATGCATAGTTTGTCCATGTGTGATATATCATCACTGGACCTGAAAAAGAACACAGAACACATATATATATATAAAATAAAAAGTTATATTTTTATTCTTCAATTGTGTATAGACTGAGAGTTGTCGGTAGAGAATGCACATACACAGGAGCGTTTGGGAGTTCTGACTGCAAGTTATCCCAATCTGCCCAACAAAGATTTCTAAGGATTTTTTAAAATAATTCTTTAACTCAACAGGGCCATGCCTCTTTGATTGTGACACATATGCAGTTTTTCTGTAGACATACCTCATCGCCTACACAGCTTGTTTTTATTGGTTATGGGCTACACCTACATATTTTCTGTGCCTATGCATTGTCAATTTACATCTGTCTTTCTGGGTGTCAATGGTTGGTTCAATATGTTCAAGGCAATATCCTGTTTTAGTTTTCAGGTCTATGTTTGACACCCATGCATTTTCTGTGCCCATGCACATGTCGTCTGCACCTGGTCCCTGGCTGCCAACTTGTCAACCAGGCAATATATTACACATGTACTTCATAAAGTATCTGTCCTTTCTGTTCCTATTTATGATACACGATACAGAAGCACATTTTTATAATATAGGGTTATCATAACTCGTACAATCTTAAGATTCAAGTTCTATGCCTAATTGAAAAATAAATCTATATAAAAGGTAAATGAAAGAATGTTACATTTTTAGATATTCTGTGTAATTGAAAAATATAGAGGCTGAAAATTTAAATCTAAAACTTGAAATCTTAATGAAGCTATGTGTGCAGCCATGCTATTTATATAATAAAGAGATGATGTCTAAATGAATCGGTTTCATGTATATATATATATATATATATATATATATATTATGTATAATGCAGTTTACTAAATCTATGAATAAAGACTGATATCAGTGATATAGCTTGGTCTGATGATCATAAACTGACTGTCACCAAATGCCACTAATTCTATGTCTATGCTATCATCTGATTCATGTGTGGCAAGTGTCCTGTCCTGATATCAAGATATAAAGGTTCTGACATTACAACTTTTGACTACAAAATAAAATAATACCATTCTTTTGTGTAAAATGTATTCAATTCTTTATACATACATGTTACTATAATCTTTGTTACTTAGAATTTATTGATTTGGTAAAAAAAGATGCTATTTTGGCATTCCATTCCAACCTACTCTTTGTTCTTGTTACCTATTTTTTAAATGAATCCTATAGACTAAAGAAAAATATTTTCATCTAATTCTGATTAATATAAAAGGTAAATTAATAGTGAAATATGTAATAACCCAACACTCCTGCCATGGGTAGGATGTGACATAAGGTCAATTTTTAAGCAGAGTAAAATTGGTTTAAATTCAAAGTTTTCTTCTCCTAACCAAGGCTAAAGAACCCAGTCTGCTCTACTATTTACCTCGGGTTAGCTCAGTCGGTAGAGCATTTGACTAGAAACCACAAGGTTCCTAGTTCGATACCGGTCCTCGCCAACTCAGCGTATGAGTAGCACAGGGATCTGTGCGGTAAAGTAAGGAGCTGATGGTAGGTGTGGCCCTCCACCTCAGATGCCAAAACAATCTCCTTGGTCTAGTGCTATTGAAAAGGGGATAGACTCCTTCGCTGACTGGCTGATACCGACTTTAGCCCCCCCCCCCCCGACGACTTTACTTTTTTTTTTATTAGTGCAAAAGAAAATGGAGTCAGCCTCATCTAGGATTTGAACCCTGGTTACTGATTCAATTTTCCATGATGATAACCATTATGCCAAGTGCACCTCTTCAAATCAATAAATTAGGACTTCATTAGCAGGAGTAGATTGGTTTCAAAATGCCTAGGACGATGAAATCTACAATAACAAGTGTACATATTAGGTATATCCAAAGATTTTAAGTGGGAAAGGAAATCAATATCCTATTTTAAAAACATACTTAAATTTAAAAAAAGATTTTCTTGTTTTTGTAAATAGAAAGTTTTTTTTAGTCTAGCACTGCATCTACCAGGGAGTTATTTTATGATATACCTTAAGCCTTTTTGATGACAGAGGCAATAATATGTTCCCCAACCATTAACTTAGAAATATATTCAACTTAAGCCATAAATCTACAGTAAAAGTAAAAGGAATTAGGCAAAACATTTGTTGTCTACACATTTTTTTCCTAATACTATTATTAGACTTATGTTATGTCTGTCTTTTTTGTTCATCTATTAATCCTTTCAGGCATAAAGTAGAATCCATTAATAAGCACACCCCTTACATTTAAAAAGATAAAATGTTAACTTTCTTCTAAATAAAAGATACCTGGATATTTATCATTTCTTGTGGGCATTGTTCAATAAAAATCAATATTATTAGTATTATTTTATCAACAAACTTTGCAATCTGTAACTAAAAATAAATTTGCATAAATATATATAAGAAGTGTACTTATTTTGAAACTGCTACTTATTCATATTTTTGGTTTACAGAATTTCAGTGCTATAAAATCTGGTAATGATATCTAATGATACCTGTTTTGATTGTATAATGTTCCACTAGAACATTAATTAGAAATTGTATAATGTAATACAAGAACATTCATTAGAAATTAATCCTGTCATCTTTGGCCTTAAAAAAAACAAACACTTTTTATAAAAATTGTAACGGGAGTCCTGGTTTATGATTAATACTGTATTTTTGCAATGTAGTTTGAAAAGAATTTTGAAAATAGTTGTTTTGAAAATTTGAAGTGAAACCATAGTTGGAAGTTCCATGGATGCTGAGGTCTTACTGTAATCTAAAATAATATATTACTTATCAAAAGAAGCCATGCGGTTAAAGACGTAATTGATGATCATCTTGTAGTCTCATTATATTTCCTGAAATTGGTGCAGCTGTTCATAATTTCTGTAAATACTTTAGATAGGAACAGTGAATAAATAACATGAGAAACAGTTTGATCTTGTCTAGCAGTTCAATATATTAGTTTGTGAGAACTAGGCTGGAGGGAGGTGTCTTCATATATTGCTAATAGCTTATATTAAAGAATTTTTATTTTCACTCAATTTTACTCCAAAACTTATTTATTACATCTAAAGACTATCATCCATTACTGCACTATTATTATTATTATTATTCACTCCTTTTGAGTTTTCACACCAGTGTTAGCTGATGGTATTTCACTGGAGTCTGAGTGACAGCAAGTCTCCTCAGGTCTCCAGACTCTTCTGAGTATTTTGGCAGATTGCAGCAGTGCAGTGTTCTGAATGGTTTCAATCCTTCCTCTGATATCCAAACTTTCCAAGCCCTTTCTCATCCTTTTGGGACTGTTCCAAGTGCACCAACTACAATAGGTATAACTTTCACTTTCATTATTATTATTATTATTATTATTATTATTATTATTATAAACTGGTGCTTGCCTTTCAAAGCTACACTGCTTACTAAATTTCATCCCAGATGTGGACCATTGCAGCATCTAAATTTCAGAAGTAAAAAGTGGACAGGCAGAATTTAGAGCAACGATGAGCAACAACAAAACAATGAAGACCAGAGAAAAAAAGCTTAATGACAGTAAAGACTGAAACCACTCTGTCTTTAATCTTCAAGAAGTGGGTTGAATATTGTCCTACAGTCCAAAGACTGTTGGAAGTATAAATTTGAAAATAAAGCAAATATATGAACAACATAGATCTACAGGTAAAGAATCCAAAGAAAAGATGTTACAAAAAAAAAATGAAAAAATATAAGCAGAAACAAAATCCAACAATATGTGACAAAAGGGGGACACTTAGTTCTGAAATGCTCTTTTTTTATAGAGCCATCTCTTCTGTATTTATCTATAACAATCCACTCCTTTATATTGTTCTAAAACTTGTCTTTTTTGTGTTTCCCAATCAACAGTTGATCTTTTAGAAGGTATCACTCAAACTGCTCTCTTCCTTCTTCCAAAATAGCAGTTCTCACCAATGTGAGAAAAGGGGACAGGATGTATTTGCATTCATAACATTATTATCATCATTATGTCACATTCAGTTAGCTTCTATATATATATTAGTATCATTAAGACTACCTTTATCCTCAGGATTTAATATATGTCACACTAAGAGGCAAAGGTATAGACAAACAAGCAAAGTGAAAATTATCCCCTCCAAATCTGTTGCAAATATGAATATTTATAAAAGAGAAAAGAAAGTGTGACCAAAAAATGTCTACCTTCTAGCTTTTCCTATCCAATACCCAAATTTCTGTAAGATTTCCCTCCTCCATCCTATCCCTACCTACCTATTAGAGTATAAGGTGTGTGTCATAAGAAAAATGCTATTTATAAATCCATAAAACTGGAAATAAAATAGAAACTTAAATTCATCTGAAGAGTGAGATTTTAGTATATGGAGAATATTTAAAGAAATTCTTTGCCCCATTTCAGAGCATCCCATTATGGTGTAAGGGTAAGCAAGTTAGTTTTTCAATATATTACTACTAGATAGCAAGTTAAATCATTGTTGGGTGCCCCATACTTGTTACCTTGTGTCACATCCTATCTGTGGTGAACGGGTTGTGTAAATACCTACTTTACATCATTTCAAAACAGGAAATTTAGAAGTTCCTAACCCGTTAATTAATGTTTCATTTCTTGTTCCTTTCTGTCTTGGTAAATACAGCTTCATCTTTTTGAACACACATCATATTTGCTTAATAAAGAACTTTTGTCATGATCATTCATTATTCATAACTTTTTTTTTCTATGATGCATTTTTAAAAATAATTCTTTTTGTCAGTGATGAAATATCTTACCATCTTTTCTTTCTATTGTTGTAGACAAAATGTGTGAGTGGTCAGTTGAATTAAAGAAAGTTTTAATTTATCAGTAAAGTTAAAGAAACTATTCTACTAATTTCTTTTTAACTGTAAACATTTGTCCTGCACCAAGAGATTTCAGTACTAAATTTGGTCAGAACCTACTCATGCATCTTGGATGATGTATTTCTAAAAAAAGAGGATAAAAATTATTTTCACTTGCTTTTAAGTTAAATTTTTTTTCTTTCTGTAAGAAGAAGTATGAATAATTTAGTATGGTGAATATCACACTTTGAAGGTGTTAATTTAATTATTAAACCATTAAGATAATGATGCAGTATCAAAAAATAGCACAATTTAACTTGAAATGGGGAAAATCAGTAAACAATTTTTGCATCTTTACTATTTGTTTATAATGAATTTTAAAGAAATAATTTTTTGACTGTGAAAGTTCCACGCTGTGTTGTAATATACTTAAAAACGTTGCATAATCTTAGAAATTCTTGGTTGTTCACATAGTCAAATGAGAGTAGTGCAGATAATCAGATCACATATTTGAAATTATGTGGGTTTGGCCATAAAAAAAACTTTTAAAAAGACAACTTGTTGTTTGTACCAGAGAGGTTCTGGTAAATGTCAGCAGAAGTTTAAAGTGTATGAAATGGGTGTTAAAACAGGAGTTACAAAATTTTTAGACCATTTATGGGACTTGACCTATAATTCTACCTCCAGGCATGATAAACAATAAATAAATAGATTAATGTACACTTTCTATATAAGTTAGTGAGGGAAAAACTACATAGTAAAGCCAGCAAGATTGTTTTCTGTATTCCATATCACTATGAATATCACACTTGACATGTAGGGATAAAAAAAGATAAAACTGTTTAATGTCATTGTAAAAATCATTGGAAATGTAAAGAAAATATCAAATGTATTCTGAAATAAAACATAAAATTGTTCAATTGTATCAAAATACAACACAATAAATATATTGAATGAAGTATAGGGAAATACACTGAGTGGAAAATCTGCTTACTGTAATTTGACATCAGTAATCATTCTATTTTTATTTCTTAATGTTGGTTTATAACCTGTAAAGATAAGCTTTTAACCTAAACCATGTTTATCAACTCTCGTCTGACCCTTAGGCATTTATTGAATCCTCAGTCCAATCAACCCCCAGGGATCAATATCAACTATTTTGGTGACCTTTGTGTTAAACCATTCCCACTCTTCTGACTTGCTTGAGGGGATAAGATGAAAATGCATTCTTTGTTTGCTTGAAGGTGAAACATTCATCCCTTGTTCAGCCTTTTATTCTCTTTTCAGCCAACATTTCAAATAAAGTGAAAACTCAGCAACAAAAGCTGAAGATATTGTGATTGTATTTTGACAATTCTATCACTGACCAACAAGAATAAAATTGTTACATTGTTGTGTTGACATTAATACAGTTGGTACTGTTACTGTTTAGTAACATTCATTTTAGCTCAGAATCTTTGATTGGTTGATTTTAATGACATGTCAACCTATCTAGAGTTATTTCATGCCTACAGGTTAGGAAATCATGTTTATTGTATGCTTATATTTACTTTTTTTTCTGTAGTTGTTTCTTAAGAGATGTCTTTTGCAAATGCTCATATCAAATACAAATAATTTTTAAACTGATCTATTTGACCCATAGATGGGACCCTAACAGGTACTGCCACTCTGGGTCTGATTAGACCTGGGAGTAATATCAATGAAGATGCAGTCTAGTGTCATACTCAGGAAACCCTTATTATCAGAATAAGAATAGCAATTACTATTTACTAGCAGGACCAGTGGATATATATATATATTTACCAACTCCTCCACACGAGCAGGATGTGACACAAGGTCAATTTCTTAAGCGGAGACAAGTCCATTTCCTATGACTTTAACCATTACACCATGCGCTTTACAGGACCAGTGGATATATCACAGTATGATGATTTAATTATTACAACATTTGATATGGTAGACAAACACGAGATGTTATGGAAACTGGATGTTTATTGTCGACGATGCAACGTTTCGGTCTATTAGACCTTCTTCAGGACTTGAATATAGTTCTTGCTTCAATGATGGACATTCTCAAAATGGTGAAAACAGTAGGTTGTCAGTAGGGGCAGAGGTGGTTGGGGGTGGGTAGTGAATTTGTCTACCTTTCTCCACATATTGTCAATTAACCTCCTCATATTTCTCCCAACATTTGATATGTTTACTTAAGAGCAACTGCAAAATAGTTTAATATTTAATAAACAAAGAAACTATTGTTTGATAATAAAACAAAAAAAAGGGTAGGCCAAACCTGGAATGATAATAAGACATTGTTGAACACACACATACATGAACACATACACAGCATTTGGAAGATATAAGACACAAAGCAGAATGAACGATTACTAGCAACAACTTCAGACTTTCAGAAATCTTCCGATGAAGAGTTATCTTTATCTTGAAATATTAAGAATAAATCCAAGGTTAACAAACAACACCATTTTTCTTTACACTTACATTGTGATAACCTCAAAACTAACCACCAAACCAATATATTTAAATATTTGCATTTTTATTATTTCATTCATGACAAGTTTTTATTAACTAAGCTTATCTTAGTATGGCATAAGGCCATAAATATGGGACAGTCAGTGAATAATCTAATCCTATATCTTACTAGCAAAGCATTATGATTTGTGATTTTTCTTTGGAGAAATTTCTCTCATAGAGAAAATGTTATAAACACTGTTGGTAGGCATGAACTAAGAATGAATCCATGGGTAGTAAGGTTAGTTCAGGTAGTAGATTAAAATCAACCAATCACATGAACAAGGCCCAAAAAAACCTCACTCTGAAGACAAGAACATAATTGAGGAAAAAAAGCAGTTACTCCACTTTTAATCCAAAAGTTGGATAAAAGAGATCTGAATCTTGCCAGAAGTCCTGGGGAGTGTCAGCATTATACACAGATACTACACTCTCATCATCGCTAAAGTTAGAGATGAATAAATAAACAAAATGTGATGATTGTCATATAAAGAGAAACACTGAATGGACCTGGATTGTCTATGATCACATTTAGAGAACCCATGAGGTTTCACTGTGAAAATAAAACTATTATTCACAGACAGTGGGGAAGTAGTCTTATTAAGAGGTAGTCTCTAACAAACAATAACAAGTACTGTTTATTTTACTAGAGTTAATATTTATATCTAATTAAACATTAATTAGATTTATGAATAGTTCTCCAAGCACAAGATGAAAATAATTTTCATTGTTGTAAAACAAAAATGTTTAAATCAATAAATCTCTCATATGTCAGTAACTCAAGATATGTCTCTATAAAATTCTGCAAAAGTTTTTAACTTCATAAAATAATATAAGAAATTATATGTAAATTTCTTTTCTGTTGTATGGCTTTCTTTTATAATGATAAGTAGTGGAGAGATGAAAAGTATGTATTGGACTGATATATGATTAAATATATTTTAGTATACTATTGAATCGTGAGTATTGAGATATAGAAGGAATTGATTTACACAATTTGAAGATGCAGCTTGATCAATTGATTCAGTCAGTAAGAAAATTCAAACTGAAATCTGAGATGTTTATATTGATAATTGAGAAGAGTTTTTCTGTCCTCTCTAGACAGGCAAATGGTTTGATTTAAACATACCAAATTTAGTATGCATATTAGTGAACCTGAGAGAAGATTCCCTAAGACCCTCCCTGCTCCCCCCAAAAATCAACTTTTCATGGGAGAGGGGATCTCTAAACAATATCAATAGGTCATGATGCTGCAAGACATAATCATTCAGAATCTAGATGTCTAAACTTAAAAATAATGTAAAGTATGTAAAAAGTCGTCGGGGTGGCCTAAAGTCGGTTTCAGCCAATCAGCGAGGGAGTCTATCCCCTTTTCACTAGCGCTAGACCAAGGAGATTGTTTTTGTGTCTGAGGAGGAGCGCCACACCTACCATCAGCTCCTTACTTTACTGCACAGATCCTGTGCTACTCATACGCTGAGTTGGCAAGGCCGGTATCGAACTAGGTACCTTGTGGTTACTAAACCAGCCCTAGAAAATCTGCAGCTTGAGTTGAGTGAATTTTGTTGACACCAGGTCAAGTGGAATCTAAACTTGGTTAATAAGCTTTTTGAAGATCTGTCAAGAAAGAGAGAATAAAAACCTACATAAAAGGAACACACATTTTCATCTGGTAGACAGTTTGGACGGTCAGCCAAATCATTCAGTCTTGCCAGAATCCCTGCTGAGACAATTTGTCACCCATCTCACTACTCTAAATCTGTTAACAATAAAATCATATTCACTATAATTTGTTGTCTGATGTATCTTCTTTACAACATGTTTCTCCAGACAAAATTGGCCATTTCATCTGATTCTGTGTCCAGCTATAAGTGATGAGCTAAGAAGCTGCATCTACAAGCCAACCAGATGCTAGTCTAAGCCACAACACTACAATAAAAAGAAATAGCAAATTATTTGTTTTACTAAAATAAGTATCCATATCCATATCTAATTAAACATTAAATTTATAAGGAGTTCCTTAATCACAAGATGTATTATAAGGCTTATTGTTTAGTGAGAACTAATCATCTGGAAAAAATGTCACTCACTCAAAATGTTTACAAAAGTCTGAAATATTTTTTTAATTCATAAGATAATATAAAAATCTATTTTCTGTTATATGGATCTAATTACTGTTTTAGGAGGTGCATTTAGAATAATGGTTAGTATCATAGGAAATGGAATGAGGCTATGTTTCACTTTGAAAAAGTGTCCTTGCATAAATCCATGTTTTCCCCCTCCCAATTATGGGTCAACAGTAGGGTAAACTGGGTTCTCTAGCCTTTGTTGGGAAACAAGTCTTGCGGATGCAAAATTCTGAATTTAAACCAGCTGTACTCCACAAAAAGTTGGTCTTGTGTCACACCATACCCTTGGTAGAGTGGTTGGGTAGATACAAATAAGTTCTGTTTAGTGAAAATTTTAAATTACCAGCAACATCTCAGACTCAACCTTTTATCTAACATAAGTGGGTACTTCAGCTAGTTTATATATCAGACTTCAATTTTTAATAGATATAAAGACATAGACAATCAACTTTTATAAAGGATATTGAAGATATCAAATTAAAATCTAAGTAGATGTACAGATATAGATAACTAGATATCTATATATTCAAGTGCAATATATACCTGAATAATTGTTGTCAAACTAAAAGCAACAATCTTTAAATTGATGTTTACATCAGAAATAGTAAAAACTTGCATCTAATGGAACTGGAACCACACATATTGTGACGTTATGCAAACAAAAATCTTATAAGTGCTGCACACTTTCATGGCTTTCTTTTACTTAAGTGGCAAAAACTTCATATCCAGTATTTACTGCAACGAGTTTAAGGCCTGTTTTCTGTATTGTTTAACATTACTAATATTTTATGATGAACAATGGATGTCTAAGTTGAGGAGTATTAAAATAAATAATGAATTTGTCTTGTGCCTTTAGAACATGTACAGTGGAGTTTACATGAAGAAAAAAAAAACTAGAGAAGTCAAACTGACAATACTCTACTTTTAAAAATAGATATTACTGCACTGTTGCTAACTCTGACAACTATTTTGATATATCAGTATAAGATAGATTACATTTTGGCGGAAATTTTCTGGGTTAAAGCACTAAACCTGCACACATGGTATAGATGGATTAAATATTGTATTAGATATAATATTTATTTTTATTACTGGATAAAAATTCTCCCGCTTCTAAAAAAAGAAAAAAAAAAGAAAGATTTAAACAATCTTTGGCAAAAAGTTTTAATATGATATAAAGTGTGATCAAAAAGTATTGCCACTGAAACTTTGAAATATTTCAATTTCAAAATTTAGAATTTAAATGAAGATATATGCACAGCTGAGCAATTTATATGATAAAGTGATGATCTCTACAAGAGTCAGTGCCAAAAATGGAATAACTGAATTATCAATGGAATAAAATAGACCCACTTATTAAAAATTGCATCATTTCACTCTCAGAATTCATTCATTTGCCCTTGAACACCTGCATTCTCTTTAATTCAAATTTAAATTTTAACTCTTAAATTGTGGCCATGTTTTCTGATTGGAAAAGATTTTATACTTTTAAGTTATTGTATTTCATTTCATCAGAAGAATATGTGCCAATAAAGAAAAAGGTAACTGATTTCAAAACTTGAGTGAAATTTGTAAATCTGAAATAACATTACAACTGGTAACAAAAGATAAAAATTGAATTTATTCTTGTTTACTAAAGAACAGAAAAGAGACAAACAAAATTGTATGAACAGTAACTTCTTTAACCCAGTAAAGACAAAAAGATATACAAGGTGTTCGGGATGAATTTGATATTTATATTTGGTTATTTTTCACCGTAGGTTGGTGGCATTGACGCACACTACACATCATTTAAAAGCTTAGACCATTTTTCATTCATATACATGATGACAGATAGAATGGATGACTGGAACCACATCAATCATGGAAGAGAATAACTTGTATCATGATGATTTGTGCCGGCCTTCAAAATTAGAAGATTATGGTTGCTGCCCAATGCTCCCTGAACACTGTAAAAACAATCAGGCATGAACTGGAGAATTGCAATGCAGACTACAAGGCTGTAGCTAGAAGAAAGCAACATAACAGACAATCTGATTGCGTTTATACAGCAGAATTCCTAAAAAATCTGCAGAAAAAAATGTTGGAGGACCCTCAGATGCCTATGTGAAGCTGCTAAACACTGTAGTCAAGCCCTGGATAACAAGGATAGCCAATGGATGGCCATACTTCTGGGAAAAGTCAAAAATTGTTGTCAATGAATTTCCAATGTTTGGTCTCCAAACTCCCCAGATCTTAACCCCATGGATTATTATGTATATGGCACTGTTGAGAAAGATACTACTCACTGTGCCAGTACTACAAAAGCCCAGTTAATCGACAGAATTAAAGTAGTTTTTGAGACCCTTCCCAGGGAAACTGTAACATCAGCTTGCTGCAGGTTCCAGAGCAGGATTGAGGCTGTGATCGATGCTAATGGCAGTTATTTTTAATGAAACTTGTTGACAGTAGTCTAATTTC
This sequence comes from Doryteuthis pealeii, assembly GCA_023376005.1. Lineage (NCBI taxonomy): Eukaryota > Metazoa > Mollusca > Cephalopoda > Myopsida > Loliginidae > Doryteuthis > Doryteuthis pealeii. The sequence continues at coordinate 75,539,903 of CM042150.1, forward strand.
CGTGCCTATTGAATTTCTTTACAATCCATTAAATTTTGTAGTTACCAAGCATTTTTTCTTTTTCCTTATGAAACTGTCAAATTTATCCCGAACACCCTGTATGTATGTATGCATATATATATATATATATATATATATATATATATATATATGCTCCCAAAACCTGTTAAAGCTCTCTAGAAGGGACTTTAACCGAATTTCACTGTTAGCAGAAAAAAGCAAGATCATCTGTTATTTACAGATTTGAGCTCTCTAGTGGTCGTAAAATATATATATATATATATATATATATATATATACCAATGTATGTATTTATCAGTGTAGCGTAATTATTAGGCCTAGCAGGATTCGAGGATAAAATAAAGCTGTGTGCGGACTGCTAAAGAAAGAGAGGAAAAGGAGGAGTGGACACACAATGGGTTGCCGGTAACTTGACCGATGTATGAAGAGGAATTGAAAGCAAAAACCGGAAGTTCCAGGTGTTGACCGGAAGCGGAAGTGACGAGGAAGAAGAAGATCATCCTTTTTTTGTTTTCAGACGTAGCAGGGTTCAGACGAGCCTGATCCCTCGTGTGGGACAGAGATATAGAAGTCAATACCATGTTAGAAGGTAGAGTAATTTAACCGTATCCTCTCTCTCTTTCCTTCTCTCTGAAACAGAGCCCACGACACGAGCCTGAAAATAAATACTAAGCCCCTTGTGACTATCCAACTTATGTGTATGTTGTGCTTTCTTTATCTACTAATGACGACTGCTGCTGGGGCTTGAGTTGGCTACATATATTGTTCCTGAGTTTGCCACAATTACACTTTCGTAAATTGTTATACTACAAATACATTTTTAGTGCTGTGCATTTTGAGGCATGGTGACAAGCCCCGCCACGTAACATCAGTTAAAAATCTGCTCCTTACTGGCAAGGGGTTAGGGAACCAGACTGATGAAAAGTCAGGGTTTGCTCCCATCTAGAAGTAGTTGCAATGGTAGCAAACTTGTTCTAATGTGAATAAATATAAACTAAAATATTTATATATACATACATACATATATATATATATATGTATATGTGTGTGTGTGTGTGTGTGTATATATATGCAAATATTTGAATATATGCATGTATCTGAATGAAAATGAACTAAAACTGTGCCAATATACCTAAGCATATTCCTAATGGAAATGTTTGTGTTTCAATTCAGAACCTCTTTTCTACCCTTGTCTATTCGTATTTATCTTTTAACATGTAAAGTATAAATAGATAAACAAATAAATGAAAAAGATACTATATTTTAAAGAAGTTTAGCTTTTTAGAGGTGTGAGGAACCATAATATCTTTTCTCAGGTCTATTCAGAACTCATCTACTTGATTTGTAAATTTGAACAGCTTTTTTAAAAATCTTATTTATATCATACAGAGAAAGTATGTTTTTATTTTTAGAGAAATGTAATTTTTGCTCCTTTGAAAAGAAAGAAACTGTGAGAAAATCTGCCTGTCTCATCTATTTTTGTTCTTTTTTGAAACATCTGATATTTGTTTATTAGAAAATCTGTAATATATAAACAAGATTACAAAGGCAGAAGAAAGTGAGATATTTTAGCCATTAATTACTTCCTCTAGTGAATAAAAAAGATGTTTCATTTTCTCTCACATTGAACTATATAATCTTCATAGACTATAAAAATAAATTCTATTTACCATACAGACACATATGCATGCATTAATACATACACACACATATATATATATATATGTATATATTAAAAAGAAAATCAGACTGACATATTTTGCTTATGGTTTAGCATCATAACATTGCAAATATTTTCATTATCAAAATTTGATCTACATTAGCATTTTAATAATTTGACTGATGCAGTTTAAAATATTTGAATAAAAATGGACATTAAACATTCAGATGATTTACATAAATTATTACTCTTCTCTCCTTTTAATGTAGATCTGCTTTTTTATAATAAAATTATTTACATTCTGATGAATCAAGAATACATGCCAATCTGATTTTCTAAATTGTATCTCTCTCTCTTTCTCTTTCTCTCTCTCTATCTCTCTCTCTCACTCACACACACACATATGCATATATAATTTTCCAAACTATTTTTTCTTTTTCACTCTGTCTGATTTTATTTTTAACTTATATAAAGTTTTGATTATGTGTGTAAATATATATATATATATATATATTATATATATATATATATATATATACACATAATCAAAACTAAATAAAAATATACTAAATAAAAGATATACATGGTCTGAAGAAGCTTGTAGGCCCTAGATACCCACGAGTAGAAATGGTCCATAACCACGATACCCATGGTATTTAAGGCCTTTTTATTCACAAATAATATATATATATATATGTGTATGTATGTATGTTTTGAATATGCATATGGAAATAATGTACACACATATATATATCATCATCATCATCATTTGTACTGACAGCATGGATTCCCTTGATTTGGTCATCACTCCAAGCAGGTCCTCAACTCGGCATCCAGTGTCTGCACACAGCTATTGTATATAACTTTGCTGGATGGCCAGCACTAGAGTGTCCATGTCTAAGAGTCCACAGAAGAATGTCAGTTATGAGTTTATCCTTATGTCTCCAGCAATGCCCAGAATGCATTGGTCATCTCACTTGGATGGTTTGTGTGATAGTAGGTAAATGATAATATAGTTGCTGTTTTGTGAGGTGTACATGCACACATGTGTGTATGTATGAAAAAACAAAATAAATATTCAGATATATTTCTTGACAATGAATTAATAATTATGCTTATATTTGAACGTTTTACTCTTTTTAATATATATTGAATATATTAAACCATCATGAGAGAAATATTACAGAGCAGTATTATGAAGCTCCTACAAGAAAAGTTATTTTCAAGAGAAAATAAATAGAAAAATGTGACAAATTTATTTGGTTATCATCAACAGCATTCCTTTTCTTTTTTTCTTTTTAAAATAGTGATGTCATGAGAGTATTAAAAATTTGTTTTTAACAAGAATTGCATTCATTTCAAATGATTCCTAAAATCTTTTGAAAAACTTTATAAGAATTAAAAAAGAAATTATCACATTTTTCTCCTTGTAGTTTTGGTAATGAATTAATTTGCCTTCTAATTATGCTAGACCACTAGTGAAATATGTCAATCTCTCTCTCTCTCTCTCTCTCTCTCTCTATATATATATATATATATATATATATATATATATATATATATAAAAAGAGAGAGACAAAGAGAGTTTCACTTGTCTTGTTATTATACTCATTCATGTCCTTTATTTAATAACCAAAAATTTCTGAATATGAATCCCTTCTGGGAATGTTTGTTTAGTCTATTTCAGAGATGTTTTCATTGCCATTTGCTTTTGTTTCTCAAATTCAACATATCAAAAATATCAATTATTTAAAGAATTTCCTGAATATCCAGGAAACTTCATTGCAGTCAATGACAGTATAACAAAATTATTAAGAATTTTAAAGTATGTGTGTTTTTGTGTAGAAAAAATGATGAATGAGATCAGTGTAAATTTCATTTTGAATATTTATGTTGGTTCATCAATATGTCTGACAGAAGGAGAAAAAAATTAAAAAGACAATCAGGAATGTCAAATTGACATGTTTCACCAAAGATCTGATATCATCAGACATTTTAAATCATATTACTTTACTTTTAGTGTAGATTCATCTTTGGTAATAACATTTGTATTCTGATGACACAAAACTTCTGCTGAGACATAACAATATGTTTTTCAAAATTATCTTATACATATATATATAAATATATATACAGACACACACACACACAGGTATGTGTATGTATTATATATATATATATATATATATATATATATATATATATATAGTATATTAAGAAAATTGAAAAAACACAGGTTTAAATAAGTTGAGTGGTAAGTTTATTGGCCGACGCCGCAGTGTTTCGATCTATTAATTAGATCATCTTCAGGGCATTTGTTGGTATATGGAAGGTGATAAAAAATTTTTATCACAGAATAACAAGAAAAGCAAGTGATAGTCCTTGTTTATCAGTCTGTTCAAAATTTGAAGTCTGAAGAAAGGATGCTGAAAAAAGTGGACGGTTTGAAATATGACGTCAAATGTTTTCTTTTATGGTGTGAGTATGAGAGTGTGTGAGTGTGTTTATCGAAAAAAGGCATTGTGCATTTTTAGGTATTTTGTGTGTGTGGTTGCGTGTGTATGTATAAATCTTTTGCGATAAACGACATCGAAACAAACCTCAAGGTTGTGTGTGTGTGTGTGTGTGTGAGAGCTTGATTTTCATTAAGAAAAAATGTTTGTTTCAAGTGGCGAGAAAATATTCTTTTAACTTTTGAGTTGCTGTGTGCATTTATTATGTAAGGGGGTAGGGGGAAAAAGATATCTACACGTGTCAAAAGAAATATATATATAAGTTAGGGTAGCATGGATATGGAGTCAATGCTGCTTGGTTATAAACAGTTTCTCTCCTATGCAATTTTCTAACCAAATGCCAGTAACTTCATGTCAACACTAACCTATATATACATGCTCTACCACAATATTGAGCACTACTTACTCATAAATATAACACTCTATATTATCAATATCTATCTATCTATGTATATATTATTATAATGATATACACAGGAATAACCTACTCGAGTTTCACCATAAGGATCTTCAGGGTTAAATCCACTGAATTAATCAAGATATTGATTAATTGCAGCTGATTGTATGCATGTATTTTGTCTTGTGATGGTTAGTGACAGCTAATGAATGCTGGTTTTAAATTTTGAAAATGAACGGAGATGATTTTCTTTCTTTTTTAATATAAACATTATGAAAAATCCTCTTTATATTATTGCTTTAGAAATTTATAAGAATTATAAGGATTATCTATAAGATTATTATATTTAGTGCAACTAAATATAATTTTGCTAAAATAATAGAATGTGCATATATATACACACGCATATATGGGTGTATTTATTCATTTAAATGGCCTTATTATTAATTAATTAATAATTAATAAATTAATTATTATTCATTATTATTGTTTAGTGTGACGGAATATAAAATTTTGCTAATATGCGCTCAAAGTTATTTTTATTAAAAATTTTTTTTATATATAAAGGGATATATATATATATATATATATATATATATATATATATATATATATATATATATACATATACAGTTGTATTCATTGATTTAAATGGTCTTAGTGGTTATTGTTGGGATATTGTTGTAATAAAAGGAATTGTGATATTGTTTTTTGTTTTTCGTTAAGACGGAAGTGAAAATTTCACTGGTAAGTCACAATTTTCATATAAAATCATATATATATATATATATATATGTGTGTGTGTGTGTGTGTGTGTGTAGGGGGGGTGTAAAACATTATGTAAGCAACTCGAGTCTTTTGTTTATCAAAACAACTTGATTTGACATTAAATGATCTGAAAGGGTTGATATGCTGTAAGACAAAACCAATCAGCCAACCAACCAATTTTGTTTCTGTGTAGTATGTGTTTAGGTTGTAAAAGTATAGAAAATGGATATTGTTCCACTCTAACTTTGCTTTTGTGCCCTGGCTAATGAAATTTAGAAATTAATTTATTTTATGTGTAAAAATAGACAAATTTTTACATTTTCATTTACATAAGGTCTGAATATAGCAAGTAAAAATTTGCATCTATTTTTGTCAAAGTTAAGCAAAAATTGGTAAAGATGTTTTGGAGTTAATAGTTTTTCAAAATTTGCAACTCTAATGTAAAATTCCTTTCATATATCAACCCCCAAATATAGTTTCTGAACATGTTTTTCTATATGCCCCTGTGTCACAAATGCAAAGTTTGAACAGAAAAATAGGTCTTTCTATTTACTTTAGGCATTGGAAAGTAACACTTTTTACCCAGGAAACAATAAAAAGTAAACATTTTGTTACATATTATTATGTAATCTTTATTGTTATAACACATTTTAGATATTTAAATATACCTGTGATATTTTTCACAAGATAGACTGAACTATTTAATCTCAATTTCAGCAATTTCTCTTTTTTCTCTTTCACTATAACTTTTTATACTTCTGTTCCCTAGATCCCTTTGTATGTGTGTGTTTTTCTTTTCAATTTCTTTTTCTTTCCAGCCAATTCTCTCTCCACTTTTTCTTTTTATTCTTCCTTTATTGCTTTTGTTCACTTGAATAATTTGAAAGAATTTTTGTAAACTGATATTCCTGAATCTTCCATTATGCTAGTCATAAAATAATTATCATCTAAGATTAAGATATTTTTAAAGGGAGACAATTTGTGAAATTCACTAATATCATTTCTTGTGATGCTATTTTGTGTCTTTGATGAAATTATTATTAATACCAATTAATTTGTTAGTTGTGGGCCAAGACCCAAAAGTTCTTTGATATCTTAGCCTTTCAGTAGCAAATAACAGAGACTGCATAACTTCCTCCTGCAGATTGCAGCTTCTCCCAAACTGAAATGGTATCCTCCTTGACAATTACTGACAAAGTAGAAGACGCTGTAATCCAAGGCATCAGTCTTGAAGCTTGTAAATACTATGTACCCCCTTACAATATAATATATATATATGGTTATATATGGTGTATAATAAAAGTATGTCATCCATATTTCAAAGCTTATGGTCAAGTTACACTGAAAGCCCCAGATCATGCTAGATCACTGAAGTTAAGCAGCAACGAGCCTGTTTAATACTTTGATGAGTGACTATTTAAGCAATATCAGGTACTGTAAGCAACCTGATATCACAATGACTTGATACGGCAGCAAATGACTCAAAATGTGTTGACATGCTGTAAAACAACTAACCAACCATATTTCAAGAGGCATTTCCTTCAAATCAGCAGCTTTTCTACTTATAATAATGTTCAGAACTGTGTCAACTTCATCCTCCACGAAGTGTCTGAGTCTAATGTTGAATTGTTGATGAATAATTTCTTCTGTTGGTCCCTCTGTGATTTCAGGATTTTTGAAATACTTTTACATGCCTTTAGTTTTAATCATGAGAATCTTTCTTTTCAACTAACTTCATTTACTGTTAGCAATGTTAATTTAGATTGTTTATTTTCTATAAGATTTTTTTTGATTCCATTGATTTGACCTTGAATGTATTCCAGTTGTTCTTTTTGGTATGTTTTGGTTAGTTTTTTGGGCTTTCTTTACTTTCTGTACATTGGTGTTTGCTAGGGTTCTTCATTTTAGCAAAGTTGTTTTTTCAAGTTATCCTATTTTTCCATTACTGCTTTTGACTCCTAAGACTCTACATTTGGCTTTTAAGTGGGCATATTCTTCATTTGGGGTATGACTTTCAAATATCTCTTGAAGAGTATCAAACCTGATCTTTACAGTTACCAAATAGTAATTGTATATATCAATATTAGTGAGGACCAGTAATATCTAAAGCCTGTTTTATTTATATATATATATATATATATATATATATATATTGTAGTTTGTATATGATATGTTTAGACAAGAAAATATTATTCTGTGTAAGATAGGGCACATCTTTGTCATATAATAATAATTACATAATTAATGAGTAGATAAGATCAGAGTATATTTCAAAATGCCTACTTCAAAGCAAATGTTTTATAAGTTATGTTTTGTACTTGAGTTTATGTTGCAGTATCAGGTTAACCTTTAACCTGGATTTATGTAAAGGACAATTCTCCTTTATAACATGGCCAACAACAGTTAATAACTTATTTATGCATTTGACATCTGCAATATTTGAGTGTGTAATCATCAGCGGCACTGAATTCAATTTAAAGCTAATACATTAGCCTGGGAATTCTACCTTCAGAAAACATTTCTGCAAGAGTAAGTGCATGAAGCTCCCAATGGAAGAGTTTCAACTGATTTTGCACTGAAATTGGAAGGTCACAATTGCTATGAAAAATAAGTGGTCATGGCACTGTAACCTCAAATAATGTTATATCTTTATGGCTGTTTATAACTGAGTAGAATTCTTGTGCTAAAAAATAAAACGTCTCTTCAAAAAAGTTACTAGTTAAAAAAAAAAACTTATCTGTGGACTACTTTAAAATGAGGGTGAGACACATTAAAGTAGTATATTGTTATAATAAGCTAGTTAATAGACTAGTTAGTGTATCTAATTGTAATATGTTAGTTAATAGACTAATCATTAGTTTTATACAAATAAAGTAGTACATTGTTTGTTAGCAGACTAGTCTCAGGATCACATTAAAATAGTATATTGTTATAATAGGTTAGCTAATAGACTAGTTTTAGTGTATTGTTATAATAGATTAGTTTTGTATATTGTTTTAATAAGTTAATAGACTAATTATATATTGTTGAAGCAGTATAGTTGTAATAGGTTAGTTAATAGACTGGTTATACTATATAATTGTAATATAGACTAATAGTATATTATTGTAAGAGGTTAGCAGGTTTATCTCACAGACCTAATTAATAATGAGATTGATCCACACCAGGTGCCCTATATTGCTGCTTTATGCCAAATGTAGGGTTAAGTCATGCTGAAAACACTGGTTTCTAATAGATTACTGAAGTTAAGCAACAGTGGACCTGTTAGGTTTTGAAATGGGTGACTACTTAGTAACAGCAGGCCTGTGAACCAAACTAAATAAAGCTTAGTAGATAAGGAAAATGAAAGCAGTGAGCAGAGTTCAAATTCTGTCTGAAGATGTTTACCTTTTCTTTGAACCAATAATCTTTATAAAGGCATGACTCTATCTTAGCTATAGTTATAGTATAGCATACTGGGATTTCTAACCTTGTTAGGTAACCAGTCTAGGAGAAGGATAAACTCTAAATCCAAAAGTAGGTTGGTATGAGGCTAGTAACTCCAACCTGTAAAAACCAACTTACTGTTGAAATTGCAACATTGTAACTGAGTTGGTGAGACTACAACCGTATAGACTCCAGATTGTAGTCATAGGCAACTCTTAATTGTGTGCAGTAACTGAAGAAATGAATTTAGATATATAAATATTGATTTAAAAGAGATAAAGTCACGAGTAAGATAACATTTACTGCAATATAAAAAAGAAACAATGTTTGCAACTTATAATTTTTTTCATGCAACATCTTCAGAATTGATAGAAGACACTGATATTGTTATTCTCAATACATTAATCAAATTTGCAGCTTTATCTGTCTTTTTACCATATAAGTTTCATTATTAGAAGGTGAAATGTACACAATCCAATTTATTATATTCATTATCCAATTTATAAGCATAGCATTCTATGGTATTAAACTATTGTTACAAATCAACTAATGCTGCTAAACCATCATTCAAAGCTACACTACTTACTAAATTTACAAGCCAGGCACTAACTATAGCAATGACTGAATTTCTTTTAGTTTGGTTTCTTTGTTTAATAGTATACAAACTTTCATGGGTTATTTAATTCCAAAATCATCCTTGTTGAACAGTAGTGGTACTATTTAACCCATAGCTGGGGGGATAAGGGGATTCATACTTTTCCCAAGGGTATTAGTCTGAAAGTGAATGTAATCATACAACTGGAGTTTGAACTCGCTTACTATGATGTTGCAGCCAGCACTTAACCATTATGCTATGCCCCCCCCCCATATTTGTAACTAAAAACTGGACAGACAAAAAATAAGTGCAATGACAAAAAATAACATGGAGATCAGATAAATAAACAGGAAATAAATAAACCTTCCTTCTTTATTCAAATAAGTGGGTGACTTCTGTCCAACAGTCTAAAGGCTGGATAATCTAGTTATTTGTATATACCCAACCCCTCACAAAAGCCGCAGTAGTTATGAGTAGGTATTGCCAGTACTTCCGGTATATGTATTGTATCAGCAGCAGTGTACTGCCAGCGATTGGCCAAGAGTATGATCATATGGTTATCGCCGAGTCTATCAATAGGAGCGGGCATCTAGCACACACCTTATAACAGGAATTACTCAACACACCCCCTATTTTGATATAAGGTGGGTGATTCCATTCAGAAATATTAAATCATTTCATTCAGAAATACTAAAATTTATAATAATATTATTTTTGTTTTATTACTTCTAATACTATTTTTATTAATCCTATTTTTATTAATGAATCTACTTTTATTAATATTTTTATTATTGTTATTATTTTGTTATTCTTAATCTAATTCTTAATCTTATCATTACTGCCAATATTATTGTTAATATTAGTATTGTCCCCTTTTTTGTTTTTTTTTTTTTTGTTGTTGTTGTTGTTGTGTTAATTAGAAAAATACAATACAATACAATGCGAAACAAGTTAGTTGGTTGGACAAGTTTAATGTTATGTCCAAGACATCCATTTGGGGGGGGGGGTTACCCCTCTGCATGGAATACAGTTGGCCTATTCTACGGCCCAACCGACAGGGCAAGTAATTATAATTATGCATATGTATGTAGGTGTAAGTATGATTATATGGGCATGCATGGGCCATAAGTAGAGTATATACATAGATATACATAGTAGTATTAAACGGATAAATAAACAAGTTTGAGAGATCAGCAAAATTTGATAGATGATAAAATAAAGAAGAGTTTTCAATGGGGATGAAAGGGTTAGTTTTTTAAGGTCTGTAATAAACTGGCATCTTTGTTGTGAGTACAATCAGAGAGGAGATACAGATATCACTTTTTCAGCTACACTAGTTCTGGGATGTCCATGTTGGAAAAGAATGAGTGCTCGAAGACAGAATAAAAATGAATTTGAATTCTGGAATTTTCTTTTCTTTAGGTTTCTTTCCTTTGTTGAGCTGACCCTAGCTAAATAGTTTTGACCAAAACCTGTGGCTGACTAATATTAAAAAAAATAAAACTGTGGAACTGAGGTCATTTAGCAGTATAAACTGATCGATACTACCACAAGAATTCTCTTTAAAAGAAAAAAGACCATTTAAAGTAAAAAACAGGGAATTCTGGGAAAATACTTTCTAAATAGAGCTTATTACAAAAATCCCTAATTCATAAGGAAGCCAATAAAATGTGACTGTGAGGCTCTTCAGAAAATTAAAATCTTCCGCTTTGGGGGAAAAAAAGCAAGGGTTATTGTATAATTATATGAAGTATTTTCAGACGGAAAGAAACATTTCTTGAAGCAGGAACAACAAGGAAGATGAAAAGATGGTAATTAATTTTTTTTGAAAGGTTACAAATTAATTAATGAAACCAAAGAGATGAAAAGGATTTTTCATTGAAACAATTGCACCAAACCAGCGGAAAGCTTTCATTTGGAATTTAGCTTCATTGAAAGTTGATCAGGATATTTTCTGAGCTGATCTTAGATGATTACAATCACAAATTCTTAGATCTTGAGTAAATTTTATGACAAAATATCCAAGAAAATGTTTAATTAAAAATATTCTGACTTGTACTGAGATAGAAAATGTTCTCTTCAAAGGAAAAAATATAAAAAAGAAGTTGATTCATAATTTTTGGAATACTAGAAGTTATATTGATACACAACCTGCAGTCAATTACAATGGGACTCACCATCCAGTGGAGCATTCAATTAGTTTATTGTCAATAATTCATAGCCAGAAATTTATGCTTAGCAATTATCCCTTATCTAACGATATTTATACCAGCTACAAATTAAGCATAAACAAAAAAGATTGTCAGTCACAAAATACCTAAATGACTGATAGATTTTTTAATGGCATGTCAACCTGTCTAGGGTTATTTTATGCCTAGGGATTAGGGAATCATATTCATTGTATGTTCATATTTACATTTTTGTGTAGTTTTTTCTTAATTTTTTGCATACTCTCCAATTGAATACAATTTTTAAACAGATCCATAGATTGGACCCTAACAGCTATAACCACTCTGGTTCAGAGTGGACCTGAAAGTAATGTTAATGAAGGGGCATTTCACACTCCTCAGAACTCTGGAAGTGAAACCTCATTAATAGATGCAGTTTAGTATCATACCCAGGACACCCCCTTTTTTTTGTATGTGTTTTGCAGTGGAAACAGTCAGTGTATTCTAAATCCTGCTGACAAGGCAATACATTTTGATAAATAAATTTGGTTATTATTTTCTCTATAGAAAGATAATAATCATTGTCAACTGGTGGAGTAGAACAAGGAACTCAAACAAAACAACTCAAAGAATTATTCAAAGAGTATCGGCAAGAACCAACAATAATAAAAGCAAAATTTTTTTTTTTTTTCAGAATTTAAAAATATTCTTTTTCTAAAAAGAACAATTTTCAAATAAAAAATAAAAAATTATGTATGGGTAAATCAATGTCAAACCATCCAGGCCATTTACTCATCCCCTTAAATTTTTCTGAAATTTTGCCCAGTGTTGTATAAACCAGTTACAAGACAGTCAAAAGTGAAGAAAGTAAATAAGTTTCAACAATGTATTTAGACATTATGGAGAAATTAATTTCTGCTTGCAATCAAAAGTGGCAGAAGCCCACTGAAATCAAAACGGATTTCAAATTAAAACAAGGAAGTTAACAATATTTTCTAATATGAGTTCAATCATAAAAATGTACTAAAACTTTTTCTCCCTTCAACAGTTTAATTTACTGCTTTACCACCAACATCCATTTAAGTCATTTCAGTGAACCAACATCCATTTAGAGGTATTACATTCAGCTCTTGTTTATTGCTGATGAAAATGTATATCCAGCAGTGATGACTATATGGGAAAATAGCATTTGGTAGCTGAAAAGTTGTTCTATCTAATTGTATCATTATGCCCCCTGTAACCGTTGTAATTTTCATGCAAATAAATAGGAGGCATCACTTCAGAACAGCCTTTATGTGTGTGCATGTATTATATATTGAGAGAGAGAGAGAGACAGACAGACAGACATAAAAAGAATCACTCATATTTTTAAATGCATATAAAAGTAATTTCAAAAATCAATATTTGATTAATAAGCAAGGAAAATTGAATATTTTAATATTCATTCACAAAATTAAAAAAAAAAAACCATGTTTGAAATATTTCCAGTGTCTTTTTTTATATTATAATCTATTCATTTCATAAGCTTTTATGAGAACTACTGCATACATGTACACATGAATGCACATTTGTAGCTACAAGCACATTTGAATAAAAAGATATATCCATTTGATATCTTGGTGATCACTTCTTAGTCACTGATCACAAAGAATAGCAAATTAAATGTACTCATACTAAAAAGCCGAAGCCTTTTTTTACCACAAATACACTCAGTAGTTACATGGCATAATGGTTATTGTCTTAAGAAATGAACTTAAAAAGACAAGTTTAAGTGCTGGATGAGGTTGTTTGAATTTCAATTTCATGCTAATGCTCTTGGAAAAGGCCTAAATCCTTTTCTTCTCTCCATAGCAATCAGTAAATAGTAGAACAGACCAGGTTCTTTAACTTTGTAAGGCAACAGATCTAGGAGAAAAGAATTCCAAACCAATGGGCATGGTGCTAGCAACTTCACCCCATAAAACTACAGCACCCTCACAGAAATGGTATGGTAACAGTCCTATGTTCCTCAAGAACTCAGTTTGTTGTAAAACAGCTGTATTATCTATAAAGAAGATCTCTTCATTAAAGTTCAGAAAATTCATTTGGAAAATAAAAAGCAATATTTAATTCAGCAGCTATTAGTGAATACTAATTCAGAAATAAATTTAAATCTTTTAATTTTAAAAAATAAATACCAACAAAGTTGATCAGGTTTATTAAATCAGGAATACATCACTTAAACACATCTTTTATTTAAAAGATGAAGCTTATTTTTCCCTGTCCTCTTAAAACTACCAAATGGTTTGATAGTGAACAAGTAAATTTGCTATACATACGTATTAGGTGAAGATTTTATGTAAAAATATTTTTGTTCATCATAAAGAAAGGAGCAATTCCATCAATAAGAGAGGTCTGATAATAAACAACAAGAAGGAAACTATTTGCAAGACATAACTAATCATGCTGAATTTAAATTCCCCCCCCATCCCCCCCAAAAAAGAATTACAATTTCAAAGAAAAAAAAAGTTTTACTGAAATAATCATTCACCTTTAATAACTCATGTACTGGTACAATAAAAAATATGATAAGTGGAGTAAGTCAGGAATATCTCAGTGGCCTGGTAGCACGAGTGGGGTAAGTCAGGAATGGCCCTGGGGTCGTGAGGTGCAGTGAGGTGTGGTATGATGATACATCAGGAGGCTTTCTGTGGCCTGGTGTGAGGCATGGGGCAGTATCGTGTTGATGGTACGATGTAGGTAGATAGAAGTTGTGAGTTGATATGGTCACTTGGGAAATAAGTCAGGAATAGTGACGTAGGCAGATGGATCTGTGATGGTCAGTAGTAGATTCGTGTCGGCAGAGTGCGATGTAATGTGGAAACCAAGCTCAAGTTGGCTGGTGAGTGGGTATGTTAAGTCATCAGATGGCGAACTGGTGATATAGGGTTTCGTAGTGGCTCGCTCGTCCCCTTAAGAGGTGGGTAGATGTGGCAGCTCTTTGATCCTGCCTGCCTGCCTGCTGCCAGTTGATTGGCGATATGAATGGCCTGGAAGCCCTCAGTCAAACTGCCTGGCCCTCAAAATGCCAGACTTATATAGTGACGAGATAGGCTCCAGATTGGGCTTTGGAGCGTTTAGGGGAAGATTTTTCATTGGTTGAAAAACATTAATTAGAGTTTGTTTATCAATATTGTTCCTTCGACTGGAAGTTATTTCTGAGCCTATGCGCAGAACTGCGTCACTTTGGTCACAGGGTACCGTTCGGTTAACTTCTGCTGGTAGGCGTCAGTGACTTGAGTTTTGCTTTGTTTTGTTAGCGAGTGGATATATTGTGTGTAAGGATTGTGAATCATAAGAGATATCTTATTTCTGATATAACACCATTAAAATCAATCAATCAGTCAAGGGTGCACAAAATTTACATACACTTAATAGGGAATATATATATTGACAGAAGAAAAAACGGTTTTCCTACCAATCAGATCTTACCAAGACCTAACCAAAAACCCTTTTCCTGATCTGTTAACTGCCAATAAATACAGTCAAAACAGACACATAAGGGCTTTGACTTTGCAGAAACTACACCATGTCACTGACAGATCAGCAAACCACTGCAGCACCAATGCCCTAAGGTGTGATCATGATTTGTTTCATCTCATCAACAACTAAGCTAGTACTTTCCAAATTTTTTTCTTTAATTCTTTTGTTCACTTTCTACTTTCTATTTGATTCTCTATCAAAAGCAAACGTCTTCATACACTGCAATGCAATACATCAATCTAAAAATTTAAAAAAAACAACTTAATTCAAATGTGTGTTTTATAAAATTATTTGTTTATAAGTCATATAACTTTATATTTATCTTCAGTGTTTTTATTTTTTCTACTTGTTCATTTCACCAGACCTTTGACCTGGTAACTATTTTGGCAATAATCTAACAGCTTACTATAAGTGGATAGGGGAAGTAGAAACAGACTTTACTTACCTCTTCTCTCTTATTTTTATGACTTAGCTACTGCAAGTAAATCAGTCACTCAAATGTGTTTAATTGATTTAAACTTAGTTATAGATTTGTTGATAGATCATGTTAATGAGCCAGATAATCTTCAATCAAGTGATTCTTACATAATTTTGCATATTTTTATATCTATATTCATTCTAATGATTTAGCAGAAACTGAGTTTGGATAGAATATTTTGCTTAAATATTTTTATTCTCTCTAAAAAAAAGACGTTTATGTATTCTTC
Organism: Doryteuthis pealeii; assembly: GCA_023376005.1. Lineage (NCBI taxonomy): Eukaryota > Metazoa > Mollusca > Cephalopoda > Myopsida > Loliginidae > Doryteuthis > Doryteuthis pealeii. The sequence goes on from CM042150.1 coordinate 75,555,680, forward strand.
AGTGTTAAATAAACCCAAAAATAACCAAAATTTATTTTGATGTCTCTCTAAATTTAAAAAAATCCTTGCAATAAAAAAAAAAAAAAAAAAAAAAACTGCTGAAAAAGAAATGGTTACAAAAAAGAACAAAACTGAAAATATTTTTTTTTAGCCAAGACATGTGTATATGAAAGACCAGGTGTTGTGAAACAAGTCTTGTCAAGATAAAAATCTTCCAGATTCATGTTTTAGCAATAAAGTTCATTGAGTTACAAAATACACAGACACACACACACCCTCACAAAAAAAACAACCAAAAAAAAGAGAAAAACAAAACAGACTTGAATTCTTGTTTTAAGTGAACTTGTACATACATTTTCTCTTTATCTTTCTACTTTCCATTTTTAGCTCAAAACTATTGTAACTGACACATTATTTCCTTCTGGTGTTGAGAAGCTGCTACATTTAATCAAATGCAAAAAGATAAAAATATTAATTTCAATTACTTGAAATTAGACTCAATTTCATCTTTTTTTTCTATTCATTTTATTTTTTGTGTTATTTTCGTCTTTTTTTTTTGGCAGGTGAGGAAATTTGGGTAGACATTATCTTTATTTTAGATTTAATTAAAATTTTTATTTCTAGTTTTTAAGTTTATCATTTTTCATTTTAATCAAATCATGATAATCATTTACTTGTGAACTCATATTATCTTTATGTCAAAATTTTGCATTTATTGATAATAATTGGGAAGAATTTGTCTTCTATAGATAGCCAATTGGTTTGATATGTCAAATTTACTATGTATACTGATTGAACTAGTTCAGTAAATGCTTGCAATACAAGATTAGGTACAAAGATAAGTCAATATCAACAACTGGGAAAATTTATCTTTAGTAAGGAACTGGTGGAGTAATTTGATTGGTTCAAGTGTTAAAGACGTTGAAAACAAATGCCTTGTCCATTGTCAACTAAAATGTTCTGCAAAATATATGGAAGATGTAGGACCCCTAACAGAAAGGGGGATCAAAGAAATCTTCAGCATGGGGTGAGTTTGGTTGTACATGCTTATCAAAGGCTGACCTTATAAATCACTAATGGTGTCATTTTAACAGGGAAACTGAGAACCTATACAACATGCAGCTTGATTATACATGAGTCTTGTGCAATGAAGCATATCAATTTGACTAGTGGACTGAAGAAAATAAAACAGAAATAAGGAAAGAGTATAAAAATTGCTATTGTGTATGTGATAAACAGTATAGAGATTAAATCTTTAAGATTTTAAGATTCAAATTTAAATGAAGACAGTTACTCTGAGAAATTTATATCTATATAGGGTAAGGAAATGATATCTAGATGTCTAAACTGCTGTCTGAATGCCTTGATAAAGTTGAGACAAATCAGAAACCCATCCTCAGTTTCAATGACATATAAACTAATAGAAAACTCATACAAATGTGTTGAATGCTAAAGGGAGTATATTGAAGAAAAATAATGATTCATTTATTATTCATTTCTGTCTTGGTAAGTAAAGATTCAATCTTGATGCTTTTGTGCACATACCATATATAATGTGAATATTTGATTAATTTTGTTTTGTTTGGTTTTGAAATCAAATTCATAGACATCTAGAATTCAAACAGTTTATGAATACAGTAGTGTCCTATATTCTCCAACAAATGAACTTGATAAAGAATGAACTGACTTTGCATATTGAATAGGAATTTGATTAGAATAACAATTTTCTTTTTTCTTTTTTGATGAACAGTATCAATGAAGAAATTGTAGATATACACACACAATAAAATCTAGTTTCCTTCACAAAGTTATGGAAATCACACAGTTCTAAGTTTAGATTATAGAGAGATAGCCTTATTTTCATTGTATTAATATAAAATTCAGGACACCAGATTTTATACCTGGGGGTCTCACCTTACTAAAGAAACCACTTGAAAAATCTCTTAGAGAAGACGTGAACTTAATTTTATTTCAGACAATGCCTCTGGCTAATTATTTGACATTTTCATATATCTTTTCTTTCTTTAGTCACAATATATTTTGCTGTTGTTTTAATAAATTGCACTTTCATATATAACATTTTAATTTTGCTATTGGTATAAAGCAAATAAAAGTTTTATACCATGCTGACATTTCTAAATCATGAGGAAAATTTCTAGCAGATAAAAGAACGTTTTATTTGCTCAGTGATATTTAGTAGAAAATGTTTGGTGCCAGTCCTCAGATGTGTATTTTATTGTTCACTTTAATCCTTTGAAGTTTTCTCTCTTGAAAACACTAAAGTCTTTTGATGCTGAGATTCTATACATCAATTCAAAGATAACGTTGTACATTATTCATAGTTTGATTGTAGCTATTTGGTGTATAGACCAGATTATTAAGACACAAAAGCAAATGGTGGCACAATTTGTGGATATATTGAATTTTTAATCATAAATTAACTACAATGCCAAATATTAGATAATGCAGAGATTTCTAGTAAAAATGATGATATATTAACAGTATCCCTCATAAATAAATACACACCAAACTCATTTTTGGCAAAAAGTTCATTTAATTCTAAACAAGATACCAGAATTTGATTATTTCTAGTGGGATATTATATGATGAATCAGATATTATAATCATTAGAGAATTGGAACTTTGTAAAATATGATTGGACTTTAGACTGCAACATATTTATATTTCTTGTTACATAGTTTCAATACTATAGTCTTAGTAATAAATAACTTATAATATCCATTTTGATTGTATAATGCTTTATTTATATTTAAAAAAAAATCCTGATTTAAAGAAAATTATATCCTCTCTCCATAATTGTAATGGTGTACTTATTTATAGGTGATATGATACAATATATATATATATATGCATATGCTAAACATGGTGTAGATATGGCATTACATAACTCACAGGGTTGATATGCTGTTAAACAAACTAAACTTGGTTTGAAAGACTCATAATGATATACATTTATTGTTTGACAAGTTTTTTCTCATCATCTTTTTAAAGTATAAATGTCCTTTGCACTACGAGCATCTTATTTCTTTTTGTTTTACACATAAATAAAACAAGACGTACCAAAACTATACATATTACCTAAGTTTGGTTTTGAACCAGTGAAACTTTCAAAAGGAGTTTTCCGTGAAAAAATCTTAAAACAGCGTTTTTTATATTCGTCTATGAAAATTGCTTAAATCCACAAGTTCTTGGGCAGTTTTAATTCAATAAGCAAACACCTCGTCACTGAGATTTTTCTGCCAGGAATTCACTTCCTTAAAGACCTTAAAAACACTGTAAGGAGCGAGGACCCAGAAGACAATGGGTGAAAGACAATATGGGATATATCCGAAAATACATTTTAAAAGGTGCTTTGTATATCCCAAGTTTCAAACAAAATATTTTTTCAGTGCAGGCTGCCACTAATATGAGTGTGCATATCAGTTTTGGACGTAACAATTCCAAATTAATTTACCCAAATGGCACAATATTAAACATAAAGCAAGTGTGTCACTTATATTATTTGAAAAATATTTGTTCTACAAAGAATGCAAGCCTAGGTCGCAAAACTTGGCATAAAAACTTGGGCTACTGTAATAAACTGGACATTAAAATATTGACCAATGTAAGAGGTATGAAAATAAAATCAACCCCCCAGTATACATCTATACTCAAAGTAAAATGTACAGATTAAAAATAAAAACCTTAGAAAGGAAAGCAACTGAAATATTGTCGCTCATATATTGTGACTTGGCAGGCCAAACTGAACCCACTAGGAGGGGGGAATTAAAGGTATATACTTAATTTCATTGACGATTGATCAGGACTTGTGGTGTTGTACTTTTTGGGCCATAATCTAGCTTACATCGCCCTTTACAGAGTTTTTAAGGTATTTAAGGAAGTGAATTCCTGTCAGAAAAATCTCAGTGATGAGGTGTTTGCTTATTGAATTAAAACTGCCCAAGAACTTGTGGGTTTAAGCAATTTTCATAGATGAATATGAAAAACGCTGTTTTAAGATTTTTTCGGGCAAAACCCCTTCTTTACTCTTCTTACAATGAGGAGGGGCAAAAATCCCAATAATCATATTGAAGCTATGAATTTGCAGGATGCGAAACAATGGTGATGCAAAAGGAATTATACCCTAGTTGAGAATGACACTTTTGAATAAAAACTACTCCAAGTGATAAAAATATCATAGTAGCCATTGGGTGTATAATCTGGGATATAAAGTTGATGGTACTTGTGAATATGGGGCTAGATTTGTCACAAAAGGCTTCTCACAAATGTATGGGGAAGATTATATAGACACGTTCTCCCCAATTGACAAATCTAACTGCAATAAGAATTTGATTTAAATTGTTGTACCATTCGACTTGCTAGTACACCAGCTTGATGTCAAAAGTGTGTATTTAAAGGCTCCATTAGACTTTAATTTATATATATAGATCCACCAAAAGGTTTTCAAAATAAAAAAAAGAATTGTGTATGGAAACTCAAAAGGGTCTTATATGGTTTAAAACAAAGTGGTCATTCCCGGAATAACACCTCTTGTAATTACTTGAATGACCAGGATTTTAAACCCTCTATTATAGACCCTTGTATGTATATTAGGGATATTAACAATTAAATGTCAATTGAGCATCGTATTGGCAAAAAACCCTGTAATCCACCAACAATCAAAACATATTGATATAAAATACCAATTTATCATGGATGAAATTAAAAAGGGGTCAATATTCATCAAGTATATTGAATCAGAAAATAATATTGCGGATTTATTTACAAAATCAGTGTGTAAAATATAATTGAATACTTTCAAAAATGTTATCATAGAGACCCAATCTTAAATAAACTAATAAATTTCACCCTGTCGGTGCAGACTGTCGAATACACTGACTGCATCTCTGCAGAGGGGTAAAAACCACTCAAAACGGGTGTCTTGGGTAAGACGTTAAACTGGCCAAAACTAAATTACTAAAATCACTAACTGTATTTCTGTATTGTATTTTTCTAATCATTCTAGTAATAATATCACAAAAAAAGAAAGAAAAAAAAAGAAAGAAAAGAAAAAAAAATTAGAAAAAAAGGGGGTAATAATAAAATTAACAATAACGATAATATTAGTAATGCTAATAATAAAAAAAAAGATTAAAGAAAAAAATGTGATTTTAATATTTCTTACTGGACAACCCACCTTATACCAAAATAGGGGGAGCGTTGGATTATTTTTGCATATGAGGTGTGCTGCAATACATCACTTAAATTTATAGACTAAGCAAGGTCATGTGATTTAAACATCAGCCAATCAACAGTCTGAATATGTGGTTGGTTAACTACTTAATTGACGATATTGGCAGACATCCATTTGCATTCATGGACAAATGACCTGAACACTAAGGAGCACCAAGGAACAACCAAAAGATAATACCCAATATTAAGGAGCACTAAGGAGCAACCAAAGGATTCTTCACTAAGGATTGTGCTCTGCTTAACACAAAGGATCTCCGCTGGACAGTGCTTTTGCTTGAAGCTTAAGGATGGCCACTAAAATCGTAAAATTAACTAAGTTTTAGAAAAGCTTTTTTTCCTATGCCAAACTTCCTTAAAAGTAAAATCAAATGAATCAGTCAGTGTGAGGTTGAATATGAATTACAATCAGCAGATTTTAGTAAACTGCCTTGTATAATTTTATTGACTTGAAATACAAGTTGTCATTTTTCAACATTTTGTAATTGGTCTTGAATATGATGTAAATGAATATCTTGATTTCTGTCAACAGATATCCATGGGCTGCCATTAATAAATGAAAAGTTTTATGGTTTTAGTTCAGTTTGATATTACACTAAATGGGTTCTGTAGATTATTTTCGTTTGTTCACTAACGGATAGTACAAGAAAAAGAAATTGGTATCTACATTATAAAAGAAGCTTTGAAGACCCAACTAGAATAGTTTGGGATTGAAGAATTCTTCCAAAGATGTATTTCAGGAACAATCTGATATTTCTATGCTTAAAGGGGGGATAATTAAAATGTAGATTCTGCCTGTCTGGACCTTCATCATACACATGTAGGTTTGATTTATTTGATATATAACTGAATGCAATATTGTTCACTGGAAGTGTAGACTGTGGAAATTTTGCAGTAAATTCATCTCCCACATATTTGTAAGATCATAGGGAAAAATGTCTATCTGAGAAAAATGAAATCCATGACATGATACGAAGGAATGGATGTTTAAATAATACTAACACATTATGCAATTCTTTCAAATGGTAAATACTGTTGTTTCTGAGTACAATGTTGCCATTTGTCTAATGTTGCAGTACATTTATATGCATGTAAATATTACATATATATATATACATACTTATATATAGAGTTACATCCTCTATGAAACACTCTTTATTTACATACATAGAAACATGCACAAACATATATAAGTGTGTGTGTGTGTATGTGTAAATATATAAAATGAACTGAAGTGATGCTTGTTAGTTTTTGTTCTGTTCATTTGATTGCTTTCAGTGTAGATAAGACACTTCAAAAGTATTAATGTCTGTCATTGAATAGTTTAAGATACTTGCTGACTGACTGAGCTATGGACCAGTTACTTCAGGCTCATTTCACTAGAACAAATAAAGTGGATGACCTAAAACAAAAGTTAATGTTTTCTGTCTCCATTGGTCAACTTCTAATAGATGCAAAGTTGGTTCATCTGTTGCAGATATCCTTTTGTTAATGGTATTTACACTTTTTATGCATTTAGAATCATTGAATAAGAATTATATGAGGTGTTGCAATACACTAACTGACACTCTTGTAAGGAAGATTCAAAGTTATACATACTTTGATATAGAAAACTCTGACGAAGGTTAACTGACAAAACATTTAATATACACAGCACATGGATAACAGTAGATATAAAGTACATAGTAAAAGAGTACATATACAAAGAGTACACAAATAAAGATAAAGACACATTCATGAATGGTACATTATAACATATAAAAGTACAGACATGAGACTAGGAATAGTCCATGCTGTGAAGACTTACGGTAATGTAAGGGGGGCGGAGCCCCAACGAGAGGGGTTAGATAAAATCTACCCCATGTTGCTCGTAGTTGCTGAAACAGGAAAAGAGAGCGAAAGGGTTTGAACCCGGCGCTTAAATACTATGGTGCCCTAGCGGCCACCAGCAAACTAAAAGGGGCAGACAACTCCACCAGGCAAATACAAACTAACGCTACACTCTGATTGCTGAACTTAATATAGACATTCTTTTGGGAAATTCCAACATAAAAACAAACTTGATGCTCTGTTCAACAAGGAAATATTTATTAAACCAAAAGTGAACATTGATGCGTTTCTCAAAAGAATCCTCAGGACCAATTAAATAAGAGAATATTCTCATTTAATAAACTCTTGGGAATATGAGAAAAGAGAAAGCAGCAGAGCCATATCTAAGGATGCTGGTGTTTACTGGTCAGTATGCATCCTTTTAGACAGAGGAATTATTGAGCATACACAAAAAGTTATTCACTCATGGTGGGTTCCTTGAATGTTCATTAATATTTGTATGGAGTACTTATAATTGTGTGTCATTTCTTTAACTGATGTAGTCAACTTATAGTGCTCATGTTTAAGTGAAAAGAGGAAGAGATGCACTTGATTGCCAAAATAATTTGCAACAAGGCAATTTTTGGTCATTAACTTCTAAAGGCGTTAGTTCTAAAAGCTGCCAGAGAGAGAAAGTGAAAGTTTTTTAACTCTGAGGTCTCTTTTTCTACCTGGAGTGAACACTTCATTTAAATTTCAAATTTTAAAATAAGAATAATTAAAGATTCAGTTGTTACAATTCTTTATCACACCTTGTATGAAGTATAGTTTTGAAATTATCCTTCCTCTTTTATTATGGTAATATTTTATGCCAAGCTGATAAATGTCTGAATTTATATAGCCTATAACAATTAGTAGACATGCATCTCATTTATCTGTCTGAAGTTTTAGATAAAGCTTGATAATTTGTATTTTTTAGATTTTTGCAGACTGTTGTCCTCATCTTAAACACAACAATATAAACAGAATTAGTTTCAAGTTCTATTAAAGCTCCAGAGTTCAGAAAGAAACACCAGAGGATGGTTTGAGAGCATATCAGCTGAAGCAGTGTGTATATTACAATAAAGATGAGGACAACATTCTTAAAAACCTAAATAATACAAATGGATCCCATTCATTATGAAATGATTCATCAGCTTTTGAAGTGGACAACGATATTTGCATTTTCTATGGAAATGAAGTCTTAAGTGTTGGAAAATGTCAGCAATGGTTAACTAAAAGATTCCTTTAGATCTAGACAACTGACGAGTTGACAGTCCTCTAACCCTAGTTAAGAATCCTGACAGCATGAGAAATAATGCAGCAGTTCAATACAATCCACACAACAAACCATAACCCACCTCTCTGAACTTGGTAAAATCTTAAAACTTGGCCAGTTGGTTTCACTTGATCTGACCATTCTCAAGTTAATCAAAGAGTCAATATTTGTTCATTGTTAGACAAACTGCCAAAGTTTTCTGGAAAGAATCCTCACCAATAATGAAAAGTGCATCTTTTATAATCAGATTCATTGAAAGAGACAATGGTGATTACCCAAGGAAAAATGTTATGCCTTTACCAAAATAGGAATTACACCATGAGAATGTTATATTTGGTCAGATATCATCATCATTATCAAATCATGGTAACAGCATGGATTTCCATGACTCTCTCTCTCTCTCTCTCTCTCTCTCTCGCTCGCCACCCATCCTATTGGTCATTGCTTTTGGCAGTCCTCCGCACGGCATCCAGTATCCATACAGAACTGATCAATGTAAGTTTTTTGCTAGTCAGCCTACTCTAGTGTGTCCTTGTGTGTGTCCACAGGAGAATGTTACTTAGAGTTTGCTATAACAAGGTAAAAGAGCCCTGTCTGCATAATTATTTAAAGATAGCGAAGGAAGAATAGTCAGATACATACCTTTCCCAAGGGTATTAGCATTTTGTGACTGGAAAACAGTCTCGTTCAGGATTTGAACTTCAGTAGCTGAGTCTACTTCCTATAATGATAACAGCTATGCTACCCACTATGAGCAACTGAATTGCAACAAGACAATTCGAGAAATATATTGTCCACTGGAAGGTCGGAGAGTACAGTGGCTGAAAATATTGTGAATATAGCAACCAGGATGAGGACAATAGTCCGAGAGTTGTAGATAATGTAAATCTTGTTATATATAGCTATGAAAAAGTCCTAGAACTTTTTCTGAAAAATCAATGTCTGTAGACATTTTGTTTACACAGACAAACAAAACGGAAAAATGTCAAAAATCTCATTGATTTAATTTAATTTTTTGAAACAATGTCTCTTTTATAATATTTGTTGTCAATTAGAAACTTACACTGAATGATTACAAATGATTATTTTTATTATATCAGATAAACTCACATGACTTTTACCAATTATATTTTTTATAGTATCATTTGAAGTTAACATTGTTTTGTGAAAAGTTTCAGTTTTGTTGAGAAATGTATTTTGAGTGACACACGATTTGTCAATTTGAACATTTTTGTTTTTTGTCCAGATTGCTAAGCAATAATGCTACATAATTATTCTATATCTCTAACTTGAAGAATTACATATAAATCTAATTGGTAATATCTAATGAAATGTGAATGATTATTTTATTAAGTCATTTTTTTTTTAAATTGGAAATTATATTTATATATAATTTAAGTTACAGAGTAGTATTATCTGGTATCTTTAATTTTGAACAAAATTAACTTTTTATATGAAAATATTGATTGGAGAGGTGTACTTATTTATGGGTGATACTCTAAATTTCATAGTTATAGAACATGTCTGTATTCACCATGTGATCTTTACTCATGTCAACATTGTGACTATAATTTACAGCATATTTGTTGGGAATAAACTTAGGAGCTTTAAGATCATAGATTTTACGTTTCTTACATAATGTAATTATTAAATAATCTTGAAATTTGAGAATGGTTGGTTGGTTGGCTGTGTTTGTTTTATGGCATATCAACCCTTTCTGGATCATTTAATGCAAATTAGGTCCTTTTGATATTCAGTTTCTTACAGTACCTGCTGTTGTTCAAATGGTCACCCCCTAAGTATTGAACTGGCTCATCACTTTCTTAACTTTGTGATCTAGCCAGAATCTGTGCTTTCCATGTGACTTAACTCTAAGCCTGAAAATTGTGGATAATTAACTACTCTTAAATGAATTCATTAAAATTATGTTTTGGCCATTGGCCACAGAAACATAACTTGTTTATAATAAAATTGTTGATTTTGAAAATATTTTCTCAAAAATCTATAATGCAGCATTTTTTTTTTCTATTTCTCTCTCTTTGTGAGCTGTCGGCTATCTGTCAATAGGTGTATGAATGAACTAAGACTGGAATATCAACCAAGGTTAAAGAAGTCTGTTTTCATTTTCTGTAAATCTGCCTGCAGAATTTTGACTTCATTATTTTATCTCTAATCTTGGCGCATGCAGTTTTCATTTTGAGAATAGAAAAATTCTGTCTTTCTTGTCACCTTAGTAGTATTTATGCCGTGGGTGCTGTGTCTTATGAACTGGAATTGTTCTTTGAGATACCTTTGACTTTGTATTAGCACTTTAATTTATTTCCAAAAGATGTGGCACCATGAACTTTTACAAATTGGGAAACAGCATTAACTTTTATGTCCTGTGGTTCTTTAAAAATATTATTCATTACTATGTATGGTCATTAAAATTAGAAGTAAATATTATACATTTTGTCTCACTATGGAGTGTGTTTTAATAACTTGTGAAAGACATGGTTGTACAGCATTGGACAACATTAATAGAGAAATCAATAACAATATATATATTTACCAACCCCTCACACGAGCAGGATGTGACACAGGGTCAATTTCTTAAGCGGAGTTCAACAGGTTTGTATTCAGTTTCCTTCTCTAGACCGGCTAACCAGGTTAAAGAGCCCAGTCTGCCCTACTATTTATCCATAGCTGGAGGGAGAGTAGGATTCATACCTTTCCCAAGGGTATTAGCGCAAAGTGAAATGATAATCAACAATATAAGTAAAAAGTAAAGTAAAGTCAGTTGGGGCAGCCTTTAATGTCAGTATCGCCAGACAGCAGAGGAGTCTATCCCCTTTTCACTAAGATAATAGAACATATCATGGTTATTATGAAGGAAATAGACTTAAAATGCCAATCTATATATTAATACTTGTGTTCCTTATTTTTAAGACTGTTATCATCTTGCAACACCCTCTGGTTAAAAATGAGAACGTCAAAATTATCCAAGATGAAACAAAAAAATGCAAATCCCGATTATCTGGTGTTACTTATCCACCAAAAAAGAAAGAGAGTAGGGGAAAGATGGAGTGAATGTGCAGAAGTGATAATGCTAATCTGTTTTACTTGAGCATAAAGAAAAGATGAAAAAAAGAAAAAATAGTGTGAGTTAAATCTAGATTATTATACTTTTTACATATTGAACTATTTGCAATAGCTCTTAAATAAACATATCAAACATAATAATTAAATTATCATACTGTGGTATATCCCAAGGTCCTGTTAGTGTTATAAACACTTTCTTTATCATGTTCTTAAAGTTACTGCTTCTCTTTCGAGATGTTTGCATTTATTTCATGCTAAGGCTCTGAGGAAGCATGAATCCATCTTTTCCCCCCCAGCTATGGGTAAATAGTAGGGTAGACTATATTTAACTTTGTTAAGGCAATGAGTCTAGGGGAAGTAAAAATTGAATCCATTTAAGAATTGAGAGTGTATTAAACCCTGCTTGTTGGTGGAGGGGTTGGGTATATTCATATATACATACATACTCCACGCATAGTTATACATACTCATATAGATATATACATTACTGCATATGCATTATTGCACCTAAGTATGTGCATCTATGAACCGAAGTCATTATATTGTCACAATAATGCAGCCTCTTGTGTATTTGGAAATTAAACATGCATCTGGAGACAAATATCTTATTATTGGAAAGTAAATTAGTTTTCATTCTTATATAATATATATCTCCACCTATGTGGATATATACTCATGTAGATATGCTCACATCTACATGCATATGTATTATTGTACCTAGATATCTGCATTTAAGGACAGAGAGTTTATAGTCTCACAGTGCTTATTTGTATACAATACTTTATATACTGGGTTATTCGATAAACACACACCCATATACATCCATATACATGCATATGGATACATATAGACAATGTCTATACTTATACATGCTTGCATCAACATACTCACACCTACATGCATGTGCTTTAAATTTGCACCTAAATATGAACATCTAGGGAGAGAATAGCATGTAGTGTCATAATAACTCAGCATCTTTCATATATTTGAAAATTAAACATGCATAAGGAGACAAATATCCATAATTAGTCGGTAAATTAGTTTTCATTTTTAATATCTTAAGCTTTGTAAATTCATGTATATTGTATGTAAATTCTCTTAAAGAATGCAATTTATCTGTCTATTTATTAATTATATTTTGTATTCTAACCATAAATCTGCCTTGCATTTTCATTCCTTTGTGTGATTTCTGTGGAAAACCTTATAATAGTTCCTAAATTAAATTTGCTGACTCAACACTGGAACTAATTAATGATATACTCCAGTTGGACAACAAATTAATAAACCTCCGGCACATGACTTAATAAGTAGTGACAAACACATTACTTTTATATCAGTTCTTGATCTTCATAAGCTTAATTGATGACTGGGTACAATATTTCAATGAATAAGTTTCTTCCCTGGGGTTAGATAAGAAAATTCTTCTTCATTTCAAGCCAAGGATTTGAAATAAGGACCCCCCTTTCCTTGTTTGATGTGTTTTTCTCTGTCTCTTCTATGTCTTGAATAAAGTAAGAGCTCTCAACTACAGAACAGCAAATCATGTTGTATTATTCTACTTCACTAGACGGTAGATCACTGGCCAGTCAATAAACTCTTGATTATTACTCCTGTTGCATAACCATCAAAAAGGCTCTTATATTATTGTCACCAGTCATCAATAAGCTTATGAAAGATCAGAACTGATATAAAAGTAATGTGTTTTGTCACTACTTATTAAAGTCATGTGGGAGGTTTATTAATTTGTGTCCACACTGGAGTATTATCAATTAGTTCCCAGGTGTTGAGTCAGCAAATTTAAATTTAAGAACTATTATAAGGTTTTTCCACAGAAATCACACAAAGGAATGAAAAATGCAGGCAGATTTTTTATGGTTAGAATACAAAATATAATTGTATAAATAGACAGATAAATTGGCATTCTTTAAGAGAATTTACATACAATATACATGATTACAAAGGCTTAGGATATATAAAAATGAAAACTAATTTACGACTAATTATGAGAATTTTGTCTCCTAGCATGTTTAATTTTCAATATATAAAGATGCTGAGTTATATGACACTAACATGCTATTCTCTCCCTAGATGTTCATATTTAAGGTGGCAATAAAGCAATGCCATGTAGTGTGAGTATGTTGATGCAAGCATGTATAGTATAGACATTGTCTATATGTATCCATATGCATGTATATGGATGTTATATAGTGTGTATATGAATACCAATAAGTCTTATTGTATACAAATTAAGCACTGGAGACTATAAACTTTCTTGTACCTTAAATCAGATATCTAGGTACAAATGATAACATAATGCATTAGATTGTGAGCATATCCTACATGAGTAATATTATTCCACTAGGTGGAGTATATATATATCATTAAGATGAAAACTAAATTACTTTCCCAAATAATAAGATATTTGTCCTCCAGAATGCATGTTTATTTCCAAATACACAAAGAGGCTGCAATTATTGTGACAATATATGACTTCGGTTTCTTAGATGCCAGTACTTAGGTGCAATATGCATATGCAGTATGTATATTATATGAGTATGTATAACTATGCGTGGAAGTATGTATGTAATATATGAAGTATACCCCCCGCTCCACCACAAGCAGGGTTTAATACCACTCTCAATTCTTAAATGGATTTCAATTTTTACTTCCCCTAAACCATAGGGGGGGGGGGGGTGCCTTAACAAGTTAAATAGATAGTCCTACCCTACTATTTACCCATAGCTGGGGAGAAAAAGATGGTTCATACTTTCCTCAGGCCTTAGCACGAAATAAATACAAACATCCTCGAAAGAGAAGCAGTAACTTTAAAAGAACACGAGAAGAAGTGTTTTAACACTAAAGGACCTGGGATATACACAGTATGAAAATTTAATTATTATGTTTGATATGTTTATTTAAGTGCTATGCAAATAGTTCAATTATTAAAAAGTATAATATTAATTTAACTCACACTATTTTTTTATTTTTTTCATCTTTCTTTATGCTCAAGTGAAAACAGATTAGCATTATCACTTCTGCACACTCACTCCATCCTTTCCCTACTCTCTTTCTCTTTTTGGTGGATAAGGTAACACCAAATAATCGGGATTTGCATTTTTTTTGTTTCTCTTGGATGATTTGACGTTCTCATTTTTAACCAGAGGGTGTTGGCAGATGATAACAGTCTTAGAAATAAGGAACAACAAGTATTAATATAATAGATTGGGCATTTAAGTCTATTTCTTCAATAATAACCCATGATATTGGTCTAGCATTAGTGAAAAAGGGGATAGACCCCCTCCGCTGTCTGGCCGATACTGACATTAAGCGCCCCAACGACTTTACTTACTTTATACTTACTTATATTGTTATTATCATTTCCTTTGGCCGCTAATCACCGCTTGGGAAGGTATTATCCTACTCTCCCTCCAGAGCTGGAGTAAATAGTAGGGCAGACTGGGCTCTTACCTTGTAAGGAACCGGTCTAGAAGAAGGAAAACTCTGAATACAACCTGTTGAACTCCGTTAAGAAATTGACCTGTGTCACATCCTGCTCGTGCGAGGGGTTGGTATATCATATATTGTTATTGATTCTCATAATAATGTTGTTCCAATGCTGTACAACCATGTCTTTTTCAACAAGTTATTAAAACACACTCCATAGTGAGACAAAAATGTAAATATTATACTTCTAATTTTAATGACCATACATAGTAAGAGAATATTTTTAAAGAACCACAGGACATAAAGTTAATGCTGGTTTCCCAATTTGTAAAAAGTTCATGGTGCCCATTTTTGGGAATAAATTAAGTGCTAATACAAAAGTCAAAGGTATCTCAAAAGAACAATTCCAGTTCATAAGACACAGCACCCACGGCAAAATACCTGACTAAGGTGACAAGAAGACAGAATTTTTTTCTATTCTCAAATGAAAACTGCATGCGCCAAGATTAGAGATAAAAATAATGAATCCAAAATTCTGCAGGCAGATTTACAGAAAATGAAAATCAGACTTCTTTAACCTTGGTTGATATTCCAGTCTTAGTTTCATTCATACCCTATTGACAGATAGCCGAAGCTCAACAAAGAGAGGAGAAATAGAAAAAAAAATGCTGCATTATAGATTTTTTGAGAAATATTTTTTCAAATCCAACAATTTTATTATAAAACAAGTTATGTTTTCTGTGGCCAAGGCCAAACATAATTTATATGAAATTTCTTTAAGATAGTTAACTTTATCCAACAATTTTCAGGCTTAGAGTTAACGTCACATGAAAAGCACGATTCCTGCTAGATCACCCAAAGTTAAGAAGTGAGAGGCCAGTTCAATACTTTAGGGGGTGACCATTGAAAACAGCAGGTACTGTACGAGAAACCTGAATATCAAAGGACCTATTTGGCTTTATGATCGAAAGGTTGATAAGCATAACCAACACAGCCAACCAACCAACATTCTGAACTTTTCAAGCTTATTAATAATTAATTATGTAAGAAATGTAAAATCTAATGATTCTTAAAGCTCCTAAGTTTATTCCAACAATATGCCCTGTAAATTAATAGTCAACAATGTTGACAGAGTAAAGATCAGCATGGTGACAGACATGTTCTAAAACTATGAAATTTAGAGTATCACCCATAAATAAGTACACCTCTCCAATCATATTTTCATATAAAAAGTTAATTTTGTTCAAATTAAAGATACCAGAATAATACTACTCGTACTTATATATAAATATATTCCAATTTAAAAAAAATGACTTAATAAAATCAGTCATTCACATTTCATTAGATAATACCAATTAGATTTAATATGTAATTCTTCAAGTTAGAGATATATAAAAGAATAATTATGTAGCATTATTGCTTAGCCATCTGGACAGAGAAACAAAATGTTCAAAATTGACAAATCAGTGTGTCCCACTCAAAATACAATTTCTCAACAAAAACTGAAAACTTCACAAAACAATGTTACTTTCAAATGATACTATAAAAATTATATTGGTAAAAGTCATGTGTTTATCTGAATTATAATAAAAATATCAAATTTGTAATCATTCAGTGTAAGTTTTCCTAATTGACAACAAATATTATAAAGAGACATTGTTCAAAAAATTAAATTAAATCAATGAGTTTTTTGACATTTTTCCGTTTTGTTTTCTGTGTAAACAAAATGTCTACATGAATTGATTTTTCGAAAAAGTTCTAGGACTTGCAAGCACTATATATAACAACGATTTACATTATCTACACTCTCGATGTCCTCATCCCTGGTTCTATATTCAATATTTCACCACTGTACTCTCCGACCTTCCAGTGGCAATAATATTTCCTGAATTGTCTTGTTGCAATTCAGTTGCCTCATTAGTGGTAGCAATAGCTGTTATCATTATAGAAGTGACTCAGCTACTGAGTTCAAATCCTGACGAGACTGTTTTTTCCAAGTCACAAATCTAATACCCCTTGGGAAAGGTATGTATCTGACTATTCTTCCTTCGCCTATGTTAAATAATATATGCAGACAGGGCTTCTTTACCCTTGTTATAGCAACTCTAAGTGACATTCCTCCTGTGGACACAAACACAAGGACACACTAGAGTAGGCTGACTATCAAAAACTTACATTGATCAGTTCTGTATGGATCTGGATGCCGTGCGGAGGACTTGCCGCAAAACCAAATGACCAATAGGATCGGTGGCGAGAAGAGAGAGAGAGGAGAGAGAGAGAGAGCAGTCATGGAAATCCATGCGCTACATGATTTGATAATGGATGATATCGACCAAATATAACATTCTCATGGTAGTAAATCCTATTTGGTAAAGGCTACATTTTTCCTTGGGTAATCACCATGTCTCTTTCAATGAATCTGATTATATAAAGACATGCACTTTCATTAATTGGGAGATCTTTTCCAGAAAACTTTGGCATTTGTCTAACAATGACAAGATATTGACTCCTTTATTAACTTGAGAATGTCAGATCAATGAAACCACTGGCCAAGTTTTAAGATTTTAACCAAGTCGAGGTGGTTATGGTTGTTGTGTGGATTGTATTGAACTGGCGCAATTATTCTCATGCTGTCAGGGATTCTTAAACTAGGGTTTAAGGACTGTCCTCGTCAGTTGCCTAGATTAGAAGGAATCTTTTAGTTAAATTGCTTGCATTTTCCACACTTAAAGAATTCATTTCCAGTAGAAAATGCAAAATATCGTTGTCCCACTTCAAAAGCTGATGAAATCATTTCATAGATGATGGTCATTTGTATTATTTAGGTTTTTAAGAATGTCTCATCTTTATTTGTAATATACACACGCTTGCAGCTGATATGGCTCTCAACCATCCTAGTTTCTTTCTGAACTCTGGAGCTTTAATGAACTTGAACTAATTCTGTTTATATGTGTGTTTAAAATGAGACACACAGTCCTGCAAGAAATCAAAAATACAAATTAATCAGTTCTTTATCTAAAACTTCAGACAGAAAATGGAGACTGCATTCTACTAATTGTTATAGGGCTATATAAATTCAGCACATTTATCAGCTTGGCATAAAATATTACCATATAAAAGAGGAGGAATAATTTCAAAAACTATACCTTCAATACAAGGTGTGATAAAGAATTGTACAACTGAATCTTAATTATTCTTATTTTAACCATTCGAATTTAAATGAAAGTGTTCACTCAGGTAGAAAAAAGAGACCTCAGAGTTAAAAACTTTCACTTTCTCTCTCTGGCAGCTTTTTTAGGAACTAACGCCTTTAGACAGTTAATATGAGAAAATTGCCTTGTTGCAAATTATTTTGGCAATCAAGTGCATCCTCTCTCTTTTCACTAAACATGAAGCACTATAAGTTGACTACAATCAGTTCAAGAAATGACACACAATTAAAAGTACTCCATAAAATATAATGAACATTCCAAGGAACCCACGCATGAGTTGAATAACTTTTTTGTGTATGCTCAATAATTCCTCTGTCCCTCAAAAAGGATGATACTGACATGAAAACACCAGCATCCTTAGATATGGCTCTGCTTGCTTTCTCTTCTCATATTCCACACAGAGTTATTAAATGGAGAATATTCTCCTATTATTGGATCCTGAGGATTCTTTTGAGAAAACGCATCAATGTTCACTTTTTGGTTTAATAAATATTTCCTGTTGAACAGCATCAAGTTTGTTTTATGTTGGAATTTCCCAAAAGATGTCCTATTAAGTTTCAGCAATCGAAGTGTAGCGTAGTTGTGTATTTGCCCTGGTGGCACGTTGTCTCCCCTTTTAGTTTGCTGGTGGCCCGCAGGGCACCATAGTAAATTTAAGCGCCGGGTTCAAACCACTTTCGCTCTCTTTTCCTGTTTCCAGCAACTACGGCAACATGGGGTAGATTTTATGCTAACCCCTCTCGTTGGGCACCCGCCCCCTTACATTGACGTAAGTCTTCAAACATGGACTATTCCTAGTCTCAATGTCTGTACTTTTATATGTTATTACATGTACCATTCAATGAATGTGTCTTTATCTTTTTTGTGTACTCTTTGGTATAATGTACTCTTTTTACTATGTACTTTATATCTATGTTATCGCATGGCTGTGATATTAAAATGTTTTGTCAGGTTAACCTTCGTCAGAGTTTTCTATATCAAGTATTGTATAACTTTGAATTTCCTTACAAGAGTGTCAGTTAGTGTATTGCAACACCTCATATAATTTCTTATTCAATGGATTCTAAATGCATAAAAAGTGTAAAACCAATTAAACAGGATCTGCAACAGATGAACCACTTTGCAATTATTAGAAGTTGACCAATGGAGACAGAAAACATTAACTTTTGTTTTAAGGTTCATCCACTTTATTTGTCTAGTGAAATGGGGCTGAAGTAACTGGTCCAAGCTCAGTCAGTCAGCAAGTACTTAAACTATTCAATGACAGACATTAATACTTTTTGAAGTGTCTTACTACACTGACAATCAAAGAACAGACCAAAAACTAACAAGCATAACTTCAGTTCATTTTATAATATTACAACATACCACACACACACTTATATATGTTGTGCATGTTTCTATGTTATCTTAAATAAAGAGGTTTCATTAGAGGAGTAACCTCTAAATATTAAGTATTATATATATAATGGTAATATTTACATGCATATAAGACTGTCTGCAACATTAGACAAATGGAACATGTACTCAGAAACAACAGTATTTACATTTGAAAGAATTGAATAATGTGTTTAGTATTATTTAAACATCCATTCCTCGTATCATGTCATGGATTTCATTTTTCTCAAGATAAGACATTTTTCCCTATGATCTTAAATATGTGGGAGATGAATTTTACTGCAACATTCCACAGTCTACACTTCCAGTGAACATATTGCCATTCAGTTATATATAAAATAAATCAAGACCGTACCATGTGTTGATGAAGGTGCCAGCAGGCAGAATCTACATTTTTAATTTATCCCACTTTAACATAGAAATAATCAGATTGTCTGAAATAACATCTTTGGAAGAGAATTCTCATCCCGAAATATTCAGTTGGGTCTTCAAAGCTTCTTCTTATATATTGTAATACAAATTTCTTTTCTTGTACTATCCGTTAGTGAACAAAACGAAAAATAATCTACAGAACCCAATTTAGTGTAATATCAAAACTGAACTAAAACATAAACTTTTCATTTATTAATGGCAGCTCCATGGATATCTTGTTGCAGAAATCAGATATTCCTTTACATCATAACTTCAAGACGCAAATTACAAAATGTCAACAGTGACAACTTTATTTCAAGTCATAAAATTATAACAAGGCAGTTACTAAAAATCTTGCTGATTGTTAATTCATATTCAACCTCACATCTGACTGATTCATTTTGATTTTACTTTTAAGGAAGTTGGCATAGGAAAAAAAGCTTTTCTAAAACTGAGTTAATTTAAGCGATTTTAGTGGCCATCCTTAAGCTTCAAGCAAAACACTGTCCAGCGGAGATCCTTTGTGTTAAGCAGAGAGAGATCCTTAGTGAAGAAAAATCGCTTTGGTTGCTCCTTTAGTGCTCCTTAATATTGGGTATTATCTTTTGGTTGTTCCTTGGTGCTCCTTTAGTGTTTCAGGTCATTTGTCCAGAATGCAAATGGATGTCTGCCAATAACGTCAATAAGTAGTTAACCAACCACATATTCAGACTGTTGATTGGCTGATGTTTAAATCACATACCTTGCTTAGTCTATAAATTTAAGTGATGTATTGGCAGCACACCTCATATGCAAAAATAATCCAACGCTCCCCCTATTTTGTATAAGGTGGTTGTCCAGTAAGAAATAGATTAAAATCAACATTTTTTTCTTTAAATCTTTTTTTTTTATTGCATGTACTAATATTTATCGTTTTGTTATGATTATTGACCCCCTTTTTTTCTTAAATTTTTTTTATTCTTTCTTTCTTTTTTTCTTTTTCTTTTTTTTTGTGATATTAATTACTAGAATGATTAGAAAAATACAATACAGAAATACAGTTAGTGATTTTAGTAATTTAGTTTTGGCAGTTTAACGTCTTACCCAAACCCATTTGAGTGGTTTTTACACCCCGCAGAGATGCAGTCAGTGTATCGACAGTCTGCACCGACAGAGGTGAATTTATTAGTTTATTTAAAGATTGGGTCTCTATGAAAACATTTTTGAAAGTATTCAATTTATATTTTACACACTGATTTTGTAAATAAATCCGCAATATTATTTTCTGATTCAATATACATTTGATGAAATTGACCCCTTTTTATTTCATCCATGATAAATTGGTAATTTATATCAATATGTGTTGATTTGTTGGTGATTACAGGGTTTTTTGCCATACGATCTCAAATTGCATTTTCATTGTTAATATCCCTAATATACATACAAGGGTCTATAATAGAGGGTTTAAAATCCTGGGTCATTTCAAGTAAATTTTACAAGAGGTGTTTATCCGGGAATGACCACTTTGGTTTTAAACCAATAAAGACGTCTTTTAGGTTTCCATAGCACAACCTTTTTTATTAGTGAAAACTTTTGGTGGATCTATATATGATAAAATTAAAGTTCCTTAATGGAGCCTTTAAATACACACTTTTGACATCAAGCTGGTGTCAGCAAAGTCGATGGTAACAACATTTAAATCAAATTCTTATTGCAGTTTAGATTTGTTCAATGGGGAGAACGTGTCTATAAATCTTCTCCCATTACAATTTTGTGAGAAGACCTTTTGTTGTACAAATCTAGCCCCATATTCACAAGTCCATCATTTATACCCAGATTATACACCCAATGGCTACTATGGATTTTTTTCACTTGGAGCAGTGTTTTATTCAAAAGTGGTCATTCTTCAACTAGGTATAAATTCCTTTTTGCATCACCATTGTTTCACATCCTGCAAATTCAATAGCTTCAATATGATTATTAGGATTTTTGCCCTCCTCATTGTAAGAAGAGTAAAGAAGGGTTTGCCCGAAAAACTTAGAAACAGCGTTTTTCATATTCGTCTATGAAAATTGGCTTTAAACCCACAAGTTCTTGGGCAGGTTTTTAATTGCATAAGCAAACACCTCATCGCTGAGATTTTTTGAACAGGAATTCACTTCCTAAATCTTAACCTGTAAAGGGCGAGTATGTCTAGATTTGGGCCCAAAGTACAACACCAAAAGTCTGATCAGTCGTCCAATGAAATTAAGTATATACCTTTAATCCCCTCCTAGTGGTCAGTTTTGGCCTGCCAAGGTGCACAATATGAGCGACAATATTTCAGTTGCTTTCCTTACTAAGGTTTTTTAATTTTTTAATCTGTACACATTTTACTTTGAGTATATGTGTATACTGGGGGGTGATTTTATTATTCATACTCTACCATTGGTCATATTTCAATTCCAGTTTATTACAGTAGCCCAAGTTTTTATGCAAGTTTTGCGACCTAGGCTTGCATTCTTTGTAGAACAAATATTTTTTCAAATAAAGTATAAGTGACACCACTCGTTTATGTTTAATATGTGCCATTGGGGTATTAATTTGGAATTGGTTACTCAATAACTGATATGCCACACTCATAGTGGGCAGCCTTGCACTGAAATAAATATTTTTTGTTTGAAACTTGGTGAATATATCAAGCACCTTTTAAATGTATTTTCGGATATATCTCTATAATTGTCTTTCAACCCATTGGTCCTTCCGGTGCCACGCATACCAATTGATAAACTTGATCGTCCAAACAGTGGATAATGCAGCATCATATTGTCTTTCTTTTATGCAAAGATCTGGTCATCGCTCTTCAGGGTTTTTTAAAGGTATTTTAAGGAAGTGATTCTGGCAGAAAATCTCCAGTGAACGAGTGTTTGGCTTATTGAATAAAACGCCCAAGAACTTGGTGGATTAAGCAATTTTCATAGACGAAATATAAAAAACGCTGTTTTAGATTTTTTCACGGAAAACTCTTTTGAAGTTCCAACTGGTTCAAAACCAAAACTTGGTAATATTGTTGTTTGGTACTCCTTGTTCTTTATATGTGTACAAACGAACATAAGAGCTGTAGTGCAAAGGACATTTATACTTTAAACAAGATGATGAGGAAATTGTCAAACAATAATATGTATACATATGAGTCTTTCAAACCAATTTAGTTATGTTAACAGCAATTCAACCCTGTGAGTTATGTAATGCCATATCTACACCTGTTTGCATATGCTATAATATATTATATTGTATCATATCACCTATAAATAAGTACATGGCCATTAACATTATGGAGGAGGATATAATTTCTGTTAAATCAGGATTTTTTTTAAATATAATAAGCAATTATATCAATAAAATGGATATATAATTATTTTATTATCTACTATAGTATGAAACTATGTAACAAGAAATATCAAATTATGTTGCAGTCTAAAGTCCTAATCATATTTTTGGTTTTTACAAAATTCCAATTCTTCTAATATTATAATATCTGATTCATCATATAATATCCCACTCGAATATAATCATTTCTGGTATCTTTTTTAGAATTATTATATTGATCTTTTGCCAAAATGAGTTTGGTTGTGTATTTATGTATGAGGATACTGTTAATGATTCATCATTTTTACTAAAATCTCTGCATTATCTAATATTGGCATTTGTAAGTTTAATTTATGATTAATAAATTCAATATATCCACAAATTTGTGCCCACCATTTGCTTTTGTGTCTTGAGTAATCTGGTCAATACACCATAGCTACAATCAAACTATGAATAATGGTACAACGTTATCTTGAATTGATGATATGAATCTCAGCAATAAAAGACTTTAGTGTTTTTCAAGAGAGAAAACTTCAAAGGATTAAAGTAACAAAAAATACACATCTGAGTGGGCACCAAAAACATTTTCCTACTAAATATCCCTGAGCAATAAAACGTTTCTTTTTTATCTGCTAGAAATTTTCCTCATGATTTAGAAAATGTCATGCATGGTATAAACTTTTAATTTGCTTTATACCAATAGGCAAAATTAAAATGTTATATACTGAAAGTGCATATTTATTAAAACAATCAGCAAGAATATATTGTGAGCTAAAGGAAAGAAAATATATGAAAATGTCAAATAATTAGCCAGAGGCATTGTCTGAAATAAAATTAAGTTCACGTCTCTCTAAAGAGATTTTTCCAAGTGGTTTCTTGTAGTAAGCGTGAGACCCCCAGGTTAAAATCTGGTGTCCTGAATTTATATTAATACAACTGAAAAAGAGGCTATCTCTCTAAATCTAAAACTTAAGAATGTGGTGTTTTCCATAACTTTGTGAAGGAAGACTAGATTTTTTATTGTGTGTGATATCTACATTTCTCATTGATACTGTTCATCGCAAAAAGAAAAAAGAAAATGTTTATTCTAATCAATTCCCTATTCAAATCAAAGTCAGTATCAAGTTCATTTGTTGGAGATATAGGACAAACTGTATTCATAAACTGTTGAATTCTAGATGTCTATGAATTTGATTCAAAAGCAACAAACAAAAATTAATCAATATTCACATTATATGGGTATGTGGCAACAAAAGCTCAAGATTGAATCTTTACTTACCCAAGGTACAGATAATTGAATAATAAATGATCTTATTTTTTCTCAATATATCTCCCTTAAGCATTCAACACATTTGTTAGTGAGTTTTTCTATTAGTTTATATGTCATTGAAACTGAGGATGGGGTTTCCTGATTTGTCACTTTAATCAAGCAATTCACAGACCAGCAGTTTAGACATCTAGATATCAATTTTCCTTACCCTATATAGTTTAAATTTCTCAGAGTACTGTCTTCATTTAAATTTTGAAATCATTAAAATCTTAAGATTTATCTCTATACTGTTTATCACATACAGCATAGACAATTTTTTATACTCTTCCTTATTTCTGTTTTATTTTTCGTTCAGTCCACTAGTCAATTTGACTATGCTTCATTGCGACAAGACTCATGATAATCAAGCGCATGTTGTATAGGTTCTCAGTTTCCT
>CM042150.1:75580735-75727010 GCA_023376005.1 Doryteuthis pealeii
TCATCAGCGGCACTGAATGTCAATATAAAGCTAATACATTAGCTGGGCGAATTTCTACCTCAGAAAACATTTCTGCAAGAGAAGTGCATCTGAAGCTCCAATGGAAGAGTTCAACTGATTTTGCACTCGAAATTTGGAAGGTCAACAATTGCTATGAAATAAGTGTCATGGCATTGTTACCTCAAATAATGTTTATATCTTATATGCTGTATTATAAGCTGAGCTAGATTCTTGTCTAAAAAATAAACGTCTCTTCAAACAAAAAATACTAGTTAATGACACAAAAAACTTATCTGTGGACTTTTAAAATATGAGGGTGAGAACATTAAAAGTAGTATTATTGTTATAGTAAAGCTAGTTATAGACTAGTTATGTATCTAATCTGTTTGTTAGTTTAATAGACTATCATTAGTTTTATACATAGTAGATCATTGTTGTTAGCAGACTAGTCTCAGGATCACATTAAATAGTATATTGTTATAATAGGGGTTAGCTAATAGACTAGTTTTAGTGTATTGTTTTAATAGATTAGTTGAAGGGACTGATTTTGTATATTGTTTTAATAGTTAATTAGACTAGTTCATATATTGTTGAAGCAGTATAGTTGTATGAGGTTAGTTATTAGACTGGTTATACTAGTATTAATGTATATAGACTATAATGGAGATATTATTGTAAGAGCGTAGCCAGGTTTATCTCACAGACCTTAATTAATAATTGATTGATCCACACCAGGTGCCCCTATATATGCTGCGTATGCCAAAGTTAGGTTAGTAATCGCTGAAAACACTGGTTTCTAATTAGATACTGAAGTTAAGCAACAGGGACCGGTCTAGGTTTTTGAAATGAGTGTCGGACTACTTAGTAACAGCAGGCTGTGAAAACCCAAACTAAATAAAGCTTTAGATAAGGAACATGAAAGCAGTGAGCAGAGTTCAAATTCTGTCTGAAGATGTTTACCTTTCTTTGAAAAACCCCCAATTAATTTTATAAAGGCATGACTCTATCTTAGCTTGTTATTAGTATGCATACTGGGATTTCTAACTGTTTAGTAACCAGTCTAGGAAGAAGGATAAACTCTAAATCCAAAAGTAGGTTGGTATGGGCTAGTAACTCCAACTGTAAAAACCAACCTTACTGTTGAAATTGACAACGCATTGTAACTGAGAGTTGGGGAGACTACACGTATAGACTCCAGATTGTAGTCATATGGCAACTCTTAATTGTGTGCAGTACGAAGAAATGAATTTAGACTATATAAATAGTTGATTTAAAGAGATGAAAGTCACGAGTAAGATACGCATTTACTGCAATATAAAAAAGAAACAATCGTTTGCAACTTATTAATTTTTTTTCATGCAACATCTTCAGAATTGATAGAAGACACTGATATTGTTCTTCCTCAATACATTAATCAAATTTGCAGCTTTATCTGTCTTTTTACCATTATAAGTTTCATTATTAGAAGGTGAAATGTACACAATCCAATTTATTTTACATTCATTATCCAATTTATAAAGCATAGCATTCCTATGGTATTAAACATTGTTACAAATCAACTAATGCTGCTAACCATCATTCAATAGCTAACACTTTACTAAATTTCCAAGCCAGGCACTACTTATAGCAATGACTGAATTTCTTTTAGTTTTGTTTCTTTGTTTAATAGTATACAAATTTCATGGTTTATTTAATTCCAAAATCATCCTTGTTGACAGTAGTGGTACTATTTAACCCATGCTGGGGGATAAGGGGATTCATACTTTCCCAAGGTATTAGCCTGAAGTGAATGTAATCATACAACTGGAGTTTGAACTCGCTTACTATGATGTTGCAGCACAGCACTTACCTTATGCTATGCCCCCCCCCCTCATATTTGTAACTAAAAAAACTGACGGACAAAAAATTAGGGCAATGACAAAAAATAACATGGAAGATCAGATAAATAAACAGGAAATAAAAAACCTTCCTTTCTTTATTCAAATAAGTGGCGTGACTTCTGTCCAACAGTCTAAAGGCTGGATAATCTGATATTTGTATATACCCAACCCCTCACAAAAGCCGCAGCGTAGTTATGAGTAGGATTGCCAGTACTTCCGGTATATGTATTGTATCAGCAGCAGTGTACTGCCAGCGATTGGCCAGAGTATGATCATATGGTTATCGCCGAGTCTATCAATAGGAGCGGGCTCTAGCACAATCCTTATAACAGGAATTACTCAAACACACCCCCTATTTTGATATAAGGTGGGTGATTCCATTCAGAATATAAAATCATTTCATTCAGAAATACTAAAATTTATAATAATATTATTTTGTTTATTACTTCTAATACTATTTTTATTAATCCTATTTTTATTAATGAATCCTACTTTTATTTAATATTTATTATTGTTATTATTTGTTATTCTTAATCTATTCTTATTCTTATCAAACTGCCAATATATTGTTATATTATTATGTCCCCTTTTTTGTTTTTTTTTGTTGTTGTTGTTGTGTTAATTAAAAAATACAATACAATACCAATGCGAAACAAGTTAGTGTTGGACAAGTTTAATGTTATGTCCAAGACATCCATTTGGGGGGGGGGTTACCCCTCTGCATGAAAATACATTGGCCTATTCTACGGCCCAACCCGACAGGGCAAGTAATTATAATTATGCATATGTATGTAGTGTAAGTATGATTATTGGGCATGCATGGGCCATAAGTAGAGTATATACATAGATATACATAGTAGTATTAAACGGATAAATACAACAAGTTTGAGAGATCAGCAAAAATTTTGATAGATGATAAAATAAAGAAGAGTTTTCAATGGGATGAAGGGTTAGTTTTTTAAGGTCTGTAATAAACTGGATCTTTGTTGTGAGTACAATCAGAGGGAGATACAGATATCACTTTTTCAGCTACACTAGTTCTGGGCATTCCATGTTGGAAAGAGATGAGTGCTCGAAGACAGAATAAAAATGAATTTGAATTCTGGAATTTTCTTTTCTTTTGGTTTCTTTCTTTGTCGAGCTGACCCTAGCTAAATAGTTTTGACCAAAACCTGTGGCTGACTAATATTTAAAAAAAAAAATAAACTGTGGAACTGAGGTCATTTAGCAGTATAACTGATCGATACTACCCACAAGATTTCTTTAAAGAAAAAGACTATTTAAAGCAAAAAACAGGGAATTCTGGAAAGTACTTTCTAAATAGAGCTTATTACAAAAATCCCAATTCATAGGGAAGCCAATAAAATGTGACTGTGAGGGCTTCAGAAAATTAAAATCTTCCGCTTTGGGGAAAAAAAGCAAGGGTTATTGTATAATTATATGAAGTATTTTCAGACGGAAAGAAACCATTCTTGAAGCAGAACAACAAGAAGATGAAAAGATGGTAATTAATTTTTTTGGAAAGGTTACAATTATTAATGAAACCAAAAGATGAAAAGGATTTTTCATTGAACAATTGCACCAACCAGCGGAAAGCTTTCATTTGGAATTAGCTTCATTGAAAGTTGATCAGGTTTTTTCTGAGCTGATCTTAGATGATACAATCACCAAATTCTTAGATCTTGAGTAAATTTTATGCAAAATATCCAAGAAAATGTTTAATTAAAAAATATTCTGACTTGTACTGAGATAGAAAATGTTCTCTTCAAGGAAAAATATAAAAAAGAAGTTGATTCATAATTTTTGGAATCTAGAAGTTATATTGATACACAACCTGCAGTCAATTACAATGGGACTCACCATCAGTGGGAGCATTCAATTAGTTTATTGTCATATTCATAGCCAGAATTTATGCTTAGCAAATTATCCTTATCTAACGATATTTATACCAGCTACAAATTAAGCATAAACAAAAAATTGCAGTCACAAAATACCTAAATGACTGATAGATTGATTTTTTAATGGCGTGTCAACCTGTCTAGGGTTATTTTATGCCTAGGGATCAGGGAATCCATTCATTGTATGTTCATATTTACATTTTTGTGTAGTTTTTTCTTAATTTTTGCATACTCTCCATTGAATACATTTTAAACAGATCCATAGATGGACCCTAACAGCTATAACCACTTCTGGTTCAGAGTGGACCTGAAAGTAATGTTAATGAAGGGCATTTCACACTCCTCAGAGCTCTGGAAGTGAAACCTCATTAATAGATGCAGTTTAGTATTACCAGGACACCCCTTTTTTTTGTATGTGTTTTGCAGTGGAACAGTCAGTGTATTCTAAACCCTGCTGACAAGGCAATACATTTTGATAAAATAAATTTGGTTATTATTTTCTCATAGAAAGATAATAATCATGTCAACTGGTGGAGTAGAACAAAGGAACTCAACAAAACAACTCAGAAATTATTTGAAAAAAAAAGAGAATTATTCAAAGAGTATCGGCAAGAACCAACAATAATAAAAGCAAAATTATCTTTTTTTTTCAGAATTTTAAAAATATTCTTTTTCTAAAAAGAACAATTTTCACAAATACGAAATAAAAGATAAAAAATTATGTATGGTAATTCAATGTCAAACCATCAAGGCCATTTTACTCATCCCCTTAAATTTTTCTGAAATTTTGCCCAGTGTTGTATAAACCAGTTTACAGACAGTCAAAAGTGAAGAAGTAAATAAGTTTCAACAACGTATTTAGACATTATGGAGAAATTAATTTTGCTTGCAATCAAAAGTGGCAGAAAAGCCCACTGAAATCAAAACGGAATTTCAAATTAAAACAAGGAAGTTAACAATATTTTCTAATTGAGTTCTCAATCAATAAAAATGTACTAAAACTTTTGCTCCCTTCAACAGTTTTAATTACTGCTTTACCACCAACATCCATTTAAGTCATTGCAGTGAACCAACATCCATTTAGAGGTATTACATTCAGTCTCTTGTTTATTGCTGATGAAAATGTATATCCAGCAGTATGACTATATGGGGAAATAGCATTTGTAGCTGAAAAGTTGTCTATCTAATTGTATCATTATGCCCCCTGTAAACCGTTGTAATTTTCATGCAATAAATAGGAGGCATCACTTCCAGACAGCCTTTATCTGTTGTGCATGTTATATATTGAGAGAGAGAGACGAGAGAGAGAGAGAGAGAGACCGAGAGAAGAGGAGAGAGAGAGAGAGAGAGAGAGATAAACAGACAGACAGCATAAAAAGAATCACTCATATTTTAATGCATTTAAGTAATTTCAAAAATCAATATTTGATTAATAAGCAAGGAAAATTGAATATTTTATATTTCATTACAAAATTAAAAAAAAACCATGTTTGAATATATTCCAGTGTCTTTTTTTATATTATAATCTATTCATTTCATAAGCTTTTATGAGAACTACTGCATACAGTACACATGAATGCACATTTGTAGCTACAAGCACATTGAATAAAGATATATCCATTTGATATCTTGGTGATCACTTCTTAGTCACTGATCACCAAAGAATAGCAAATTAAATGTACTCATACTAAAAAAACCGAAGCCCTTTTTTTACCACAAATACCTCAGTAGTTACATGGCATAATGGTATTGTCTTTAAGAAATGAACTTAAAAGACAAGTTTAAGTGCTGGATGAGGTTGTTTGAATTTCAATTTCATGCTAATGTTTCTCTTGGAAAAGGCCTAAATCCTTTTCTTCTCTCCCTAGCAATCAGTTAAATAGTAGAACACCACGGTCTTTAACTTTGGTAAAGAGCAACAGATCTAGGGAAAAGAATTCCACCAATGGGCATGGTGCGTTAGAACTCACCCCATAAAAACTACAGCACCCTCACAGAAATTGGTTATGGTAAACAGTCCTATGTTCTCAGACTCAGTATTGTTGTAAAACACTGTAGTTATCTTAAAGAAGAATCTCTTCATAATCAGAAAATTCATTTGGAAAATAAAAGGCAATATTAATTCGCAGCTATTAGTGAATACTTAATCAGAAATAAATTTTAATCTTTAATTTTAAAAGAAATACCACAAATTTGATCAGGTTTATTAATTCAGGAATACATCACTTAACACATCTTTTTATTTAAAGTGAAGCTATATTTTTTCCCTGTCCTCTCGTTTTAAAACTACCAACATGGTTTTGTAGGAACAGTAAATTCTGCTATCATACGTTATTAGGTGAAGATTTATGTCTAAAAATATTCTTGTTCAATCCATAAAGAAAGAGCAAATTCCATCATAAGAGAGGGTCTGATATAAACAACAAGAAGGAAACTTTTGCAAGACATTAACTAATCATGCTGAATTTAATTCCCCCCCCCCATCCCCCCAAAAAAGAATACAAGTTTCAAGAAAAAAAAAGTTTTACTGAAATATCATTCACCTTTAATAACTCATGTCTGTACAATAAAAATATGATAAGTGCGAGTAAGTCAGGAAATATCTCGTGGCCTGGAGCACGAGTGGGTAGTCAGGATGGCCCTGGGGTCGTGAGTGCGTGAGGTGTGTTATGAATAGATACATCAGGAGGCTTTCGTGCCTGGTGTGAGGCTTGGCAGTTCGTTGTTGATGGTACGATGTAGGTAGATTGACAGTTGTGAGTTGATATGGTCACTTGGGAAATAAGTCAGGAATAGTACGTAGGCAGAATGGATCTGTGATGGTCCAGTAGTAGCATCTCGTGTCGGCAGAGTGCGAGTATGTCGGAAACCAAGCTCAAGTTTGCGCTGGTGAGTGGGGTATTGTCTAAGTCATCAGTGGCGAACTGGTGATATAGGGTTTCGTGTGGCCGCTCGCTCCCCTTAAGAGGTGGGAGATGTGGCAGCTCGTTTGATCCTGCCTGCCTGCCTGGCCTGCCAGGTTGTATTGCGATAGTTGAATGGGCCTTGGAAGGCCCTCAGTCAAACGTCCTGGCCTCAAAATGCCAGATATATGTGACGAGATAGGCTCCTTTGGGCTTTGGAGCGTTTTGCGGGAGATTTTCATTGTTTGAAAAACGATAATTAGAGTTTGTTTATCAATATTGTTCTTCGACTGAAGTTATTTCTGAGCCTATGCGCAGAACTATGCTCGTCACTTGGTCATTTTGTTCTTTAGCGTTACTGTTCGGTTAACTTTCTGTGTAGGCGTCCGTGACTTGAGTTGTTTGCTTGTTTTGTTAGCGCAGTAGATATATTGTGTGTAAGGATTGTGAATCATAAGAGATATCTTTATTTCTGATATAAACCATTAAAATCAATCAATCAGTCAAGGGTGCACAAAATTTACATCACTTAATAGGAATTATCATATATGACAGAAGAAAACGGTTTTCCTACCAATCAGATCTTAACCAAGACCTAACAAAAACCCTTTTCCTGATCTGTTAACTGCAATAAATACAGTCAAAACAGACACATAAGGGCTTTGACTTTGCAGAAACTACACCATGTCACTGACAATCAGCAAACCACTTGCAGCACCAATGCCTAAGTGTGATCATGATTTGTTTCATCTCATCAACAACTAAGCTAGTACTGTTTCAAATTTTTCTTTAATTCTTTGTTTCACTTTCACTTTTTATTTGATTCTCTATCAAAAGCAAACATCTTCATACACTGCAATGCAATACATCAATCTAAAAATAAAAAAAACAACTTAATTCAATGTGTGTTTTATAAAATTATTTGTTTATAAGTCATATAACTTTATATTTATCTCAGTGTTTTTAATTTTTTCTACTTGTTCATTTCACCAGACCTTTGACCTGGTACTATTTTGGCAATAATCTAACAGCTTACTATAAGTGGGATAGGGAAGTAGAAACATACTTTACTTACCTTTCTCTCTTATTTTTATGACTTAGCTACTGCAAGTAAATCAGTCACTCAAATGTGTTTAATTGATTTAAACTTAGTTATAGATTTGTGATAGATCATGTTAATGAGCCAGATAATCTTCAATCAAGATTCTTACATAATTTTGCATATTTTTATATCTATATTCATTCTAATGATTTAGCAGAAACTGAGTTTGGATAGAAATATTTGCTTAAATATTTTATTCTCTCTAAAAAAAAGACGTTTATGTATTCTTCAGTGTTAAATAAACCCAAAACATAACCAAAATTTATTTTGATGTCTCTCTAAATTTAAAAAAATCCTTGCAATAAAAAAAAAAAAAAAAAAATAACTGCTTGAAAAAGAAAATGGTTACAAAAAGAACAAAACTGAAATATTTTTTTTTTTAGCCAAGACATGTGTATAATGAAAGACGGTGTTGTGAAACAAGTCTTGTCAAGATAAAAATCTTCCAGATTCATGTTTTAGCAATAAAGTTCATTGAGTTACAAAATACACAACACACACACACCCTCACAACAAAAAAAACAAACAAAAAAAAGACAAAACAAAACAGACTTGAATTCTTGTTTTAAGTGACTTGTACATACATTTTCTCTTTATCTTTCTACTTTCCATTTTTAGCTCAAAACTATTAACTGACACATTATTTCTTCTGGTGTGAGAAGCTGCTACATTTAATCAAATGCAAAAATAAAAAATTAATTTCAATTACTTGAAATTAGACTCATTTTCATCTTTTTTTTCTATTCATTTTATTTTTTGTGTTATTTTCGTCTTTTTTTTTTGGCAGGTGAGGAAATTTGGGTAGACATTATTTTATTTTAGATTTATTAAAATTTTTATTTCTAGTTTTTAAGTTTATCATTTTTCATTTTAATCAAAATTCATCTATATCATTTATTGTGAACATATTATCTTTATGTCAAAATTTTGCATTTATTGATAATAATTGGGGAAGAATTTGTCTTCTATAATAGCCAATTGGTTGATATGTCAAATTTACTATGTATACTGATGACTAGTTCAGTAAATGCTTGCAATACAAGATTAGGTACAAAGATAAGTCAATATCAACAACTGGGAAAATTTCTTTAGTAACTGGTGAGTAATTTGATTGGTTCAAGTTTAAAACGGTTGAAAACAAATGCCTTGTCCATTGTCAACTAAAATGTACTGCAAAATATATGGAAGATGTAGGACCCCTAACAGAAAGGGGGATCAAAGAAATCTTCAGCATGGGGTGAGTTTGGGTGCATGCTTATCAAAGGCTGGCCTTATAAATCACTAATGGTGTCATTTTAACAGGGAAACTGAGAACCTATACAACATGCAGCTTGATTATACATGTCTTGTGCAATGAAGCATATCAATTTGACTAGTGGACTGAGAAAATAAACAGAAATAAGGAAAGTATAAAAATTGCTATTGTGTATGTGATAAACAGTATAGAGATTAAATCTTTAAGATTTTAAGATTCAAATTTAAATGAAGACA
This sequence comes from Doryteuthis pealeii, assembly GCA_023376005.1. Lineage (NCBI taxonomy): Eukaryota > Metazoa > Mollusca > Cephalopoda > Myopsida > Loliginidae > Doryteuthis > Doryteuthis pealeii. The sequence continues at coordinate 75,590,010 of CM042150.1, forward strand.
GTTACTCTGAGAAATTTATATCTATATAGGGTAAGGAAATGATATCTAGATGTCTAAACTGCTGTCTGAATGCCTTGATAAAGTTGAGACAAATCAGAAACCCATCCTCAGTTTCAGTGACATATAAACTAATAGAAAACTCATACAAATGTGTTGAATGCTAAAGGAGTATATTGAAGAAAAATAATGATTCATTTATTATTCATTTCTGTCTTGGTAAGTAAAGATTCAATCTTGATGCTTTTGTGCACATACCATATATAATGTGAATATTTGATTAATTTTGTTTGTTTGGTTTTGAAATCAAATTCATAGACATCTAGAATTCAAACAGTTTATGAATACAGTAGTGTCCTATTTCTCCAACAAATGAACTTGATAAAGAATGAACTGACTTTGCATATTGAATGGAATTTGATTAGAATAACAATTTTCTTTTTTTTTTTTGATGAACAGTATCAATGAAGAAATTGTAGATATACACACACAATAAAATCTAGTTTCTTCACAAAGTTATGGAAATCACACAGTTCTAAGTTTAGATTATAGAGAGATAGCCTTATTTTCATTGTATTAATATAAAATTCAGGACACCAGATTTTATACCTGGGGTCTCACCTTACTAAAGAAACCACTTGAAAAATCTCTTAGAGAAGACGTGAACTTAATTTTTATTTCAGACAATGCCTCTGGCTAATTATTTGACATTTTCATATATCTTTTCTTCTTTAGTCACAATATATTTTGCTGTTGTTTTAATAAATTGCACTTTCATATATAACATTTTAATTTTGCTATTGGTATAAAGCAAATAAAAGTTTTATACCATGCTGACATTTCTAAATCATGAGGAAAATTTCTAGCAGATAAAAGAACGTTTTATTTGCTCAGTGATATTTAGTAGAAAATGTTTGGTGCCAGTCCTCAGATGTGTATTTTATTGTTCACTTTAATCCTTTGAAGTTTTCTCTCTTGAAAACACTAAAGTCTTTTGATGCTGAGATTCTATACATCAATTCAAAGATAACGTTGTACATTATTCATAGTTTGATTGTAGCTATTTGGTGTATAGACCAGATTATTAAGACACAAAAGCAAATGTGGCACAATTTGTGGATATATTGAATTTTTAATCATAAATTAACTACAATGCCAAATATTAGATAATGCAGAGATTTCTAGTAAAAATGATGATATATTAACAGTATCCCTCATAAATAATACACACCAAACTCATTTTTGGCAAAAAGTTCATTTAATTCTAAACAAGATACCAGAATTTGATTATTTCTAGTGGGATATTATATGATGAATCAGATATTATAATCATTAGAGAATTGGAACTTTGTAAAATATGATTGGACTTTAGACTGCAACATATTTATATTTCTTGTTACATAGTTTCAATACTATAGTCTTAGTAATAAATAACTTATAATATCCATTTGATTGTATAATGCTTTATTTATATTTTTAAAAAAAATCCTGATTTAAAGAAATTATATCCTCTCTCCATAATTGTAATGTGTACTTATTTATAGGTGATATGATATATATATATATATATATATGCATATGCTAAACATGGTGTAGATATGGCATTACATAACTCACAGGGTTGATATGCTGTTAAACAAACTAAACTTGGTTTGAAAGACTCATTATGATATACATTTATTGTTTGACAAGTTTTTTCTCATCATCTTTTTAAAGTATAAATGTCCTTTCCACTACGAGCATCTTATTTCTTTTTGTTTTACACATAACAAAAACAAGACGTACCAAAACTATGCATATTACCTAAGTTTGGTTTTGAACCAGTGAAACTTTCAAAAGGAGTTTTCCATGAAAAAATCTTAAAACAGCGTTTTTTATATTCGTCTATGAAAATTGCTTAAACCCACAAGTTCTTGGGCAGTTTTAATTCAATAAGCAAACACCTCATCACTGAGATTTTTCTGGCAGGAATTCACTTCCTTAAAGACCTTAAAAACACTGTAAGGAGCGAGGACCCAGAAGACAATGGGTGAAAGACAATATGGGATATATCCGAAAATACATTTTAAAAGGTGCTTTGTATATCCCAAGTTTCAAACAAAATATTTTTTCAGTGCAGGCTGCCACTAATATGAGTGTGCATATCAGTTTTGGACGTAACAATTCCAAATTAATTTACCCAAATGGCACAATATTAAACATAAAGCAAGTGTGTCACTTATATTATTTGAAAAATATTTGTTCTACAAAGAATGCAAGCCTAGGTCGCAAAACTTGGCATAAAAACTTGGGCTACTGTAATAAACTGGACATTAAAATATTGACCAATGTAAGAGGTATGAAAATAAAATCAACCCCCCAGTATACATCTATACTCAAAGTAAAATGTACAGATTAAAAATAAAACCTTAGAAAGGAAAGCAACTGAAATATTGTCGCTCATATATTGTGACTTGGCAGGCCAAACTGAACCCACTAGGAGGGGAATTAAAGGTATATACTTAATTTCATTGACGATTGATCAGGACTTGTGGTGTTGTACTTTTTGGGCCCATAATCTAGCTTACATCGCCCTTTACAGAGTTTTTAAGGTATTTAAGGAAGTGAATTCCTGTCAGAAAAAATCTCAGTGATGAGGTGTTTGCTTATTGAATTAAAACTGCCCAAGAACTTGTGGTTTAAGCAATTTTCATAGATGAATATGAAAAACGCTGTTTTTAAGATTTTTTCGGCAAAACCCCTTCTTTACTCTTCTTACAATGAGGAGGGGCAAAAATCCCAATAATCATATTGAAGCTATGAATTTGCGGATGCGAAACAATGGTGATGCAAAAAGGAATTATACCCTAGTTGAGAATGACACTTTTGAAAAAACTACTCCAAGTGATAAAAATATCATAGGTAGCCATTGGGTGTATAATCTGGGATATAAAGTTGAGGGTACTTGTGAATATGGGGCTAGATTTGTTACAAAAGGCTTCTCACAAATGTATGGGGAAGATTATATAGACACGTTCTCCCCAATGACAAATCTAACTGCAATAAGAATTTGATTTAAATTATTGTACCATTCGACTTGCTAGTACTCCAGCTTGATGTCAAAAGTGCATATTTAAAGGCTCCATTAGACTTTAATTTATATATATAGATCCACCAAAAGGTTTGAAAATAAAAAAAAGAATTGTGTATGGAAACTCAAAAGGTCTTATATGGTTTAAAACAAAAGTGGTCATTCCCGGAATAACACCTCTTGTAATTACTTGAATGACCAGGATTTTAAACCCTCTATTATAGACCCTTGTATGTATATTAGGGATATTAAAATTAAATGTCAATTGAGCATCGTATTGGCAAAAAACCCTGTAATCCACCAACAATCAAAACATATTGATATAAAATACCAATTTATCATGGATGAAATTAAAAAGGGGTCAATATTCATCAAGTATATTGAATCAGAAAAATATTGCGGATTTATTTACAAAATCAGTGTGTAAAAATATAATTGAATACTTTCAAAAAATGTTTAAGAGACCCAATCTTAAATAAACTAATAAATTTCACCCTGTCGGTGCAGACTGTCGAATACACTGACTGCATCTCTGCAAGAGGGTAAAAACACTCAAAATGGGTGTCTTGGTAAGACGTTAAACTGGCCAAAACTAAATTACTAAAATCACTAACTGTATTTCTGTATTGTATTTCTAATCATTCTGTAATAATGTCACAAAAAAAAAAGAAAAAAAAGAAAGAAAAGAAAAAAAATTAGAAAAAAAGGGTAATAATAAAATTAACAATAACGATAATATTAGTAATGCTAATAATAAAAAAAAGATTAAAGAAAAAAATGTGATTTTAATATTTCTTACTGGACAATCCCACCTTATACCAAAATAGGGGGAGTGTTGGATTATTTTTGCATATGAGGTGTGCTGCAATACATCACTTAAATTTATAGACTAAGCAAGGTCATGTGATTTAAACATCAACCAATCAACAGTCTGAATATGTGGTTGGTTAACTACTTAATTGACTGATATTGGCAGACATCCATTTGCATTCATGGACAAATGACCTGAACACTGAGGAGCACCAAGGAACAACCAAAGGATCATACCCAATATTAAGGATCACTAAGGAGCAACCAAAGGATTCTTCACTAAGGATCATGCTCTGCTTAACACAAAGGATCTCCGCTGGACAGCACTCTTGCTTGAAGCTTAAGGATGGCCACTAAAATCATAAAATTAACTAAGTTTTAGAAAAGCTTTTTTTTCCTATGCCAAACTTCCTTAAAAGTAAAATCAAATGAATCAGTCAGTGTGAGGTTGAATATGAATTACAATCAGCAGATTTTAGTAAACTACCTTGTATAATTTTATTGACTTGAAATACAAGTTGTCATTTTTCAACATTTTGTAATTGGTCTTGAATATGATGTAAATGAATATCTTGATTTCTGTCAACAGATATCCATGGGCTGCCATTAATAAATGAAAAGTTTTATGGTTTTAGTTCAGTTTGATATTACACTAAATGGGTTCTGTAGATTATTTTCTTTTGGTCACTAACGGATAGTACAAGAAAAAGAAATTGGTATCTACATTATAAAAGAAGCTTAGAAGACCCAACTAGAATAGTTTGGGATTGAAGAATTCTTCCAAAAATGTATTTCAGGAACAATCTGATATTTCTATGCTTAAAGGGGTGATAATTAAAATGTAGATTCTGCCTGTCTGGACCTTCATCATACACATGTAGGTTTGATTTATTTGATATATAACAGAATGCAATATTGTTCACTGGAAGTGTAGACTGTGGAAATTTTGCAGTAAATTCATCTCCCACATATTTGTAAGATCATAGGGAAAAATGTCTATCTGAGAAAAATGAAATCCATGACATGATACGAAGGAATGGATGTTTAAATAATACTAACACATTATGCAATTCTTTCAAATGGTAAATACTGTTGTTTCTGAGTACAATGTTGCCATTTGTCTAATGTTGCAGTACATTTATATGCATGTAAATATTACATATATATATATCATACTTATATATAAGTTACATCCTCTATGAAACACTCTTTATTTACATACATAGAAACATGCACAAACATATATAAGTGTGTGTGTGTGTATGTGTAATATATAAAATGAACTGAAGTGATGCTTGTTAGTTTTTGTTCTGTTCATTTGATTGCTTTCAGTGTAGATAAGACACTTCAAAAGTATTAATGTCTGTCATTGAATAGTTTAAGATACTTGCTGACTGACTGAGCTATGGACCAGTTATTCAGGCTCATTTCACTAGAACAAATAAAGTGGATGACCTAAAACAAAAGTTAATGTTTTCTGTCTCCATTGGTCAACTTCTAATAGATGCAAAGTTGGTTCATCTGTTGCAGATATCCTTTTGTTAATGGTATTTACACTTTTTATGCATTTTAGAATCATTGAATAAGAATTATATGAGTGTTGCAATACACTAACTGACACTCTTGTAAGGAAGATTCAAAGTTATACATACTTTGATATAGAAAACTCTGATGAAGGTTAACTGACAAAACATTTAATATACACAGCACATGGATAACAGTAGATATAAAGTACATAGTAAAAGAGTACATATACAAAGAGTACACAAATAAAGATAAAGACACATTCATGAATGGTACATTATAACATATAAAAGTACAGACATGAGACTAGGAATAGTCCATGCTGTGAAGACTTACGGTAATGTAAGGGGGCGGAGCCCCAACGAGAGGGGTTAGATAAAATCTACCCCATGTTGCTCGTAGTTGCTGAAACAGGAAAAGAGAGCGAAAGGGTTTGAACCCGGCGCTTAAATACTATGGTGCCTAGCGGCCACCAGCAAACTAAAAGGGGCAGACAACTCCACCAGGCAAATACAAACTAACGCTACACTCTGATTGCTGAACTTAATATAGACATTCTTTTGGGAAATTCCAACATAAAAACAAACTTGATGCTCTGTTCAACAAGGAAATATTTATTAAACCAAAAGTGAACATTGATGCGTTTCTCAAAAGAATCCTCAGGACCAATTAAATAAGAGAATATTCTCATTTAATAAACTCTTGGGAATATGAGAAAAGAGAAAGCAGCAGATCCATATCTAAGGATGCTGGTGTTTACTGGTCAGTATGCATCCTTTTAGACAGAGGAATTATTGAGCATACACAAAAAGTTATTCACTCATGGTGGGTTCCTTGAATGTTCATTAATATTTGTATGGAGTACTTATAATTGTGTGTCATTTCTTTAACTGATGTAGTCAACTTATAGTGCTCATGTTTAAGTGAAAAGAGGAAGAGATGCACTTGATTGCCAAAATAATTTGCAACAAGGCAATTTTTGGTCATTAACTTCTAAAGGCGTTAGTTCTAAAAGCTGCCAGAGAGAGAAAGTGAAAGTTTTTCAACTCTGAGGTCTCTTTTTCTACCTGGAGTGAACACTTCATTTAAATTTCAAATTTTAAAATAAGAATAATTAAAGATTCAGTTGTTACAATTCTTTATCACATCTTGTATGAAGTATAGTTTTGAAATTATCCTTCCTCTTTTATTATGGTAATATTTTATGCCAAGCTGATAAATGTCTGAATTTATATAGCCTATAACAATTAGTAGACATGCATCTCATTTATCTGTCTGAAGTTTTAGATAAAGCTTGATAATTTGTATTTTTTAGATTTTTGCAGACTGTTGTCCTCATCTTAAACACAACAATATAAACAGAATTAGTTTCAAGTTCTATTAAAGCTCCAGAGTTCAGAAAGAAACACCAGAGGATGGTTTGAGAGCATATCAGCTGAAGCAGTGTGTATATTACAATAAAGATGAGGACAACATTCTTAAAAACCTAAATAATACAAATGAATCCCATTCATTATGAAATGATTCATCAGCTTTTGAAGTGGACAAGGATATTTGCATTTTCTATGGAAATGAAGTCTTAAGTGTTAGGAAATGTCAGCAATGGTTAACTAAAAGATTCCTTTGAATTTAGACAACTGACGTGTTGACAGTCCTCTAACCCTAGTTAAGAATCCTGACAGCATGAGAAATAATGCAGCAGTTCAATACAATCCACACAACAAACCATAACCCACCTCTCTGAACTTGGTAAAATCTTAAAACTTGGCCAGTTGGTTTCACTTGATCTGACCATTCTCAAGTTAATCAAAGAGTCAATATTTGTTCATTGTTAGACAAACTGCCAAACTTTTCTGGAAAGAATCCTCACCAATAATGAAAAGTGCATCTTTTATAATCAGATTCATTGAAAGAGACAATGGTGATTACCCAAGGAAAAATGTTATGCCTTTACCAAAATAGGAATTACACCATGAATATGTTATATTTGGTCAGATATCATCATCATTATCAAATCATGGTAACAGCATGGATTTCCATGACTCTCTCTCTCTCTCTCTCTCTCGCTTGCCACCCATCCTATTGGTCATTGCTTTGGGCAGGTCCTCCGCACGGCATCCAGTATCCATACAGAGCTGATCAATGTAAGTTTTTGCTGGTCAGCCTATTCTAGTGTGTCCATGTGTAGGTGTCCACAGGAGAATGTCACTTAGAGTTTGCTATAACAAGTAAAAGAGCCTGTCTGCATAATTATTTAATCTAGCATTTCAGGCGCCAAGGAAGAATAGTCAGATACATACCTTTCCCAAGGGTATTAGCATTTTGTGACTGGAAAACAGTCTCGTTCAGATTTGAATCAGTAGCTGAGTCTACTTCCTATAATGATAACAGCTATGCTACCACTATGAGCAACTGAATTGCAACAAGACAATTCGGAGAAATATTATTATCCACTGGAAGGTCGGAGAGTACAGTGGCTGAAATATTGTGAATATAGCAACCAGGATGAGGACAATAGTCCGAGAGTTGTAGATAATGTAAATCTTGGTTATATATAGCTATGAAAAGTCCTAGAACTTTTTCTGAAAAATCAATGTCTGTAGACATTTTGTTTACACAGACAAACAAAACGGAAAAATGTCAAAAATCTCATTGATTTAATTTAATTTTTTGAAACAATGTCTCTTTTATAATATTTGTTGTCAATTAGAAACTTACACTGAATGATTACAAATGATTATTTTTATTTATCAGATAAACTCACATGACTTTTACCAATTATATTTTTATAGTATCATTTGAAGTTAGCATTGTTTTGTGAAAAGTTTCAGTTTTGTTGAGAAATATATTTTGAGTGACACACGATTTGTCAATTTGAACATTTTTGTTTTTTGTCCAGATTGCTAAGCAATAATGCATACATAATTATTCTATATATCTAACTTGGAGAATTACATATAAATCTAATTGGTAATATCTAATGAAATGTGAATGATTGTTTTATAAAGTCAATTTAAAAAAAAATTGGAATTTATATTTATATATAATTTAAGTTACAGAGTAGTATTTTCTGTTATCTTTAATTTTGAACAAAATTAACTTTTTATATAAAAATATTGATTGGAGAGGTGTACTTATTTATGGGTGATACTCTAAATTTCATAGTCATAGAACATGTCTGTATTCACCATGTGATCTTTACTCATGTCAACATTGTGACTATAATTTACAGGCATATTTGTTGGGAATAAACTTAGGAGCTTTAAGATCATAGATTTTACGTTTCTTACATAATGTAATTATTAAATAATCTTGAAAAATTTGAGAATGGTTGGTTGGTTGGCTGTGTTGTTTTATGGCATATCAACCCTTTCTGGATCATTTAATGCCAAATTAGGTCCTTTTGATATTCAGTTTCTTACAGTACCTGCTGTTGTTCAAATGGTCACCCCCTAAGTATTGAACTGGCTCATCACTTCTTAACTTTGGTGATCTAGCCAGAATCTGTGCTTTCCATGTGACTTAACTCTAAGCCTGAAAATTGTTGGATAAATTAACTACTCTTAAATGAATTCATTAAAATTATGTTTTGGCCATTGGCCACAGAAACATAACTTGTTTATAATAAAATTGTTGATTTTGAAAATATTTTCTCAAAAATCTATAATGCAGCATTTTTTTTTTTCTGTTTCTCTCTCTTTGTGAGCTGTCGGCTATCTGTCAATAGGTGTATGAATGAACTAAGACTGGAATATCAACCAAGGTTAAAGAAGTCTGTTTTCATTTTCTGTAAATCTGCCTGCAGAATTTTGACTTCATTATTTTATCTCTAATCTTGGCGCATGCAGTTTTCATTTTGAGAATAGAAAAATTCTGTCTTTCTTGTCACCTTAGTAGGTATTTATGCCGTGGGTGCTGTGTCTTATGAACTGGAATTGTTCTTTGAGATACCTTTGACTTTGTATTAGCACTTAATTTATTTCCAAAAGATGTGGCACCATGAACTTTTACAAATTGGGAAACCAGCATTAACTTTTATGTCCTGTGGTTCTTTAAAAATATTATTCATTACTATGTATGGTCATTAAAATTAGAAGTAAATATTATACATTTTTGTCTCACTATGGAGTGCGTTTTAATAACTTGTGAAAAGACATGGTTGTACAGTATTGGACAACATTAATAGAGAAATCAATAACAATATATATATTTACCAACCCCTCACACGAGCAGGATGTGACACAGGGTCAATTTCTTAAGCGGAGTTCAACAGGTTTGTATTCAGTCTTCCTTCTCCTAGACCGGTTCCCTAACCAAGGTTAAAGAGCCCAGTCTGCCCTACTATTTATCCATAGCTGGAGGGAGAGTAGGATTCATACCTTTCCCAAGGGTATTAGCGCAAAGTGAAATGATAATCAATAACAATATAAGTAAGTAAAGTCATTGGGGCAGCCTAATGTCAGTATCGGCCAGACAGCGAGGGAGTCTATCCCCTTTTTCACTAATGCTAGACCAATATCATGGTTACCATTATTGAAGGAAATAGACTTAAAATGCCAATCTATATATTAATACTTGTGTTCCTTATTTCTAAGACTGTTATCATCTTGCAACACCCTCTGGTTAAAAATGAGAACGTCAAAATTATCCAAGATGAAACGAAAAAATGCAAATCCCGATTATCTGGTGTTACTTATCCACCAAAAAAGAAAGAGAGTAGGGGAAAGATGGAGTGAATGTGCAGAAGTGATAATGCTAATCTGTTTTACTTGAGCATAAAGAAAAGATGAAAAAAAAAAAAATAGTGTGAGTTAAATCTAGATTATTATACTTTTTACATATTGAACTATTTGCAATAGCTCTTAAATAAACATATCAAACATAATAATTAAATTATCATACTGTGGTATATCCACAGGTCCTGTTAGTGTTATAAACACTTCTTTATCATGTTCTTAAAGTTACTGCTTCTCTTTCGAGGATGTTTGCATTTATTTCATGCTAAGGCTCTGAGGAAGCATGAATCCATCTTTTCTCCCCCAGCTATGGGTAAATAGTAGGGTAGACTATCATTTAACTTTGTTAAGGCAATGAGTCTAGGGGAAGTAAAAATTGAAACCAATTTAAGAATTGACAGTGTATTAAACCCTGCTTGTGGTGGAGGGGTTGGGTATATTCATATATACATACATACTCCACGCATAGTTATACATACTCATATAGATATACATACTGCATATGCATTATTGCACCTAAGTATGTGCATCTATGAACCGAAGTCATTATATTGTCACAATAATGCAGCCTCTTCGTGTATTTGGAAATTAAACATGCATCTGGAGACAAATATCTTATTATTGGAAAGTAAATTAGTTTTCATTCTTATATATATATATACTCCACCTATGTGGATATATACTCATGTAGATATGCTCACATCTACATGCATATGTATTATTGTACCTAGATATCTGCATTTAAGGACAGAAGAGTTTATAGTCTCACAGTGCTTATTTGTATACAATACTTTATATACTGGGTTATTCGATAATACACACACCCATATACATCCATATACATGCATATGGATACATATAGACAATGTCTATACTTATACATGCTTGCATCAACATACTCACACCTACATGCATGTGCTTTATTGCACCTAAATATGAACATCTAGGGAGAGAATAGCATGTAGTGTCATAATAACTCAGCATCTTCATATATTTGAAAATTAAACATGCATAAGGAGACAAATATCTCATAATTAGTCGGTAAATTAGTTTTCATTTTTATATATCTTAAGCTTTGTAAATCATGTATATTGTATGTAAATTCTCTTAAAGAATGCAATTTATCTGTCTATTTATTAATTATATTTTGTATTCTAACCATAAATCTGCCTTGCATTTTCATTCCTTTGTGTGATTTCTGTGGAAAACCTTATAATAGTTCCTAAATTAAATTTGCTGACTCAACACTGGGAACTAATTAATGATATACTCCAGTGTGGACAACAAATTAATAAACCTCCGGCACATGACTTTAATAAGTAGTGACAAACACATTACTTTTATATCAGTTCTTGATCTTCATAAGCTTAATTGATGACTGGTACTAATATTTCAATGATAAGTTCTTCCCTGGGGTTTAGATAAGAAAATTTCTTCTTCATTCAAGCCAAAGGATTTGAAATAAGGACCCCCCTTTCCTTGTTTGATGTGTTTTTCTCTGTCTCTTCTATGTCTGAATAAAGTAAGAGCTCTCAACTACAGAACAGCAAATCATGTTGTATTATTCTACTTCACTAGACGGTAGATCACTGGCCAGTCAATAAACTTTCTTGATTATTACTCTGTTGCATAACCATCAAACTCATTATATTACAGAATGTTTGTAAATCTTTTCAATTCAGAGTATGTATAGAGTCGCTCTTAGCCTTCATGATCATCACTCACATCAAAGCATTCAAATTGTATGGTTCACTAAGTTCCAATGGCGAATCGAAATACTTAACGAACCTTGAAGTGGACAACTATTGGAGCTGGAAAGAAGGCATCAGTTTGTGGAAGTTAACCCAAAGTTAAACAGCTGAGAAAGGCAGCAAAAGTTTAACCGTTATTACCTATTCAGCCTTCTGTATTTTCATGTATCTGCAACAGATATTTTAGAGAAAATATATTTTTTATTGCCCAAAGACATTTTGGTGGAAAGCAACTGTGGTAAAATTATCAGAAGATCCCTACCTCTCTCTCTCTCTCTATATATATATATATATATATAATTAATCCCTCTGCATGAGTAGGATGTGACACTAGGTCAGTTTCTTAAGTGGATTTAAACAAGTTTGAATTCAGTTTTCCTTCTCCTAGACTGGTTGCCTAACCAAGGTTAAAAAGCTCAGTCGGCTTTCAGCTATAAGTAGTAATATACAATCACCACTATCTTTGATTGTTTCCATAGTGGAACAGTTCCTCAATTTATGTATTAGGAATTCAAAAAACACTTGCAGACGAGTTGCAAACAAAATATCCCTCACTGTACATCATAAAGGCAGTATTTCAGTTTTTCAAATGAACCCTGTCTATATATAACTAAATTCCTCATGCTTATACAAGAAACTACAAAGCAAATGTTTCAATAATAAGGTATTAAAATAATCTTAAGATATAAAATAAGACAACTCAGGATTCAGAGTTTCATGAAAACAATCTTCAGGTGAGTATATAAACATGAAATATATACATAATATGTAACTGCAACCCAGAGAAAATAGCACATCTTACCAAGATTTTTGATAGAGAAATACTCTTAAAATGCTCTTAAAGAATAAAGCAATTTCCTCCCCAATTTGCAATTGAATTATAATTTTCTGTTTTTTTTTCTCTCTGAATGTTACTTTTTAATTATTCAAATTCTCAATGTAACGGAGATAATTATGAAATGCCAATTAGAATCCTTTCCTTGTTTATGAATAGAAGCATCAATATTATTATGTACTACTTTTATAATGGGAACAGTAGGTTCAAGGGTCATCTAGTTTATTATGAATATCTGGTTTGAGTACACATTAGCTGATAAGTTTAAGTACTTATTATCTTTTGTTTTAATAATATTTGGGTTTAGGGTTAGAGATATATTTGAGGTGGTTACTTACATACTCTTAATGTTCCATGCCAAAATAGCCAGTGCCAAACAGCAGGCTCCAAAATGTCCAGCACCAATATATAGGCACCTTAAAGTCTTTGACAGATCAGTTTCAATCATTTGGCAAAGTATTCCAACTTGAAAACCGATTGCCACATTTGTTGATGGAAGACGACTGAAAGACGACTGATTAGACATGCACAACTCTTTGATTTCTTTGAAGCATGGGTGATGAAAAATGGAACTTGTACATCAGGATGATATGCAAATAAAATCACACATTCTATGATGTGGTTGCTGTTACTATGCCAAAGCTAAAGATGTATGAGAAAAAAAAAGTAATGCTTTGTTGTTTTATATTTTACTGGAGTTGTATAATCTTAACAAGATAGTGTTGACTGAGTTCTTTAGCTTTGGTTAGGCAACCAGTCTAGGAGAAGGAAAATTGAATTCAAACCTGTTAAACTCCACTTAAGAAATTGACCTTGTGTCACATCACACTTGTGCAGAGGGATTGGTAAATATATATATATATATATATATAGATAGATAGATAGATGTGTATGTGTTTGCATATGTAGTGTGGCTATGTAGTTCTAATATATAATAACATATAACTATACACATATATTATACATATATATATATATAATAATTGCATAAGCAGGATGTGACACCAGGTCAATTTCTTAAGTGGAGTTTAACAGGTTTGAATTTAGTTTTCCTTCTCCTAGACTGGTTACCTAACCAAGATTAAAGAGTCCAGTCGGCTTTCAGCTATTAGTAGTAATATACAATCACCACCATCTTTGGTGTTTCCATGATGGAACAGTTCCTCAATTTGTTATGTATTAGAAATTCAAAAAACACCTGCAGAGAAGTTTCAAACAAAATATCCCTCACTGTGCATCATAAAGGCAGTATCACATGATAGAGACTCAAGAAAGTTGGAGAATGAATGCTGATGAAAGAGGCTTGTTTCACGCACAGGAAGTGAACTTGGGGTAAAATTAATGGTTAACAAAGATTTTCTCTCATCCAGACAGATGGCCTGAAAATCCTTGACCCATACTCTAAAAATCCTCACTTTTCAACCCAATAAAAATGTACCTGATGTTTCCATGTAATATATCGATGAAATGCTTCATCCTAAAAATTGAAAGTTTTGTTCATGAAACAAAAAAATCACTATTTCATTACAGTATGGTTTCAAAATATCTTAGGGCTACAAAAAAATCAGCTGCTAAAATATCTCTCAACAAAATGCGAGTGGCAAAATATCTGATGTGGCTTCCTAATACCTCAGAATCGTTGACATGCCAATGTTTGGCTAAAGAATGAGCTAATTAATGAGGACAATTATGCTGAATAATTGCTGTTTCTTTTTAATTTTTCTTTTTTACACAAAATGTTTGGGAACTCTTTTTTATCAACTCAGTATCTAATAAATAGTGATGAATATTATATAATTCTTAGAAGAGTATTCTCTCAGAGAGTATTATACTCTGCTAAAGATACACACTTTGATCAGTAACTAAAAATAAAATTGTAGAAATATATATAAGGAGTGTACTTACTTTTGAACTGCTACATCTTCCTCTGATTACAGTGTTTTACATATTTTTATCAATTGATTTTGGCATTAAATAACCCATTAGGGTTGATATGCCATTAAACATAAGACTAAACCAAACTTAAACCAAAGATAGCAGGATTTATTATTTTTCATGGAACATTATACAATATTGAATATTTGGTACAATATGTTACCAAAGTCTGTAACCAAAAATATGGACAGGTATAAGTTAGGAAATAAATACTATCATTAATATATATATATATATATATATATATATAAATTTTATTTTTGATTATAGAGGCGTTGCAATTTTTTTCCTGGTTACACAGATATTGCAATTTTATTTGGCATTACAGTTTCTATGCTGTAGAGTTTGGTGATAAATAGTACTTAATGAAATCTATTTTTTGTATAATTTTCTAATTAAAATAACATCCTGATATCTTTGGTTTAGTAGAAAATTATATTTTTATGAAAGATTGTTGTGGTGTATCTATTTATGAACGATACTGTATACAAGCATTTGTTCCTACATTTGTATATTTCTTTGCATATATTCACTGATTTCTACTTGCAACTTCATGCCAAATAAACGAGTTATACTTTACTAAGTTTCAGCTTTCTGTCAATATTTGCTGATGCAATATGCTTAAATTTTTAGAAAACTTGAACAGACTTTCCTAAACTGTGTTTCTTCTACAACAACCATATTTACTACAGTTGCCTTGTAGGTAAGTGCAGAGTCAAGTTTGCCATATTTGCTTTTGATGTCTTTGTTCAGCTTAGGGTTTTATTTATTTATTCATTTATTTGTTTTGGTCTTTTATTATAGCTTTGTTGTTTTACTGCCTGAATCTGTCTATAAAAAATGAATGAAGTGAACTAAAAAGTTTCACTTTGTTTCATGAGATAAAAATACTTTCCCATTCATGCTTTCTATTGGCAATCGCAATCTGCACCAGAACAGTAATTTTTTGACACTCATTGACCTATGTATCAAAGCTTATAACTGGAAACTATCAAGTTTTTTTGGCTTGCTGAGTGATTTGAATAAGTAATTTGTGAAATAAACTAGTTTTTCTCTAGAATTTCTTCATTCAATCAAAAATATAAAATTGTTATTCTAATCAAATTTATATTAAATATACAAAATCAGTTCATACTTTATCAAATTTATTTCTTGGAAAAATATAGTCCATCAATGTTTTGTTCAAATTTCTGATGTCTATCATTTTTTAAGATGATAGAACCAAACAAAACAATATTAAGCAAATATTCCATATATATATATATATATATATTATTATATAGCTGATAAATTGTACCCCTTGCCTGTTGGTGGCTGATGATAGCCCTGTTGTTAAAAAGCCTGACATGAAAATTCAGTCAGGTTTTGATCCCAGCTAGAGGTAGCATGCAAAGTCTTGCCACACTGAGGAGACATGATATGTTGATACATGGTATCTGTGGATGACAAAATTATATATATATATATATATATATATATATATATAATATAATAAATGTGTTGTTCTCATAAAGTATTCAGACTAAACCTGTATTTACCAAGACAGAAATTAACATTCCTTGTATATATATATATATTAGCTGTAGTATTGGTAATATCTGGGAAAGGTAGGGTTTTTCACAATTCCCAGAGTGTGCTTGAAAATGCTGTCAAACCTTGGTGCCCGTACTGGACTTTTATTAGCAATCTTTGCTAGGTGTGTTTATTGAAGATCAATTTTTTGTGTGGAACTATCAATAGCTGTCCTTCTATTCAGCTTTCTTATTTCAGAATAAATTAGCCAAGGAAGTTTGAACATGAAGTGTATTGAGCTTATTCAACAAACATATGTATAAGAATAGCTAAGTTACAGGAACAAACACAAAACAATTGAGGAAGTTATCTCAATTATTGAATAAATTATGACTAGGTAAACATATTCGGATACTGTTTAAACACCTGTATATCATCATTTGTAAAATTGAAGCAATTCAATGAAACCATCTCATTTTCCATAATAGACATAATCCAAGAAAAGACACCATAAGTTGGATAAACAATCAGAAGTGTTGGTCCTAAAGAAGGCTTTGTTTGGTTGGTTTGTTTTATGACATATCAACCTCAGTGGGTCATTTAATGCTGATAAAGTTTGAAATAAATCAATTCTTAATGGATAATACAATTTTGTTTATCAACTCATGTTTTTCTATTTAACCCATAGATGAGACCCTAACAGGTACTACCACTCCGGGTCAGAGTGGACCAGGGACCAATGGTGATGAAGGGGTGCTCCACATTCCCCAAACCTCCAAAACTGGAACCCAGTGCTAGGCTTGATGTGACCAGCCAATTGATCGGAGGGGGCCTCTCTGACCACCTGTCTAGCCCAAGATAGGGGCAAAGTGGAGTATTGCAAGTCATGAACTGCTCATACACCCGGTTCTATCCTTAAGCATAATGGATTGCCACCCACGGCCAACAAGTGGCATCATTGGTCAGAGGTGCAGCGGTGCATTCTAATGCCCCAAAGTTTGTTTACTACAATTCTGAAGACATCATAATTTAATTCTTTTTCATTTTAATTCTTTAATTTTTTTACTACACTGCTGAATGCATTGTTTTTTTGGTTTTTTTTTCATTTTAATTCATTTTCAAAAATATTTTATGTTTAAATTTTTCAAATTGACAAAAACTTGAATTCTGTCTTTTTCATTAGATTAAAGAAGAAAAAGTGATGTTATTTAAAAAAAATGTTTGTAATTTTAATACAAGAATTCCTTAGATATTCCCAATATGTTATTCTACTAAAAAAAATATTTTAATTTTTGAAAATAATTACTTAAAATATTGTCTGTCTATTAACAACAAAGTAAATATTATTATATTATTTTTTCATGATAAACTGATTATTTTATTTTATATTGTACAAGTTTAAAAAAACAACATTTAGATTAAGTGTTTGTCACAGTTGTCAATTTCTTGCTGTTGCTTGATTTTAATGTACTATTTCCCCTCTCTCACTGAAATGTCATCTTTTTACTCCTCCAGTGTAATGATGTGTCCAGGGCTTCCATTATTAATTTTTATTGAAATCCAATTAACCAGTCCTGTTTCTGAATATTGGCTTAACAAGTTTTATCTTGATTGGATCACTTGTGTAGGAACCAACTGATTATACACAGACATAAAGAAATTTCCATTTGTGTAGAAGATGAGATGTCATAACATTAACTAAAAAATCTTAAACAATCTTACTTTTATATATTGTATCATGATTATATAATAACTAGTATAGATTCCAGTAAATGTATAATGAACCAGTAATTTTCTCTAGGATCAGAATGTATTATCTGTGTGCTCCATCAGGAAACAGTGTTTCACCTCAGTACTTCAGCTTCGGATGAAATTGAAATATCTCTGCCTGTGGAAATCCTAAATTAAAAACTCAACGATGTAAAATATGCAGATGAGAAAAGTTATTATTTTGAAAAAATCTACAATGTAATACATTCTCACAAATAGAAACAAGATAAGAAAAAACAAATAAATAGGACAGGGAATTTATAAAACCTACAATCCTTTTGTTGCTTAGATATTGGTGGTTAAGTTTTCACAGATTTTAATTTGATTTTTAATAATTCTGCTTATTTCTGTCATTTAAGATTTTGAAATCATCATGGTCATTTTTCAAATATTAACTATATAAGTTATTATTTGAAAGATGATGATGATGATCTGAAAATCTTATTTTTCTCCAATCAGTGCCCCCTTTTAAGACTGATCTACTTTTAATAAAGCACCTGGCTTATTGCATGTTAATTAAAGATAAAGGATGTTAAAACATTTACAAATCATTTTAGCTTTAATTTGATTTTTCCTCAGAACAAGACATGAAAGATGAAATTGTTGGAGGATATTTGAACCTAATTTGCAACATCTTTTATGAAAAGAAAAAAAAAGAAGAAATATTTATTTTATATTTAATTTAAGCTTTAACCTTTCTGCAACCATGTTTTTCAATTTTTAATGGTTTCCACTGCAGTATTTTCCAGCAAAAAATGATTATTTAAAAAAATATTATTAAAGACCTTTAGATCACCATAAAATATTATCTAAATAATCAGTTTAGCTTTGTTGGTAGAGCATATGCCTAGGAACCCCAAGGTTCCTGGTTTGATACTTGCACCTTGCTCAGTGCAAGATCTGTATAAAAGAAGATAGACTCCCTCACTGTCCGGCTGATACCAACAATAAGCTACTCTATTTTATTTACTTACAGAGAAATAGCCACTGGAATGTCTGTTTGTTTATAATTTTGTTTTTCCTAGTGTGGCCTTATTTTTGCTACAATGTTGTTATTTGGGTGAATATGCCCATGTGTTTACTCTAAATATTGCATAGATGTTTTATTTCAAAACTTCTTTAAACAGTATAGATATTTAATTTTAGCCTATACTCCTTCCTGAAAAAGTTGAATAAATGTTAAATTTAGCTTCTACAAATTCTAAAAAGTCAGTGAGTACTATATCCATTTTTTTTTCCTTAAGAGTTTCACACTCCAATTTAGCAGTGCATGTTATGCAGAAATAATTATGATAGTTGCATACAGAATACTGAAAATATTTCTTGTATAAAATGAGTTAATTATCATTAATTAGGTTCATTAATATAGATCTAATTTTTATAATTTTTGTATTGAACTTATGATGTACAAAGAATTTTAAAATTTTTTATTTTGACATAAAAACAGGAGTTAAAAAACGTCAACATAGAATCTTTTCATACTCTGTTGAAGAAGAAACTCTTGTTTTCAGTTATTCATGTTTATTTTTGCAAATTGTACATGTATCTATAAATGATGGTGAGTAGGAGTTTTGAAAGATCAGAGGGTCACATGTCCATTGACAGACTCAAAATTACTCATGCTAACCACATAGATTCTACAATAACTAAGGAATCAATCTTTTTTGTAAGTGAGCCAAGAAACCAAGACATGCATTCATCAATTCTAGAATTGATTTAGTATCAAATATAATTTTCCTCGCTTTATATGCAGGAACACATCTAAACTGAAATGCCAAAAATTAGAGACAACAACCTAAATAATGTATACCTTTTCCTTTCACCTGAATAATTGCAGCTATGCAACATGTCATCAGTGGCGCCACTTTGTCTGACTGCACCTCCTTGCAATTTAAACAATTTTTTACCCTGCACAAAAGTAAAAGACTTTCATAGATTGCCTCTTTTTTTTTTAAAGGTATGTTTATAATGTCTTAGAATTTGTTTCGAATAGGTATCTACCCAACCTTTTCAACATGGATAAAATGTGACACAAGGCTGCAAGTATGGGGTATTCAGAATAGATTGAACTTGCTATTCAGTTGTAATGAATCTGCAAGACTATCTTGCTAACCATTATACCACAATGGGATGCTCTTTTTATTACCCAACCTGTTTGCCACAGGTAGGATGTGAAATGAGGTTGCAAATATAAGGCATTCACCAAGGATCAAACTTGATATTCAGTAGTCATGAATAAATGAGTCTAGCTTGCTAACCATTATACCATAATGAGATACCCAAAATTTGTGTCCTGAATATGGCAATAAACTGCATCTAGTGGTGAGGTTCCAGCTCTGGAGCTCTGTGGAGTGGCAAGTACCCCTTTGTTGCTATTAATCCCAGGTTCACTTTGATCTGGAGTAGTAGTAGCTGTCAAGCTCCCATCTATAGGACAGAGTGATATGTTGGAAAATTATTAGTATTGGTTAGAAACCATATAACTGTGTGAACAAAGAATTTAAAAAGTGATTGCAATAAACCATTAGGAATATAGTCATAATTATAATCAAACATCATTAAATGCATCAAATATTGGTATTAAATAACCCATAAGGAGTTATGCCATTAAAAACTAAACCAAACTTGGAAGAATTTCATTTTACTGTATTGAATATTGTTATTCATAAGAAGAATGATTGAAGAAAAACCTGATACAAAAATTTTCTGTGTTTGTGTAAAAAAATAAAATGGAGAATTTTGTATCTGAAAAGTTTTTTGCTGTGTAAACTGATATTTACATGTAATAATTTGCTTAAAGACAAATTCTTGGGGTGAATTAAACCTCAATTAAAAAAGCTACAAAATATCAGCAACTTAATTTTGTTAAAATGTTTTGTACTTATTTTGTTTATGAACAAATTCATTTATAAGTAGGGTACTTTGTAAGGGAACTATTTTTTAATAATTGTGATTTTACCCTTCTGTTTAGATATTCTTTTTAATGATTAAAAATCAAATCAACATATTTTTTACTTTAGTATTATTTGGATTATTCAAAATGTTGTCCTCATCTTCATTATTATCTGTACAGATAACAATGAAGATGAGGACAACAGTCCGAATAATCCAAATAATACTAATTATCAAGCCTCATCTCAAAAATTCTGAGAAATAGTATTTTTTACTTTATCAATTGAAAAGTGAAGGTTTCCGAATTTTTTTTGATAAAGTCAATTTGTAATTTATTTTAGATTAAGACATGTTTTTGTAGGGTGCAGCTTCCAAGATTTGTTCAAAACAGCACAAATTATCTTTGTGTAGTTCTCTCATATTTTCTCTGGGCGTTTTGTTAAAGTTCAAGTCAAGTGGTGCAACCATACAGTAGTACTGGCACAACTACAGCTCAGAAGAATTTCTATTTTACTTTATCAGAGAGATAATGGTCATTGACCTGTCGAAAGCAGTTCATTCTTTATCTAAATTTTCACTAAATTTTCCTCATTTCTGTAGGTTATTCTTATTTTCTCTGCTTGTGTAACTATACAGACAAAGAAAGAAAATAAATCTCTGGAATTGGTTTAGAGTGTCTCATATAAAGCCTTCACCCTCGCCTAAAGTACAGAAAGTAGTAATTTGAAAGCAACAAAGATGAGGACAATCCAAAAATAAATGTAATACCAAAAAAGAGAGATGGCTTTTAAGTCTAATTTAGTTATTCTCTCTTTAACTACAGACATTATAAGTTTTATATTACTCATGGTAAACATAATTGAACTCTCTTTGGGATAATATCTTTTTTAAAATAATTTTTATGAGGAATGCAGCTTTCCTTTACTTACGACTATTTATACCAAAAGTGTATACCATTCTTAATAGAAACATTGTTGGATCACTTTGATTTTTCATTCTTCTCTTTAGAAGTAAGATAGAACAATCTGTCTATATGTTTGTAAGGCACTATAAAAAAGGAACTTATTAAAAAAAAATTTCATGTTAGAAAACTAGTCAAGCTGGCAGGAAAGGGAGAATTAATTATACTAACAACTTGTTTTTATTATTTAATACTAGAAAAGAATGAACCCTAAATGTTCCTGTTCTGTTTAACTGCTGACAATTTTAACATTAGTGGTTTATGATAGAGTACAAGGAGAAAGAGTGAAGGTTGTGTTAGTTTACAACTATTCAAAATATGTAAATATAAATATACAATGAACCTCAAATATAAAATAACCCTAGATGGTTTGACATGCCATTAAAATCAATCATCTCTGCTTCATCTAAATTTCTGGGATGTGTTATTCTTTATAATATTTACACATCTCAGATTCTTGTTCTAACGTTGGTTATTATGTTCACATTTCAGCCAGTGTACTCTTTAGGCTTTTTCAGGTGTTATTCATCTAATGTTATTCTGTTGGAATATTTTGTATATAAGGTGTGATGCAATACACCACTTACATTTATTGAATAAGCGAGGTCATGTGGTTTAAACCTCAGCCAATCAACAGCCTGAATACGTGGCTGGTTAACTACTTAATTGCTGATACTGAGAGATGTCCATTTGCAATCATTCTCTGCAAGACAGAGGAGCACCAAGGAACAACCAAAGGATTCTTTAGTAAGGATCGTGCTCTGCTTGACACAAAGGATCTCCACTGAACAGGTGCTCTTGCTTGAAGCCTAAAGAATGGTCACAAAAATTGTAACATATTCTGAATATTCAACCAAATCATGTATGCATTTCCTTTTCTTTTTACATGCTCAGAATCAGAATCGCAGTTTGTTCAATAGTCGTAGAATATAAAAAAGAACGTATATCAGTCTTTGCATATATATCTGTTGGTCTGGTTAGATACCTATTTATCTATCTCAACCATTTATATAAATTTATCTGTCTTCTTTACCAATGTATTTAAATACTTTCACATTTCATCCTTTCTATCTATCATGACCTGTTCATACCTCTCTACCTCTTCCAGCCTATTTAAATACTTTTCCATTTATTCTTTTCCCATCTATCTTTTTATCTCAGTCCATTCACATCTATCTCCTTTTGCAATATATCTAAATACTTTCCCATTTCATTCTTTTCCTATCTGTCTATCAACCCCAGTCTGTTCATATCTATCTTTAACCTTGTGAGAGAAAGATGGAAAGATAATGGGTTCTTGGCAGAAGGTTTTAACCTCTACTGACATACCACCAACTGTCATTATGGGAAAACATAATAGAATAGGAGGAGATATTACTTCATGAGTGACCCTTGTATAAAAATGTGACTAGACACTGAGCTTAATAGCCACAAAGTGAGTTTATATATATAAAACTACTTAGACTTTCTGATGTAACAATAGTTGTTTTTGCATAAGAGAAACTAAGATAAACAAGTAAAGCATGTTGAGATCTCTTAACAAATGCCTTCAGATATGAAACTCTGATGCAAAAAAAACTTTTTATATAAATGTACAAAGATAATAACAAATGACAGCAGCCATTGTAGAAAAGTTTCTCCAGTGGTTCGTATAATTTCCAGTTTTCTTGATTCTTCCTGGAATTTCTTTTATAAATGTGTTTATTAATATAGGCAATCAAATTTACCTGCATAATGGTGAGTGACAGAAGCAAAAGTAAAATGACAATTTGATATGGTTTTTATTAACTCCCCTTTTTCTTCTTCATTCTTTTGCAATTATGAAAGCAATTTCTGCACTTGTAAACAAGACTTTCTTTGCATAATGCTGACTGAAGTTAATGAACACTGACAGTTCAACAAGTTTTTCAGCATTTTTCATGATATTTTCAATCTTTTCTTTTTATTTCTTTTTGCAGACCAAACAAGCGGTGAAGAGGCTTTACTGCAGTTGCAAGTTATAATCATAGTTTCATCAAATGCTAATATCATTTATGAAGTTTGAACTGCTTTTCTTCTCTGAGAGTTCTGTCCAAATATATGGATGTTAACTGAAATAGAATGGTTTGCAGTTGTTTTCCAACTTTCCAAAAATGAAAAATATCATTCAAAATTTAGAATTTAGGTTTAGGGATCAATAATGCTGACAAATGAAATGAATAAATAATTTTGGCATATATGGAGGCGCTTGATGTGTAACAGTTATTGTTGTAAGGAATGGAAACAAATCCTGGACGAGACTGTTTGCATACACATAGTGCTAATACTCTTAGGAAAGGTATGAATATAACTATTACCCCAGCTATGTGTAAATAGTAGGGCAGACTAGGCTCTTTATCCTTGGTATGACAACCCATCTAGGAGAAGGAAAACTTTAAGTTCAAAATTATTAAACTCTGCTCCAAATTTTTTTTAACCTACTCATGGGAGGGGTCAGGTAAATGCATCTAAAATCCTTTATTTTTTCAGTTTATATATTGTAGCCTTTTTAAATATCTGAGATTTCCATGGGCGCAGCTTATGCACTCTGAACTTAGGCAGATTTTTTGAAGAGCAGCATGCACTTAGAATGTAGATAGTGTGCTCAGATGGTGCACTTGGATAAATAATAATAAGTAATAATATTACATAAATAATTGTAAAATATATATATATATATATATATATATAATAACAATTTATTAAAAACATTTTTTTTACCGTCGTTTGTGTCTATTCTTTTGTTCATATATATATATATATATGTGTGTGTGTGTGTGTGTTGAAAAATAAATAAATAAAGGAAAGAAAATGTTGAATGAATAGAAATGTTTAATGAAATGCCGACAAATTTTATCCATTCAACATTTTATTTATTTATTCATTTTTTCAACATATTGTCAGATTCACTTCCATTTTTTCAACTTACACACACACACACAAACACACACACACATATATATATAAGGTTTGGCTGACCATGAAATGTCACCAAATGAGATTTTATTTTTTGGTCAACACATTTCTTTCATTGGTGTTGCAGTGTTTGGATCTCATTGGTAGAAAAAGTCATCAACAGCAGATATGTGATGTTATCATATGAACTTTAAAGTCCACATTTTTGTATATATATATATATATATATATATATATATAATATAGTGGATACACTGTTATCAATGACTGAAGGTTGTCTAAGCATATTTGTCATATCTGGTTGACACAACATACCACTAACATTATTAGTTGATAACATTTTATTGCCTGAACGAACTCATAATGAATATAAAAATGACAAGAAACAAGAAACAATACATAAAGAGTATACATAGAGAAAAATCCTAATGTTATTGAAGGAGTATTTAAAGTACATATAAAAGTACATATAAGAGAAATAGAAGTTTTGAATAAAGACTTACATATTTAAGCAATGCTATCATGTGTGATGCTACACAAGGTTGTTTGGGGCACAAAAGTTCCTGTCTGATGCAGATAGGAAGGTCTGTTTCAAGACATGATCAAGGTCAAGGGGGAATTTGACTTTGGCATTCCCTTGTTTTAAACGGAACTTTGACCATGTCACCTCATTGCCATTAGCAGACATGGAAGGTAATGACCTTTTCTCTCACCTAACACCAAATAGTAGAACTGTTCTGAGGCAAGGAATGTAACCTATATATATATATATATATATATATATATATATATATATTATAAAGATAAAAGCTGACTATGATGGTTTAAAGTTTTCCTTTTGCCAGTAGAATTTCCAGTCATTGCAACGATGACATCAGACAGTCTGAGATCAAGTGATTTCAATAAGAACCTGGGTTAATCATAATCTAGTTCATGACAGACATTGAATCTTTATAGTTTTTTTATTCTTTTTTTTATCATATTAGTGATTCTCTTCTTGTTGTCTCATTTTTTTGTCCATCAGACATTTTTCTTCTATTTTTTAAATTCTGGATGACTTTTACACATAATGCAATATTTGGCAACTGTACTAAAACTCTCACGCTTCTACTTCATTTTATTTATTTATTTTACAATTCGTTTTATTTTTTTATAATAATTGATGTCTGTGTCACCGAAAATTACATTTTAGACAGAATACGGAATATTGCATCAAAAATTAGGTTGACCTATGTTCTTTAGGTCGTTTTTGGACAAGAATTATTTGACTGAACACATATCTAAATGACACTTCAAAATAAATAATCTTCTACCATTTATTCTCTTTCTTTCTCCTCTTTAAGTTTTCTCTTTCCTCTTTCTTCCTTTCAGTTTGATTTTTTTTTCTGTACTCGTGGACCTGCTCAAGTAGTTTCTTAAAATAGAAATGGATTTCTTTTTGGGCACTTTGATTAACTGAACTTAATGTTAGTAGAAAGTAGAAAAAATATCAATATTTGTATCAGAATAGAAATTTTTTCTACTGGAAGTTAATTTTTTTTCTTTAAAAAATGTGGATTTGTTTATAGTCTGTGGTCCCTTCATTCCTATATCAGAGATTAAGATTTATTTTTTTTAAATCCGATAAATCCAATCAGCAAAATCCCATAGTGCTGAAGACAGCTCAGAAAATAGTAGTCCTCTTTTTTTTTCCTTTTATCTTTTTTCCATTTCATTTCTTCTTAATGTATCTTAATCTATTGCCATCAATTCCATATAGCTTTAATGCACTTTTGTTAAGATTTGGTATCCAAAGTAATTTTTGATTTTATTGATTCATTTTTAGAACAGAAGCTAATTTTATATTACCTGTTTGGCATATTGTTACATCTAATATCTCTAACTCATTGTGATTTTGTCTGTAGGATTTAAGAGTCATTAAACAAATATGTCAAAACTCTCACTCTCTCTAATGATTACATATATCAGGGCACAATAAATGCTAAAATCCTATATAAGAAGTCAGCAGATGCTGCAATTTCTATTGTACATTTAACATGTGAACAACAATAACTAATATAATAATATCCCACTTTACGTTATTTTGGCCGATTTCAAATATGCTTTTATGCTACTTTTCTAGACTAAATTTAAATTCAGAGAATATCATTATTTCAACGGTATGTCGCCATCAAAATTAGGACATGAAATATATTTTTCCTTAAAAATATATAAATAAATAAATAAAATACATAAAAATTCACAATAAAACATAAAAGATACTAAAAAGAATGTAAAATACAATACAAACACATTAAGAATGTATATACAATAAAATGAAATATTTACATTAAAAAATTGTAAAGAAAATTCTTCTAAAATGTGTTCTTAGTGTTCTAGCAAGAGTTATATTCTTTCACAAGTTATTTACACTAGTTTTATGGTGTCTGTTCTCAATTTAAGGTATTTTAAGGCATTTTGCTCAGTTTATGTAAAAAACAAAAAACAAACAAACACAAAAACAGCTTACATCACAGCTTTTGGAACCAGTTAATGACTTGGATTTGACTATAACAACATGCCTATTCATTATTTACTGTGAAACTTTCAAAGATTCTTCTAGTTTGGTTGTTTAGTCTTTTGTTCTGGCAGTTTCCAATTTTAAAAGTGTTGGCAGGGTGGGGGTGTTTTATATACAAAATATTGGTTTTCATATATGTCAAGGAGAAAGAATAAAATATTTGACAAAGTTCAAAGTTAAGTAGCAAATATTAATAAACATTTATCAAAAACAATATTCGTTCAATATTCTAAAGTTTAATATATTCAACAATCAAAGAATACTTATTCTTAAGCCTGAAACATTAAGACTGAGAAAAAAAGTTTTCTTAAACCTTTTTGTTCTGTAAGAGACAAAGAAACACCATCCAAATATGACCACTTCTTGGAGTGAGAGGAAAGATAAAATGGGACCCAGATTAAGAGAGCTTGGGGCTTCTATAAGAATCACAAGTAGTGGTAGATAATATGGTGTCTGTTAGTTATGCTAGGATACTTGTCAACATGTCTACAATTTTTTGCTTTACTTTAATTTTATTTTTCTAATATTAGTTTTGCTTACATTCTACAATTCTGTATAACTTTAAGTATACCACTGTAAATAGAAGGCATCGAAATCCTTATCTAAATTAAAAAAAAAAACTGCAGATTTTCCTTGGTTTGCATTGTAATTTCATACAAATCTTAAATCTACTACAAATCAACTACATTATAAAAACTAAAATGTCTTGTTCATTTGAAATAATGAAGAGTATGTTTTCATTTCTTCTTTGTATGCATTCTGAGAATAAATAATAGATATTTTAATGATTTATAGAACTAAAAATTAGATAGTTTGCTGATCATTTGAAAAAAATAATCTCATTAAAATTTGTAAAAGGTGTAGCTCAGTCACTTGATCATCCTCCTCAAAACCATAAAGTTTTGGAATCAATACCAGCTCTCACCAACAGCATTAATTAGTAGCACAACATAGATCTGTGTGTGTGGGGGATGCTGATAGGTAATGAGAGAGAGAGAGAGAGAGAGAGAGAGAGAGAGAGAGAGAGAGAGAGAGAGAGGAGAGAGAATGGAGCCATTAGGTTACCATGGAAAGTTTTTCAGGATGAATAATGGGAATACTGTATCTTCATGTAGAATCCCATTAAAGTTCTGTAAATTAAGTGATTTTGAGATATCAAACATCAATGTAAAACAAGTATTAACTAAGTTTGTATAAAAATTACTGTTCTTGCAACAGTCTTTTGGCAAAAGAGCCATGTCTACGGATACCGAAACATTTTATTCCTCTTAAAAAAATGAATGCGTAGCAGTTGAAAAATATGTACACTTCTTTCATATATGTACAATTTTATTTTTGATTTTAGAGTTTCAATGCTATAACATTTGATTATGAATAATACATAATATCTGTTTTGATTCTATAATGTTACACTATGAATGATAAAATAAAATCCTAATATCTTTGGTTTAGAAGAAAATTAGAAAATCAACTTTTAATCAAAGAAATTGGTAGGTGTATACTTATTCATAGGCAATACTGTACATTATAATTTAAGTAATACTTAAGAGATTTATCAATTTCAACATTTTTGTTTTTTCTGGGTGACCCTTTTTATACCTCCACATTGAAGAACCCAGTAATGTTTAATTAAATATGAATAATCATTTTAGTAAAACAAATCTGTACATTTGATAACATCATTTTCCTCATGATGAGCAAAGAATAATGTTAAAACTTTCCTGTGGGTCAAGTAAATAAGCATAGTAACTTTGGTAACTCTATATCTATTGGTTGTCTTTTAAAAGACTGACAAATACAATCTTCCAATTGATTTATTGATATAGATCAGTCACTATACATTTTCAAAGTAAAAATCATTGGCAATATATTTCCTATTTTGTACATCAAACTATTTATCCATCTATAGATAACAGACAAATAAACTCTTTCTAAAAATAACAATACAGATCAGTTGCAATGAATTTTCATAGTAAAATTTATTGGCAATATATATATATTATATATATATATATATATATATACATACATACATTGCATTGCTTCTCTCAATGGGATTTTCCCTATTATTGTTTACCCTCTTGATATTTTCTTTATTTGATTGGATGAGATGAAATATAGTTCTTTCTTTGTTCAGAAGAGAGCCATTCACTTGAGCCACTTATTTCAGCAAGTCAAGGCCAAAACAAACAACTTTTCTGTTTTTCAAAAACGTTTCTGAGGTTCTTGACATACGATCAGACTAAACAGGCATCGAAAGCTTTTATCAGTTTCCACTCCTCATCCATCCTCAGGAACTTCGACTTTATAATGGACAAACCACTTCTGTGAAATTCTCATAAAAAAACAAATTCTGATTCTGAAAAAGCAGCCACAGAAACGTTGCATCTTGCCCATTCTGTAATGGTCTTCAACAATTTCATCATTACTTCATAACTTGTACAATCATTGGAATCCATCAGTAGACCATTCACTGATATGAAATGACTTTTAGTATTGCTCCTCAAAAGAAAGTGAAATACCAACATTTCAAGAAGAAATGAGGAACACTTATATACTTATATCAATCTATCTTGCTGCCCATTATATATATAGTACTATCTCTGTCCCATAAAAGTTGTTACATTTGTATATATATTTCATACATTAAATATAACAACTATTATAGGATGGTCCATGTACCAAGCAAAGTTAACTAAATAGCAAAAACTATTTCAGGATAGATATCTCATGTAATATGATGGTTACTGAGCTGGGCTTGCAGACCATTGTTAGTGAATTCTATTCTCATTAGAGGCTCCATACTCCTGGCCTTGTGCTATATTAAGCTCAGCTCAATAAAAATGATAGAATTATCTATGTATGAATCAGAACGTGGTATCTGTTCACTTTGTACTTATGTCCTTGGGAAAGGTCTGAATCCATTTCTGCTTCCATTCACTATAGATCAAATAGTTGGGCAAAATTTTCTAATATCATTTATATGACCCTATTTGCTTCTTGTTTGTGTTTTCTTGCATTTTCCTCACCTTTTTGGAAAATCATCACAACAGCTTTTAAAAAAGTGTTAATAAGCTTTAAGGAAAGTAAAAAAATTGTGTAGTATATGAGCAGAGATGTGTTTTATAAGACAAACAGATTAGTAGTATCTTAATGATTTAATAATTAAGTATGTTTAGAAGTATTATAATAATGATGTGATAAGTATATATAATATATATATATATAATATATATATATATATATATATATATGAGGAAAAAGGGGTTGGAATGAATCCGACAGAATGAGATAGAATATGAGGAATGAAAGAACAAAACTCAGAAGAAGCCAAGTTCAATACTCCAGTGAAATATACTACACATTTTTGTCTGAGTTTTGTTCTTTCATTCCTTATATTTACCTCATATATATATATATATATATATATATATATATATAATATATAATATATCATCAGGTCATGGTGAAAGCACAGATTCTCATGACTCACTCTTATTACCCATCCCTATCAGTCTTTACCTGGCATCCAGAATCAGTATAGAGCCTACATACAGCTGCTTTTTTGTGGGGTGCTCTTTCTAATATCTGTTTAAGACAGCACACAGCATCCTTGCGCAGTTCCTATCTAGCTTTTTCTCAAAGTATTTTGTTAGTCCAAGTGATATAGCCATACACTAGCTTTGACATGGCTACAGTTTAGAAGAATCTTTGTTTTATATTATCAGAGATCAGATATATATATATATATATATATATATATATATATATATATATTTTTAATGGGGACCAAACAGTTCAGTTAAAGATATGAACCATTAGACTACCCACACTGTAGACTGATTTATAGTGATAAAGGCTTCTGTAAGACAAGCCACGCCTTTTGGATGAGCTGGCAATAGAAAGATAGAGAAATGGATTAGTAAAAATTGACAAGGAATGAGATTATGTGCAAAATAAAAGCTTCTTTCACATTGAGCCATACATTTATACAGACACAGATTAGCAATAAAAGTTTCAAAGAATTGATATTTGAATACAAGGATTTTCAATGAGGAATATTTACCAAATAAAATAGTCTAAAAGCAAATGATAATTTTTGAAAAAAACAGGTTATATATATAAGTCTAGTGACATCCACTGATATATGTAGACACTTTGCTTGAAGTTGAATCAATCTGTACTAAGTCAGTCATTTGGGGATGTTTTTCAGACAGATGAATGATACAGTCATTGCTGCAAGTGCTTTATTTTTCTGTAACAGTCTGAATGTCCAACCTTGAGTGAATCAAAGAGATGAAGTGAACTAGTAAAGAAGAATGATGGTGAATGTATCAAGCCAAAAGCAATGGTACAAACAAGACATGAACTTTACTTGCTGATTGTTGAATAAAAATTAGTTTTTGTATTGCTCTATGAAATATTTCAGCTGCTGTTGGCATCCCTTAGGCAAAAAGAAAACATTGTAAAGAGCAAGAACAAGATGTATATAAAAAAAGTGAATGCATACATACATATATATATATATCTTAACCTGTCACAGATCTTTGTTATATATATATATATATATATATATATATATATTTATATATATATATCTTACAGATCTTTGTTATATATATATGTATATATAAACGCATACACATTTAAGCATATATGAATGCATATAGACATGCACATATCTACATATATAGAAATATAGAAACATATTTTCATGTTGCATACTTTGGTCTACTATAAAAATATCATATGACAGCATCTGAGGAAACTAGATTATTCACCATCATTCTTTGTGCGTATATATATATATATATATATATATATATATAATTTAGAATAGCATAGACACATAGTTCACAGCATTTGGCGACTGTCAGTTTCTTACCTATGCAATCATCAGACATGGATCTAACTAAATTATCCTAATTTAAATGTACATGCTCTATCACTAATATTGAGCACTCTTTATTTATAGATATAGCAAACTATATTATATATATATATATATATATTTATTTATTTATTTGGTCTCTCCCAATGATCTCAACATATGAGGGCCCAACAGTAAAGTTCAAGATGTGAGTGGTGAAGGCTTGTGTGGGATCAACCATAATTTAGGATGAACTGATAAAAGGAGAATGGTGCCTAAATATGCCACAGTTTTTCTTGAACCTCAGCTTTCAATTCAGAATTTATGCTTCTCTTAGACCAAAGCTAAGGTAGTCAGTCTGGAGGAAGAAAATAAGGATCTATGCCTTCCCTAAGGGCATTAGTCTAAAGTGAAATACAAAGACTTCTCCAGAAAGTTGGCTCGTCAAGTCCATTTCCTTACAATGATATTTGTTACAACATGTGCCTTTCCTGCATATTCATAGATAAATAATTGCACTTACTGCACTTACTTCTATGACTCTCTCTCTCTCTCTCTCTCTCTCTCACCGCCTATCACTCCTGGCAAGTCCTCAGCACAGCATCCAGTGTTTGTACTGAGTTGATAAAATATTTTTGCTAGTTGGCCAACACTGGTGTGTCCATAGGAGAACATCACTCATGAGTTTATCCTTATTTATCCAAAATTGTCCAGCATGTATTTTCATTTTCTTGGATGGTTTGTTTTTTAGACTTAATTAGTAAGTCTTTTCTAACAGTGATTTTTTTCACATTTGTCCAGATCAAATTACATTCCTATGTCATCATTAGATCTTTATTACCATTTGCATATATATATATATATATATGCAACGCTCTTCTATATATAAGGAATGGAGCACTCTATGACGGCCTTTACATACAAAGCGATGTGTGTATCAAAACAGTTAAAATCCCTTCCCATTCTGTAAGTGATGACAGCCTAATGGTTAATGGACAGACACCCAATCGATAGGATTTCAATTCCGGCTGTAGGTAGCTTACAAAATGTCTAGCCGCACTGAAGAGACTTGATAAGTCGAAACATGTGTCTGTGGATGACCCTATATATATATATATATATATATATATTATATATATATATAATGTCATGATAGGTACATAGCTTAAGACAGGTAAGGACTTAGATGGTAGATTTTAATGTTCATAATAAACAAAAGTCTTCAGCACCATTTTGTTCTTTTCTAGGGAAGCTGTCCTGTGGCTTATACAGTTTCAACAAAAACCTGTGGTCAATTAGCACTGCCTTAAAAACAAACACAGCGTGGGATTGTGGTCATTTAGTAGGCAAAACTAGATGAGCTGTGGATGATATTGCTACAATTGCATGTAGCATAATGGCGTGCCCCACCCAGGAACACCATATTTGTGGCCTTGTGCCAGACACAGAGAAACCTTAATAGGATGTAGCACAATTCTCAGACCTTACGGAAGTGGGCAAGCAAGAGGGTAATTGTAAAACTCGTTATCACCTTGAGTCTATTCGTAGCCAGTAAGTCTGGGATTTTGCTATTAAAATTTATTTTAATCGGTTTGTCAGAAGAAAGGATGGTTGACCCGTTGACCTCTTAATGGACGCGTGCAATTTGGTAGAACAGTTAGAACCTTCGAAAGATTCTACGACGTTCTAGAAAATTCCCCACCCATTTCTATATAATGAGGGAACCTTAGATTTTGCGATAGTTGAGTTGGCCTGGGGCAGTGCGGTTGATCGGGGTTGGGCTACAGAATCTGCCGAGGATAGTTGGGTTGGCAGAATTTGCCAAGTTAGTGAGGTCCGGGAATCGAGACATGGTGTCGCTGATGAGTGAAGCCTGATAATTGGTGCTGACAGTAGGAATGTTACTAAAAACTTAAGGAAACCGACCCTCTCTCTCTCTCAATAACTTGCATTAGGAAAATAAATTGATGAAAAGCAAGAAGTACTGTCCTCATCTTTATTTTACTATGCCAAAGAAATACTATGAGATTTCTTATGAATGAGATTCCCCTGCCCGAAGATACCCCATGGAGATAGAAAGTTAATTGACCGTAACGAAGAACCACTTGTCTTGTAAGGTGATACCCTTCCCTGACCACGCGAAGAAGTGTGGAAGAATTTGCTGAATAGAAACAGTGACTACTAGATAAACAAGACAACGTGCCAACCCCTGATACACAACTGTACAAGGCCTAATAGTACCGTGTGTTTTGAAGATGGGGTCGGCCCACAACATAACATCACGTATACTATACGATTCAGCGTTGTGAAAAGGCGCTACGTTACATGCACATTATATAAATACATGTGTATATTTATATCATGAGACTTTTCACACATGAAAGCACATGTTCAGTCTTTTATAATTGTATGCATCAGTCTATTCAGATTCATCCTATAAAGCTGACTTCAGAGACATAAATTGATATTTTCCAAAAGTAGAGACAATGTAGATATACAGTTACATATGATTACTTGAGTTTTCTTTTATCCCTGTGAGATATGAACCGAACTGTAACTCTTAATTCTTGTTAACCCTTTTCCTCAAGGAAAGAAAGATCAAAGTTCAACTTAAATTCCATAAAGTACAAAGTTTTGGTAACTTATTTATCAGTTCTGAAAAATCATGTTCTTTCAACAATGCCAGAGGAAAATGATTATCAAATAATGAAATTTCGTTTTTATTGTATAAAAATTCATTTACGTCTTAAAATGATAATGATGTATTCTTGAAATACCACTGCCTGGAGTCTTTTGCAATTTGGAATTGGAAACTGGATTTGAGTTCTAAAGAGAAAGCATAAAAATAAGATGGCAATGAGAAAAAATTGAATACATCCACTCTGTTTAATAACCTTTGTTGGAATTCCTGATGCACACAATACACTTGACAAAATAATTGTTGATGTTCCAGATGAATTACACTATGTAAACGAAGTGAAAAGAAAATACTTTTTATTCATTTTTTTAATTAATTAATGGCAGCTTAATTAGTTCATTATTGGTACAGATTTTAAAGATCTTGAAAAGATTAATCTTCTATGTTTCTTTTTTAGTCTCTAAGTAGTATTTTAGTCTCTTGTAGTGTTATTGAGTTGTTTGGTGATAGGAAAGATATCTAGTTGAGTTCCAAGGACCAATATTAACATTAATATATTCGTGACATGGAAGGGAAATAAGATAAGCTCATTTACACATACAGAAAAATTTAATATATATATAAATTACATACAAGTTATATTGAAGGAATATACAAACATGTTCCTACTGATAGAATATGCACATATTGTTCTATGAACAAACAGTATGTGAAAAAGGGGTACAATAATGGAAAAAGTCTTAATTCAAACCAGGTTTACTCTGCTTATAAATTGATCTTGTGTAACATCCTGCATGTGGCAGAGGGGTTGGTTAAATACTTACTTCAAGTAGGTGATGAAGGAGGGAGATGTTAAAACTTTTGGACACTTACAGATGTTGAGAGACAGTCAGCTGACAGTATTCTAAAAAAACTTTGTGAACAGTTAACTGAGTGAAAATTTTAGAATAAGCCATTCTAAGCACATGTTGTAAAGACAGAAATTGAAAGAATCGTTATATTACTTTGTAATTAGATGTAAACTATAATTAAAAATATGTTCAGTTACAGAAGATTAACAACACAAAAAAATGATATAGCTGATCATATTTTCTTATTGGATTTTCAGAAAGAACTTCTGAGGAAAGATGATAATCAGACACTTGCAGATGTACAAACCAAAAGCAACAAAAATCTTCTAATTCACATGTAAAACAGCTTAAGTCTATGCACATTGCATAATAATTTCAACACAGTCATACAAGACAGTACAACAACAACTTTAAAAGAAAGCATACATTTTGTTCCACTTGTGCTGCACATAGAAAAGACAACATCTGGTTTATGTTTTGTTTATCAACAGGATTAAGTGGAAGTTAACATGGTCAATGTTACAATCACAACATTAACACGAGACCCTTCTCTGACATGCATGAGAGAGAAAGAGAGAGAGTAGAGTAGAGATTTTCCAGAATTTTTAGATTTTCTTACTTTTCTTACAAAATTGGAAAGTTAGCACAATTAATTCTTTGAGAATCTTAAGACTGAGATTAGTTTGCACTTAACGCTTATAGGGGAGGATCAAAGTGTAGTATCTGTTCCAGATTCTATGCTTTGAGACTTGCCTTCTGTACCCGGCCTTGGCTGGGGGTCCAGTGTGCTTCGGCTCTGGACCGGTAAAGTACAATTAATAGCATCGATCCAAGGGGGCATGCCCCCCAGATCCTTGCAATTTTTATGTGCCCACGTAAAAACGAGACCTTGTGTCCAGCCCTCATAAGTGGGATGAGCAGGCAAATACCCTTACCTTCTATACCCGGCCTCGGCTGGGGGACCAGTGTGCTTCGGCCTCTGGACCGGTAAAGTACAATTAATAGCATCGATCCAGGGGGACCATCCCCCCAGATCGATGCAATTTTTATGTGCCCACGTAAAAACGAGACCTTGTGTCCAGCCCTCATAAGTGGGATGAGCAGGCAAATACCCTTATAGGGGAGGATCAAAGTGTAGTATCTGTTCCAGATTCTATGCTTTGACACTTGCCTTCTGTACCCGGCCTCGGCTGGGGGTCCAGTGCAGTTGATAGCATCGATCCAGGGGGGCTATGCCCCGCAGATCCTTGCAATTTTTATGTGCCCACGTAAAAACGAGACCTTGTGTCCAGCCCTCATAAGTGGGATGAGCAGGCAAATACCCTTTTATACCTCGGCTGGGGGTCCCGTGTGCTTCGGTCTCTGGACCGGTAGAGTACAATTATTAGCGTCGTTCCCAGGGGGCCATCCCCCCAGGCAATACCTGTCCCCTTGGGGGCAGGGCTGGGTTTATTGCCCAGCGCCTGAGGCGCCCCTCTTGAGGGGGAATGCCAAGGGAATCGAAATAGTATATAATTTCAATTATT
Organism: Doryteuthis pealeii; assembly: GCA_023376005.1. Classification (NCBI taxonomy): domain Eukaryota; kingdom Metazoa; phylum Mollusca; class Cephalopoda; order Myopsida; family Loliginidae; genus Doryteuthis; species Doryteuthis pealeii. The sequence continues at coordinate 75,627,182 of CM042150.1, forward strand.
CAAATAATAATAATAATCCTTAATACACAATAGTAGCTTCAACTAATTATTCTTAATACACATAATTTGCACAGTTATATTTAAACTGATCTATTTGATAGATGGGACCCTCACAGTTTTTATCTCTGTGAATCAGAGTGGACCTCGGAGTAATGGCAATGAAGGCATACTCCATACTCTCAGAGCTCTAGTACTGGAGCCTCACCACTGGATTCAGTTTAATGTCATTCACATAACACCCAGAGGATGCAGTCAGTGTATTCTAAGCTCCTCAGACAGGAACATAAAAGGATGGAATTTCTGTGATCTCCATGGTTGTCAAAATCGAATAGCTTTATGGAAAGACAGATTTAAACCATCACAAAATACTACTTAAGACAAAGTGGGAACAGAACTTAATCTGGCAATTTTATGTCTACAAACAACATCAACCACAGCCTACCAAGTGCACTTGAAAAGCTTAAGAATAAACTTATCATATATGATGGGCACTATGCTAGTGATGAAATAAAGGCTACCATATTCTTATTATTAAAACGCTATATAACCAAGAATAAAAAAAAAAAAACAAGTACTAAAAAGACACCAAAAAGTGTAAGATTTCTTTTTGATTTTAATGACCATATAATAATGAACAATATGTTTATAGCAACTCCTTAATGAAGTCCACCATGGCATGGGGCTTAAAATACATCAACTGCATCCTCTTTAGAGGGCAAAGACCCCATCCCAAAGGGGAGTCCTTGGTGTGGCTCAAAACTGCATATTGGGGATGTGACTCCTGTTAAGAAGCTCTGGGAAGTATGAAATACCTTTTTTTTGTGGTTACTCCCATTTTCGCTCTGAGCCACATTTGTAGTACCTATTAGAGTCCTATATATGGTTCCAATAGATTTGAAAATTATTTGTATTAAATAGGAATAATTGATAGCATGTGTGTACAAAGAAACTATACAAAAATGTAAATATAAACCTACAATGTATACAATTATCTAACATCTAGGCATAACATAACCCTAGACAGATTGACATGCCTTTAAAATCAATCAACCAACAAAAAAAGATACCACAACAAATGGCACATGAAATGTTTGGTACCAAAATCTTATTTCCTTGATCTTCTAAGAGATGAGAATTCTAATATGAAAGACTGAAGCAGCCACAGTTAAATATGTTTGTTTCAAGGATCCTGTCACCTTAGTGTACCAACAACCATCTCATGCACAACAAACACAATGTCATGAAAGCAACATTGGTGAGAGTCCCCATGATGGTAACTAACCTGCTGGGCTGCAACATTGTAGTGAATGAATTTGAACTCCAGTCATGCTATTATGTTTACTTTTAGTACTAATGCTCTTGGAAAAGATAGGAACCCCTCATTCCTCCAGTTATAAGTTAAATGGGACAATTACAGTTCTTTTACAAGGAGGGCTTTGGTATTAAATAACCTACAGTTTGATATGCCATTAGACAAAGAAACCAAATCAAAACCAAGAAACTGACTGTCAAACTACACATACATTTATCAGCATAGGAAATTGAATTGGTGATCTAAGACTGTTTGCATTTCACTTTCCACTAATACCCCTGGGAAAGGTATGTTCTTTCTCTAATCAGTTATTTTGGGCAACCAGTCTAGGAAAAGGAAAACTCTAAATTAAAATCAGCTTTACTCTTTTTAAAAGTTGACCTTGTGATTGCAGAGAGGTTGTATAAATACATATATTCATACCAAATGATATACCTAAACACAATAACATAATGTTCAAGATAAGAAAACTCTACTACATGAACTAGAAGTGGGTGTGAATTACACAAGCTTCTCAGATACAGAATGAACATTGGTTAGTTTTTTTGTTTTGTTGATTTGGCAATAGTATTCATTCCTATTAAACTAACTGTTTAAAAGACATTTCTTATAGAGACATTCTATATTAAGATTCTTCTCTTATTCTCATATACTGCCACCACATTTGAACCCTTACTATAATTAAAAAAAAATCATCAAACAAGTATGTTCAAGAACATGAAACCATAATAAATTTTCATTGGTAAAGGGGATGTAATGGTATCATAAGATCTAATTTATTATGCCCACTTGATGTGAGAACACTCTCTAGCAAAGGAAGACACTTTAGATTTTCTATTCAGTACACACTGTGCTATTAACCCTGATGGTTGTAAACAAATGAAATGAACAATATCATATAACCTTGTCAGCTATCTAACCTCTACAATTATTGTAAAAGATGATTTAATAAGTATACATAGTATCACCAATAAATAAGTATACCCCAAACAACTTTTATAAAACTTTCATTTTCTTCTAAGACAAAGATGCTAGGATTTTATTATTTCTAGTAGAACATTGTATAATCAAAACGGATATTATTAGGTATAATTTATTAATAAATTCTACAGCATTGAAACTTTGTAAACCAAAATAAAAATGCAATACCTCTAACTAAAAATAAAATGGCATATATCTATATAAGGAATATATTCATTTTTGATCTGATATATATTCTTATTTTGGGTAACAGTTTTTCAATACTCTGAGGTTGGTAATAATTAATACTTAATGATATCTGTTCTGACAAATATTCTACTAGAAATTATAAAATCCTGGTATCGTTGGTTTTGAATAAAATTGTATTTTTATAAAAATTTTTAGTGGTATACTTATTTATGATTTGATTGATTTTAATGTCATGTCAACCTGTCTAAGGTTATCTTATGCCTAGAGGTTTGAAATTGCATTTATTGTATATCCATATTTACATTTTTTTATCATGGTCCTATTGAATGTAAATAATTTAAAAATAGATCTGCTACTCTGGATCATAGTGTACCAGGGAGTAATAGCAATGAAGGGGTTCTCCACACTACCCAGATCCTCATAACTGGAGCTTCTCCATCAGATGCACTTTTGTATCCTATCCAAGACACTTATGGGTGACATTGTACATAGGAACAACAATATGTCCATAGTCTAATAGAAAAACAAAACAACATTTATTTAAGATTGTAAATATTCATCTTTTGACATAATATCTTTCTTTGTCAATATATTTAAAAAGGAAGCAACCATATTTTTGATAATTTGTATTTCAACCAAGGCTACCTCAAGTACAGGCCTAGCTGCTATGCAGTTGTAATCTTTGACTGAAGGGTGGTATGTGGTTGCTTAAATTTCTGCTAATCAACAATCATTATGAACATTTTCAGCAAGAAACATGAAGAACAATTCAATATGAAAAGAGAGCATGAAAGTAAATGATAAGTAAAAGTTTTCTTTTACTAAAAGCTGAAATCAATTTCTGATTGATTTATGCAGCTACTTTTTCTTTACTTTCTATTCAATAAGAAATAATTGATTTCTAGTAATAATTATAGTTGCTAATTAGCTAATCCTTGGATATCACTAACACATTTCTGAAAAGATTCTTAATGATTGTAGGTTAGGAGTAATTTATGCCAACACATGCCTAATATGAGCCAAAGACTACAGTTGTATAGATGTTAGTGTTAGATTATTTGTAGTATATAAGCAGTGCTGCAATCTACCACTTAAATTTATAGACTGAACGAGGTCAAGTGGTTTAAACAGCCAATCAACAGCCTACGTGGCTGGTTAACTACTTGCAATCATTGATTAAGGACCTGCAAGACTGTGGAGCACCAAGGAACAACCAAAGGGTTCTTCACTAAGGATTGTGCTCTGCTTAACACAAAGGATCTCTGCTGGACAAGCGCTCTTGCTTGAAGCCTAAAGGATGGTTACAATAATTGTAACAGTTTAGCTTGTACTTGGAATAGTCTTGATTTAAACTATTTAAACTACTTTGTAGTATTGAAATCTAATAAATATTTTGTCTATGAGTAATGTTGCCACATGATTAATTTTGATTGATATTGAAGTATACAATTTCTGTATGTATAAATTCTCACCTCTTAACATCCTGTACACACTGATCAAAATACAGATAATTGCATGTCAGGTTATGGAGGTACTGATACAGCTTTATGAATAAAAGATAATATTCTGTTTGTCATTTTGTTTGTGTTAAAAGTCAAGTATACGCTAGAAGCACAAGTCTTTTAACATACAGTAAAAATGTAGTAACTGGACCTTCAGGGGTGTAAAGATTGAACATCCAATTATCTCAACTTGTCTTTGTGACATAAAATCTATCAATTAATGAGCCAGTAGAAGAGATAATAGAATACACACTGGTATAAGAAGAGTTGGATGAAACTGGAGAACTTAAACTTGGCAACTATGTTCTTGTCAAATTTACAAGGAAGAAGCACAGGGTTCATTCAGAGTAACAGAGTGATGATGTAAATATATGGATGATAAACTGTCTATGCAAGAATTACAAATATACAATTCTTAGAATTGTATGTCTGTAAATCCCAATAATCCTGACTATTCCAAAACAATTCTATAATTGCAAAGTTGTCTTAACCTGTTTTTGTCAGGTATTAACTTTAATAAAAGTTAAAACCGGACAAAAATAGGTTGAGACAATTTTGCAACTTTATAATTGTATTAGAAGAGTCAGAATTACTGGGTTTTACTTCCTTTCTTGTTAGTGGGGCCAAGAATGTGCCAATTACATCCCATGCAGATGGGTAAATCAACCCAACCTTAATTAGGGTGCCCACATATGAAACTAAACTGCAACTAGTGAGGTTCCATTTTGGCCCTGGGTGTGAAGTCACCCTTCATTACTCCATGTTCACATTGACATGGAGCGGTAATACCTGTTAAGGTTTCATGTATGGGTCAAATTGTTGTATATTCTTTCTTCTAGCATCTGGACTTTGTTTTGGGGACTTCATGTCTGGTCTTCCATTGGGGATTTCTCTTTATCAGAAGCCCTGTGTCATTGGTAGTTTTTATATAATAACCGAAGACTTCGATTTGCTTTAGATCATATTTTATTTTGAAATCTCCACCAGACTACCTGCGCAGATTAAGTACGGCAGTGCTCTTAACATGACTTACCACCGATTCTCAAGGTCCCCCAGAAGGAGGGTCAGACTGAGGTCAAGCCGAGTCACTCAATCCTTCAAGGCCGCCGGCTGCAAATTATAACAGCCATTTTGGTTTCTACACTACTGTAAATAAGTGTTAGGGTACTAACAATTATGTAAAAAATGAAAATGAAGTATTTGATTGGAAGGCTTGAAAATAAATGGGTGCAAATTCTATTAAGTTACTTGAAGTTATAATTGTTTATAAAAGGTTATTACTATTAGTTACTTAAAACCATAATTGTTTTAAATACCCAAACCATATAACTGTATATGAATTAGTAGTATACTTAAAATCATATGACAGTGTGCAAATTATTAGTACGATAAACTTCTCTTTTGATATGGTGTGCAGTTGTATTATATTTTTTTTCATATTCTTATATCATTGAGATGAACTTTCAGTTTTGAAAACAAGAAAAGTTGCATGGAGCTTGGTATGGTGATTTTGAAGAGGGTTGCACTTGCACAATACTATGTTTCACCAAAAACAATTTTTAAAAATACAGAGATTGACTTTGAAATTTTTCCCATATTGGCACTGACTCTTCTATGAAATCACTTTATCATATAAGTTTATTTAACTCTAAACACATCTTTATCTTTACATTTTAACATTTTAAAAGGATTAAAGATTTCATTTTGATACTTTTTGATTATACTTCGTACTTTAAGGCAAATAAGTATCACATTGTGGTGTAATGGTTAGCAAGCTTGTCTTGCAAATCCATTACTATTGAATAGTGAGTTTGATCCTCGTTAGATGGCACATATTTGCAACCTTTTGTCACATTCTACCTGTGTTGAATGGGTTGGATAAATACTTACTTTTGGGCAAACAGTTAATCTAATTAGCATGGAAACCTAAAAAAAAGAAAATTGAGATAATTGTATTTTTAATAAGTGGGTCCATTTTTCCCCATTGATAGCCCACTTACTCCATTTTACAATATGCTAAGAGAAATGATAGTAACAAAAAATGAATGATTGAATGAGGAAAGGAAATTGTTAGAAGTAACAAAAAGGTAAATGAAAAATAAATGGGCACCTCATGTGGTGTAATGGTTAGCATGTTAGATTAGCAGACCATTATTAGTGAGTTCGATTCTCACTGGATACCCCTTACTTCTGGCCTTGTGTAAATAAATACGCTTAGTAAATAAATAAAGGAAAAAGAAATGAATGCTATAAGTAAATATGGAGCTGTTGATGAACCTAGATAAGGAAATGAATATCTAATGTATGAAAGTGAATGGTTAATAAGAATCAACAGAATAATAAGTAACAAGTAATAATATTTAGAAAATGTTCTGATGTAAGATATTTTGATCTGACCCAGACTGATATAAAAATGTTTGCATAAAGGTCAGAAACATTAAGTCTTATTGTATTTGGAAGAAATCAGTGGAGACAGACAACTAGGGTTGGCGCCAACAGACTGGATATTTCTTACTGACCAAACTTGACTAATTATCTTTATAAGAAATAAGAATGGAAGGAATCCACACAAAAGAACTAATAATTATCTTACGTACAAATATTCAATCTGTGTTTACCTGCCTTTTGCACTAAAAAAAGCTGAAACTGCAAAAGTGCAGATGGTGCAATGGTGAAGAAAATGGAAATAATAAGCCGAGTTCAAATTATAACTATTTAATACAGCTGGAATGAGAATTCAGCTTTCTACTTAAAAATAAAATGCCCCTGGGAAAGGTATGAATCCATCTCCTTTTTTCCCAGCTATGGATAAAGTAATAGTGTCAACTGGGCTTACCTAGCCATGGATGACAACAAGTCTAGGAGAAGAATTTAAAACCAGTTGCTGGAGTTCTCAACCTGCCCTGCTGCCTTGTACACGAATAGTGGAAACCGAAACAAATTATGATCCATAAGGCTTGATGATTAGTATTATCTGCATTATTCGGACTATTGTCCTCATCTTCATTGTTATTTGTACAACGTTTCGGCTGAGGTATTTCTTGTCGGACTCGGGAACCTTCTTTTCGAACTCGGGAACTTTCTTGTCGTAATTGATAGCCATCACGGAACTTTGAACCTATCTCTTTATTTAGTCCATGGGGGTATCCTGTTCTCATTCTGCTAACCATAGCTGGGTAGGAGTTGTGAAATACTTAAGAAGGCCGGAGGGCATATCGGCCGAAATGTTGTACAAATAACAATGAAGATGGGGACAATAGTCCAAATAACGCAGATAATGTTAAAAAAATTTTTTTGGTGTAATTGTAAATTAAATAACTTGTTGAAATAATTTCATGATTTTTCAACTTTATAACACTGAAAAGCAGCACCCAACCCCATACTTATAGTAGACAACCTGATTAGTTCTATTTGAAGAGACCCAACCAAAAGAACTCTTTACAAGGACCAAATGAAAGTTCCACCCATAATGTTATAAATATATCTTTTCAAAGTAGAAGTTTCTATGAAATATTTTTTCCATGCTTTCATACATTTGAACCATATCCACACTGAGGTTTGTAGTTTGTGATCTCTTTTATGGCTTTTCTCTTTAATGCTCCATTAATGCCCATGTCAAACATTGATTTGTTTAGAGAAGATGCAGCAAACCCTTGATATTTTTTTCCAATGTTTGGTAACACTTTTTCCAACCATTATTTTGGAATATTTCCTTTAACTTCTAGTATTTATTGAGTTTTCTGTTGTGGAATTGAACTTCCCAGGGGATAGTGATTTCGTATAATAAAAGCTCCTTAGTAATATTTAAAAAGATGACTATCTGATCTTAGTAGTTTCTTTGTAATATGTTCCAGGAATTTATCTGTTGCTTTAATCTACTTTTTTCTGTCAATCTGGTTAAGTAATTCAATTTTAGTCTTTGGATGGGCCTTTCTTTTGCACTTGCTTTGATGAAGTGTAGGGCTCTTTCTGGTTGACATTTATTGTTATGTATTGCCAGTTTGAATATACTTGCAATCTGTTACAGAACTTCTTTGTGTTGCTACATGTATCTTCCATTGCTGAGTGCAATTGTAGGGTCCCTTCACCATTACACAGGTTGGGTGATCTTCCTTTCTCGATTTATGCAGGTTCATATGGCTTTGTAAGACATTGTACACTGCTTTGATTGTAAAGCAGATGCTATAATAATCTATCCACCAAATGTCTGTTCATTGCATGCACCCTGCTGGCTCATTCCTACCAATTTGCTAACTGTAGCTACCTAAAAGTCCTGTGATTGGATATTCCTAATAATTTAGATATCATCAGTCAGTTAGAATTGTCGGATGAGAGTGGTCAAGATTATATCTATTCTTTGATTCCTATGAGTAACCATGGCTAACCATGACTGTCTCTTGTCAGCCATCTCTATCAGTCATCATGCTTAGCAAATCCTCAGGATCGTATCCAGTGTCAGTACAGAGCTGATGAATGTAGGTTTTGTTGGTCAGCCAGCACTGGTGTGTCCATCTGTCACTTATGAATTTGTCCTTATTTCTCCAGTAGTGTCCAGCATGTATTGTCTATCTTTCTTGGATAGTTTGTGTGATAGGAGATAAGTGGCCATACAGCTGCTATTTGGAGTGGGACCCTGCTTCCAGGATTTGTTCAAGACATGCAACATCCTTGTGTAGTTAACTGTAGAATAAACATAATACCCACCTTCACAGGAAGGCTGGGACTAGCGTCCAGTCACCAGACAAAAAAAAATGACAGAGAGTAACTGAATACACTCTGTAGCAACTGAGAGGACATGGTCAAGTGTTCAGTATATATGGATACAAATATACACACTAAAACCACCAGCCAATCAAAATGCTGGAAATAGACTTGCCCATTCCACAAAGTAGAATAGCCCAAGCTGCTATTTAAACCACTTACTAAGTCTGGATTCTCAGAAGTTGATCCAACTTGCAACAGTTGAATAATGATCAGTTTACAGAAATCTCGACATTAACATCTAGCTTTTTATCCAACATTTCACTAAAGTCCAAGTAGTGCAGTAGAACTGCCATGACTACTGCTTGGAAGAATTATCTTGTCTTATCACAGAGGTCAAATTTTTCAAAAAGATCAATAATGGCAGTCCATGCTTTTTTATGCAGATATAGATATCACTTTCTGTACATGAGATAGAATGTGAACTGGCCTACTAATTTAAGAGTTCACACTAAAAAGGCAAAGAGGAGATGATATTCCACAGAAACTATTACAGATAGAGACTATGCAGCTGATCTAGCACTTACTAATACACCTGCCTAAGCTGAATTACTACTACATAGCCTGGAGAAGGCAGCAAGAGTCATTGGCCTCTATGTGAAATCAGATAGAACAGAGTTCATGTGTTTTAAACAAGATGGAGACAACTCTACATTGGATGGCAAGCCTGCACCTTTAAGGTGCTTTATATGTAAAAAATATGGATACCACAAACAGAGCTACAGAGGAAATCTGACATGTGCCAGATGTGGACAAAAAGACTAAGACTACATGGAAAAAGATTGTCTTACCAAATGCTCAAATTATCAAGAGAACGATCTCGCATTTTCAAGAACTTTCAATATGTATATATATATATATATATATATATATATATATAAGAGAGAAATCATGGAGGTGAAATATGGAATAAATATAACATTTCTAGAAGCAAGAACAATAGTGGAATCTTATATAAAAATCAACATCTATTAATAATGGAGATTCACTTCCGGTTTTTGTCTGTAACAAAAATTACGTCACTGCTTACGTCACATTACCCAAAATCATCATAACATACACTCAAAATTTGGACATGCAGCATTAGACAGTCCCATTGTTTTTTAAAACAAGTTTTAATAAATACATGACTGGTATTATATATCTATATATAGTTTGTTTTATTTTAATACATATTTAAGGTTTACATTTCAAATTGTTTTATTTTTTAATCCTTTAATGGATTTGATGATTTTACTTACTCAGGGTACAAACTCCTGACATTGAACTTTTAGCTCCCACCCCTCAGGCAATATGTTTCAAAAATCTATTTTTACATCGCCCGGAGGGTGTTTTTTATTTTGTACTAGTCTATGCTAATATAGTATAGAAAGAGAATCATATCAGCAACAACAACAATCGACTAGATATAGAGCTCTCAATGAAAAACTAGGGAAACAACTGGCCAAAATTTCAAGAACAGCTAAAAAAAAAAAAAAAAACTCCACTCAGCTGAAATCAATCAAAAAGATCTCACAACAAACACTCATACCGCTGGCCAAAAATATCTACAGAATACTGTAAATCTCCAACTAATATAAATGTCATAAAAGAAAAATCACAAAGATCACTGATCTGCCCACAATTCCCAAAATAAATCCAGAACCAAACACCAAAGCAAAATACATTCTAATTATCTTAACCAAAATTGAACCTTTCCCCAATCCAAAATAAATCAACAACTAAACAAAAAAAGACAAAATATCAAACTCCTCATCATCTCAATCCATAGACTACTTAGCATCAAGAACAAAATCATAAAAAAACTAATGAGAAACCAAATATTAAACAAGAACATACAAACAAACAAAAACAATGTAATTCCCAAAGATCAAAACACTAAAACCAAAACGGATCTGAAAGTATTGAAAGTATGAATATTGGAACTGACAACATAATTGCAAACCTCAAATCAGTAGATATATAAAAAAGAAGATACATCTATGAAACAAGATCATTTATAAAGCATACATTTGGAAAGTAAAATTGTCTACTAAACTTTCTCATGCTCAAACAATTCGTTTAAAAACAAAAATAATTAATAACAAGCTCTTCATTTACAAATCATTTATATATATATATATATATATATATATATATGACATTAAACAGCTCACAAAGGTTGATATGCCATTAAACAAGATAACCTAACCTTCACATTCTAAAATCTTATTCTTGAATTTTTAGTTTAGAAAATAAGAAAGTTGTATGGAGCTTGATAAGATGAATAGGGAGGATGCTACACTTTGTCAAAAACGTTTTCTTCAAAAAGTATTGAGACTGGCTTTATAATTATTTTTCAAATTAGCATTCACTCATTTTTTTTTTTAGATATCCTCACTTTATTATGTAACTTGTTCACATGTGCACATGTCCTTATTTGATTGCATCTCATACAAATGTTTTCTGAGTTTTGTTTATTTATGTGTTTCACATATACAGGTGATGCACACGCCATGTATTAAAAATTAAACAATTAAAGAAAATTTCTTTTTATGTAAATAATTTTTTCTTTTGATTATATTTATTTTCTGTTGAAGTAATTGTAGAATATAATTTCCTCAAATGAGATAGATTTTAAGTAAAAAAAAGTAATTTATTTTTTTAAATGGTAAGTAACCTTTGTGCCACTCTATATCAGTATGGTCGTGGATATACTTACCATCCTCAAACGTAGATGATAGTCAGAAAAGAGGAAGACCATTTCACTCATATTTACAAGAATGATATAATGAATATGTAAATACCTTGGTACCCCCTTACTATAATCTCATTGGATAGTGTCGTGTATAAATAGTTGACACTGTGTTGGTCCAAGTGCCTTATACTACGACCCACACTTACTCGATTGACCAGACCTTATGCTGACCAGCTAACTTTACTCACTAGACGACCCTTGACCAACGGATGTACCAATTACTACTGTGATAATATACCAACTACGAACTTCAGAATATCTCCCTTCCCAGGATATATCAAAGAATAAAGAAGCTAGAATTCAAATATTTTTCAATTTTTACCAAACTATCAAAATATCTAATTTTCTTGTTTGTTTGATTCTTATTTTTCTCACATATCCAATGTAGACATAAAACTTTCGTTTGATTTCCAAATTAATTTTATTAATGGCAAAATAAAATATTTTTTCAGTAATATCCACATTAAATATTTTTCTAAATTTGTTTTTATAGCAAACAATGTCTCTATTCTTGATTTTTATTGGAACATTGACTTACCAATAATTTTGTTGGAAGTATTTTTACTTTTTTAAAAACTTTTTTTTTAGAAAATCTAATCCCCCTTCTGGCTTCAACTTTAAATGATTCTAATTGAAAAGAATACCAGAAATGAGTATCAGGCTGCATTACCTAACTCATGAATCCACTATGTCCCTATTGTATCAGTGATCCATGATGATACTGATACTTCTATTTTAGAAGGCAATTACCATTTCCTATTCATTTTGATTATATCAACAATTTGAATGATTGTAAATTAACATTCAATTCAACTGAAGACCCAACAGAATTATCATTCAGTTTCACATTTCACAAGGACTTGTTTTATTCTCTGTTAGTGCATTGTTTCTTATAAAAATTTATGGCTGAATACATTCAAACATAATAAGAATTTTACTAATATATAGATTGAGATTATGAAGTTATTTAAGGTTTTGAGGCAAATCAAAGCAGTCTACCCAAATAAAGTAGCATTTTTACAGAGTAATAAAAATGGAATCACTTACTTTTAGTCATTGTAGTATAGTTGAATTAGAAAATACAAAAAGATTTCAAGTAATATTTCATCAAGAGTAACATTTTATCAGAAAAAATATTTTCTAGATAATTTTTGTGTGAATTTCTGAAATAAGGAAATATTCTAATTATATGCTGATGCTCTAAGACTAGTGTCCTTCATTGCTACAGTCAAAATATTGGAACTTTGTGATGCTACAACTTCCCACTATATTAAAAGGGGAGTTACAGAGGAGCTTTGACCAATAGAAAACTCTCTGGAAAACATGTGCTGAATGCCAATGAGACTATTTTGAAGAAAATTAATGTTTCATTTAATGTTCATTTTACTTTTGGTAAATACAGTTTTATTGATACTTCCTGAACACAACTTATGCAAACATTGTTGGTTGCCAGAAGTAAAATTATGAATTGTTAATGGAACAAACTATGCATGGTGTTCAACATCTGCTGGTGAGGCTCAACTTATTATCAAATTAGAATAGTTACTTGAAACCATATAATTGTTTGTAACTTATTAATATTAGAAAAGAATGCTTGAAAACATAATTGCTTGCAAATAAAGAAGATTAAATAACCCATGAAGAGTTGACATGCCATAAAACCAACTATCGTAATTAGAGACTGACAATTATGACATTCTTTTATAATGTTAAAATTTATTTAATTTCTTCATTGAGCTCTGACCTGTCAGTGTACCATGATGTACTAACGTAGTCAAATTCATGATGTACTTAACGTAGTCCAATTTTTGTGGGGTTATCACTTGCATTTTGTTTCATTTAAATTATTAAATGGCATATCAACCCCTTATGGGTTATTTAATTCTGAAATTTGATTTATTTGTAAATGTTTTATTTTCATTATTTACATTTTAATGTTGCAATAATTTTTTAATTGCACTTTTTAATTAACTATAAGAATAATTTCTTTGCACTGTTATTTGGTATCAAGTATTACTATCTAATACTAATAATGTATTTGCAATTGTATGGTTTAAAACAACTATTTCTATTTAATAATAATAATATAATAATAATTTGTCTGCACACAGTTATATAGTTTAAATTATTTTCTATCCAATAGTAATCATTTTTAAACAGTTCCATTTGACTCCTAGATAAGACCTTAATAGATACTAACACTCCATAGCAGAGTGAACATAATAATAATAATAATGAAGGAGTAGGGCCGGGTTAGCTCAGTCGGTAGAGCGTTCGGCTAGAAACCACAAGGTTCCTAGTTCGAATCCGGTCCTCGCCAACTCAGTGTATGAGTAGCACAGGGATCTGTGCGGTAAAGTAAGGAGCTGATGGTAGGTGTGGCGCTCCACCTCAGATGCTAAAATAATCTCCTTGGTCTAGCGTTAGTGAAAAGGGGATAGACTCCCTCACTGATTGGCTGTTACCGACTTTAGGCCACCCCGACAACGACTATTCCATATCCAGAGCTCAGGAGATGGAGCTTCATCACCTGATACAGTTGAGTGTCATACACAGGACAACAGACTTTTGGGGGGTCTTACCCCTCTGCAGAGGATGCAATTGGCAAGAATGAGTTATCACTTAGTTTTGAACATATGTAGTAGAGAATTCATTACAGATTTATAATTTAGCTTGTATAAATACCCATAATCATCAATCAGGTTAATGTGGGGTGTTGTTATGGCTACATTGGTAGCAGTAAAGTTGTATTTACTACTATGTGAACAATAAATCAAGTTAGTTCAATCCAGCGAATGAATCCTCTTCCTTTTAAGCCATTTCTTAGTTTTGCTGGTATACTTAGGGTCATTGTCTTGTTACAGAACTCATTTTTGGCCAAACTTTAACTCCCTGGCTGATATTTGAAGATTCTAGTCCATAGGCAGAAAAGTAGCCCCAGATATAAACACTACCATGCTTCACTGTTGGAATTAGGTTCTTTGATTAGTAGGCAATGTTTGCTTTTCTCCAAACAGGGCAGTTTTGATTGTAACCCAACAATTCTATCTTTCATTCATCTATTCAGAGAATGGACTTCCAGAAAAGCCTCTAGTTTTTTTTTCTATGAACAAAGTTTAAATGGGCAGCTTTGTTGAGAGCAGAGGTTTCTTTTCTTTAAATTAATGCCATTCAATTTTCGTCTGTGGTCCTTGGTTAACCACATGTGTTTTCTGACTAAATATTTTGCTTTCTGTGCTTATGTTGTTTTCCTTTGATCTGCTAAATGGGAATTGGCACAACTTGGTTGGTGCATCTTTGAAGGTTATGTGTCTGTTGGATTTTACTGCATTTATTATTTTTCAAGTGTTTCTTGGTGATAATTTTGATGGGTGTCCACGGAAGAATTGTGGTCGTGTTGAATGCCTTCCATTTGTAGATTTGTCTGTGGATGGATAGACCTGCAATCTTTTTCAGATGTTCTTATAGTTCTCCACAGACTGGTGAAAAGTCTGTACCTTCTTCCTGATCTCTTTCAATATCTCCTTTTCTCTTGGTATTGTTGACCTGTGAAGCATTACAGTAGCTTTGCTGGTTTCTCCTATCTTTTAATCTATGTTATCCAACCTTAGGATGTATCATTTAATTGATCAACTTAAAATTAATTATTAAGCACCCAAATGATGCTAGTCTTAGAGGATTTATATAGTAACTATCATTCATTGACTTCTGTTTAGAAAGTATGGTAGCTAATTTTTACTTGATGTAAAAGTTTTTTTGTTTTTTTTAGAATTGATTTTGATTAGCAAATGATTTACTATGAAGAACTAATAAGTGGTTTTATAATATTGGAGATAAAGTGTGGTTACTTTCCCAATAGTGTCCATCTTGGACTTTGAAAAAAAGGAGAAAGGATAAGATAAAACCACTTATTAATTGCTTGTCACTGAATATCATATTCAGGGGGAGGAGAGTATTATGTGTACTATACAATCATGCAACATTAAAAATTATGGGAAGCAGCATGGTAGATGTAAAGCAAGGCAGATGAACCCAAAAGTAGGTCAATGGTGCATTTCACATGATGCTGGGTGGATGAAACTCATAGATCAATGGCCAGGATCAAACAGTTGTCAAAAAATAATGCTACTCAACTCTGTGGCATCTATTGATGAGATAGCAAAACCAGCTGCCAAAAGTGTATCATCATCTTAAATATATATATATATTCTTGTACACATAGGATGTCTATATTTTTGGGGGGCTGCAGATGCAGTTAGCTCGGGTAGTTGGCTTATCATCCTTAGAATTCAAATGTTAAATGTTGCAAGGTTAAGAGGTTTTTTGAAGTAGGTTTGTATTGTTTTTAGTTTCTGTGACTGTATTTTCAGATATTGTGGCCAGAGCAGTGACCTTAGTAGTGTGTGTGTATACTGTTTGTTTGTGCTGAGAATTATGTGTTTTGCAGGTGTGATGTTATTGGGGCTCTAAAGCTTATTTTTTGAACACTGAGCCAGAGCTCAAACTTCAGCAAAATGCACACATTTTGTTATGTCAGATCCCATTAAAGAAAAAGGCCTCACACTAAAAAAAGCAAGAAGCAGGCAATATCCTGCATAGACTATTACGGATGCAGCCTATGCTGATGATCCGGCACTCCTCGTAAATACACCTGCACAAGCCGAATCCTTGCTACACAGCCTAGAAAAGGCAGCACAAAACATCATATATGTAAACTCTGATAAAATTGAGTTCATATCTTTTAAAAACAAAAGAGACATCTCAGTCTCAATGGCAAACTCCTAAACTCGGTAGAACAATTTAAGTACCCAGGCAGTAATATCTCATCCACAGAAAATGATGTTAATGCACGCATAGGAAAGGCAGGGTATGCTACAAATTATCAGTCATATTGAAATCCAAACTCACAGACAAGTTAAAGAGACAATTCTTCCAAGCTGTTGTCGTGTCAGTGCTGCTGTATGGCTGCACAACTTGGACCCTAACGAATCGCCTAGAGAATAAACTAAATTGGAGCTGCACAAGAATGCTACGTGCAACCCTAAACAACACGAGGAAACAACACCAGCTCTGTGTGGATACTGGATGCTGCATAGAGGACCTCCCAAGAACAATGAGTGATAGGGACGGCAGGAGAGAGTTTGTTATGGATCTCCAAGCTAATAACGCGACATGATGATGATGATTATATATATAACTGTAGCTTTTTTATATATTTTTGTTAATGCATAGATTTTCTTATCATGTAATACATATTTTTTGGTATTAATATATCATGCTTCCACCTGAACATTTCCGTCATTTTCACCTTCCTGTAAGATTTTTTTCTTTTTTTTTGGGGGGGGGTAAGAATTTCCTTTGTAAATCTAAATCTTCATCCACCTTTTTCCTAGCTCAAAACATTTTGTGATCTTATTTTCTTTTTGAATTTGTATAGAATTGATCAATTAAGCTCAGTTCAAAATTGAATTTGATCTCAAAACAATAAGCGAAATCCTAGATTCACCAGTTTCAAGTCTCTTAAGAAATTATATAATTTGTTTTTTATGGCTGAACTTGTCTTCATCTTATTACCTGTTAGCACGCATGTTCCATTTTGGAAGAGACATTTCTGAAGATACCACTGAATGTCTTTTTGATTTAGAAATCAATGATTTTGTTTATTTTTCAGACTACATTTTCAAATAGCTGCATATCCTGCTTTGCGGAAATAAGTGCTTTTCTTTTCTTTTCTGTCATTCGTAATATTCACTCCTGTAAATTTAACTTTTTATATTTCTTATTTTCTTGGATAATTTTATAAAATTATTAAATGTCTTGATTTAAAAAAAAATTGTATATTTTATATTATTACTTTAATGTTGTTTCTTGAGTAATTTCTAATGGTCTTAAAACTTAGCTTTATATTTCAGCTGTAATTTTTTTCTACAAAATTTTTAAATAAAGTTCTTGGTTTTCAAAAATAAAGATCAAAATATAGATTAAACTTTTGAAAAACTTTTGTGGAAAAAGAAATATGCAACATTTTTTTTTTCTGCAAACAATTTTAATTAGAATGATATCTGCTTTTAGATAGCTTTTTCAAACTCATGGGGAAAAATTTGAAACAACAATGTGAATACTTGGTGCAGGTTTCTTTCTCTTTTAGTTATCTTCCATTTTTAGTAAATTAGGATGTTTCTTTGTTTTTGGCAGACTATAAAAAGTTTTTAAAAATATGAATCAAATATCTTGGCAGAACTACCAAGGTAAATAATTATATATTACATAAATAGTTTCTATTATAAAAAATGGAATTACTTATTATGTACCAATATAGTCTATGGGACTCCAAATAGTGGAATCAGCATTGGTGGTGAGTTTAGAATGCAGAAACTTTCATTGACTGACATCCTTTCTAATTACTCAAATAAACAGGAGAGAGAGAGAGAGAAAGAGAGTAATAAAGCAAGGGAAGAAGTAGTGAAGAAAATAAGTTGGAAGGAAAGAAATTGGCAAAAGGGGAAAGTAAATGAAAAGAATGAAGAGAATAGTGAAGACTGAAGTATAAAAATATAAATTGGTAGAGGAAAAATAAATTGATAGAGCAAAATAGAGAAATAAACAAAGGAGAAGAGATTAAGTTGTGTAGTCTACTTATCTAGTTATTGCCAATAAAGAAAATCAATTTTTCAATTTCTAAAACGACTTTTATCAATGTAATTTCTCAGTAGCTTGAGTAGCTGATATATATATATATATATATATATATATATATATATACTAGTTGTACACATGAAAATTCCATGGAATGCATGTATAAAGAAGTAGGTGGAGTTGTCAGTATCAGACCAACAGCAAGGGAGTCTATCCCTAGTCACCAACAGTAGACTAGGGAGTTTTTTTTGTCTGAGGTAGAGTGCCACGCCTACCATCAGCTTCACACTTTACAGATCTAAGCTGTGCTGAGTTGGCAGGGTTGGTGTTGAACCTGGAGTCTTGTGGTCATAAGGCTGGTGCTCTACCGACTGAGTTAAACCAGCCCATTAAAAACTAAATATTCTGATATAAAATGTACATTTTTATTTCTGTTCTAAAAATTGGTAAATTAATAACAACATATACCAAACAAAAAATTGAATATAATGTTACAAAGAAAAAAGCAAAAAAAGCAAAATGAATAAATCCTGAATGAAAAAATTGAAGATTTTTTTTTGTGAAGTAGATGTTTGTTGATAAACATACTTATCTTAACTTTTGGTGGGTAGTTTAAGTTACATTAAGTAGTTCAATTCATAACATTGCTTTTTCATAGAAGGTTCAAGGTTGATAATGATATTACTGGAGCTGAGAATGAAAGCTAGAGAAAACATAATTGTTGATTTAAAAAAAAAGTTATTATCATGAGTTATTAAAAAAGATAAGACTGAAAATGTATAATAAAATATAATTATTCCTTTTCAATATTAATTTTTCCAATAAACTGATACTCTTTGTTTTTTTGTATTTTTTGATAATTGAATTTTAAAGCAAAATATGAAAATTAAAGAATATTAGTACTTTGGTCATTTAACTATTAGTTATTTAGTAGGCAATTTAGAAACTTGTTTAAAATGGGAAGCAAACAAAATTTTCTAATCTGAAATAAATGATGAAATATAGGCCAAACCTTATTTTTCATATTCTTAAAGGGAGACAATTTTCTATTAAACAAAGTAAAATATTCAACTCTAATTTTTATAATTTTATATCTTTTCATTTGTTGGTTGGTTTTACAGCATATCAACCCAAGTTGGGGTATTTAATGCCGATGTCAGTTTTTTGCTTGATGCAAAAAATTATATGCTTTCAAATAATGATAATTATAGACAATTAATGTTTCTTGTAAGACACCTAAAACATAATGTCCTTGGTATGACATTAAACTTCATCTGATATATACCTGCATGCAAACTTGGGTTTATCTCTAGCAGTTCATTACTAGTTGAGAAAACATCTCACATGAGAGTCTCTTGGGTTTGTCCATTTAAATCTTCAGCAATTTATCATTGTCAGACCTTATTGGATAACTCTTCAGTTGTTCCATTTGAATAATCTATCTTATCACTGGCATTATCATTAGAATTCTGATCTACTGAAACTTCTGTCTCATGATCTATTTCTCCAAATTATCTGATGTTATATTGAAGTCTACCTGGACATTAGTGGGACATACATCTTTCCGTGCATGGTGTGCATGACATTGGTATAATCATAATTATGTTCCCGCAAATTTAACAAAAATGTGTTTGTCTTCTTTCACTCGAACAACATCAAGTCCTTTCCATCATTTTTTAGTATTTCCTCTTATAAAATATGTGATCTTCTGTCTCAATTTCTTGTCTGTTTTCTTCATGTCTATCTCATTTTTTCTTGCTTTTAGTTTCATGTATTTTCTGAGTATTTCTTTCTGAAAGCATTTTGAATAATTCTCAATTATAATTCTCTAATGACTGGGTAGGAAAGGTTATTCACTGAGAAGTGTGCAAGAGATCAAAACTAGACCATAATAAATGGTATACACACAAACCAGAATCCATCCTGGAAAATGAGAAATAAAATTCTCTAGAATCTTGATATATAAATGGATCACTTAATTCTGTCCAGAAGACCAGACCAAGTATTAATTAGCAATAAAAAAAAGAACTTGTCAGCCAGTGCATTTTTCAATTCCAACTGACCACAGAGTGAAAATAAATGAAACTGAAAAGATAGACAAATACTTGGACCTTGCTAGAGAATTTAAAAAATGGTGTAACATGGGGGTAAATGTGATTCTTTGAACGATCCTCAAAGGCTTGGAGCAATTGAAAATCAGAGGAATAATCAAGACTATCCAGAACAGCATTGTTAAGAATGGCTAGAATACTTGAACTTGCTGTTTCCAGGACTCAGATTTTAGTGAAAAACCACCAGTGTTAGCTGGTGTGAAAAACTCACAAGGAGTGATATAATTATATAACATGTTTATAACTGTAGCTTTTGTGGCTGTTAAATGTATCACAAATTTAACAATACTGACAACAATGATAAAAAGTTTTGAAAGTTCTGTTCTCAATTCTGATGCATAGCGACTAAAATTAAGATGAAAGAAAATACAAGTTAAAAATAAATAATAAATAAGCTTATTTTCTCTATTTGTCAGGTGGCTGTAATATTCATCATAAAGTTCATCGTTTTGAGATAATTGAAGATGTTCATGTCCATTCAATTGCAACCAGAAACACTCGTCATATTGAATCTGATCTTTCTAAAGTTGTAACATTCAGGACATTTCACAGGTAAGTAGTTTTACACATTGAAAAAAATTCTAATTAGAGAATAAAACACAAAATAGTCTTAATTATACATACAAAAAATAGTTGATTTAAAAAAAATCTATGACCTGTATCATCAGCATCAGGTCATGCTAACAGCACAAATCTTCCTTACCACCCACCTCTATCAGTCATTGCTCCTGGTAGGTCCTCTGCACAGCATCCAGTATCCTTGCAGAGCTGATCAATAGAGGTTTTTGATGGCTGATCCACACTGGTGAATCCTTGTGTAGTTGTCCATAGGCGAATATCACTTATGAGCTCATCCTTGCTTCTCCAGCATTATCCAGCATGTTTTGCTCATCTTATCCAGATGTTTTGTTGACTAGGAGACAAGTGGCTGTGCAGCTACTTCTTAGTAGGGTGCTGCTTCCAGAATTAGTTTAAGACAGCTTCTAGCTTTTTCTCCAATCACTTCGAATCCAGATGGCACAGTCATACAGTAGTACTGACACAGCCACAGCTTGGAAGAATTTTTGTTTTATCATATCAGAGAAATTAGCTGAATCCATGTAATTTCCAGGGTTGAATTCATAGGCACAAACGTCCATAGGCATACAACACTGATGGATCGCACAGCCTTTTAAACATTAAATAATTCATCCTTATTCAGATTGATTAGATAATCTTAATAATTTTTTTACTAGTTTTTCTTACATCAAATTTTTGTTGCTAAAGATAAGGGAGGAAGTAAATTCAAATCTTGTTGGAAGCTTATTCATTATATCTTATCTGTACTTCCTACTTGAGGTCAGAGGAAAAACAGAATGTATTGATAAAAAGCAACAAAAATAGAATGAAAACAAAATTAATAAAAATTGGTAATATTGAATAATTTAATCAAACCTAATTATTCTCTCTTATATTCCAGAGATTTCAAACTTTTACTTAAACCGAAAACCAGTCTCTTTTCAAAAGAATTCCAGACAACTGTAACCACTGATAAAAATGAGAAAATTCCTGTCAATGTATCTTCTATGAACTTTTATTCTGGAACTGTTGATGGTAAGTTAACTGATTCTTGTTTGTAAATTCTGTTTGTGAGTTGTTGATTTGTTAACTCTGTTTATCTATTTATGTGTGTGTCCGGCTTCTACTCAAAAACTACAATAATTAGAGCCCAAGTCTCTATTTATTCTTATTCAGCTTCATCCAAGGAAATTTTACGCACGCACACACACACACACACACACACACACACACACATACCTATATATAGGCAAAGACAGTACTTGGTAATTGACAGTTTCTTGACTGATTTTCAAATTGAATTGAAAAAATGCATAGGTGAGAAACTGTCAGTTAACAATTGTCATTGACTTAATACCTTCACTATTCCTAGATATACATGCTCTATCAATGACATTGAGCACTCTTTACTTATGAATATAGCAAACTATATCATAAATATTTAAATATATATATATATATATATATATATATATACATATATCCATAGATGGGTTACCAGGTAAGTTGGTATTAGGATGATTCTAAGCTGGCCCTTTCTTCCAACGGTGGAATGTTAAGAGTTCAGTTATAAAAAGCCTCTTGAATTATATGTGTACCATTTTCAATAAAGTTAGCAGTCTGATGAAATTCATAGGTACATTAATATACCTGTGGACAGAAATAGATATATATCTGCAAAATGGATGATTTTTAAGCCTTTTTCTTTACCAATTATATATATATATATATATATATATATATATATATATACGTTTTTTTAAAAGCAAATGTTATAAAATATTCCAACTGCAGTTTCTTGCCGTAGCAATTCTTCAGGGAATTATTGCTTGTTCCTCAATAAGTAAAAAGTAAAGTCGTCAGGGCGGCCTAATGTCGGTATCAGCCATGCAGCGAGGGAAGCTATCCCCCTTTCACTAGCGCTAGACCAAGGAGATTATTTTTAGTGTCTGAGATGGAGCGCCACACCTACCATCAGCTCCTTACTTTACTGCACAGATACCTGTGCTACTCATACGCTGAGTTGGCGAGGGCGGGTATCGAACTAGGAACCTTGTGGTTTCTAGCTGAACGCTCTACCGACTGAGCTAACTCAATAAAAAGAGCTAAATATACGTTTTTTTTAAAAGCAAATGTTATGAAATATTCCAACTGCAGTTTCTTGCCGTAGCAATTCTTCAGGGAATTATTGCTTATATAATAATATATATATATATATATATATATATATATATATGAGACTCATTTAATAAATAAGTTAATTTTGTCTCAGAAGTTGGCAATACAAAGCATTGTTTACAGTCACAATTTTTTCAAGAAAATCAATAGTGAGACTGTCAGCATGACCTTCTTTACTGATCTAGAACAATGGTCAATAGGGATGGATGGTGAGAAAGTCAAAGCAATCCATGTTGTCAGCATGCCTTGATGGTGATTAGATCAGTTAATGAGCTAAAGGTTCATTTTGAATTTTTTCAAAAGACAGTCAGGAAAGACTTTCTTAGAATATGACTATATCCTGTTGACTGTAGTATTAATTATACAATCTTTTTTTTGTGTGCTATATGTTCAAGGGAGCAATCAATCACTGCATGAAATCCTTAAACTAGACATTCTGATTGATTAATCCCTGTTTATTTTGTAGTAACTGCCAATATTTCAAGAAATAAGATTAAAAAAAGCAAGAAAAAAGAGATAGGGATCTTTGCATATGAAGAGGCATGGACCCTATTATTTGACAAAGAATGTAACACTTGATACATTCAAGTGTTGATAAAATCTCTGATACCTGCAAAGTATAAATAGAAAATATCTTGGAACAACCTTGATTTTATCAAGTTAGATGTATTTACCTACCTCCAAGGTAGGGTTGATGCAGATACATCTCCAGGGAGCAAGCCTCTTGAGTGGCAGGTGCAAAATTGTCCTACTTTCCTTGGCATTCCCCTTTTTTTTTTGGAGGGGGGTGACTTAAACATCAGGCAATAAAGCAAACTCTTACCCCTTTCAGACAATAGGACAGGTGCTGTCTGGCATGACAACACACTGAAAATAGATTCATTTATTTAAAAAAAAAAACACGTTTTGGAGTCTAGTCAATGTTTAAACTATCATTTTCAAATGGAGTTCTGAGGAGTAGGTATAGTTTTAATTAAAAGTTTTCATTTACTAACCTTTTGACTAAGGCATTAAGACACAAAATTATATATTAATATGCTATGAAGGCATCTGGTTTAATGGTTAGAGTCTTACGAAATGAACTTGTCAACCCAAGTTCAATTCCTGGACAAAGCTGTTTGCATTTCACGTGGTGCTAATACCCTTGAGAAAGGTATTAATCCAATTCTCCCTCTAGCTATGGGTAAATATCAGGGAAGACTGGGCTCTTTAACAATGGCTAGGTAACCAGTCTAGGAGAAGGAAAACTCTGAATTCAAACCTGTTAAATTCTGCTTAAGAAATTGACCTTGTGTCACATTCTGCTCATGCGGGGGGGTTGGTAAATATATATATTAATATGCTAGTACCTACCTAAGCTTCACAGTTGGGATGTTGGTAGGGGAGGAATTTAGGGATGTGGGTGTTAAAGTTGGACACATGAAGGTACATAGGTCAGGGAAGTGAGAGTTGAGTGGAAGTGATAACACTAATCTGTTTCAATGGAATGGAAAGATGGATAGAAGTAGAGTGTTTGTGTGTGTGTGTGTGTGTGTGTGTGTGTGTTAAATCAAGATTATGCTTTTTATATATTGAACTTTTTGCAATAGCTCTTAAAGTATACATATCAAACATTGTAATAGTTAAAATATTATACTGTAGTATATTCACAGGTCCTGCTAGTTTAGGTAAACCCAACATTGGCAACAACAAACTTATGGTCAAGTTCTGCTGGAAGTACTTCAGAGTTAAGCAGCAAAGACTCTGTTCAGGGCTGAAATGATTGATTGATTTAATGGCATGTTAACCCATATAGGATTATCTTATGTCTAGAGGTTAGGGAATTGTGTTCATTGTACATTCATATTCACATTTTGTGTTGTTGTTTCTTAGGAGTTTTTTTCTTTTGCACATAATCTTATCTAATACAAACAGTTTTTAAACAAATCACTATCACACCAGGTCAGAGTAATGGCAATGAAGGGGTAATCCACACTTCCCAGATCTCCAGAACTGGAGCCTCACCATCAGATTCAGTTTACTATCATGTCTAGAACACTCCTTGGGAATACAGTCAGAGTATTCTAAGCCCTGTAAACAAGGCAAACAGGTGAAAAATGTGACCACTTAGGAATAATAGCAGGTATTTCAAATATTTGAAACATGATCAACAATAGACGTAGAAAAATTGCTGTCAGGTTTGAGTTTTGTTGTTATTGATTAAAGTAATTTGTCATATGTAAAACAATGTTTCGACTACTGTATCCTCCAGCCTTCTTCAGGTGTATTTTTTTTTCTACCCAAGCATAGCAATGACACAACCTGGGAAATCATTTTGAATAGTTTAACTGTTGATCAAACAAGGAGTTGAAGAACTTTTGAAGATATCATTTAAATAATGAAGAAAGCTGGAGGATTCAGTGACTGAAACATTGTGATACCACAATTAAGATGAGGACAACAGTCTGAAAAAAAAAAATTGTAGACATCTTTGAAGATTTCATTTAAATAGTGAAGAAATCTGGAGGATTCAGTGACTGAAACCTTGTGTTTTTGATACCACAATTAAGATGAGGACAAGAGTTTGAAAAATAAAAATTATACACATCAAGCCTCATTTAAAAAATTCAGACAAATAATATACTGATAGTATATTTGGCTGCTTTAATTTCATGAAGTTTAACTCTTATTCCTTAGTAAGAAGTTTACTCAAGCATCTGTGATCTATTCTTAGGACATTTCCTCTCGAGGGAGATTTTTAATATTTCTTGATGTTTACAATTAATACAGCACAAATCTCTCTATATATATCTATGTAAACATAAACTCATTTAAAGGTTGCCAAAGGCAATGTAAATCTTGATTTCAAGTCATTTCCTATTTATAGAATTTATTCAAAAAATATTTAAAAAAATATCTGAATTGCAATAGTGATGGAACTTTGACTGATTTAAAAAAAAAAATGCTAAAAAAAAACCAGCAATTTAAGAGAAAACTTTATTGAATTCTAAATCCGAGGATTTTGGTTCACTTAGAAAGTTTACATATTTACCAAACCCTCTTCATGATCAATTTCTTAAGTGGAGTTTAACAGGTTTGAATTCAGAGTTTTCCTTCTCCTAGAATGCCTAAACAAGGTTAAATAGCCCAGTCTGACCTACTATCTACATATAGCTTGAGGGAGAATAGTTGAATGCATACCTTTCCCAAGGTATTTGTGCTATGTGAAATGCAAAGAGTCTTTTTCAGGATTTGAATATGTCTCAATGTGTCTATTTCCTATGATGCTAACCATTACATCATGTGCCTCCACTAATGATGTTTAACATGTTACATGTTCAATTTTGAAGGTAAGTGTACGATGAGTTTTTAGCAATATATTTTGTATTTTAAGATTTCTTCCACTTCTTTGATTTTAAACTTGAAAATTTATGAAAAAGATGGAAAAAAAGTTAAAATAAAAGTATTATTGATAATTTTGATATTTAGTACTGTTGTACTCATCTTTATTTTGTATAAACACAACGTTCAGGCCACAGTAACCTTGGGCTCTTTTCAAATTACATTAAGATAAATCATCTTCAGATGATTAGCCCTGAATTCAAATGTGGTTTTGGAGCTCAAATTATTATCACTCACTCAAGGGAACTTCAAGCAGTATAAATGCCAATGGACATATTGAACAGAAATGAGATTAGATATAGAAAAGTAAATTGGAATAAGTTACTTATTCTAAAGACAGGAATTTCAAAATGTTGTAAAGAACTTTTATAATGAATGTATCACTTACATTCTTTATAAAATTTTGAAATTTCTGAATTGAAAATAAAAAATGTATTGTGCTCAAAACCTTTGGTCTTTGTTGAGGCTGGCTAATTTATATTATCTGAAAAAACTGCTAACATCGTTCATTACCAAAAATTAATTTCAACGTGTACTAACTGGGATCAACTGAAGATAATAAGAACTCTATTTAATTTTAGTTTTAAATCTGACTTTCAGTAAATAAAAAAACAAAACATTATTCTATCCCTACACCAACTGAGTTACAAGGGTAATGGTTGGTAGAATCCCAAATCAATCCTTTTAAACTCATCCTTTTCTCTATTCTCAATCTCTCCCCATGCTGTATTTGTCCTTATTACTTTTTACACTCAGTAGGGTGCAATATGAGGAAATCTGCCCTATTCATAAATAAATGAATACTGAAAATCTTATTGAAATTAGATGAAGAACTAATATTTGATAGATTTTTAAGTCTGTGATATTTACCAAAAAAAAAAATGTTTTTATGCAAATTATTACATATAATTATCGTTTAAAATTCCAAATGTAAAATTCTATTTTAGGGTGGGTGGGGAGGTGTTACCATAAATCATTTAGTATCAGATTCTATAATAATTAATCTTACTAGCAAAATAAAAAAACACCCTCAGGGCGATATAAAAATACATTTCTGAAAGATATTGCTTGAGGAGGTGGAAGTTAAAAATTAAATGTCAGAGAGTTTGAACCATGAATCATGAAATCATCAAATTTATTAAAGGGGTAAAAAAATAAAACAATTTGAAATTGCAACTAAGTTCCATTAACTTTGAATATCTATTAAAATAAAACAAACTATATATAAATATATGATACCGGGGATGTATCTATTAAAACTTGTTTTAAAAAACAATGAGGACTGTCTAATGTTGCATGCTCAAATTTTGAGTGTATTTATTCTGTTATGACGATTTCAGGTATAGTGATGTAAGCAGTGACATAGTTTTTGTTACAGACAACAACCGGAAGCGAATCTCCATTATTAATAGATAAAAGACAGTTTAATTTAGTAAAATTAAAAATTTTATAAGTTGGGATCAATACATAAGAAATATTTCTTAAAAAGTCTGATGAAGTTCCTATACTTTTGAGGATGTCCCGGTATGATACTAAACTGCATCTGAGGGTGAGGATCCAGTTTTAGAGATCTAAGGAATGCCGAGAACCCTTCATTGCCATTACTCCCTGGTCCACTCTGTTAGCATCTCATGGATAAAATAGATCTTTTTAAAATTTATTTGTATTCTGTGGGAAGAAAAAAACCCTCTTAAGAAACTACACAAAAATGTAAATATGAACATGATTCCTTAACATCTCAGCAAAAAATAACCCTTGATAGGTTAACAAACCATTAAAATCAATTAAATCAAATCCACCATATACTTTTGTGAGATGTACTTGTTTAAGACTTTAGCATGAGGTGCAGTTAGACTTAACACTACTTCTGAACATTGCACATTTATTTTGATAAATAAATTGTCTATTTAGAAACCTATTAATTGCATTTTTGTTTCACAAATTGGAAATTACAGACACTCAGCCTCGACTCTTCTTTGTTTGGATAATCCAGGACATAATGTATTTACCCAACCCCTCTGCATGAGTTGGATGTAATACAAGATTAATTTTTAAGCAGTTTAAAAGGTTTGAATTCATTTTTCCTTCTCCTAGACTGGTTACCATATCAAGGTTAAAGAGCTCAGTCTGCCCTAGTATTTACCCATAACTAGATTTATACCTTTCCCAAGGGTATTCTGAAATGCAAACAGCTTTGTCCAGGATTTGAACTTGGTATTCTGTGTCTATTTCCTATGATGATAACCATTACACCACAAATGACTCCACATAATTGTCCTTTTTGTGTCCTTGAGATTGAGACTACTTGATTATAAAATGAAATGTTTTAGGGAGTCTTTTTGATTTCAGATGCAAAGACTGATATTGAGAAATGAAGACTAAGAAAATCTTGTAAATTTCATATATACACTTTAAAAGAAATTCTTTAACTGCAGTTATTTAAAATAATCACCTTTTTATTTTATATTAGGACCACTACATCCTAAGTATATACAATATTATAGGAAAGCAAAGTAAAAGATCTTTGAATTTTGTCTGGAAACTGTTTATCAGATTTTCCCTGCAGGTGTTTAAACAAGAATCTTATGTAAACTTGTTATTAGTCCTGTCACCTGCTTTTTCTAAATACAATTACCCAGCAGCTCTTATTTTGTTTACTACTAGCTTGAGTCATTATTCAACAACACTCTCTATCAGACAACTCTCTACCAAAGTCATTCAGTTAATATGAAGTACCTTGTAGCAATTTTCTCTATATGAGAGAAAAAAACACAACATAAAAACAACAAACAAGCCTGTTGTATCTCTATAAATAATGAACAGAATTTTTCTGTTTCTTGATTCATCTGTCCATACCTTCTGTCTGGGTGACTGTAACAAAATAAGGGTGGACATTTTGGGGATGCTCTTTGCGCAGGAGGACTTTAAAAGATATTAACCAGTTGTTGACTCTTACTTGGGCCATTATTTCTTCTGTTATGTCATGATTGTCTGTGTGGAAGGAAAGTCAGAAAAGGAACACAACAAATCTGTTTTTTCAAGTTTAAAAAGATTTCATGACTTGTGTTTTCTTTTCTCTTGAGTTTGTGGGAATAACATGATGTTAGTAAGTCATCTTGCTTCTGCTAAAAATCTATCTTTTCTGTTCAGCGCTTCTCTACCAACAGCACTCACCAGTTTGAACCAGCTCAAAATCTTACACTCTGATTCATTATTGCTCTTTGACTCATATATATCTGTCCTTCTGTGATCTGTCCTGTCATCAGGGGAATGTTTTCATTTGTAACTTCCTAGTGTCAATCAAACCTCAACAGCCAATGAAATTACTAAAAATGCCCTTAAATTTATACTTGTGTCTGTGAATTCGACAAGTACCAAAATATTGCTCACTTCTTGATGATGATCATAAAGTAACCCATGGAAATTTAATTCAATGTATTATAAAAAAATAAAATAAAAAATTAAAAATTAAAAACAATCATTTATGTGGAGGCTACGGGTTCTATCCAGTCAAGGGCGACAGTAACATAGAATGATAATTACCACAGCTTAACATTTGTACCCAGCTATGGTTAGTGGAATGAGAACAGTATACCCCCATGGATTGATGAGTTGAGTTCAAAGTTCTATGATGGCTCCCAATTACGACAAGAAGGTTCCTGATTACGAGAAGGCTCCTGAGTCTGACAAGAAGATTCCCAAGTTTGAGAAGGCTCCTGAGTCCTGCAAGAAATACCTGAAGAAAGCCAGAGTGTATATCGGCTGAAAGGTTGTACGGATAACAATAAAGATGAGGATATTCGTCTGAATAATCCAAATAATACCATTTATGTGGAGTTTGGGACAAGTTATAGGGTAGTAAACACAATGGAAAGTAAACATGTATTACAAAACAAAAAAACAAAAATCAACAGTTAACAAATTGATTGCCCTGTTTCTTCTGCACCTTCTATTTATAGGTATTTTTCTTAGTTTGTATTTATTTCTAAGGAAGTATTAAATTTTATACTCTTTTCTTTTCATCAGGATATTTTATATCTTATAGTTTTCATAATAATTCTGAAATTTCCATGTGATTAACCACATCATATGCAAATGCAGCAAACTGGCTCAACAGGAATGCAAGAATAGGCATGACTGAGATAGGGTGATATTTGAATGTCCTGATGAAGAATGTAGATATATATTTAATATATACTATTTGGATTTTTAAAGATTTTTTCCTCATCTTTATTGTAATAAATATTATATAAACAATAAGAATAGGACAACAGTCCCAAAAATTCAAATGATAAAAATTATCAAGTCTCACTCAAAAATTCAGACAAATAGTATATCTAATAATCAAAACATCTGAAACACGGACAAAAAAATTTTCAATTATTAATAAATCATCTTCACTACTCCTACCTTTCATATCTATTCATTATTTTTCCACTCACATAAACATATATATATATATATATATATATATATATATATATATAAACTTTCTGCTTAACTAAAAATATTTTCTTTTAAATATTGTCTCAATCATTGCTGAATTACAGTTTAAGGAAGTTTAGATGCATTTGCCTTCATTAGCTTTTATCTGACATCTTTCATGAATTCCAACTTCATGTTATTGACAATTTAGGTTCTGTTATTTGAGAGAGAGAGAGAGAGAGAGAGAGAGAGAGAGAGAGAGAGAGAGACACTCTCCTGATAATTGGCTATTCAGCTGGTTTGGAAGAGTGAGACATGCTTGCCTCACTTTCTTGATCCCATGTTTAACCTTCAGATTGTGAAGGTCAAGTCAATCTCATTTTGTCAATCCAATGAACAAACTTATTAAAACAACTCTTTTCTCTTTTTTGTATGTTTTGTTTTATTTTACAATTGTTTCTCTCATTTCATTGTTTATCAAGAAAATGATTTATATATTATCTGAATCGTTTTTTTTTTCTTATGAATAAAAATTCAGTGTGAGGTTATTCATTATTTTAAGTACTGTTCTAAACAAGTTGTCATGAGAGAACATTTTGTCTAAGATCTCATTCACCTTACTTCTGGTATTTTTTCTGACTATTGTGACATGCCATTGACAATACCTTTTTGGTAATAAGACAGTACATTTGCATTAATATAAAGTTGTGGAACAGGATAGAATAACAGTACAAAAGATGGAATTGACAAACCAAATTTAAATTTCAGTGGAGACTGTTTATTTTCACTTACTATTTTTTATATAAATTAGTTGATGTTGGTGTAATGTGATTGGTGCACAGAATGGCACAAGAAGTGTTGTATGATGGGAGAAATTCGAGTAATATAAGCCTGAATGATTAGTAGAACATATTTTCTGCTTGCTTTCTTAAGTCTTGAAGAGATTGGATCAAACATGTAAAGACTTCAAGTGCAGAAGCCAGACTGACAAAATTTGATCTATTCAAAACAGGATCAATTCTGCTAATTGAATAAGAAAGATTCAAGAGACTAAAATTAAATTCTTGACCAATCAGAATCCTTTCCCACTCCTTTTTACCTACTGTGATATCTTTTATTTGTCTCATGGATGGCTATAGATGAACTC
The DNA here is from genome assembly GCA_023376005.1 of Doryteuthis pealeii. Lineage (NCBI taxonomy): Eukaryota > Metazoa > Mollusca > Cephalopoda > Myopsida > Loliginidae > Doryteuthis > Doryteuthis pealeii. Next base: position 75,659,100 of record CM042150.1, read on the forward strand.
TGAGGAATCCCCAATAATAACATATGTAAGCCACAAGAAGGTGGATCTAAAACTAATATTTATAATAACAATTATACAATAGACAGTGTTCACTTCTGCCAGTGTCTTTAGGGTAAATGACTTGTATCAATATTATACTAAAATACTACACCAACCAAAAAAATATACCCCATGATCAACGTTAAGCCTTTATAAGTCAAGAATTTTTATTTGAATTGCCAGTCAAACTCTAAGTAACTCTGTTCGCTGCACTAACCTAGGCTGTTCTCACAACTTTTCAAAATCCAAATTAAACCTTTTGTATTATATATTTTGTAAACATAAATTTATGGGATTTCCTCAGTAAATTTCTCTTTAACAAGTTGCTATGTATAATTTGTATTTGAATGAATGAAATAATTCATGTTATACATTTGTTCTCTTGGTTATTTTATACAATTTGAAAATGTGAATTTCACTTTCTTTGTATTCTTCCTTCTTGCTAATGGCTGCTTTAACTTCATACCAACTCCTCTGGCATAGACTCTCTAAATATTACAAAACCATGCACCAGTCTCCTGTCACATTTCCAGATGCCTCAACAAAAAATTGGTGTGTACAGTTCCAAATGTCTTTGATATTTTGTAAAGTGGTTATAATAAAACTAGGAACATTCAAGTAATCATTTTTGTAGAGCCACTTATGGTGGCTAAATGTTACCATTTTTGGGATGATTCAGTGTGTATATTGGTTCAAATTGATAAAAAGAAATCCAAGACAATTTTGTGCACAACTGAAGTTTTTATTGAAGTGTGAATTGACCCATTATCTACCACTGCCATTCACATGGTGAAATGGTGACGAGCTAGTATCATTTCACTGATCTTTTACTACTTAACAGAAATGTATTCATTTCTCTTTTTTAACTTTAAACCATTTTCTAAGAGCTGACAATCCCGGATTTTCACCCAATTCATTCACCACTGATAGGATGTAACATGAGGTCGTAAGTATGGGGTATTCAGCAAGGAACTCTTTCTATTCAGTAGTAATGGATCTGCAAGTCTACCTTGCTAATCATTACACCATGATGAAAAATCCGTTGCAGATAAGGGAGGTAATCTCACAATTTTATTCACACCATCAAACAACATGTATTTTTGACCACTATAAACAAAAGGTTACAAAATGGCAAATGAAGAATAAATATGAATATCATAAAGAGAAAAAAATTAAAGGTATATATTTTTAGAAATCTCTCTTTTTATAGAATCTCTGCACTAGTAAATGTAGAATTTTTTTTTTTGCTTTTGGTTTTATTATATTTTTGTTCTTTAAATTCAGAAAGAGAACAGAAACAAAGTCGGGCGTAGAAATAAGAAAAAGAAGGTGAAAAAAAAGGTGAAGTGAGACAAAGAAAGAAAGAAATCTAAGAGAAAGAATGAGAATAGAAAGAAAGTAAAAAAAAAATAATAAATTTATAAACGGTACAAAAATGTATGTTCATAAATCCATGTTCAACAGATAAATGTTTTCATAATCTCAAACAGATCTATGGGACCCTAAAAGGTACTACCACTCTGGGAGTAATGGATATGAACGAGAAACTCCACAATTCCCAAAGCTCCAGAACTGAAGCATTACCACCAGATACAATTTCATGTCATACCCAATGACACCTTTTGGTTGTGTTCTTACCATTCTACTGGGGATGCAGTGTGTATATTCTAGGCTCAGTCAACAAGGTCATCATTCTAGTAACAGAGGGACTTACTGCTTTGTATGTCTATTTTCTGGGTCACACATCAGTGAAACAACTACTGTTACACGTTGGAAAAAAAAGCAATGTGCTGGTAGTTATCACGGCACTGTTGTTAATTGTTTCTGACATAGGCTTTCAGCATTTCCATTGATAAAAGTGCAATGGATGACAAGCATTGAAATATTATCTCAAGATATCGGGGGAGGGGTGACAAGAGAGGAGATGGTAGAACAGAAGAGAGAAGTGTATTGTTGAAGTTCTTATACACTAAGACCCAAAGATATGACCCAACAGTATTTTTTATTTTGCTCTTCCACACAATAGGCAATATATTATAGTATCTAAAAAAACAAGTCATGAAAAAGGAAAAACAAATTTTTTATAGGTATATTGGTACAAAAAGGGTGTTTAGCAGATTGCACTATGTATATGAGGATTCAATTGTTTTTTTTTAAGTGCATACCAACAGTAATTAGTTACTATTTACTAATTTTTTTTAGTCGAGAACACAGTCTTTAGGTTGCTTATGGTATCTTATACTATATTTATCCAACTTGTCTACTAAGGTCACAAATAACACAAAGTCAAATTTTAAGAGAGCATAGCTGGTTTAATTTCAGAACACACACATTTTGTCCTACTGTCTTACCTAAAGCTGGGTGGGAAGGGTAGAAGAGATGAATCCCTGCCTTTTCCAAAAGCATTAGCATTAAATGCAAACAGCCTCATCCCGGATTTGAACTTTGCCCACCAAGTTCATTTCTTATGACTAACTATTATGCTACAAGCCTAACCCTAACCCCAAGACCTCCTGAAGTTACAATGAAATGGTCACTCATTTAGTTCCTAAATAGGTTCTTTGTTGCTTAACTTTAGTGATCTGATCAGAATTGGTGCTTTCAATTTGATTTGATTGTAAATCACCAACAGTAATTAGTTGAGCATAAACCTGCCTAAATCTAATGAAGAGATTTCAAATAAAAAGAATTAAAGTCAGCAGTATTTTTTTAATGAGTCTGGTCATAAAAATGTTTATTGTTGAAACTTATTTTCCTTCACTCTTAATCTTACTTGTTACTTACTGGTTTATAGAAGGTACTCGTGATGTAACAGTTATTCCCAGAGGAAATGAACCCTACAGCCCTGAATTAAAATCCTTAACATGTCTGTTTACATTTCACATAATGTTGATACTCTTGGCAAACATATGAATCCAACTATTTCCCCAGCTATGGGTAAATAGTAGGGAAAACTTGATTCTTTAATCTTGGAATAGTAATCAGTATAGGAGAAGGAATTCAAATCACATACGTAAGTTAAAAATTGAACTTGTCGCATCCTGCTTGTATTGAAAGGGTTGGGTAAATACATAATTACAGGTTTATTTTTCACCACTCAAATAGTCAACTATGAATATTCTGTTTGAGATAAATTGTTAGTCATGGATTTTCTATGTTTTTATCTCACTTATTGCTTACTGGTTACTTAGTAGTTTAGTCATTGTTGACTATAAACTAGTCAGATTCTTTTGGTTTTTATAATTTTCTCCATGAATTCTTCTCTTCTTAGAGCCCATTGTAGCCTGAACATGTCACACAACACTCATTCTCGAATTTATCCATCTAAAAGGATATGAGTGAAAAAGAAATATGAGAGCATCAATGTTACAATGGCTGTATATGAAATGCTATCCTATTTTTATACTGTGTTCTGATTAGCATTCTGTTCTTCCAAATAATGGATAATGAGCTTTGGCCTCAAAATGAATTCAGAGCCTGACCTTCTAAGATTATTATCAATGAAAGATCTATGACCTCCATTCCATATATCTGTGTATATCTGATGTTTTAGTTGTGGCAGAGATCTTGCTGTGAGCATAATCCTGCTGCCAGTTCTGCAGGCGATTGCTTTATTAATAAAACTAATTATTACCCGTGAAAAAAAGTGAACAGATAAATTTGAATTTTTATTCATGAAAAATCAGAGCTGCCAATAATTGTTTTCCTGGCTATCATCATCATCATCATTGCCATCATCATCATCAGTAGTAGTAGTAGTAGTAGTGATATTACTGGTAGCAGTTGAGAAAGCACAAATACAGCAGCCTATTCCTCTCTTTCTGCTTGCTTTAGTACAATGTGAGTTATGCACTGAGAAATATATAAAAAAAAGTTACACTGCTTCAGATTACAGTAGATTTTGTGAACATTGATTTCAATATTGGCTACATTTTCTTTCTCTGTCTATTTGGCTTGATAGGTAATATATCTCCATTGGTCCGTATGCAAAATCTGTCATGGAAATATCTTCTATATACAATATTGCTTGATAAATAAATATGCCCTACCAATATTCTATAATTTAATTTTTTGAAGATATTGTCTTTTAAATCAAACATACCTGGATTTTATTATTTTTAGTGGAATATTATGCCATCAAAATGGATACTATTAAACATTATTTATTACCAAACTCTGTAACACAAAACCCCTGTCAGTGGGGCTTAGAATAGGCTGACTGTATACCGTACAAAATGGGTGTCATGGGTAGGATACTAAACTGCATCTGATGGTGAGGCTCCACTTCTGGAGATCAGGAGCATGTGGAGTATCCCTTCATTGCTATTACTTCAAAGTCCACTTTGATTTGGAATGGTAATACATGTTAGGGTTCCATCTATGGATCAAATAGATCTGTTTAAAAATGATTTATATTCAATGGAACTGTTGGCAAAACAACATGCTCTTAAGGAATAACTAAATAATAAGTGTAATTGTAAATATAAATGTACAATGAATGTGATTCCCTAGTCTCTAGGCATAAAATACATATAAATATATATGCTATGTATTCATATTTTTAATTGGAGTTTCAAAGCTGTTATGATGTAAAAAAGTAACTATTAACTTTTTCAACACACAAAACAAAGCTATCAGAAATTAAGAGAAGAAAATGAATCATGTATTCTATAGAATCTCTTTTTGACATTGTCTTCTTTAAAATTCTGAGAGGCATAATACATTACAAGACAATGAAATAATATAACGGATCACAAAATTAAGTTAGCATTCACCAAATTGATCTCAATTAAATTTTTGCAATTTTAACAGCAAAAGTTTCAGATTATATTTTTTTAAATGTTTTTTTTCTTTATTTGATAAGTCTTCATAGAACTTGGACTAGAAAGCTTTCTTAAATTTCAAGAAATTTAAAAAAGGAATAACTTTATTAAAATATTCACTTTTTAATCATTTAAATATCAAATTTTACCATGGAAAAAAAAGAATCTTATTAACTTATTTACTGTCTTGTGATTATTTTGGAAACTGATTACTTTTGGTACATTTGCATTCTGATGACTGCATGTCTACGACTTTAGTGCTAGAGATTTTTGTCAATTTATACTCAAATAGGAAAATGTTCTTTCTGTAAAGTATGACACATGATCTTTTTTCTATTTTTAAATTTAATAATACATGGGTTACAAATTCAAAGAACACTTGTTGCAAAACATTGGTTACTGCAATTGTGTTGAAAGGGGAATTGTTCTCTAGTCAGTGTTTTATGAATGTAATATTGAGTCAAGGTTAGCTTTTTTTTCAATGATTCTTTATTCAGCATCCTGAAAACCACCTTCATTAATCACTATACAATTTGATTTTTCTTATTTTCTCAGTAAAGTTAATAGAAGAAGTAAAAGTGGAAAAAAATTAAGTGAGACATTGAAAAACCATAGCTTTAAGCATGCATTATATATAGAAAGAATATTCAATGCAAATAACATACTTTATATATATATATATATATATATATATATAGTTTGCATTGAGATATTTTTTATACAATGCATTCTTAAAGCAATGGTGTTTATATCATATATATGTGAGGCTCTGAAAGTAATGCCTTCTATTTAGTGTCACCTTAACAACAAGAACAAAACAATAATTTAGACAATGAATAACAATTAACATATACATATGCATAGAGAGACATACATGTATAGATAGTAAAAGGCACATACCAGCAAATAAATATGACTATATACATATATAAACATGAATATGTGTATATGCACTTATATACACTCATATATGCACACATTTATTTATTTAACCTATCCGCATGAACAGGATTTAACAAGAGGTCAATTTTAAGGGGAGTTTAATAGGTTTGAATTCAGAGTTTTCCTTCTCCTAGACTGGTTACTATTTACCCATAGCTGGAGGGGAAATAGATGGATGCATACCTTTCACAAGGATATTAGTTCTATATGAAATGTAAACAGCTTCATATAGGATTTGAACTTGGTTCACCATTTCCATTACCTAGATTGATAACAATTACCCCATGAGTGCATCCACAAATATATATAAGTGTGTGTGTTGTGTGTGTGTGTATAAAAACATTCATGTAGGAAAATATATTCATACATGTGTATGGGTATTTTTGAACTTTTCTATAACATATACATATATATGTGAAAATGGAAAAGGAATTGAATCCGACAATATGAGGAAAAATTTAGCTTTCTTTTTAAATTTTACATTTCTTTTCTTTACTCATTTTTCCTCATACATATATATATAAAAACCCATCTGGGATTGTTTTGGAATTGACTATTGGTCATTACATCATGGACAACTTGGCTTGCGCTGCCAGTTATAAAACAGAGTTATTCAGGGTTTTGCATTGGGCTGAATCATCCACCCTAAGATATCCAGAATCTGTCTCGATCACTGCCTGTAAACCTACTTTCTGTCAGCAGAAGGAATTCTATAAAACACTTGAACTACTTTGGGATATTCAATTTTTTTCCCCCACTTTTGACCCAAAATGAAGCATTTATTTTATCCCTTTTAAACATTTTTATTTTGATCTTACTATATCAAAATCATTTTTAACTGCTATTAATAAATATCATCAATTTTGCCCTAATGAGAAGAAAGGGTCTTCCATGCTAACTATTTCTTATCTAAAATGCTATACAAATTTTCTATAACCAAATATATCTATACACATATACATATATATATACATATATATATATATGTGTGTGTACTCTGACCAGATGAAAAGCCTGGTCACTAAATGTGTGTGGATGTCGAGCCTGGTGTAGTTGTGAACATTTGGAAGCCACAAAATATTATTTAAACAAGTGTGAATGTTGGTTTGAGAGTCTGGCTCAAAAGCAAACAAAAGGCAACTCCTGTGTATGCAAACCTACCTTTGTGACTCTCACCTACTCTCCAGTCACTGCAATTTGGAGAATAACAATATAAAATATATTTTTATACAAGGGTCTATCATTCTTTCTTAAGTCCAGCTGCAGTATGCAACCTGATATGAAGAACTCTAGAAGCAGTATATTACCAGTACCATTGACTTCATGTCTATGCTGACCTAACTTTATATATATATATATATATATATATATATATATATATATAATAATTATTGATAATATAGTTTGCTATATTTATGAATATAAAAATACATACATACACACACACACACATATATATATATATATATATATATATATATATATATATATATATATACATTTTATGTTCCTAAATAGGTATATATATGTATTCTTGTACACATAAATATGATTATATACATATGAGGAATGGTTTATGCTGAATTTCAAATTATCGTCAAGAATAGAAATAAGCATTTGAAAATCAAACCACAACTTTTAAATTTCCAACTTCAGATGTCATTTGGTTATTAAAAAATCATATACACCATTTGTAAAAGACAAATCCATGTTTATTCAGACCAGAACGGAGGCAGTGCTAAAAAGAATTAACTAGTCAACTACTTCAAAAAGTGAAAAGAAAAAAAAAGATAAGAACATGAAAATGAAATATGAAGCAACTGTTGCAACAGTCATTTTTCTCGTCGATACAATCACCAATAATGTTTTTATGGGTAAAATAGTTAAATTCTCTCTCTCTCTCTTTCTTGGTGTGTTCATTTCTTTTCTACATTTTTTCTATCAATCTATCTTGGTATCTTAATTCCTCTTTTAGTTAATATCTCTCTATCTATCCATTTATCTTTCCTAGTCTGCTCATATCTATCTATCTATCTATCTATCTTTCCTAGTCTGCTCATATCTATCTATCTATCTATCTTTCCTAATCTGCTCATATCTATCTATCTATCTATCTATATATATCTATCTATCTTTCCTAGTCTGCTCATATCCATCTATCTATCTATCTTCATAGTCTGCTCATATCTATCTATTTATCTAGCTATCTATCTTTCCTAGTCTGCTCATATCTATCTATCTATCTATCTATCTATCTTTCCTTGTCTGCTCATATCTATCTATCTATCTATCTATCTATCTATCTATCTATCTTTCCTAGTCTGCTCATATCTATCTATCTATCTATCTATCTCTCCTAGTCTGCTCATATCTATCTATCTATCTATCTATCTATCTATCTATCTATCTATCTATCTTTCCTAGTCTGCTCATTCTATTGACTCCTTGGGGAGAATAGGGCTGCAGCCACTCCATGCAAATAAGTTTTTTTTTATAGCAATTAGGTTTTTATGGATTGGAGTGGTTAGCCACTCACCTCTGGGTTTGAATTCCGTTTTCCTAGACTGATTTCCCCAGTCTATCCTACTATTTACCTATAGCTGGAAGCATAAGATATGGGTCTTTTGCAAGGGTATTAGCACAAATTAAAACACAAACAACCTCATCCAGGCTTGTGAAGTTCATTTCTTTGGATGATAAACACTATGCTACACTTGCATTCATCTACCTAATATGTTCTATCTCTTTTCTCAAATACAAAGAAAGATATTTCGAATCACAAATATTAATTTTGACTTATAAAAGAGTGCGGAACTAGAATAAAGTCTACACTCACAAAAAAAGAAGATATACCATTTTGTAGGTTGTCAGAATTTAATCAAATTTTCGAAATTGTAATTGGTAAATTATCCCACAATATTTTTATCTAAGTAATTCAAAAATTTATGAAAATTACAGAAGAGAATTATTCTTTTTTGGATATTTTGAGATTATGGCAAATTCAATGAGGACTGAAATCACTAAAGTAGCAATGTCATGATAGAATAGCTTAATGACCTAAAATACTCAATCTCCATTCTTATACAAAGGTGGGTGGAAAAGTTCATAGGCTGATGTCATATCTGCTGTTGATGACTTTTTGACCAATGGGATCCAACCACTGCAAAACTGATAGAAGTGTGTGGATAGCAAGGCAGACTATGTTTAAAAATAAACCTCATTTGTTTACATTCTATTAGAGTAGCTAGGCCAGTCTATGAATTTTTCAGCTGACCCTTGTATATACATATTTTCATTAGATAGCTAGATAAAAATGGTTACTTATCTTTACATTAGTTTTCATATAAAAATACTATAATTTTTATCTTCTTCTCTATCTCAACCTCAATATATATATATATATATATATATATATATATATATATATATATATAAAAGTAATCCAAAAGTCCAGAGAAGAAATCTTCCTTATGACATAGGGATTTTTTTAAAAACAACTTGTCGCAGTTTGAGAGCTCAATGTGTGCTCTTATTGTTAGAGTCACAGAGCAAATTTATATTTAAATAAATAACAAAAGACTTAGAGATCTATTGCATTATAGACTATTTCAGGGAGCTTAGACAGAATGTCTAATTCTCCCGACTCATCAGATCATTCGTATCTGATGAGTCTTTTGTTAATTATTTAAATATATATATATATATATGTGTATGTGTACATGTAGATAAACAGATATTTGTTAGTCTCCTTTTATTGAATTGGTTTCTTAAGTGATAAAATGTTTAATTTTCATTCAAGATTTTACAAAAATGTATTTGTGAAGCTCTTATAACAGTTATTGTCATAGGAAATGAAATTGGTAACCCAAGTTCAAATCCTGGGTGAGCATGATTGCTTTTCCCTTTTAGCTAATGCCCTTGAGAAAATTATGAATCTATCTATTCCTCATTAAGCTATGGGTAAATAGCAGTTGTGCTAGTGTAAACTGGGTTCTTTCACCTTGGCTGAGAAATCAGTCTAGGAGAAGGAAATACTGAATACAAACCAGCTGTACTCTGGTTAAAAATTGACCTTGTGTTGCATTCTGCTCATGGCAGAGGGGTTAGGTAAATATATACTTGTGTCTCTTAGTCAGGCTGGGCACACACAGACATCATTCTTATACAAAGATACTTATTGCTTTATGGAGGTATTTAGCTTAGTCTGACACAAGGTCACAAATGTGCAACATCTTCTAAGGATTGACTTTACTGAAGTGATGTTTTTTTTTACATTCATAAAACAAAAATAGTTGCATTTTTATGAAATGTACACACGCATATATATATATATATATATATATATATATATATATATATATACATACATGGTGGCTGTTAACTTTTACTTATGTAAGACAATTTCTTGTCCGTGAAACATGAGATTGAAATAACTATTTCTATATTAATACATCTGGGTTTTTTTTTGGGGGGGGGGTTGCTGTTTATTTTGCATTCATTAAAAAAATGTCATATGTATTTGCTATAGGTTAAAAACAGGAAGTTTCCACATGTACAGATACTACACTCTAATCCTAGAAATGTAGATGCATAAAACTGTGTTCCTAGGAAAAGCACATACATATCATACTTTGATTCTAAGTATAAGTGTAGATTTTTATAAGGACATTGATCATATATATTTATATATGTATTTATATATATTTAAAAAAATGAATGTGTGAGTTCTACATTTATTTAATTGAGACTTATGTTCCCTTTATCATAATCAAGAAAATATTTCTTTAAATTAATATTCTGGTTAGTGTGTTCTTTTTAACCAAAAATGCATTAATGAAAAACTGCTGCTCAATATATATATATATATATATATATATATATATATACAAAATGTGACCTGTTAGGTCACCCATTGAGCTCTAGGTAGATAATTGAGATTAGGGAAAAGTGAGTTTGCAAAGCAAACTAGATTTTTTTAAAAATACATACGACCGGATAAAACATAAAAATCATTTTGTAAGATTTCTAAGAAAGGGAATGTTTGACCTAATTTAACCTACGAGTTGCTGCTTATGAAATTTAACATTCAAATACATTTCAAATTCTCCCATCTCTCTCTCTCTTTCTACTCTCCCTGAGAAACTAACATATACAACAAAGAGGTAATGAAGGTATATATAGAGAGAGTGAAGTGATAGGCAGAATGTAAAGTAAGAGACAGGTCAGTTTTTGACTTAATTGCAAATTATGACTAATTAGAACCAATTAAAATGGACTTTTTTTCGAAACATAACTCAATCTTAAAAGTAAAGAATAATTTAGTATCACTTTCATGTCATTAAACTGAACAGTAAAAAGCCTTTAGCAGACAAAAATGAATATAATAATATAATAATAAACACTGATATGAATAGAGTTTAATAATATTAATAATAATAAACACTGATATGAATAGAGTTTAATAATATTAATAATAATACACTAATATGAATAATAATATCAATAATAATATGAATAGAGTCTAATAATATTAATAATAAACACTAATATGAATACAGTTTAATAAAAATAAACAATTTGAATAGTGTCTAATAATAATGATAAACATTGATATGAATAGAGTCTAATTATAATAATAATAATCAAAACAAATATGAAATAGAGACAAGGTGTATAATACTTACTCAGGGGATGGTAAATTGGTTTGTGTCTGCCCTGGAGAATGTATGATAGCATAATGCCTGACTTGAATGGACATTGGTGTTGGGCATCATATATCCACCAAGTTCGGGCAAATGTTGCCCATTGCTGAAAAAGACAAACAGAAAATAATGATCATGAATTATTCAGTTGGTACAACTAATTTTTTCTTTTCATCTTATAATAAATTCAGTTAAGTGTTCAGATTTTCACATTAAGCATCAGAATTGTTCTGTTACATAACAGATTGGCAAAATCTATTATTAACAGTATAGTGTAATTTAGCAGACAAAGATTTATTTGCTCAGCTTTAGTATGATAATAGATATCCTATTTACTTACTTGAGCACTTTTTAGAAAACTGTTAAATCCTAATTATAGAATTAGCTACTTTTGATTATTCTTTAAAAAATCTACTTGCACCTGATCAGCACAAGGTTCCACTAATAGAAAAAATAAAATATCTAATTAAATACAGCAGATAGAAAATTTACTATTCAAAATGTGATGATATCAAAAAAATAAAAGCAGCCAACTATTATGGTTTCAAAACACAAAAAAAATCTTATCTCTAACATCCTGATTTACTGCCATTTGAAAAAGATATATTCAGCATAATAGATAAGCTGAAATTTGTTAAATTAAACAACAAATTTAAAAAAATTAAATTAGAAAACAAAGAAAATCAAGAAATCAAAAAAGATATTCGTAAAAGCTGATAAATCTAATAATTTATACAAAATGGATAAAAAGAAATATGAAAAATTAATGAATGATTTAGTAGCAAAATTATACAAAAATTTACTAAATAGTTGGAAAAAACGAATTAAGCATGGAAGATGGTAATATCATAACCAAATTGAATATATACAACCATCTTACTAAAATACATAAAAAATTTAAAAAAGCTTTATTCCTATCATAAGGATAAATTCCAAACAAACCCTAAATGCTGACTCCTGAACCCCATGAAAAATGAAATAGGAAGAATTGGCAAAATGATTTTTGAAAATATATGTAACATCCTGTGGAGAACTATGAATCTAATCCAATGGAAAAACACAAAAGCAGCAATAAAATAGTTCCAGGAGATACCTAATAAAAGTAAATGTGTTTTTGACATAAAACATTTCTATTCCTTAATCACTGATGGGCATTAACAAAACATTAGACATAGCTCAATAATTTATTGATATAGACAATAAAAAAGAAAAATGTAACATTGTTAAAAGTCCATCAAAACTCAATTTGGACTAAAAAAACAATATTGATGTTTGATATTAGTATTTGGAGTTTTTGTGGTGCTGAAATTTGTAAAATTTTCTTCCTATGAAAAATAGTCTATGAATTTGATAATGAATATATTGGACTTTGCCGAGATTAATATATATATATAGAGAGAGATTAATATATATATATATATATATATATAGAAGAAAGAAAGAAAGAGAGAGAGAGAGAGAGAGAGAGAGAGAGAGAGAGAGAGAGAGAGAGATTAATATATATATATATATATATATACAGCTTCCAGAAAACCTAAAAAAACAACCAGTATCCATAAATATCAAATCAGATCATCCATCTCCCATGACAAAATATATCTATAAGTTAATAGCACACAGGCTACCAATGAATTCTTGCAATATTAACGTTTTGAGCAAACTGAACTAAATACAAAACAGCAACAATAGTAACAAACACATGAGAAATAGAAACAATATTAAAACAAACATGGGAAACACATGACTCAGATGAATAGATTATCATAAAATTATCTTTAAAAATCTCAAATGTGTTTTACTGTCTGTTTTCATAGAATATATTTTTGTTTCAACTTCAATTTTGTCTATTATAATATTATATGAGGGAAATTTAATAATATGACATCGAGCCGAAAAGATTCGAACGGCATCTAAGTTATGTTCATGCTTGTCTGTGCTTATGTGTCATTGTTTGTGATTTGTTCCATTGACCCAGACATTGAGCAGTTCATATCAATTATTCTAGTGGTGACTAAGATAGATGCTTAACCTGGGTTTAAGGTATTTGTTTTGAAAAAATATAATAGATAAAGAGAAAATATTGTTTTAGTAGAATGGCCACTTGTCAAGTATCAGCTGTGTAAACTTGCACAGACACAAATTTGATAAAATATATTTAGTAAAAATGTAGTTGGATGTTAAAATTCTTATATTCTAAATTACACAAATAGTAAATTATATTAAAATGAGTCTGAGTAACATTGATTTTTTGAGTAACAGCTTTAATGGTGTTATTAATGTGTGAAAAATATAGATTTATATCTATGCCAAAAATACCAAGATGAAAAAAGAATTCATGAAAACTTCTTTAATAACAAAATTGATAACATCTCAGTTATACATTTCAAAATGACCAAAGATGGTTAAAATTGATTTCTATATAAACTTGAACCACATGTTTGTTATCTTGGGAGAAAGCAAGAAAATAATGTTAAAAAAATTTAAAAACATATTGTTTGGAGTACTTGATAAAACTTATTTAAAAGAAAAAATGCTGTCCTCCCATCTACAGACATACTTGGTAAAAATATATGATACCTCCTCTACCACTTAGACCCTGATATAAGAAAAATAACATGAAGGCGTGAACATGAGCAAATAAAAATTATTAAGAAATATTCCATGGTATTTAACCAAACTTGTTTATACACACACACACACACACACACACACACACATATATATAAGGTGTGTCAAAAAAGTATCAAGATTTGTTGTACTTTTTGACACAACTTGCATTCTGAAAAAAAATAACGTTCCATTCATTAATTTTTTTCCGAATACAAGGTGTGTCAAAAAAGTACCAAGTTTAAACCTGTATTTACCAAGATAGAAATGATGAATGAATGGAATGTTAACCAAGCTACCCTATATCAGTGTTAAAAAATTTAATATTATATTTTGTTTCAGACATTCATCAACAACAACAAAAAAAAAATACATATTTCTGTCATTGAAGCCATCATTTTAGAATGAACTCAATTTTGCTCTTTCAATGGCCTCTCTATTTCAAGATTATCACAGGGGGATTTATTTTTGTTTTTATAATTCTGACATTTTTTTTCTCCATTCATAATTGCCAAAAGGAATTGATATTATTTTATTTTTCTTGTTGGAATTAGAATCTTCACCTTGTGATCTTATCTCTGATGTTCTAACAATTTAATCAATGATCGGTTTTTGATTATTTAATTGATATGTAAGTGCAATTATTTCTTGCCAGATCTTTAATTAATTTAGTTCCACATTTCCAAAACTTATCATTTTCCCTTTCTAACAGATGACGACGATTCCAAAGTGTTTGCACATTGGGAGGATTCTATGCTATTTGCTACCATAGCAACCAAAGAAGACAATTATGTTGTTGAGGTATGAGCTTCATATTCAACATTTATTTTGTTTTTGTATATATTTTTGTTGTATATATTTCTAAATAATGTCTTTAATGATAATTCACCATCATCTATGTTAAGGTTTTTACATTCTAAAAAATAATGATTTTTGTCTTTTGCTTATCTCTCCAGTTTTGGCCAAATTTTAGGATATCACTCTTTTCAAAATAACAGATGATATCATATTATACACATGACATCAGATTTAAAGGTTTAAAAAATACTATAAATATGAAAAGTGATTAAAAATTTTACTGTTATTTGGGAATTGTGAGTTCAATTTCATAGAAAAGCTTCTGAAATCAAGAAGATCCAAAAATGGTATTACAGGATAAAATAACACAATAATTAATTAATAGAAGAAATAACCTATCAGTTATGATAGGATAAATTTCATTGATCAGGAGTTCCAAGAAGTGGTTGCTAACTACTGTACCATGAATGATAAAATCTGAACATGTTAGACATGAACAACTTTGGTACAAGAATTTTGAAAGGACTTAATAAAGACTGAATTATTTTTTGAGAATTGCCAGATGACTACATTGATGGGCCGGGTTAGCTCAGTTGGTAGAGTGTTCGGCTAGAAACCACAAGGTTCCTAGTTCGATACCGGCCCTCGCCAACTCAGTGTATGAGTAGCACAGGGATCTGTGCGGTAAAGTAAGGAGCTGATGGTAGGTGTGGCACTCCACCTCAGATGCTAAAAACAATCTCCTTGGTCTAGCACTATTGAAAAGGGGATAGACTCCCTCGCTGACTGGCTGATACTGACTTTAGGCCGCCGTCAACTTTACTTTACTTTACATTTGGTGCTGTACTATTACTAATTTTTCCTTCATTCTTCAATGCACGCACACACACACACACACACACATATATATATATATATATATATATATATATTACTAAAATTTTCATTTTGTTTGTATATAATTGTAACCCAGCAAAAGTGGCTAATTTCTCACTATAACAAACTATAAAATGCTAATTAGAATTCTTTACTTTACTGTGTCACAGATTCTCTTGCATAACACTATTCAGGTTTTGAATTAAGAGTTTTTCCTTTCTGTATACTGGTTACCATACCAAAGTTAGAAAGCCCTGTCTACCCCATTATTTCACCCAAAGGTGGAAGTAGGAGAATCGGATTCATGCTTTTCTCAATGGCATTAGTGCAAAGTGAAATACAAACAGCCTCTTCCAGAATTTCTTTATGGTGATAATTTTCTCTCACAGACACACACATAATGTTTATATATATGATATTGTGGCAACAAAAATTTTGCTGAAATTTGCCAACTTTGCTGTGTTATGATGATAAACATGAAAAGTGAATCATTATATAATATAGATAAGAGTTAAAATGAAAAAGAAGAAATAATTGCAAATTCGGAACTTTCATTCAAAATTAATTTAATCTAATATGGAAAGGGTAAATGCATCTAAAACCTGTTTATTTGATTCATTGTTTTATGGTTTCAAAAAGTTTATAATTTAATAGAATTTCTCAAATAAAGAATCCATCTTGATTGTAAGTGTTAGAAATTAGAATATGTATTTCTGTTTCATTACATGTTGATGAGATAATTCCAGTTTTGTTTTATGAAATGCAGCACACACTTGTGTATGGGGTCTATTAAGTTCAATGTTGAGCAAGATCCTATTTAGAGAATAGAATGTATATTATAATTATAGTGGTCAGAGCAAACATAAACACTGACCACTAATGATAATAATAACAACCACAACAATAATAATAATAATGATAATAAAGTAAAAAAAGTCATTGGGGTGGCCTAAAGTCGATATCAGCCAATCAGCAAGGGAGTCTATACCCTTTTCACTAGCGCTAGACCAAGGAGATTGTTTTTGCATCTGAGGTGGAGTGCCACACCTACCATCAGCTCCTTACATTGCCGCACAGATCCCTGTGCTACTCATACGCTGAGTTAGCGAGGGCCTGTATCGAACTAGGAACCTTGTGGTTTCTAGTCAAATGCTCTGCCAACTGAGCTAACCCAAATAAAATAATATTAATAGTAATATTTGAACTTCTCTATTATAATGATAATAATATATTTTTGAACTTTGCTATATTAAGTTGTATATCTGATTGGAAATTGCTTTATTCTCTAAGTTAGCATTTTAAGGTTATTGCACTAACAGACATCTTGCTACAATGTGCCATTTTTGCAGCATTATGATAACAAGCATTAAAATTCAGATAATTAGACTGGATGGTAGCTACATTTTCTTGTTAATATAAACTTTGAGAGTTACTTTCTTATAACATGTCCAATGGTGATAGAATAATTATTGGGTGATGGTATCTCAGGTGAATTACAGAGAGTTATTATCAAATAGACACATTGCATTAAGTAGCCAACGAGTAGCTATGTAAGGGCAACCGAAACACAGTGTGACAACTAATTCTAGCTGATGATGAACATTACCAGCATGACATTGAATCTGTTCGGTGTCATATATTTCATTTATTTATTATGTTCATAGGTCAGTTCCTGTTAATACTATCACTGTTCTGTTCACTTGAACAGATGAATTCTTCTCTGCTATAGTTGCATTGGTCATTTGCTTTTATGATCATATTATCCCAACCCTGTGATTAAGCCTACTTCTGTCCCTGCGTTTCAGACCAGTAAAGATGGATTTAAGGACTCTCCTAATCTCCTAATTCTAAGTTCAGAATTTTCCATTGCATTGACTAAAGTTATAGAGATCAATCTACCCTACTATAGTACCCTTACCTGGATGTGGTGTTGGATTCATGCCTTTTTCAATATCTTTAAGACATGGAAAATAATGAGACATTGTTACATAATTATTGGATCCCTAATATCTTTTTAAGGTAGTGTAGAAATCATAATGGCGATTAGTACAGCTGATGGCCTTGAGGGTGAGTGACAGCGTTTGACCTCACTCTGACCTTGCTTTCTGGGGATAGACCGTGAGAACCGGAACCCCAATAGAAAGCCCTCTTCCGGTTTAAGGATTAAGCAACTCAGTTAGTCAGTTAGAACTTAGAAGCCGAGCTAGCAACATGTAAGCCTCATCTGCGCAGATTGTCTGGGTTGGGAATTTGGAATAAAGTAACATCAACGTGAATCGAAGTCTTGTGTTTATTACCTAAAAACTAACAATGAACAGGGCTTCTGATAACGAGAGATCCCAACAGAAACCAGACCGGAATCCCAAGAAGACCAGACCTTAGAAGATATACCAGACCAAGATAGATGATAGACGATCAGAACCAAAGCCGGCCAGAAGAATAGACGACAGAGTAAGAAGTAAGAAAGGTATATAACGTTATATAGATTTGGGTAAATGTGAAAAGACAGTATATAACATATACCTATTTAGTGCGGTAAAGAAGGCGCTATGCAACACATGCCCTGCTGGTCATGAAGTGCTGGCAGGGGGGGATAAGTTCTGAGTAATATACTTTCTTACCTCTTACTCAAAATATATATAAACTGCACTAACAAATTCTATATTGTCTAAAACATGCAAAGGAAATTGGCACTGAACTCTAAACTCTATTCTATCAATATAACATATTTTAATATATATTGGTTACATCCATTAATTTCATGAGATTATGGATGTTAGCACTGACTTGGTCAAAGTTGTATGGAATACCAACAGTTGCCCAAGCAGCAAGTCTTTCCACTTCTCATTACTTATATTGTCCAAGGGAAAGGCAAAGGTTGAAACAGCTTGATGCCACTATTGTCTCAATTAGGTTGAAGATAACATTAGATTCCCTTAGAGACTCCAGCTCCTGGTTTTGAATTCATAGTTCTCCTTCTATACTGGTTACCCACCAAGGCTAAATATCTCAGTCTTCTCTGTTATTTTATCTGTAGCTGGAAGAAAAAGGAGTAGAATCATGACTATTTTAAAGGGCATTATTAGTGTGAAATGAACGCCAACAGCCATGATTATAATTCCAACTCTGCTTGCTGATATCATTTTCAGCACTGATAATGATTATTCTATCAGCACCTTTTTTGATATATACAAAAATATACATCTTGAAAATTAATTATAATTATTCATAAATGCTAATTAATGAAATAAGTATTATTAGCGTTATTCGGACTAATTGTCCCCATCTTCATTGTTATTTGTACAACGTTTCGCCCGATATACTCTGGCCTTCTTCAGGTTATTTCTTGTCGAACCTCGGAACCTTCTCAGACTCGGGAACTTCTTTCGAACTCTTTCTTCTTAAAATTTTTGTTTTTATCTAATTAATCTATGTCCAAAGTAGAACAATCAAGAGGGGGCAAATGAAATGCAGATAATAGACATTGTGTATGTAGAAATCTTGTAACATTACTTACTGTTTTGATGTCTCAAATATTGTAATGGTTAGCAAACTAAAATAGCACGCTAGTGATAAAAAGTTCAATTCTTATTAGGTACTCTATAATTCTGGCCTTGCGCCAAAGTGATAGTAAACAACATATTGCCTAATCATGGTTTAATGTTTAGCAAGCTAGTCTCTCAATCAGTGATTTCTGAGTAGTGAAAAGTGCCTAATGCAAGTGGCTTTGTGTCAAATTAAAGGTACACTTTTAAAGGGAGCTGTGTATGGAGCAAGTATTAGTGAACTAGGCTAGTAGACAATTACTAATGAGTTTGAATCTCACTGGGTGCTCCATACTAAGATAAATTGATAAAGTGATTAATTTACACACTGTTTCAAAAACACCTAGAACTGATTTTTAATTGTGTTCAAGTCATACTGAATTCACCACTCACACTAGATAAGTTCAGCAGCAATAAGCCTGTTCAATACTTAATCTGGTGACCACTTAAGCAACAGCCTGTACAGTAAGCAACCTGGGTTCTTTGTTTATCAAAATGACTTGATTTGGCATTAAATGACCCAAAAAGGGTTGATATGCTGTAAAATGAAACAACCCAACCATCTTTTGACAGTCACTAATGAAATAAATATTTCTTTTAGCCAACACTGAGAAAGCTATTGGCTATGAAGCAATTCTCATTTGTTTTAATAATAATAATAATGTGAATGCAAACAGTATTTATCAGAATTTGAAACTCTCTAGCTGATTCAATTGATAATAAACTTCATACCACTTATATCCATCACCAGTCATGGCTAATACAAAACTACACAACTGTACACAGCAGAGACTTCAGAGACGAACAGTACTGATTATCAGAAATGTTTATATTTTAAATGAAGAGCAAGCAAATACTAGAAAACTCCTCACTCAAAATTATATATGCTTTCCTTAATTATTTTGGTTAATGATCTCCTCCCTACACACACAAAAAAAAATTGGTATTTCTTATGTGGTACAAATATTACCTTGGCAAAAATTATGGAATTAATACATTTTATTTAGAAGTAAATAAACTAATGACATAAATGTAAAAAATATTTCTATTCAATTGCTGAACATTCTAGCTTACTTTAAACAAATTAAATTACATTGATGTCTTTCATGGTATACCAGTATATTTTCCTTTTTTAACCACCCCATTTCTTTTATATTTGCATCAAATTTTAGGCACAGCTGACTAGGAACAACCAAAATCTTTCACCAAACTTTGGAGATTGACTTCTTGAATAAATTTTACAATCCTTTTCATTGTTTCAACTGACAGTTCATTTGTTTCCTCTCAATATAGAATGCCCAACAACTTGTTGACGTCTGTACAAACTGTCTTTTAATTGTAGTCAGATTTGCATAAGTAGGATTCAGTTGGTATTTGTTTTAGGAATGCAAATTACAATACCATTCCATAATTCTTTCCTCAATATTTGATTATTTCATAATATTTTTCTCTGCATGACTTGGAAAAAATATATACCATTAATTCAAATTAATTGAAATAATTTACTCTAGTTTGTTTAAGGAATATTTTATAAAATGGTAATGTTCAGCTATTAAAGAAAAATGTTTTGCTTCTTATCTGTTATTAGCTTTTTAATGCTGAATACAAACCTAATTGAACACACTCTAAATGTGTTAATTCCATATTTCTTGCCAGGGGTAATACTTAACTCCGGGGTGCAAGATTGTCTTGTTCTGCCTTTGCCCACACCAACATATATTTAGCTATAAAATATGTTTTTATATTGTTCTTTGCTAAATTCTATCAATATTACTTTATTTTTTAAACTCTGGTGAACATTATTTTCTTTTTCCTATTTTTCTTTTTCTCTTAAAAATAAATACACTAATGGAAAATTAAAGTGCAACAATCTGAATCTGTGAATTTACTCAAGATTAAACATAAATGTAATATTACTGGATTACAGTAGATCATATATATTGATTGATATTTGTACAGGTTCCAAAACAAAAGGTTTAACAACAATACTTAGCCCCTATAATAATACACTGTATATTCTCTTTGGTCATTACTCTTGCATGCATACACAATGCACTGGTATAAGTATTACTACAGTATAAGATGACTGAAGACTTTGAAAATTGTATCAGGATATCTACTACCACTTACTGTAACCTGGTCCAATTGACATAACTCTTCAGTGTGTTAAAATTCTATTTTTAATCAGCATATCTGTTAAGATTTATTCCTATCATGATAGTTCAGAGATTAAAAATGTCATGACGGAAGAGGAAAAAGAAAATCACAATATCTTTGAAATGATGATACAATTGAAATAGATCTGGAGGTTTTTCAAGCATTGAAACATGTAAAATCAGATCATTGTCATGAATGCCAATCCCTAATTATTATTAAGTTGACAATTGGAAGAGAAATAGTTTAGCATTTTTTAACGGTATTGAGTTTACAAAAATCTCATTACATATTGTTTTTGCTATATTTTGATGATATACATATACGTACTTTATTTTTTTCTATCATATATTTGTTAAGAAATGCTGTTAGAATCTCTTTGATTTTGTGCATTTGATTGAATAATTATTCTATCTAAAGTTAGAAAAGAAGTCTTTATTTTACATCATCATAATTCATTCTGATAAGCAGTCATTACTTGAAGGCGAGTAACAAGAAAAGTTTTGAATAGCATTCTATGGGAGACTTATAACAATACTTCTTTGAATAATGATGGATTATAGCTAATGTCAGTTTTCCTTTTGTCCAAATTATTCTCTTCACTTTAAGTGAACCATCAAAGAAATTACTTGATTACTTTTCATGTTTATATTAATCTATTTTTTGAAGCTGCTCATCTTACAGTTCTTTTTTCTAATTACCATTTATTTATTCATTTGTTCTTTATTGTTTTTGGCACTGTGTTGCAGTTATTACAGGTGCAATGTAATGGAGTGTTTTAATGTAGAGAATACATATAGCATTAGATAATACTTGACCTAAAATTACAGTAATTCTGATGAGATAATTATAGTCCTCTACTTTCCAAAAGGAACTCTCAAACACTTTATAAAAGAAGGTTGCCCTATACCTGTATTAAATGGCTCATTAATCTGCACCTGGTAAGAGTAGGAAGAAACATATACATATCTCAAATATTTGTCTTATTTAATCTGTTTAGTTTTATAGTCAGACATGAATGTTTATTTTCTTTAGACTTTCTTTTGGCTCTCTTAACTAAATAAGGGAACAACAATTTCTCTTAATCTAATAGATTTTGGTCCCTATTTATGAAAATAAATTTGATCCTAAGATTATATTAGTGTGTTTATAGATTTTTTGCTATGAATTTATATTTTCATATTATCATTTAGACAGGGGTCAGCAACCTATGGTCTATGGGTAGTCTAGCTTCACAATCCGTAATCATCTGGCCTGCAATGCATAATCATCTGTCTGCAATCCCCTAACAGAAGTATTATATTAATCCAACCTGCAATGGAAGACTTGTTGTTTTATTCATAAATGTACACAGAAGTCATAGAATAACCATGTACATATTATTTCTCTGGTGAGAATTGTCATTCCTCATAGGTATTGCAAGATCATATAATCTTGATTATTAAAATCTGGTAAAGTAAAGTGAATCTGGTAATAAGCCCACAAATACATCTGGTGTATAAAGATTTATACAATGTTACAAATATCATTCTGCTTGAACCCTCACCCATGTGATAAATCATTACTGTATATGCTACAAGAGACTATGGTGATAGATGTAGGCCTGCTAGTGTCTCTGTCACGGACATAGCGCCTGGCCCCAAATGTAATACAAATATTGCTGGACCCGCTGATTAGAACATAAAGAGCTTACATGAATGGCAACTGATAAACATTTTAGTTGTATATTTTATTAACTTACGCCACCGCGTGCTCCGCATAGTAGAGACTGTGACACATAGATTAATTTCTTAAGTGGAGTTTAGCGGTTTTGGAATTCAGAGTTTTCCTTTCCTCGACTGGAGCCCAGTCCTCCCTACTATTTCCCTATGCTTTCTCCATCAAATGTTATGCAAAAATTTGCTTGTTATAGCCTAGAAATGACATTCTTCTTTTTTATTTATAAAATTGTACAATTATTGGCAAAAATTATACGGTGCGTATAGTATGAATAATCATAAAGGTAACGTAGGTTGACAAATGTTGCTATAATGTAACCCATCGGACTCTAAAATAAAGGGAACTTTTAAAAATATTACGTTACTCGTCAAAAGATTGTTGGTTTAGTTTTGGATAAATATGTTATTGCTTTCTTTTGAATTTTTAATTTATATCTGTGAACAGTAAATGATATTACAGTGCATGTAACAGGTCTATTTTGGGCGCATTTTAACTTTTTGGTGTTCCTTACTCTTTAATTCAAGAGAAAAAATTGAATGATGAAGAGAGTGACAACAAATAATTAGAAATAATGAAATATCTCATACAAAAATGAGGAGTAACCATTGGTAAGATAGGAACTACAGAGGAATTTTTGGTCAGAACATCTACCTTGCTTAAATCAGATCATTATAGTATTCTGCAATGATTTTAACATTTTCTTCTTATTTTTAATTCAGAAAAATAATGATGAAAGAGGAAAACAAATAAATTGATATTACAAATGAGGATACATTGAAATAGAACTAACTGGATTTTGGTCAGACATCTGAAATATGCTTAATCAAGATATTATAAGGTTGAATAATTCAAACTCTCACACATTATTAAGTTGAAAATTAGACTAGAATAAATTCAGCATATTCTTGTATTAACAAGATATCATTTCATGATGTTTTTGGTGTGTTGTGGTTACATACATTCAAAAATTGGAATCATAAATTTCAATTTAAAATTAGAATATTTCAGTAGTATTTCATAAGCAAAGCATTTCTATGGATGTTCATAATTGATACCATTTTTCAATTAGCTTTTAGGTTTTCTAGAATTATTAAGTTACTTTTTTATAATACACATTCACATTTCATAAATTTTTTCGAGAGAATGCATCAGTGTGTAGACTTTAACAAGGAATAATGATACAAAAGCAATTTTATCCAGGCATTGACAGCCCATTCTGCAGGTTATAACAATGCATATCTGTCGACATTTTGGCAAGTTTCTTCCTTCGATAGGATTTCAGTTGGCCCCGATTGAAAACTAGAATTTGATTTCAGTTGCCCTTTTCCATAGACTGTTTTTGCTGCTCTCAAAGTAGAATTGCGGGACACAGTTTCATGTCGATTCTCATTTCCTTTTTCTAGCCAGCATGGCGTCACTTGGATGAGAAAGCACTGCAAAAGTTCAGATATTCTACCAGGAATTCTGATGTATAATGAAAATGGAAGAAACGGCACTCTCTCGGAAAGGTTGTAAAATTCAGAAGTTTGTTAAATTCTTTCAGCTTTAATATAAGTTATGCATATTTTGCATAATTCTGATAAATCATAATGGCATATACAGGGTGTCTTTAAATGAAATTGTCGTTTCAAAAATCTACTTTAAAAAAAACTATTCAGATATTGACAGTTCTTTTTAGAGAAATCAACCTGTAAGATTATTATTAACACTTTCAGTATTTTGTTCTTTCTTTCAGTTAATTTTTAAGTTAGTGTTCCCCAATAGGGTGCCTATTGTCCCTCAAGTGATGTTAGGTAAGTAACTGAAAGGGTGGTCGACTAAAATTATTTTACAGGAATCCATTTAGTGTATTATTTTCTTATTCTTTTATTCTAATGCATGTTTCTAGAATTATTTACAATTATTTAATGTTGATCTATTGACTATGGACCTAGATTAGGTGAATCGCGAGAGGCCCTCTGATCAAACTTGGCTGGTCACGAATTCAACGTTCTAGCAACTTTGATTGCCTTGTGCCACCCTATTTTGCCCTTAATGGGCAAGACCACGCCGCTTTGTTAGTATATGTGTAGGCTCGAAAGGCGTGGCCAGTGGAGGGATGTTCATGTCCTGGAGAATGACGTTAAACTGCTATATCGTGATTTGTGCAGAGTTCCAGTTTTGGTAGGTTTGGGTAACTGTGGAGCACCCTTTCCTTCAACATGCTGTCCAAGGTCCACTCTAACACGCGGCTGGTAGATACCAATGTTAAGGGTCCCAACTATAGGTTAAATAGAAAAACATTTTGAGTTTATAAACAAACATTGAGTATGCCATTAAGAATGAATTTATTTCAAAGGCTGTTAGTCAGCAATTAATGACCCACTGAATTGATATGGCCGTAATAACAAAACAAAACAACCAAACCCAAATCTCTTATTTTAATGACATTAATAAATCAGGTATAAGCATGGACTGCTTTCTGTCCTCAGGGTGCATTATATTTAAGGTGCAATAAGCGATATGTCATGATAATCTTAAGTCTCTGAATAAAGTATTTGGTGTATGAGCCTATTTTTGGTAATAGTATTGGTATGTATAATATATGGTCATGTGTTGTGTTGAGAATAGTTGATTGGGTGCATGCCCTAGCATTAGGTATATATAGTGTAAGTATCTATATCGTATAACTATATAATGTGTGTAATATATGGATATAATGTGTATAGTAGTATCAGAAAGGATTAAACAAAGACTTGAGGAAGCTTTGGCAAATTTTAATAGGAATTAATTAAGAAAGGAGAAGAATTTCTTGATCAGTGCGAGTGAAAAGGTTAAGTTTTTTTTTTTTTCAATGTCTTAAACTAAGTCCTTGGCATTTCGCAGCAATCAGAGGAGTTGTAGAACAGAATAATCATTTGTTTGTTTTCAGATATTACATTTTTTGGGAATGGTTCCATAAGAGAGGGTTGTTTTGCTTTTCCAGGAGCTCAGGAAACCATGATATTTCAACGGGATGCAATCGGTGTTGCGGTCCGTTTATTGGTCCATGGCAGAGTGGTGGGTTGCAAGGCTTACTCTGGGGTCCTCCTCAGGCACTAATATTTTGGTCAAAAAAGAGTTCATGTCGTAACAATTTGAAGTCAAGGGTTAATATCCATTTATTCAAGAAAGTGAGGCTGTTGCACCCCGCCACTCTACCAAGGATAACTTGAAAAGTGATGAAAGGGAAAGACAATGTATTATTGGTTTGTAATTTTTATTTTTTGTGAAGTTTGACGCTATAGGTTAGGCACAAATATCAACCAAAACTCTGGCCACCAGTGTTGAAGTTTCGTGAGTTGGTGTCCTGCTGAGTTGAGGTAGCAATCATTACGTCAGTCCAAAAAAACAATTTGTGCTGTAGAATTTCCATATGGGTACTTATTAGACTGATACTGGATTAGTCCATAGTTACAATTCAGGCATGTGTTAGTGTGTGTACTGGAATTTTGATGGTTCAGTATGGATCAGTGTAGATAATGTCCAACATTCTGCAGCCGATGTTTACCGAACTGGAAAGCTAGTTGAATCCCATGTAACGGTGGTGTCATATTTGGCTTTTAATGTCATTCTTACAGCACGAACAATGCGATTGAAGATCATTTTACAATTAAACTGAGTGACACAGCTCAGTGTTATAAGTATTTTCTTTTTTAATCGATATGATAATATTCAACTGTATGATACTTACACATGGACCAGAGTGTAGCCCACAAGTGAAAAAGTACATTGTCAGATGTGACACAGTCTATCAATAAAGAATGCAACATCCAGTTTTAAATTGTTCAATATTACAGAAATTTGCACATAATATATGTATATATAACGAGCTTATTTAAAAATTATTATTGTGTGTGCATATGTGTGTGAGAGTTTAGATAATAAATATATTAAGCACTAAGAGGAGAAATTAATCCCAAGAGAAGCAGAAACTTTTAATCTTATTAGAACATTCTATTACCCTTAAAACCATCCAATCTTTATTATGATTGGTTGAGTGAATTCTCAGTGCAATCTAGATGATTGATCCATAGGACATATAGGGAATGAATCAGGTTATTGGATAGAATAACTGGCTTTAAATGCTGAAGTTTAATGAATGTTAAGTGCACAAACAAAATGCCACTAATTTTCTGTTCATTTTCTAATTATAATTATGTTTTTTTAAAGATAAAATAAACTTGATGAAAGTATGTTAGGGAATTTATAACTCTAGAAAATTAGCTGTGGGGTTTTGAAATTTTGTTCCTATAGTTTATTGATGATGGTTGAGTACCCTCTTTGAGAAAAATACTTGATATAAACAACATTGTTTTAGTATTATCTGCATTTATTCGGACTATTGTCCTCATCTTCATTGTTATCATTTGTACACATATTAGCTGATGTGGCCTCTCGGCCTTCTTGCAGTATTGTTCTGGTCAGAAACTCGGCGAACATATAAGAATTTATATGGACTTATAGTGGGAACGCTTTTTGAACTCAGGAACCTTCCTTGTATTGTATCGGGATTCCTTGTCGTAATCGGGCAGCTGTCACAGAACTTTGAACCAACGCTTTTATTCAGTCCACGGAGGTATTCCTGTTCTGCATTCCGGCTAACGCGAACATAACTGAGTAGAGCCATTAAGCTGGTGTTATCATATTGGATTCTATGAAAGAAGGCGGAGGGCAATTTGGCGGGCGAAGACGATTGAATAGAGATAAACAATGATGATGAGGACCGAATAGTACTGAATAATGCAGATAAGCTATGCATACCATCAAGCCTCATCTCAAAAATTCAAGAAATAGGAACATGTGATTTTTTGGTCTAAAATGTGCATATAACGTGGGTGGGATCAAGATTTTGTCATTGATAAAGGCGATGGAATTAAGTTGGATTGTTTAGATCAACTGAAGTTATTAAAAATTATTAGCACTGGACTATACTTTTATTATCATTTGCATTAATCATTGAACAGCTGACACAACCGGATTCCCATGACTCTCTGCACCACCATGCTCTATCAGCCATCAGTGTTCGGCATCCAAAAACTCTGGTACCAAACAGCTAGATCCATATAAGTTTTGTTAGCCAGCCAACTATGATGATGTCCACATGCAGATGTCACTGAGAACCGGAGGCCATATTTTGAGTTTTGTTCTTACTTCTAGACAGCAGTGCCTCAGCATATTACGTGTCTCCTCTTTATTTTGGATGGTTTTTGTGTGATAAGGATGTAAAGATTTATTGGCATCATCAGCTTTTTTAGGGTGGCCTGAGTTGCCTGCTGTCCTCGGATTTAGTTCAACACTTTCTTTGCAAATGAATTTTTCATAGGTTGATTTTCAGCTTAATTGATTCTATTCTCCTGAAGTAATCTGTTACTTCACGTGTGATTTTATGGTTGTTGTCAGATGTTATTATTGATTAGCAATGTGAACACTTTTATTTTAGATTATAAACGTGGAGATTTATTATTTGAATCGAAACAAACTACAGGGTGATAGCTCAATTTTATTTATGTGTGTTGATTGAGGGACAATTCCAATTAAAGTGCCTGAATAGATCAGGGATTATCAAGTGTATTGCAAACCAACTCAAAGATTAGAATAGAGCTCTTTAAGGATCAACAAGTAGCCAAGTGTCAGGTTAGATAAAGTAACATCCATAATCCAAGAAAGAGGCTTATACAGAACGAGAAGGTATTCAGCCAATATTGATGTCAACAGGTAATACATCTTAGGGCCTATAACATAAATTTATTATCCTTTTATAGAATTAAGTATGACTCATGGCGCGTTACTATTAGAACATTTATCAATTTTGATTCATGATTTTCAGCTAACTTTTGTAGCTCTAGTTTTAAGGCAGCATAGCAGAGTATTGTCATATCGATCTATTCTTCTTCTTTTCTTCTAACCTCTCTAGGAGTAATTTCTATGGCATTTAATATTCAACACTGTTGAAATATGCCGTGAGTAGTGTATATACTCGAGCTAAAATACTGATATACCTCAAAATCTTATACACCTCTCAACAAGAGGGGAATGTGGAATTTTTCTATGGAAGAACGAAGCTCACGTTATAGGTAAAGGTCTTAAACTAAGGTCCTGAGATAGAAGTTAGTACTTCTACATTGTATACTAATTAATTTACTGTTGAAAAATTAGTTTTGGAATATATTGTGTAATTCAGACTTTTCTATTGTGATTATTTACTATAAAGGATAGGGTAGTTTGATGTACTTCCATATCTTCTTTAGTCAATTTAGTGCGAATATTCAGGAATTCTGTTTTTCTTCTGCTTTTTCATTCTTGCTAGGCATGACTTCCGCTACTTCAGAATCACTTTTCCTTTGGATTATTGCCTCAGTATTTACATTTTCTCAAATATGTTGTTCTTGTGTAAAATTTCTTAAAGTCAGGTTTTTGTTCTTGCTCAATGTACATGCCTATTTGCGCTATCTATTTATTTTATTGTTTTGTGATTTCTGTTCAATTTTATTTTGGAAAGTTTCTAACATGGTAGTGGTGTCACTACCCCATGCAGCTGCAAATAGCTTTGCAGTATATTGTCTTTTCTTCACACGAGCTCTTGGAATACTATAATATCAGAGAATCGCTTAAAAAGGTAAATATTACTTACTGATATCCTATAATATATATTTAATTTACCACAGTAATGAGGTGAATAAAATACCATGAGTTGCAATAGTAAGGAAGGCATTCATTAAAGAACTATAACACAGTCCGTAGCAGAGATTAGGTGTCGTCATAACCTACCGATAAATAAAACAAACATATACAATTGAAGACATTACAATGTAAAATATAGCATAAGCCCTGAATATTATATAATCCACATAGATTTGTTGATTACCATAATTTGAAATCTAATGAATAGAATAGACTTGATATTTGTTATAATTAAAATTTGATATAGTCTGAAAGCATTTGTCTAGAGGAAATATTTCACTAAAAGTAAGTGTCAGTAAATGAGATTCAGATGCCTGCACCACCACTGCCTTCAAGTATTTAGAAAATGATGTGCCACCTACACTAATTTAGTAAGAGCAACCTTCATGAAATGTCATGTAGCGATAAGATGAAAAGTTTGTCGCAATTTTTCTGCATGGATCGGTATTTTGATTTCTCTGATTTTTTTTAGTTGAGGCCTTGGAATTAATTAGTTATTAATTTGTAACTATTGTCCTCATCTTTATTGTTTATGCTGTACAATGTTCCAGCTGATGTGGCTTCCTGGCTCTTCTTCAGAGTATTTCTTGGTCAGACCTGGGAACTTTCTTGGACTCAGGAACCGTTCTTATTGTAATCGGAGCCATTGGACACACCTGGCTAAGCGTTGGATAAAGAAGTTTAGGGTCTAAGATAGATTTATAATGTGAAAAGTTTTCTAGGCTGCAGGTTCAAGTAGTGGTCAGGGGAGCAGTAACATAGAATAAATAATTAACACGAGCTTAACCTGTACCGCCAGCTATGGTTACGATGGAATACAAAAAGGAATACGCCATGGGCTGAATAAAAGGTTAGGTTCAAAGTTCTGCGTGATGGCTTCCATATGACAAGAAGGTTCCAGTTATGAACAAGCTAAGATTCCTGAAGCTTAGAAGGTTCAGAATCTCCAGCAGAAAATATACCTGAAAAGACGGACTCCAAGAGGGCACCACTATGGCGAAGCCATCCATAAATGTTGTACCAGATAACAATGAAGATGCGGACAATAGTTTGTAAATAATCAAATTGACTGATATTTCTTGGAGTTTCGAAAATTTACAGTTCCTTTTCTTTATCTCCTAAAACTGGGACTGAAATGTGCTTTTACTGGAATTGATACTAACATGATTTTTCATTGTTAAATGTTTGTAGGCTTGCTGCTCTGATTACGCTAATTATCATTACTTGTTTGTTTAGCTTTAAAGTATTTTAGTTTCTTCACTTACTTCACATCTCAGGATTACACTAGTTTATTCTGTGTATCTATTTTTATTGCTTTGAAAATTAGATCATATTTTAGTAATCAATAATCTCTGTTGATTGTTTACTATACATAGGGCGTCCAAGTGACAATTGACTGAATATCCTAAAAAAAGAAATAGAAACAACCATCGCATTTTAGGGATATGTAGAAGCGGATTGTAGTAGATTAGTTTTGTTCAATGTATTTAGATTGGCGAATAACCATTATGTCAGATCAAGTTTGAAGGTATGGCAGAATATGGAGAAGAATATACGGCAGAAATGCATAAACAATGCATATGATTTAAATGGTTTAAGCCAGAGATAATTTTAATTCGAGAATATTTACAATAAATATCAATAAAATTGAGATGTTCAAAGTAAAGAATGTAAAAGTTTGTGTGATAGAGTCTGGAAAGTACGTCAAGAAATGTGTAACTGTGAAATGTGTTATGTAGTACATAAAGTTCGATTAAGATATGAGACGAATGAATTTAAGTTTGTAATATAAGCTGATGAAAAATTGAATTCCTGGAATGTTTAACGAGGCTAAGTACGAGTGAATGTAATTCTGTTCAGTCAGCTTGTGATGCAGAGGTGCGGTGTTTGTCTTGATGTTAGTGAAATAGTCCGCGGCAGATCTCTGTTTGTTCTGTTGTTGTCGCGGCGTGTGTCGCCTCTGAGGCGAGATGAATTACTGTGATGCAGTACATCTAAGTTATTGCTGAATAGAGTATATTCTTCTCTGGACTCGTGATTATAATGTACAGGATTATAGAAGCAATATATGTGAGTAATAGAAGTTATTTTAATATATTGTGCGCGCTGTTGTCAGATAGGAGTTGACGTAAGGAGCGAATGGGATCAGTAATATTGAAGGGTGCAAGCGACAAGCATGATGAGGTTGCGCGCGCTGTGCGGGACAACGCGGATGAGTAGAATTGAAGACAAAGAAGGAAGGAATAGTCTCACATAAAGAATAGACAAGTCGAGAATTGGAAAAGAACTGAAACTTGTTGATAGTAGAATACATGTCTATCTTTGATTTAGTAAGAATAAGCTAATATCACTTTCTAACTGTAAGATTTTAGGAAAAATGGATGTGTGTTTCGTCGTGTTTGAGTTTTACCTACTCTTTTCCTTAAGTTTGGGAAAGGATTGTGTTGTGCTGTATCTGGTTTTAAGTTTCTCTTCGCTTAAGTTCTGTGAAAAAGAAATGTGTACTGTTTTATTTCTTATTCTTGACTATAAAATATAGAATTCTTTCTGGTGTGGTGTATGTGTTACTAATAGTGATGTCATTAGTGAATCTAAGGATATGGAAAGAAGTTATTATCAACAACTTGTGATTGCCTTGTCAACTACACTGGTTTATGATTAATAAATGATAACAAAGAAAGGGCTAATTCTATCTTTGCTCAGATTGTTGTCAAGGCGGACAGGCATCAGAATCTGTGTCACTATATAATTAGCATAGGTAAATCTTAGAGTGGACAGCTGACAATTGGCAGAGCTTTTTCCAAAGTCAGCTTTTGAATAACAATATGATTGGATTTAACAGTCACATAACGGAAAGTAACAAACGCAGAAAAAAGCCACTTATTTGTCATGTTTCTGTAGAGAAAGGGTGTGCAATTAAAATAGGATTTTATCAAAATGATCTTTTCACCATAAATCCTTTCCATTATGCTGACTCATTTTAGAAAAGTGAAAAGTCTACACTGTAGGCAGAATTTTGTTTGAATCGCATGATCGTCGCACATGAGCATTGGCTGATTCTCTGAATTTGTAAAGAGTATTTGATCATAGAAAGATTTTGAAGTAAATTTGATATACGCAATGGTCATTTCTTACAAAGAAGATTTCTTCAATAACTCATTGATTGTTATTTCAACAAAGAACAGCACCATTTATAGATCGTAGAGCTCTGCAGAGAAAAGTTATAAAGTATCGTAGTTCCAAATGTATTAATTTCTATAGTCAAGCCAGGGTGGGGGGCTGCAAAAAATTGAAAATCTTATTGAATATTTTGGCTCTCTAGACTTTCTGATAGTAAGGGAAATGACTGGATGTTCTCTAATGAAAAAGAAGATCTTGCTTTTGTGGTTTTGATATTAATTGAATAATTCAGATATTGTATCAAGAGAAGATAACACGCTCTGGTAATTTGATGGCCTAGAAAGAACATTTTTAAATATGCTAATGGCAAGTCCTACCAATTTTTAATTGTAAGAAAAAAATATTTTTGATAATTGTTTAGATCATTGAATAAAGTTCTTTTGTTTTGAAAATAAAAAGAGGTATTTGATTTATAACATGGCTCTGTATTTTTAAGAATTTATGTATTTTACGCAACTCCTACAGCCACGAGCGTTGGATATTCGAACCATAGGTCATTTCTTAAGTGGAGTTCAAACAGGTTTGAATTTAGAGTTTTCCTTCTCCTAGACTGGTTACCTAGCCATGGGTTTAAGAACACAGTCTGCCTGCGATTGTTACCCATAGCTGGAGGGAGACTAGGATTATAACTTTACCAAGGGTATTAGCGCTAAGTGAAATGCAATTAACACGTCAATCGAGGATGTTGATACTACGGGGGCAAGTCCAATTTCTATGGACTTTAACCCATTAACAGCCGCAATGCATCGCTTCCTATTTTAAGAATGTATATACTATGAATTAAGTTAGGGTTGATAAATTAAACGGGCTTGCTTGAAGATAGGTTTTATTATACTCTTGACATGGAACTGGCAAAGTGGTTCAACTACTTGGCTAGTGGTAGTATACATTTCAGTGATTTAATTAATGATCTTGGAGAAGGCAGGAATTTCTTTATCTTTAGACTTATCCATAACCTGGTTGGGTCAATGGGAGTGCTAATAATGTGTGTATCTTAGAAAGAGTCACTCCCTCTCTCAGGTTACTCTCTCCTTGGTTGGGTAATTAACGTTTGGTAATATAATCTATCTCAAAGCCTTTAGCAATGGGGTTCAGCTTCGAGGATATTTCTTGCTACTGGTACAATATTAGCCCAATACAACCTGTTGCAGAAGACGAGTGGGATCGACCAAATTACCTCCATTGCTGGGAGATATCAACGAAAGTATTAATTACTTGACCTGACATCCCTAAAACAGATCTCGCAACATCCAATATACTTTTTAGCTTTAATGTATCAAAGTTCTATGCATGAGATTGAATAAATTTTGCAATTAAGATTTGAAGGCAAAAGACAGAGTAAGCGAATAGATTTTTTTGAGCGAAGATCTGTTTATCGGAAGTTAGCAGTGCTGAGATGTTGTCAGTCTGAGAAATAGAGAGAACATGGTTAATTATATTTTGGGATGTGTCATGTTGCTCTCATTTTAGTTGATGAAAAAACCTAATACTGTTTATTTGATCAGCCATAAGTCAATTTTTCTTTGCTGGGCTTCAGTATGCGCATGAGGAAACCTGGAGGTTTGCCAATTAATAAGTACTTCTGTTATTTGTAACAATAAGATGAGAGAGCAGAGCAACAAAATATTTTAAGATATCTTATATACATTGTTAGCTATATATTGACATGCATAGTTCATGTCAAAAATGACGGTCATTTACAACTGCCTAGAATCAGAGTCACTACCAGTGTGTTCTGCCCAGGATCAAACTATCATTACATAGCATAATGTATTGGGCGAGCCAAAAATGTTTTTTTTATCACTTGATATGGAAAGAGTGTAAATTTAACTCATTTCCCTCAAAAAGATCATTTTTGGTTCGTTGTTTTGTTTTATGGTATATCAAATTTTCTGTGTCATTTTAAAGCTGAATCAAGTCATTTTAATAAACAAAGAATTTATTACAGTACCTGCTGTTGCTTCAGTTGTCTCCCAATTAAGTATTGAACAGGTTTATCATTGCTTAACTTTGGTAATCAGATGCTTTCAGCATGACTTGACCAAAATAGACTATTTTTTATTTCGTTCATAGTAGCTTTCAAATCACTATTGTTAAAGACTTTCTAAAATTGGTATATTATTGTGTATGAATATTAAAGATGAAAAATAAAGCAACATTTTCAGCATAAAAATGCAACTAGAATGCAAAAGAAAGATACATAAGTTTTTTTGGTGTAAATGATCAAACAGGTGACAATTATGAGTTACAATGTTTTCTGTTAAGTAGACCAGTTGAGGTGATCACTCTGATAAGACATTACTAAGAATATATATTATTATATATGGCCATTAACTAAAAACGTATATATATATATATATATATATATATATATATATTATATTATGTGGCTATTCACATCATATTGATTTTATAATTTACATACTACAATACATATTATATATATATATTCATCAGGTTGCACTGACAGTTATATATATATTTAATATATAATTATATATATATATATTTAGTTGGCTTATTCACATTATCATAGTTGGATTTTATCATACATACATATAATAATATATATATTATATATATATATATCATCAGATTGCACTGACAGCATGGATACCCATTACTCTTTTTACCACCTGTCTGTATCAGTTTTCCTGTCAGTTCTTCTGCATGGCATCTTGGAACTGCTGATTGATGTAGGTTTTTTGTGTTGACCAACACTGGTGTGTCCATGTGTTGGTTTTTGTCCTTGCTTCTCTAGGTGTGTCCAACATGTTTTTGTTCATCTTACTTGGATGGTTTGGTGTGATAGGAGGTAAGTGACCATACAGTTTGTTTCCAAGATTTGTTCAAAGCAGCATGCAGCATCTAGCTTTTCTCTAAGAATTTTGTTAGTCAAGTGGTACAGGATTGTAGTTGCACTGCACCGCTACAGCTTATTTTATCAGAGAGATCAGATTTCCATATGAGTGATATCTTGTCTATAGCAGTCCATGATGGACTCTCCCATCCATCTCATTGTATTAGGAGCAAACAGTTTGGTTTATGATATGAACCATTGGACTACAAACACAGGTGATTAGATTATAGTGTTACAATTTATGAGTGTCATGGATTGTTGGCAGACCCTGTAGTGAGAATAAGGGCCATTAACTTTGAGATCAGGGAGTGGAAATTTACCAGTAACTGTTGGTAATCCTTGACTGCTAGAGGTGTGAATCTCATGCACCATGAGAAATACATGATAGTTTTAGTTTTTAGATTCAACCGGACTTTGGGGCAGAGAAGACATGTCCCTGCTGAGGTCGATCTCTCATCTGCATGGTGAATATAGGCTAGATAAAATAAAAGCTTGATCAAGCAACAAAAATGTCTTGTTAGTTCATTTAATTGAAAACAAATAAAGGCCAAAGCAAGGCCG
Source organism: Doryteuthis pealeii (assembly GCA_023376005.1). Taxonomy (NCBI): domain Eukaryota; kingdom Metazoa; phylum Mollusca; class Cephalopoda; order Myopsida; family Loliginidae; genus Doryteuthis; species Doryteuthis pealeii. Next base: position 75,695,608 of record CM042150.1, read on the forward strand.
TTAGTAGAAGAAGTTAGATAGAAGAACCCAACTAGACGAGATGTCAGCCAGAGAAAAGAAGAGTAAATAGAAGACAGGAACATGGCAACTGGAAGAGTTAAGATGTCAAGAAGTTATAAAGAAAACCATCTTCTCTCTCCAAGTCTCTAATCTGTCTCTCTCTCTAATCATCCGAGAACTCTCCACTCACTGTTTATACCCGATGTTAATGTGGGTATATAACAATAGTGGTGAAGGCTTACATAGGACAAGCCATACTTTTGGATAAGCTGATAACAGACCAATCAAGGCAATATTGTATCACAGATTCTTTTGAATAACACTTCTCAGGTTTTTCATTTCTAAATGCTTCCTTCTCCTAGACTGGTTATCTAATCAAAGCTAAGAGCCCATCTGCTCTACAAGGATCCATGACATTCCTAAAGGCATTGGTCTGAAGTGAATCCAAAAGCCTCGTCCAGCATTTAAACTTAGCTTCTTGTGTCCATTTCCTTATGACAATAATCTTTGTGCCATGAATATATATACAGAGAGAGAAGGAAAAAAAACATTTGGTGAGAGCAAATTTGATAAAACTTAAAAGCAACTCCAAATCTATCTATTCAAAATCTTGCATTAGCCTGTAGAAAGAAATGAATAAGAGATGCTTTGTAATTGTGAATGGCAGACATCTGGTGGGGGTCTGCGGAAAGAAAATAAGCATCTTGAATTTATCTGATGAAATAACATACTAAGCATCAAGCCAAGAAGGCTTGTCATATGAACAAGAGAGTATTGTAAGGTGCTGTAGAAAAGACTTTTTCTACCTTAAAGTCAATCAAATATGATCAGTTACATCAATAACTGCAACTGTAATAAGCTAAATAAAGATAAATAATAAAGGATGTAACAATGCAGAAAGTTCCTCTTAGCCAATCTGCTCAAAGATGGTTAGAATGTTATGAAGTGAGTAAAAGATATAAACATTCTCTAGGAAGTTGATGTATAACAAACACCTGATATATATATATATATATATATATATATATATATATATATATATATATAGAAGAAGAAGAAAAGAAGAAGAAGAAATCAAAAAGCAAGAATTGGTCATAAGATCAGTCTGCTCAAATATCTTTGTATATAAGATGTTTTTTTTTTTGTTTCTATTTATTTCTGCACTTACCACAAACTCCTTCCTCCCCTTGCTTTATTCCCTTTTCACTTTAGCTCATTGGTTTTCCTCTACCTACCCCCTCAATCCTTTTCTTCTGGACAGCACATCATCACACAGACTTTTGTCCCATCCTATAATTGTATCAATATTTCCTTTTGTAGCATGAACTTTTATTTTCATTTATATTTTATATATATATATATATAATATAATAAATATAAATATAATATACCAAACTTGTTGGTAAATCCTCGCGATGAGAAAAAACCCAGCAAATAGTTTGATTGTAAAAATATACTACCAACATCACCCGGGTAGAAAAAAATTTTTGGAAAAAAAGAAAAGACCAAGATAATCGTACCAACCAAAAATAATCTATTGGTACAATATTCGGCCAAAAGAAAAACAATATATATATATATATATATATATATATATATTAAGATATATATATTCATACAAAACCGCCAGGAAACTAAAGCTAATAAGTAAAAAGTGCTCAATACCTAAGTAGAGCAAATAATAAAGATAAATCTAATGAGTCAGATAAACCTACTAAAGTAGGTTTATCGAATCTTAGCCCTGAAGAGCACTAAGCGAAACTTTTAGTAGGTTTATCTGACTCATTAGATTTATCTTTATTCTTTATTATATATATATATATATATATATATATATATATATTATAAGTCATAAGTAATCAGCCAATTAAAAACAACATAATAAGAAGCAAACATTTATTTTTAAAAATTAATTTGAAATGAAATACAGTTAACTATTATATAAAGATTGAGATGTTTTGTATTGTTTAATATGATTGAATTCCTATTCTTCTCCTCCACCATATATATATATATATATATATATATATATATATAAAAATTTTGTAATTTGCTTGAAGCATTGTGTATATATTGGTTTGTTGGTTGGTTTTGAAGGCTGTCACAATCCGAGTGTAAAGAAAAAAGAAGGTAACTATGATGTTTTTTGTTAACCTGTCATTTAATTCTCAATATTTCGGGAAGAAATTCCCATCCTCAGAAGAATACTGGAACTGAAGTTGTCCTAGCGGCTGCTAGATTCGTTCTGTCTTGGTTCTTCCAAATTCTGTGTGTATGTGTATGGTTGGGGTGCTTGCTTATGTGTGTGTTTGTGTGTATAAGTGTGTGTGTGCGCGTGCTTGTGTGTGTAAATGTAAGCGTATGTGTGTGTGCGTGGTGCTTATGTCTGTGTGTCTGATCATTTCTTTTTATTTTATTTTATTATTATTCCAGATTTGATTCGCCTCTAAGCAAGGTTTTATTTTTATTTTATTTTATTTATTTTTTTTGTTTGTTTGCTTATTAACAGGATCATCTTAAGGATGATCCTTTTATAGTGTAACTTTCTGGTCTCATGGAACATACTTTAAATTAGAATAATTCATTTTAATTTATAATTGAGATTTTTTAATATAAGGTAAAAAGAACAAATTATGGAATCAATAAATTATGAAGAAAAAATTATAAACCTTGAATGTATTTTATTGCCCATCTCCTTATTCTTATGACATTCTTTGAGGCATGGACTAATGAAAAAAAATTTTTTCATTAAACTGTTTCCAGCTTTATCAAATAGCATTTGACAGACTGAAGATTTGTTATGGACAATTTTTAAATTTCTACCATTAAGATTTGGACTGTTTACATTGAGTTGATATGCCTTTCTTAAAGAAAAGCTTTCACTTTGCTCAATCAGAAGCATTGTCATCCGTAAAAATCATCAAAATATATTTTTTACTGATGAAATTAGAAATTTGCCCAAAATTTGAATGTACACTTCTGTATTTACTGTTGATGTAATTATTGCCATCACCCCTGGTCCTTTACTTGATATTGTAGAGTTCCTAGCACCCTTCCATCACTCTACCAGATGGTCTGTCACATAGCCTTAAATAGTCTATGATTAAGGACTTCAACTGTTGATTTCTTGAAAGTGTTTTATCCTTTTCCCATTATTTCAAGTGAAATTTGTAAAAAAATCCTGCAGAAAAGTAGAATTAGGGGACCAACTTTTTGCTCTGGCAAAGGTTTGCCAGGAAAATCAACTGCTGAAAATAAATCTGTTTATTTCTTATTGAGTTCCACAGAATTAGATCATTCAAAAACAGATATGACAGGTTTCCCACCTGCTCATAAATAGATTCCCTTGATAGGGAGTTATTCTTGTTGGTAATTATATCATTTCTATATCACTTTCTCTCTCTCTCTCTTATATATATATATATATATATATATACACATACACACACACATTCACTAACATATATATATATATATATATATATATATATATATATATATATATATATATATATATAGGTATGTGCATATGTGCACTCCTAGGAAACTTTAGACTTTATGGGCTGTTCAAATCCTTGACAAGGCTTTTTGACTTTCGTTTCTCGTTAATGACCTTGTGAAAGGGAAGAATCCACCACTTTTACCTCCAGCTATGCATAAACAGTAGAACAGACTGGGATTGCTAACCCTGTTAGGTCAACTGGCTTAGGAGAATGAAAAACTATGAATTCAAAACCTGAGGAGTGTTTTGCAGTAGAATCACACTTTTTGAACAAGAAAATAGAACAGCCTCATCCAGGATAGGAACTCTGGTCATCAAATCCATTTCCTTACAATAATAACAATTATGCCATGCATTATATATATATATATATATATATATATATATATATATATATATATATATATATATAATGCATGACATAATTAACAGATCGAAACACTGCAGTGTCGGCTAATAAACTTCCCACTCATTATATTTAAACCTGTGTTTTTTTCAAATTTCTCACTATACTATATATATATATATATATATATATATATATATAAAATATAAATTCGTATCTGTTTTCTAAACTATATTTGTAAGAATAAGTTTTTTTCTTGCAAATCAAGTCAGTTGGTCTTATTGAGGACTTCTACCCAAAGTAGATTGCAAATATTTTATTTCGGTAGACATGTCAGATACATTGACACCTGGTCAGACATGTCAAAGACTAATAAATCAGTTTTTCACCTGAAGCTATTATTGACTTATTTCAGTCAATCATTTGAACTAGTAGTTTTTCTCAGTTGATTTGAACTATGATAAAAATTTATTTCACACATCTTCCTAGACAAACTAGAAAAAGTAATTGCATAAAGAATCAAATTGTTTGTTTATCCAATAAAAATAATAGTTGAGTTGAGAAAGAAAATACATACAGACTCTTTTTCAGCGATGATATATGCATGTCATTTATAATGTCAACATGATATTGTTGACAATCTTTAGTTTAACTGCCCTGTCGACTGAGGCGTTAGAATGCACCAACTGCACCTCTGCAGAGGGGTAAGACTCCTCCAATGGGGCCACCTGTTGGCCGTGGGTGTCGACCCGTGATGCTTAAGGTGAATGAGCCCAGGTGGATGAGTAGTTCATGACATGCAATACTCCACTTTGGTCCTATCTTGGGCTAGACGGGCGGTCGGAGAGGCCCCCTCCGATCAATCGGCTGGTCACGTCAAGCCCTAGCACCTATAGGATTTTCCCAACCCTATTGCCCTTATGGCAAGCCCCAACCCCTTTTTATCATATGGGTGCTAGAAGGCGGTGGCTGTGGGTCTACATGTCCTGGGAATGACGTTAAACTCTATCTGATGGTGAGGTTCCAGTTCTGGAGCTCTGGGGAATGTGGAGCACCTCTTCATCACCATTGCTCCCTGGTCCACTCTGACCCGGAGTGGTAGTACCTGTTAGGGTCCCATCTATGGGTTAAATAGAAAAATGTATTTATAAAAAAATTGTATTATCCATTAAGAATTGATTTATTTCAAAACTTTATCGGCATTAAATGACCCACTGAGGTTGATATGCCGTAAAACAAAACAAAACAAAAACAATCTTTAGTTTAAATGAAGTTATACCAGTTTTCACAATCAATAGACTAATAATAATTAATAGATGCTAATGCCCTTGGGAAAGGCATGGATCAAGCTGTTCTCACCCCATCTATGGATAAATAGTAAGGCAGACTGAATTCTTTAGCCTTGGTTAGGTAACCAGTCTAGGAGTAGGAAAATTCTGAATTCAAACCTGCTTAAAAATTGACTTTGTATTACATTCTGCTTATGGCAGGGGGGGGGGGTAAGTGCATACTTTTGTTTTGTTTTGTTTTATGGCATATCAACCTCAGTGGGTCATTTAATGCCGATAAATTTTTGAAATAAATCAATTCTTAATGGATAATACAATTTTTTATAAATACATTTGTCTATTTAACCCATAGATGGGATAGTGCATACTTGACCCAGTGCGTAGGTGAAGAACACTGATGTAAAATCTATGACCCAAGAACTTTGTTGTCACTGTCCCAGCTTGCGAGGCCATGGCAGATTAAGTCTCAGGGGTAAACGGTCGTGCCAGTTCAGTGCACACTGCACTTTACCTAAAAACTACACTGCACAGGCTCAAAGGACACATCCATATCTATCAATCCTTTCAAGTTCTGTTGTTAAAGGTCAACAGTGGATAAAAACTGGAAGCTGCAGTCTCAGTCCTGCATGCAAGCAGTTTAAGATATTGGTTAACTGATGTTGACCCGAGGATGTTAATATTGTCAGCAATCAACTGGTTTCTTCTCATGTGGTCGAACAACAAGGAAGAAGAGGTACACATGTGACTGTAAGGGTGTGAAAGGTCTAAATATAGCATGTTGGAATATTAGAACCATGTTAAACACTGTTGTCTTGTGGTCGTCCAGAATTTATCCCACTTTAATTGCACATGAACTGCCAAGACTGAATACTGACAGTGCTGCACTCAATGAAATCCCTTTTCCAGAGGAAGGTAGCTTGGCACTGGATGTACACTCTACTGGTCAGCTGCAGAGAGATGCCTTTCAGGTGTGGGCTTCATGGTCAGCTATTCCATTGCTTCTAAGCTTGAAAAATCAGTCAACAGGTTATTCTGACCAAATTATCTCTATGCACCGCTCACTGAGTAATCAACAATATTCCTCACTCTTCAGTGTGTACTCCATAACTCTTCAAGCGGTTCCTGCTGAGAATTAAGTTTTACTCTGATCTATGCAGTCTCCTACGAGACATCCTTGCAAATGCAAAGGTTATAATCCAACAAAGTGAGCAGAGGGGAGAATGTGGTAGATTATGAAATGACTCAGCTGTTCTAGGACACAATCATTTAAGTTGCATGAAGACCAGTGTACCCAAGTCAGAATTGGCAGTGACCTCTCAGAGCTCTTCTTGATCATGGAGCCAACAGTGCCTGGTTACTGGCAGTTTCTCATCTATATGATGTTCTTTGGTCTGAAAAACACATAGACGAGAAACTGTGAGTAACCAGGTGCCATTGACTCCATGACCACCCTACCTGAACTTAAGTATAAATTCTCTATCAATGATATTGAGCAGTATTTATTTATAAAAATAGCACCTCCATTATCTATAACATATATATATATATATATATATATATATATATATATATACATATATAACATTTTTCTGACTTTTCAGGCTTCCATACCTTAAAAGAAAGAACATTTAAAAGAAAGAAGTATAGCACTAATTTGTCTTCACCCTCATCAGCATGATGCTCAAACAGACCACAGATCTTGAGGATGGGGAAAGTGTCTACATTAGATACTATTCAATATCTGACAATTACAGGCCCACATGAAGACTCTGGAGCAACTGATCTGAGATCTTAGGTTTGCCGACAATGCTGCTTTTGTTACCCACACAGAAATAGTGTTGCAGCACACCCCTTCCTATTTAACAGAGGTTCTCATCTCTTTGGGCTAAAAGTGAGTTTAAAGGAGATGGAGGTACTCCATCATGTTGTCTCCTCCTCTAAAAACACCCAAGAGACTATTCTCAAGGACAAAAAGTGCAGCTAAAATAACTGCAACACTGTGCCATCAAACCCTGATCAGACCTTTAGCTGCAGCCGCTGAGACCACGCCTGGCTGTCCTGCATTAGGCTTGTCAGCCACGAACATGCCTGTAAAGTCGGTCATTGATCGTCATTCACAAAGTCCCACCATTATTATTATATGTATATACATGTGTGTCTTGCATAAAAAATGAGTTTTCTAAAATAGAGATACCAGAATTTTATTATTCTTTGTGAAACATTATTGCCGTCAAAATAAGTTTTATTGGGTATTATTTATTACTAAATTCAATGGCATTGAAACTGTAACTGAAATGTAATTGCAACACCTCTGTAAATGAATATCTATTTTTTGACTACTATATATTCACAATGTTTTGTTACAGAGTTTCAATACTGTAGATCTTAGTAACAATTAATACTTAATAATATCAAATATATATTTGATTGTATAATGTTACACCAGACATGATAAAGTCCTTTCTTTGTCTGAGAAGAAAATTAACTCTTAATAAAAACAGTTATTAGGAGTTTACCTCTTTAGGAGCAACTCTTTTTCTCTCTCTCTACACACACACATGCACACCTATATATTAGGGTGAGTAAAAAAGTAATGCCATTTTATTCATTTCGTGTGAAGTTTTTTCTTTTATAAAACTAAGGCCTACATTGAGATCCTAACAAGGCTCAGAACAAGAATCCGATGAGTAAGACCCAACTTTCCAATTGACAATGTCCTCCTTCTGCATGACAATGCTTGACCACACACAAACATCAGGGCAAGGGGAAAAATCGCCTCATATGGGTGGACAACTCTACTGCATTCTCCATACTCACCAGATTTTGTGCCTTCAAACTATCATTTCTTTGGCCCCATGAAATAGGGTTCGAGAGGCAAACATTATTCCAATGATGAGGAAGTGAAATCTGTAGTGAAGAAGTGGCTCAAATAACAGTCAACAGAATTTTACAGGGCAGGGGAGGGGGACTATGTGGAGAAGTAGGAATGTGATCCACAGAGGATGAACTTCATTTTGATATATGATACATGTCCCTATGTTGGTAATTATACCTTTCCTAAACAAAATGGCATTACTTTTTGACTCAGCCTCGTATATATATCCTGTCTGATGATTGTCACATGATACTTAGGGTCACATTGAGAGAAATTATAGTATTGTAAATAATCGTTTTTGATTATGAATATACAGAAACATTTTTCTCTGGGTTTCTGAAATGAGGAATTATTTTCACTCTATGAGTTTTTCCCACCAATTTTAACTGGTGGTTTTTCACTGAAGGTTGAGTGACTGCATGTCTTATCAAGTCACCAGGATTCTTCTAAGTTTTCTATCTCTTCTTAAGAGTGCTGTGGTCTGAATTCTCAATCTTTCCTAACTCTAGTTCCTCTAATATTTTTTCCAGATCTTTGGGGACTGTTCCAAGAAAACTGACTACAATTGGTATCCCCATCATTCATTCAGTATTATGTTGCTTTTCCCATGGCAAAATTCATTTGTGTATTTTTAAGACATGAATGGAAATAAATTACCATAAATATGTTTCTGTATTCATGCATTTTTTTTTTGTGTGTATGTGAGTAAAATTACAATCTTAGCTTAGTCTGGCACAAGGCCTGATTTATTTTAGTCTTTGTTTTATTTTTAAGTTTTGAATTATTATTGAAATTTTATTTCAAAGAAATTATTGAAATTTTATTTCAAAGAATACAAAACTTTCATTAAAGTTGACTTCATTTTTTTCAGTGCCTTCACCAAATGTGGAAATGAAGAGAAAGGAAAAATTAACATAAAGGACAAAATTCTTCACAAAATTAGTCAAGGTAATAAAATATTTTGACATGAGTTTTGTTGGCTATGGTGGTATCTTGACTTTTACCACCAATTGATTTAAAACTGATACAAATTGAAACAATCTTTGCCATTTAAATTAGTATAATTTCAATGTGCTCATGGTGTAATGGTTATCCCTGTAAGAATTGGACTTGGCTACCTGAATTCCAATCTTGAATAAGGTTGTTGCATTTCACATAGCACTAATACTCTTGGGAAGAGTATTAATCCCTCCAGCTATAGGTAAATAGTAGGGCAGATGGGGCTTTTTAAATTTGATATGGCAACTGGTCTAGAAGAAATAAAACTTTAAATTCAAACTAGTTGTAGACCTGGAGAGGGATGGGCTCCTCTAGTCTATTCTTGCCCAAGGCATGAGTAGTGCCCCTAAAACCAAACCAGGACCATAAATGAAATTTAAAAAAATATAAAAAATATTCAGTAAATCTATTTCTGGCTCATATAATAAAAGAAAATTAAAATAATTTATAATGAAATAATTGCTTTGAACAAATAACATCAGAATCCAATGATAATTGAGAGCAACAAAAATCAAGATAACATGAATGTATATTAATTTTAAGTTAACTGCTCAGAGGTTGATAAAAGAATAATTTAGAAGATTTAGAGCTTTGAGGATTACTTACCTATTTTATTTATGTATGCATATACTACAACAGGTTCCCAGAACCTTTACTCTGTATGTTAGGTTTAATTATTTTAATTTAGATGCTAACAATAAAATATAAAAAGGGAAACAAAAAGTGATAGAGAAATTGTGTAGTAAGACATTTTTCTTTTTTTTTCATTAATATGAAAAGTTTGTCAGAGTTTTTGACAAATATAAAAATCAAAAACTTTAGAACAATTTTTCCCAACTTTATTTGGGAAAGGATAAAAATGAACAGATCTCTAACACATAAATACTCTACTATTTTTTTGTCTGTCATTTCTTGTTTTATCAGTGTCTAAATCAAATTTCAACAGACTTTAATTTTTATCTAAGTAGAAATTTTTATCAAATCCTACAGTAAGCCAGTTTATGAATATTTTGTAAAAATGCTTTCATAAATTGAAATTCATAGAAGATAGAATATAATACACATTGGATGTATTGAGAAAAATCAATGCAAAACAAAGTAGAATGTCATTGCTTATATACATGGGTAGAACAATTCAAAATATAAATATTATTTTCTATAAATTTTACACCTAAACTAAAAACTGAATACAATTAAATCTTGTCTTTCACAAGGTGAACAATTTGAAAACTAAATACTATTTTATTTTTTTAAATTTCATAACGGAACTAAGAACTCAATATAGTTGAAACCTTGACTTTAACAAGTTAAACAATTAAAAAACTAAATATTATTTTCTATAAATTTATCACCTAAAATTATAGCTGAGTAAAGTTGATATTTGAATTTTGTAGCTTTAACTTCCACAGATTTAATTATTTGCAAGTTTGCCATCAATTATATTTTTTTTATAGTTTTAAATGTAAATGCAGAAAATCGCTGACAACTCACATACAGTTTTCTACAAGATTTAAACTAAAATTATTTTTACTGTAGAAAATCTGTCTTTCCATTATAGTGTCTCTCTCAATTGAGCTACAAAAGATTTATCGTCAACAGAGGATAAATCAAATCATATTGAATTACTCTACATAATTGTTGATAACTGTGCCATATTTGATGCTATTATTATTAACATTCTAATAGCATTATTAGTAGTAATATTATTTTGAGAAATGATTATAGCAGTCAAAATATACTGGACTATACAGGAAAAATAAAGAATAACTTTATATACTTGTATTTTCAGATAATAAAGATATGCTTTTTGAATATTGCATCTCAATTCAATTTGAATTTTGTTGTTTTTCTCATTTCAGCCAATTCTGACAATCGCAAACGCAGGGAGGTACCAACTGCTAAGACAGCATGTTCTTTGCTTCTTGTTGCAGACTTTCAATTCCACCAATTTTTTGGAAATGGCCAACCTCTAAAGACGGCTAATTATATGGTGAGTTCAGGTTTTTTCTGGAATTTCTTTAACTCTGTTTTTATGCTTAAAATAGTTTAATAAATTACAGATTATAGATATTAATTAATACATGTAAAACTGTCTTTTATAGAAATAAGTGAGCTGAGTTTCACTCTCCACAATGTCTTTAAAAAGACATTAACAGTTCATGGCACACATCCCTATGGTCCAATGTAGGGATGTAGTCATTTAGTAAGTTTAATTTATTTTGGCACAAGGCAATAGTATGCAGCATCCAGTGAGAATAGAACTTTCTTAGAATAGACTATTAGCCAGCCTAACTCTCTTTTACAAAATGCAAGGAGTCCTTAAGAATTTATTAAGCTTAACTAAAAGAAAGAAGTATAGAGTACCCATGATTGCTTTAATCTCTAGAGAATAGTAAGTGCTCTAATTAAAATCTTGCTATCAATGTGCTTTGTTTGTTGGCTTATGGTTACATATATACCACTGATGACTCTAGCTCATCAATGTTATTCAGGCTTAGTATATATTTATAAAACAAAATTTGATTTTTGTTAATAAGATTGTTTCATGCATTTTGACTCATTTGGTAACAATCAATCTTAATCTTTTCCAATGATAGAAATTAAGTTGATTGGAGGTTCACAAGGCGGCCATAGAACATCTGCCTGTTTCTCAGTTTCCTGTTGTTTTTTTTTGTGTAAAGTTTTACCAAATTAATCATTTTTTGGTTAGATCTGACTGATTATTGTTTACAATTTAACTGGTAAAAATATATGGTAGCTGAAAATCTGTCTGAAAATTAGAAAGTTTGATAAAAGTGTACAATTTTTATTATGGATTTGTTTTGGAGTCTTAATGTGTCAGTTATTTGATCAGAAGACTTTAAATGAGGATAAAATTTTTAGCTATCTTATATTGACTGGGAATGAAAAAAATTTAGCTGTTTTTTTAAACAATTTTAACTATGATTTACAGCCCATAATTGGCAGCATTATTTCTTGTATATCACTGTTCTATTGCCAGTGTTATTCATCTTGTTGTATTAATGTCAAGTGGACATGAAGGACAGAAGTATTCAGAAATAGAAATTCCTCTCTTTTAGATAAATGATTGAAACTAAAACTTTACAAAAAATGAAATTGTTACCCCCATAAAGTAGTGATTTGCATTGAACTATTTTAGAATAAGCATCAGAAGGAGTAGGAAATCTTTGTATAGAGATTGAAAAAAAGAAAAAGATGCTGCCTATCCAATTCAGCAAGTTCGCTGATTCTCATAGCTCCCAGGTTGAGAATTGCTACCATATACACCCATTTCCACCAAAGCTTTTTGGTCCTAATTAGAAACTTTCATTCACAAAATCAACTTTTATAAAATTCAAATCAACAATAAATCTTTAAAAAATTGAAAAAATAAAATAAAATATACTATGATATTCAAAGTATATTAAAATGAGTAATATTTTAATTTATTTAGTAATGAAAAAAATGATATTGTGTACCTGTTATTATTTTTTTAGCAAATTAATGATGATGGCACTTTCTGGGAAAATTTAATTATTTTGTTCCTTTTTCTGTAACTAATATCAATTTATTGTAATTCAGATCCAATCACCTTTGACTATTTTTGTTTTGAAATTAAACAAAAATTAGATAATTGATTAAGATGTGTTTTTATACAGAGATTTTTTTCATAGATATCAATCTGAATTTATTTGAGACTTCAAATCGAAGAGTTTTTGAATGTCTGATTAGTTTATTCATTTGACTTTTAAATATACACACTCGGCTAAAAATAGAAACAGTGACTTAAATAAGTCACACTGTAATGTTTTCCTACAGTATTGAAAATGTAAATAGAAGAAATTATTTAAAATTCATATAAACAGTATTTTAATTTGTTTTAAAATAAGTAATATTTTGGTGATTGTAGAGAACAACATTCCCCCAGGAAAAATCACATCAATTTTTAAATTTACATGAAATTATATAAAAAGTTTCACCTTTGAATCATATAGTTCCAAGTTTAATACCAGTCTTTGTCAACTCAGTGCATGTGTAGTGCAGCCTTGGTAATCTGATCTGTTTGGTAAAGCATCTGGGAGCTGATGGTAAAATGGTGTACTCCACCTCGGCAAAATAATCTCCCTGGTCTAGTGCAAGTATAAAGAGGATAGATTCCCTTGCTGTTTGACTGATACTGAAAAGAAGCCATTCCACTGACTTTACGACTTTACATTCACCAGCCAATTAAGTGTAAGTTTTAATCATTGGCATCATTATTTTTATGAATAATTATGCAGTCTAAAATGAATCAATTAATGATTCACAAAAGGATGCGTGGTATCTAGAAACAAATAAATTAATTACAAACCTTCAAACAGGGTTCTGAAAAAAGAGGGACAATAGACCATCTGATCCAACTAGTGACCTTATATCAGGGAAGCATACATAAAAAAAACAGCATGTAACGGCAGTCTTCTTTGACCTGGAGAAGGCATGTTACACTACTTGGAGGTATGGTATCATGAAAGACACGCATGATCTAGGGTTATGAGGAAGACTACCACTATTTATAAAGAACTTTCTCTCCAATAGAAATTCCAGGGTATGTGTGGGATCAACACTCTCTGACCTTCAAACCCAAGAGGAAGGCATCCCACAAGGAAGTATCTTATCAGTTACTCTATTCTCCATAAAAAAAACAATAAAAAAAACAACAATATAATCAAATGCCTCAATCCTACAATCAACTGAGCTCTCTATGTTGATGACCTTGTCATCTGCTATAGATCCACAGATACACACAAAATAGAACAACAATTACAGACAAGCCTCAACAAAATAAACAATGGACAACAGACAACAGTTTTAAATTCTTGAAGACCAAAACCCAATGTATGCATTTCTATTCCTTAAGAAAAATGCACAATGACCCTACCATCAAACTTGAGGAAAGTAAAATACCTGTTGTTGACAGTCCTACTATCATTAAGTAATAAAAAACTGGAAGACCCTCTCATCATTAAATTCCTGAATAGATTAGACTCGATGTCTAACTAAGGAGATTATGATATGCTGGATCCCAAGACATATAGGAGTGAGGGGGAATGAAAGAACTGACTGCAGTTAAATCGGCTCTAGATTTGATCCCGACAAGTTCATATACTGACTTGAAACCTAAAATTAATAAATTCCTTCATACAAAATGGCAACAACACTGGAATAACAACATCCACAATAAACTCATCCAAATCAAACCCACTTTGGGGAGGCTGGAGACCAACTTTAAGGAAGTCTAGAAAGGAACAAGTCATTGTGTCCCAATTACACATTGGTCATATAAGACTAACGCACTCCAATATACTCAAACAAGAACAACAACCACAATGTGGAACATGTGGAACACCTTTGACAGTTAAACATTTATTCATGGAATGCAGGTTTTTTGCTCACATTAGAAACCGTTATTTTAAAGCAAACAATATGAAAGATCTGTTTGAAAATGTCAACATGGAGGATATTCTCTCTTTTTTTAGGGAAATAAATTATACCATAGAATACAGACATGAAACAAATCAACACCTACAACATAATCCCCAATGATGCTAAACACATTGTTAAAACCAATTACTAAAAAGTATAAATATAAATACATAATACATATTACTTCCTAACCGTTAGGCATGACATAACCCCATACAGGTTGATATGCGGTTTAAATCAATAAATAAAGAACAAACATAAAATGAATCCGACATATTTTTCCTAGTTTTTCTCTCCAGAAACCCAACCCTTATACTAAGGTCACAGAATCTGCTGTTTTCTAACTTATAACCAATAGTCCACAGCAAATTAGCTTGTAATTACTTGTGTAAATGTTTGTGTTCTAGCGAAGTAAATTAATATTTATTTCTTAAATTATCTCCCTTGTAACGTTTATTGCATTCTTTTGGTATTACAGACAAAAAATAATTCTGCAATAAATGTGGTATTTTATTATATCCAATATGTATTATATATCTCCTACAAAATTTTATCTCTACATTTATTTCACCCAGTGAGCATCTGATTGAGTTTGCAATCAATATATTGGGTTTCTTTTTGCAAATATTGTCCATTTAATAAGATATTTTCAAATTTATGCTTTCATGGCCTCTAAGGATATAATTACATTTCATTAACTATGTCAAAAATATATTTGCATTATGAAGCATGGTAAAAATGAACTGTTTGTTTTTATATTTTATTTTGAATATTTGATAAAGCTAACAATTTCCATTTTAACATCAACAATTAAGTACTAAGCTTATTCATTATTTAAATATTTTGTGAGAGCAGCTCTTTAGAAATTTCCCTATTGCTAAGAGGCATGCCATGACAAATTTGCACTTCTGATTTTATCGCCATATGAAATAAATGTTGAGATAAAATTATGTAGAAAATGTCATTTTGAATCAACGAAACAAAATTTAAAAACGATTAAAAAGCACTGCTCATTTTCACTGAAGATATCATAAATATTATTATTTCTTTTACTTTATTTTAATTTGATGTTTGATTTTAATCAAATGACATGAATATGTCCTTTTATGCTATGGAAGATAAATGATAACTTGAAACTTAGCAACATCAATATTTCACTGGAGTTTTAAGAGGCATCATGAGATAATTACTTTTATGTTATGGAAATTCTAAAGTAGAAGAGAAGTGGATTTTAAAAGGGAAAAATGATAACTGACAATTTTATTGGAAGTAGAATATTTTGCCATGACATTGTGTCATGTCTGAAAGAATGTGACCCTTGAAGTTCTTTATATATTGAAAATATGGCTTAAAAGTACCAGCATTCAAAACAAGCTAAATTTCAGTGCCCTTTAATATAATTTATTTATATTTTAGAGTAAGAAAAATAAATATACATCGATATATAAATGTTTAATATCATAATCAGGATAAAGAAACAGTTCTGATGCCACAGATTGTAAATATGTTTCACTGTAATCTCTCTTGCATGTAATGCATATTGTACAATCTGTGGCACAGATTTGGCTGTTTCTTTATCCTGATTATGTTATTAAACATTTATATATCGATGTATATTCTATTTTCTACTCTAAAATATAAATAAATATATTTAAAGGGCACTGAAATTTAGCTGTTTTGAAATGCTGGTACTTTTAAGCCATATTTTCAATATATAAAGAACTTCAAGGGTCACATTCCTTTCAGACATGACAAATGTCATGGAAAATATTCTACTTCCAATAAAATTGTCAGTTATCAATTTTTCCCTTTAAAATTCCACTCTCTCTTCTACTTTAGAATTCCATACACATAAAAGTAATTATCTCAATGATGCCTCTTAAAAACTCCAGTGAATATTGATGTTGCTAAGTTTTCAAGTTATCATTTATCTTCCATAGCATAAAAGGCATATTCATTCATTTGATTAAAATCAAACATCAAATTAAAAATAAATAAAAGAAATAATAATATTTATGATATTTCAGTGAAAATGAGCAGTCTTTTTAATCGTTTTAAATTTTGTTTCGTTGATTCAAATGACATTTTCTACATAATTTTATCTCAACATTCTATTTCATATGGCGATAAAATCAGAAGTGCAAATTTGTCATGGCATGCCTCTTAGCAATAGGGAATTTCTAAAGAGTGCTCTCACAAATATTTAAAAATAATGAATAAGCTTAGTACTTTATTGTTGATGTTAAAATGGAAATTGTTAGCTTTATCAAATATTCAAATAAAATATAAAAAACAGTTCATTTTTACATGCTTATAATGCAAATATATTTTTGACATAGTTTAATGAAATGTAATTATATCCTTGAGGCCATGAAAGCATAAATTTGAAAAATCTTATTAAATGGACAATATTTGCAAAAAGAAAACCCAATATATTGATTGCAAAACTCAATCAGATGCTCACTGGGTGAATAAATGTAGAGATAAAATTTTTTGTAGGAGATATATAATACATATTGGATATAAAAAAATACCACATTTATTGCAGAATTTTTTTTGTCTGTAATACCAAAAGAAAGTGCAATAAACGTTACAAGGAGATAATTAAGAAATAAATATTAATTTACTTCGCTACACAAACATTACACAGTAATTACAAGCTAATTTGCTGTTGACTATTGGTTATAAGTTAGAAAACAGCAATTCTGTGACCTTAGGTATAAGGTTGGGTTTCTGGAGAGAAAACTAGGAAAAATATGTCGATTCATTTTATGTTTGTTATTTATTTATTGATTTAAACGCGCATATCAACCTGTATGGGGTTATGTCATGCCTAACGTTAGGAGTAATATGTATTATGTATTATATTTATACTTTTAGTAATTGGTTTTAACAATGTGTTAGCATCATTGGGATTATGTTGTATGGTTGTTGATTTGTTCATGTCTGTATTCTATGGTATAATTTATTTCCCTAAAAAATAGAGAGAATATCCTCCATGTTGACATTTTCAAAACAGATCTTTCATATTGTTTGCTTAAAATAACGGTTTCTATGTGAGCAAAAAACCTGCATTCCATGAATAATGTTTAACTGTAAAGGTGTTCCACATGTTCCACATTGTGGTTGTGTTCTTGTTTGAGTATATTGGAGTGCGTTAGTCTTATATGACCAATGTGTAATTGGACACAATGACTTGTTCCTTTCTAGACTTCCTTAAATTGGTCTCCAGCCTCCCCAAAGTGGTTTGATTTGGATGAGTTTATTGTGGATGTTGTTTATTCCAGTGTTGTTGCCATTTGTATGAAGGAATTTATTAATTTTAGGTTTCAAGTCAGTATATGAACTTGTCGGGGATCAATCTAGAGCCGATTTAACTGCAGTCAGTTCTTTCATTCCCCCTCACTCCTATATTCTTGGGATCCAGCATATCATAATCTCCTTAGTTAGACATCGAGTCTAATCTATTCAGGAATTTAATGATGAGAGGGTCTTCCAGTTTTTTATTACTTAATGATAGTAGGACTTCAACAACAGGTATTTTACTTTCCTCAGTTTGATGGTAGGGTCATTGTGCAATTTTTCTTAAGGAATAGAAATGCATACATTGGGTTTTGGTCTTCAAGAAGTTTAAAACTGTTGTCTGTTGTCCATTTGTTTATTTTGTTGAGGCTTGTCTGTAATTGTTGTTCTATTTGTGTGTATCTGTGGATCTTAGCAGATGACAAGGTCATCAACATAGAGAGCTCAGTTGATTGTAGGATTGAGGCATTTGATTATATTGTTGTTTTTTTATTGTTTTTTTATGGAGAATAGAGTAACTGATAGATACTCCTTGTGGGATGCCTTCCTCTTGGTTTGAAGGTAGAGAGTGTTGATCCCACACATACCCTGAATTTCTATTGGAGAGAAAGTTCTTTATAAATAGTGGTAGTCTTCCTCATACCCTAGATCTGCGTGTCTTTCATGATACCATACCTCCAAGTAGTGTAACATGCCTTCTCTCCAGGTCAAAGAAGACTGCCGTTACATGCTGTTTTTTTTTATGTATGCTTCCCTGATATAAGGTCACTAGTTGGATCAGATGGTCTATTGTCCCTCTTTTTCAGAACCCTGTTTGAAGGTTTGTAATTAATTATTGTTTCTAGATACCACGCATCCTTTTGTGAATCATTAATTGATTTCATTTTTATGACTGCATAATTATTCATAAATATGATGCCAATGATTAAAACTTACACTTAATTGGCTGGTGAATGTAAAGTCGTAAAGTCAGTGGAATGGCTTCTTTTCAGTATCAGTCAACAGCAAGGGAATCTATCCTTTTATACTTGCACTAGACCAGGGAGATTATTTTGCCGAGGTGGAGTTACCATTTACCATCAGCTCCAGATGCTTTACCAAACAGATCAGATTACCAAGGCTGCACTACACATGCACTGAGTTGACAAAGACTGGTATTAACTTGGAACTATATGATTCAAAGGTGAAACTTTTATATAATTTCATGTAAATTTAAAAATTGATGTGATTTTTCCTGGGGAATGTTGTTCTCTACAATCACCAAAATATTACTTATTTTAAAACAAATTAAATACTGTTTATATGAATTTTAAAATAATTTTCTATTTACATTTCAATACTGTAGGAAAACATTACAGTGTGACTTATTTAAGTCACTGTTTCTATTTTAGCCGAGTGTGTATATTTAAAAGAAATGAATAAACTAATCAGACATTCAAAACTATCTTTCGATTTGAAGTCTCAAATAAATTCAGATTGATATCTATGAAAAAATCTCTGTATAAAAACGACATCTTAATCAATTATCTAATTTTTGTTTAATTTCAAAACAAAAATAGTCAAAGGTGATTGGATCTGAATTACAATAAATTGATATTAGTTACAGAAAAGGAACAAAATAATTAAATTTCCCAGAAAGTGCCATCATCATTAATTTGCTAAAAAAATAATAACAGTACACAATATCATTTTTTCATTACTAAATAAATTAAAAATATACTCATTTTAATATACTTTGAATATCATAGTATATTTTATTTTATTTTTTCAATTTTTAAAGATTTATTGTTGATTTGAATTTTATAAAAGTTGATTTTGTGAATGAAAGTTTCTAATTAGGACAAAAAGCTTGGGTGAAATGGTGTATATGGTAGCAATTCTCAACCTGGAGCTATGAGAATCAGCGAACTTGCTGAATTGGATAGGCACATCTTTTTCTTTTTTTCAATCTCTATACAAAGATTTCCTACTCCTTCTGATGCTTATTCTAAAAAATAGTTCAATGCAAATCATACTTTATGGGGGTAACAATTTCAATTTTTTGTAAAGTTTTAGTTTCAATCATTTATCTAAAAGAGAGGAATTCTATTTCTGAATACTTCTGTCCTTCATGTCCACTTGACATAATACACAAGATGAATAACACTGGCAATAGAACAGTGATATACAAGAAATAATGCGCTGCCAATTATGGGCTGTAAATCATAGTTAAAATTGTTTAAAAAAAGCTAAATTTTTTTTCATTCCCAGTCAATATAAGATAGCTAAAATTTATCCTCATTTAAAGTCTTCTGTCAAATACTGACACATTAAGACTCCAAACAAATCCATAATAAAATTGTACACTTTTATCAAACTTTCTAATTTCAGAACAGATTTTCAGCTACCCATATATTTTTACAGTTAATTGTAAACAATAATCAGTCAGATCTAACCAAAATGATTAATTTGGTAAAACTTTACACAAAACAAACAGGAACTGAGAAACAGGCAGATGTTCTATGGCCGCCTTGTGAACCTCCAATCAACTTAATTTCTATCATTGGAAAGATTAAGATTGATTGTTACCAAATGAGTCAAAAATGCATGAAACAATCTTATTAACAAAAATCAAATTTTGTTTTAATAAATATATACAAGCCTGAATAACATTGATGAGCTAGAGTCATCAGTGGTATATATGTAACCATAGCCAACAAACAAAGCACATTGATTAGCAAGATTTTAATTAGAGCACTTACTATTCTCTAGAGATTAAAGCAATCATGGGTACTCTATACTTCTTCTTTTAGTTAAGCTTAATAAATTCTTAAGGACTCCTTGCATTTTGTAAAAAGAGTTAGGCTGGCTAATAGTCTATTCTAAAGAAAGTTCTATTCTCACTGGATGCTGCATACTATTGCCTTGTGCCAAAATAAAATTAAACTTACTAAATGACTACATCCCTACATTGGACCATAGGGATGTGTGCATGAACTGTTAATGTCTTTTTAAAGACATTGTGGAGAGTGAAACTAGCTCACTTATTTTCTATAAAAGACAGTTTTTACATGTATTAATTAATATCTATAATCTGTAATTTATTAAACTATTTTAAGCATAAAAACAGAGTTTTAAGGAATTCCAAAAAAACCTGAACTCACCATATAATTAGCCGTCTTTAGAGGTTGGCCATTTCCAAAAATTGGTGGAATTGAAGTCTGCAACAAGAAGCAAAGAACATGCTGTTAGCAGTTGGTACCTCCCTGCGTTTGCGATTGTCAGAATTGGCTGAAATGAGAAAACCAACAAAAATTCAAATTGAATTGAGATGCAATATTTCAAAAAGCAAATTTTATTATCTGAAATACAAGTATATAAAGTTATTCTTTATTTTTCCTGTATAGTCCAGTATATTTTGACTGCTATAATCATTCTCAAAATAATATTACTACTAATAATGCTATTAGAATGTTAATAATAATAGCATCAAATATGGCACAGTTATCAACAATATGTAGAGTAATTCAATATGATTTGATTTATCCTCTGTTGACGATAAATCTTTTGTAGCTCAATTGAGAGAGACACTATAATGGAAAAGACAAGATTTTCTACAGTAAAAATAATTTTAGTTTAAATCTTGTAGAAAACTGTATGTGAGTTGTCAGCGATTTTCTGCATTTACATTTAAAACTATAAAAAAAATATAATTGATGGCAAACTTGCAAATAATTAAATCTGTGGAAGTTAAAGCTACAAAATTCAAATATCAACTTTACTCAGCTATAATTTTAGGTGATAAATTTATAGAAATAATATTTAGTTTTTTAATTGTTTAACTTGTTAAAGTCAAGGTTTCAACTATATTGAGTTCTTAGTTCCGTTATGAAATTTTTAAAAAAATAAATAGTATTTAGTTTTCAAATTGTTCACCTTGTGAAAGACAAGATTTAATGTATTCAGTTTTTAGTTTAGGTGTAAAATTTATAGAAAATAATATTTATATTTTGAATTGTTCTACCATGTATATAAGCAATGACATTCTACTTTGTTTTGCATTGATTTTTCTCAATACATCCAATGTGTATTATATTCTATCTCTATGAATTTCAATTTATGAAAGCATTTTTACAAAATATTCATAAACTGGCTTACTGTAGGATTTGATAAAAATTTCTACTTAGATAAAAATTAAAGTCTGTTGAAATTTGATTTAGACACTGATAAAACAAGAAATGACAGACAAAAAATAGTAGAGTATTTATGTGTTAGAGATCTGTTCATTTTTATCCTTTCCCAAATAAAGTTGGGAAAAATTGTTCTAAAGTTTTTGATTTTTATATTTGTCAAAAACTCTGACAAACTTTTCATTTAATGAAAAAAAAAAGAAAAATGTCTTACTACACAATTTCTCTATCACTTTTTGTTTCCCTTTTTATATTTTATTGTTAGCATCTAAATTAAAATAATTAAACCTAACATACAGAGTAAAGTTCTGGACCTGTTGTAGTATATGCATACATAAATAAAATAGGTAAGTAATCCTCAAACTCTAAATCTTCTAAATTATTCTTTTATCAACCTCTGAGCAGTTAACTTAAAATTAATATACATTCATGTTATCTTGATTTTTGTTGCTCTCAATTATCATTGGATTCTGATGTTATTTTTCAAAGCAATTATTCATTATAAATTATTTTAATTTTCTTTTATTATATGAGCCAGAAATAGATTTACTGAATATTTTTTATATTTTTTTTAAATTTATTTATGGTCCTGGTTTGGTTTTAGGGGCACTACTCATGCCTTGGGCAAGAATAGACTAGAGGAGCCCATCCCTCTCAGGCTACAACTAGTTTGAATTTAAGTTATTTCTTCTAGACCAGTTGCCATATCAAATTTAAAAAGCCCCATCTGCCCTACTATTTACCTATAGCTGGAGGGATTAATACTCTTCCCAAGAGTATTAGTGCTATGTGAAATGCAACAACCTTATTCAAGATTGGAATTCAGGTACCAAGTCCAATTCTTACAGGGATAACCATTACACCATGAGCACATTGAAATTATACTAATTTAAATGGCAAAGATTGTTTCAATTTGTATCAGTTTTAACTCAATTGGTGGTAAAAGTTCAAGATACCACCATAGCCAACAAAACTCATGTCAACATATTTTATTACCTTGACTAATTTTGTGAAGAATTTTGTCCTTTATGTTAATTTTTCCTTTCTCTTCATTCCACATTTGGTGAAGCATGAAAAAAATGAAGTCAACTTTAATGAAGTTTTTATTCTTTGAAAATAAATTTCAAATAATTTCTTGAAATAAAATTTCAATAATAATTCAAAACTTAAAAATAAACAAAGACTAAAATAAATCAGGCCTTGTGCCAGACTAAGCTAAGATTGTAATTTTTACTCACATACACACAAAAAAAAAATGCATGAATACAGAAACATATTTATGGTAATTTATTTCCATCATGTCTTAAAAATACACAAATGAATTTTGCCATGGGAAAAGCAACATAATACTGAATGAATGATGGGGATACCAATTGTAGTCAGTTTTCTTGGAACAGTCCCCAAAGATCTGGAAAAATAATTAGAGGAACTAGAGTTAGGAAAGATTGAGAATTCAGACCACAGCACTCTTAAGAAGAGATAGAAAACTTAGAAGAATCCTGGTGACTTGATAAGACTGCAGTCACTCAACCTTCAGTGAAAAACCACCAGTTAAAATTGGTGGGAAAAACTCATAAGAGTGAAAATAATTCCTCATTCAGAAACCCAGAGAAAAATGTTTCTGTATATTCATAATCAAAAACGATTATTTACAATACTATAATTTCTCTCAATGTGCCCTAAGTATCATGTGACAATCATCAGACAGGATATATATACGAGGCTGAGTCAAAAAGTAATGCCATTTGTTTAGGAAAGGTATAAATTACCAACATAGGGACATGTATCATATATCAAAATGAAGTTCATCCTCTGTGGATCACATTCCTACTTCTCCACATAGTCCCCCTTCCCCTGCCCTGAAAATTCTGTTTGACTGTTTTGAGCCACTTCTTCACTACAGATTTCACTTCCTCATCATTGGAATATGTTTGCCTCTCGAACCCTATTTCATGGGGCCAAAGAAATGATAGTTTGAAAGCACAAAATCTGGTGAGTATGGAGAATGCAGTAGAGTTGTCCACCCATATGAGGCGATTTTTCCCTTGCCCTGAGTTTGTGTGTGGTCAAGCATTGTCATGCAGAAGAGGAATTGTCAATTGGAAACGTTGGGTCTTACTCATCGGATTCTTGTTCTGAGCCTGTTTAGGATCTCAATGTAGGCCTTAGTTTTATAAAAGAAAAACTTCACACGAAATGAATAAAATGGCATTACTTTTTACTCACCCTAATATATAGTGTGCATGTGTGTGTGTAGAGAGAGAGAAAAAGAGTTGCTCCTAAGAGGTAAACTCCTAATAACTGTTTTTATTAAGAGTTAATTTTCTTCTCAGACAAAGAAAGGACTTTATCATGTCTGGTGTAACATTATACAATCAAATATATATTGATTATTATTAAGTATTAATGTTACTAAGATCTACAGTATTGAAACTCTGTAACAAAACATTGTGAATATATAGTAGTCAAAAATAGATATTCATTTACAGAGGTGTTGCAATTACATTTCAGTTACAGTTTCAATGCCATTGAATTTAGTAATAAATAATACCCAATAAAACTATTTTGACGGCAATAATGTTTCACAAAGAATAATAAAATTCTGGTATCTCTATTTAGAAAACTCATTTTTTATGCAAGACACACATGTATATACATATAATAATAATGGTGGACTTTTGTGAATGACGATCAATGACCGACTTTACAGGCATGTTCGTGGCTGACAAGCCTAATGCAGGACAGCCAGGCGTGGGTCTCAGCGCTGCAGCTAAAGGTCTGATCAGGGTTTGATGGCACAGTGTTGCAGTTATTTTAGCTGCACTTTTTGTCCTTGAGAATAGTCTCTTGGTGTTTTTAGAGAGGAGACAACATGATGGAGTACCTCCATCTCCTTTAAACTCACTTTTAGCCCAAAAGATGAGAACCTCTGTTAAATAGGAAGGGTGTGCTGCAACACTATTTCTGTGTGGGTAACAAAAGCAGCATTGTCGGCAAACCTAAGATCTCAGATCAGTTGCTCCAGAGTCTTCATGTGGCCTGTAATTGTCAGATATTGAATAGTATCTAATGTAGACACTTCCCCATCCTCAAGATCTGTGGTCTGTTTGAGCATCATGCTGATGAGGTGAAGACAAATTAGTGCTATACTTCTTCTTTTAAATGTTCTTTCTTTTAAGGTATGGAAGCCTGAAAAGTCAGAAAAATGTTATATATGATATATATATATATATATATTATATATATATATATATAATGTTATAGATAATGGAGGTGCTATTTTTATAAATAAATACTGCTCAATATCATTGATAGAGAATTTATACTTAAGTTCAGGTAGGGTGGTCATGGAGTCAATGGCACCTGGTTACTCACAGTTTTCTCGTCTATGTGTTTTTCAGACCAAAGAACATCATATAGATGAGAAACTGCCAGTAACCAGGCACTGTTGGCTCCATGATCAAGAAGAGCTCTGAGAGGTCACTGCCAATTCTGACTTGGGTACACTGGTCTTCATGCAACTTAAATGATTGTGTCCTAGAACAGCTGAGTCATTTCATAATCTACCCACATTCTCCCTCTGCTCACTTTGTTGGATTATAACCTTTGCATTTGCAAGGATGTCTCGTAGGAGACTGCATAGATCAGAGTAAACTTAATTCTCAGCAGGAACCGCTTGAAGAGTTATGGAGTACACACTGAAGAGTGAGGAATATTGTTGATTACTCAGTGAGCGGTGCATAGAGATAATTTGGTCAGAATAACCTGTTGACTGATTTTTCAAGCTTAGAAGCAATGGAATAGCTGACCATGAAGCCCACACCTGAAAGGCATCTCTCTGCAGCTGACCAGTAGAGTGTACATCCAGTGCCAAGCTACCTTCCTCTGGAAAAGGATTTCATTGAGTGCAGCACTGTCAGTATTCAGTCCTTGGCAGTTCATGTGCAATTAAGTGGGATAAATTCTGGACGACCACAAGACAACAGTGTTTAACATGGTTCTAATATTCCAACATGCTATATTTAGACCTTTCACAACCCTTACAGTCACATGTACCTCTTCTTCCTTGTTGTTCGACCACATGAGAAGAAACCAGTTGATTGCTGACAATATTAACATCCTCGGTCAACATCAGTTAACCAATATCTTAAACTGCTTGCATGCAGGACTGAGACTGCAGCTTCCAGTTTTTATCCACTGTTGACCTTTAAACAACAGAACTTGAAAGGATTGATGATATGGATGTGTCCTTTGAGCCTGTGCAGTGTAGTTTTTAGGTAAAGTGCAGTGTGCACTGAACTGGCACGACCGTTTACCCCTGAGACTTAATCTGCCATGGCCTCGCAAGCTGGGACAGTGACACAAAGTTCTTGGGTCATAGATTTTACAATCAGTGTTCTTCACCTACGCACCTGGGTCAAGTATGCACATATCCATCTATGGTTAAATAGACAAATGTATTTATAAAAAATTGTATTATCCCATTAAGAATTGATTTATTTCAAAAATTTATCGGCATTAAATGACCCACTGAGGTTGATATGCCATAAAACAAAAACAAAAAAAAGTATGCACTTACCCCCCCCCCTGCCATAAGCAGAATGTAATACAAAGTCAATTTTTAAGCAGGTTTGAATTCAGAATTTTCCTACTCCTAGACTGGTTACCTAACCAAGGCTAAAGAATTCAGTCTGCCTTACTATTTATCCATAGATGGGGTGAGAACAGCTTGATCCATGCCTTTTCCCAAGGCATTAGCATCTATTAATTATTATTAGTCTATTGATTGTGAAAACTGGTATAACTTCATTTAACTAAAGATTGTTTTTGTTTTGTTTTGTTTTTACGGCATATCAACCTCAGTGGGTCATTTAATGCCGATAAAGTTTTGAAATAAATCAATTCTAATGGATATACAATTTTTTTATTTAAATACATTTTTCTATTTAACCCATAGATGGGACCTAACAGGTACTACACTCCGGGTCAGAGTGGACCAGGGAGCAATGGTGATGAAGAGGTGCTCCACATTCCCCGAGCTCCAAACTGGAACCTCACATCAGTATAGAGTTTTAACGTCATTCCCAGGACATGTAACCACAGCCACCGCCTTCTAGCACCCATATGATAAAAAGGGGTTGGGCTTGCCATAAGGGCAATAGGGTTGGGAAAATCCTATAGGTGCTTAGGGCTTGACTGACCAGCGCGATTGATCGAGGGGGCCTCTCCGACCGCCCGTCTAGCCAAGATAGGACCAAAGTGGAGTATTGCATGTCATGAACTACTCATCACCTGGGCTCATTCACCTTAAGCATCAACGGGTCGACACCACGGCCAACAGGTTGGCCCCATTGGAGGAGTCTTACCCTCTGCAGAGGTGGCAGTTGGTGCATTCTAACGCCTCAGTCGACAGGGGCAGTTAAACTAAAGATTGTCAACAATATCATGTTGACATTATAAATGAATGCATATATCATCGCTGAAAAGAGTCTGTATGTATTTTCTTTCTCAACTCAACTATTATTTTTATTGGATAAACAAACAATTGATTCTTTATGCATTACTTTTTCTAGTTTGTCTAGGAAGATAGTGTGAATAAATTTTTATCATAGTTCAAAATCAACTGAGAAAACGTACTAGTTCAAATGATTTGACTGAATAAGTCATAATAGCGTTCAGGTGAAAAACTGATTTATTAGTCTTTGACATGTCTGACCAGGTGTCAATGTATCTGACATGTCTACCGAAATAAATATTTTGCAATCTACTTTGGGTAGAAGTCCTCAATAAGACCACTGACTTGATTTTGCAAGAAAAAAACTTATTCTTACAAATATAGTTTAGAAAACAGATACGAATTTATATTTATATATATATATATATATATATATATATATAATATATATAGTGAGAAATTTTGAAAAAACACAGGTTTAATATATGAGTGGGAAGTTTATTAGCGACACTGCAGTGTTTCGAATCTGTTAATTATGTCATGCATTATATATATATATATATATATTATATATATATATTATATATATAATATAATGCATGGCATAATTGTTATATTGTAAGGAAATGGATTTGATGACCAGAGTTCCTATCCTGGATGAGGCTGTTTCTATTTTCTTGTTCAAAAAGTGTGATTCTACTGCAAAACACTCCTCAGGTTTTTGAATTCATAGTTTTTCATTCTCCTAAGCCAGTTTGACCTAACAGGGTAGCAATCCCAGTCTGTTCTACTGTTTATGCATAGCTGGAGGTAAAAGTGGTGGATTCTTCCCTTTCACAAGTCATTAACGAGAAAACGAAAGTCAAAAAGCCTTGTCAAGGATTGAACAGCCCATAAAGTCTAAAGTTTCCTAGAGTGCACATATGCACATACCTATATATATATATATATATATATATATATATATATATATAATATATATATATATATGTTAGTGAATGTGTGTGTTATGTTGTATATATATATATATATATATATATAAGAGAGAGAGAGAGAAAGTGATATAGAAATGATATAATTACCAACAAGAATAACTCCCTATCAAGGGAATCTATTTATGAGCAGGTGGGAAACCTGTCATATCTGTTTTTGAATGATCTAATTCTGTGGAACTCAATAAGAAATAAACAGATTTAATTTTCAGCAGTTGATTTTCCTGGCAAACCTTTGCCAGAGCAAAAAAGTTGGTCCCCTAATTCTACTTTCTGCAGGATTTTTTTACAAATTTCACTTGAAATAATGGAAAAGGATAAAAACACTTTTCAAAAATCAAACAGTTTAAGTCCTTAATCATAGACTATTTAAGGCTATGTGACAGACCATCTGGTAGAGTGATGGAAGGGGTGCTAGGAACTCTACAATATCAAGTAAAGGACCAGGGGTGATGGCAATAATTACATCAACAGTAAATACAGAAGTGTACATTCAAAATTTTGGGCAAATTCTTAATTTCATCAGTAAAAAATATATTTTGATGATTTTTACGGATGACAATGCTTCTGATTGAGCAAAGTGAAAGCTTTTCTTTAAGAAAGGCATATCAACTCAATGTAAACAGTCCAAATCTTAATGGTAGAGAAATTTAAAAATTGTCCATAACAAATCTTCAGTCTGTCAAATGCTATTTTGATAAAGCTGGAAACAGTTTAATGAAAAAATTTTTTTTCATTAGTCCATGCCTCAAGAATGTCATAAGAATAAGGAGATGGGCAATAAAATACATTCAAGGTTTATAATTTTTCATTCATAATTTATTGATTCCATATTTGTTCTTTTTACCTTATATTAAAAAATCTCAATTATAAATTAAAATGAATTATTCTAATTTAAAGTATGTTCCATGAGACCAGAAAGTTACACTATAAAAGGATCATCCTTAAGATGATCCTGTTAATAAGCAAAAAACAAAAAAATAAATAAAATAAATAAAAATAAAACCTTGCTTAGAGGCGAATCAAATCTCTAATAATAAATAAAATAAAAAGAAATGATCAGACACACAGACATAAGCACACGCACACACACACATACGCTTACATTTACACACACAAGCACGCGCACACACACACTTATACACACAAACACACACACATAAGCAGCACCCCAACCATACACATACACACAGAATTTGGAAGAACCAAGACAGAACGAATCTAGCCGCTAGGACAACTTCAGTTCCAGTATTCTTCTGAGGATGGAATTTCTTCCGAATATTGAGAATTAAAATGACAGGTTAACAAAAAACATCATGTTACCTTCTTTTTTCTTTACACTCGGATTGTGACAGCCTTCAAAACCAACCAACAAACCAATATATTACACATGCTTCAAGCAAATTACAAAATTTTTTTATATATATATATATATATATATATATATATATGGTGGAGGAGAAGAATAGGGAATTCAATCATATTAAACAATACAAAACATCTCAATCTTTATATAATAGTTAACTGTATTTCATTTCAAATTAATTTTTAAAAATAAATGTTTGCTTCTTATTATGTTGTTTTTAATTGCTGATTACTTATGACTTATAATATATATATATATATATATATATATATATATATAATAAAGAATAAAGATAAATCTAATGAGTCAGATAAACCTACTAAAAGTTTCGCTTAGTGCTCTTCAGGGCTAAGATTCGATAAACCTACTTTTAGTAGGTTTTATCTGACTCATTAGATTTATCTTTATTATTTGCTCTACTTAGGTATTGAGCACTTTTTACTTATTAGCTTTAGTTTCCTGGGTTTTGTATGAATATATATATCTATATATATATATAATATATATATAATATATATATTGTTTTTTTTCTTTTGGCGCGAATATTGTTACCAATAGATTATTTTTGGTTGTACGATTATCTTGGTCTTTTCTTTTTTCCAAAAATTTTTTTCTACCCGCGTGATGTTTGGTAGTATATTTTTTACAATCAAACTATTTGCTGGGTTTTTTCTCATCGCGAGGATTATACCAACAAGTTTGGAATATTATATTATATTTATATATATTATATATATATATATATAAATATAAAAATAAAAGTTTCATGCTACAAAAGGAAATATTGATACAATTATAGGATGGGACAAAAGTCTGTGTGATATGTGCTGGTCCATGAAGAAAGGATGAGGGGTAGGTAGAGGAAACCAATGAGCTAAAGTGAAAGAGGAATAAAGCAAGGGGGGAGGAAGGGAGTTTGTGGTAAGCTGCAGAAATAAATAGAACAAAAAAAAAAACATCTTATATACAAAGATATTTGAGCAGACTGATCTTATGACCAATTCTTGCTTTTGGATTTCTTCCTTCTTCTTCTTCTTCTTCTCTTATATATATTATATATATATATATATATATATATATATATATATAATATCAGGTGTTTGTTACATCAACTTCCTAAGAGATGTTTTATATCTTTTACTCACTTCATAACATTCTAACCTCTTTGAGCAGATTTGGCTAAGAGAACTTTTCTGCATTTGTTACATCCTTATTATTTATCTTTATTTAGCTTATTACAGTTGCAGTTATTGATGTAACTGATCAATATTGATTGACTTAAAGGTAGAAAAAGTTCTTTTCTACAGCACTTTACATACTCTCTGTTCATATGACAAGCCTTCTTGGCTTGATGCTTGTATGTTATTTCATCAGATAAATTTCAAGATGCTTATTTTCTTCCGCAGACCCCCACCAAGATGTCTGCCATTCACAATTTACAAGATCTCTATTTCATTTCTTTCTACAGGCTAATGCAAGATTTTGAATAGATAGATTTGGAGTTGCTTTTAGTTTTATCAAATTTGCTCTCACCAATTTTTTTTACTTCCTCTTCTGTATATATATTCATGGCACAAAGATTATTGTCATAAGGAAATGGACCCAGAAAGCTAAGTTTAAATTGCTGGACGAGGCTTTTTGATT
>CM042150.1:75727110-75884610 GCA_023376005.1 Doryteuthis pealeii
AAAAAAAAGAGAGAGATCACCAAATGTTTTTTTTCCTTCTCTCTCTGTATATAATTCATGGCACAAAGATTATGTCATAAGGAATATGGACACAAGAAGCTAAGTTTAAATCTGGACGAGGCTTTTTGGATTCAGCTTCAAGACCAATGCCTATTAGGAATTGTCCATGATCTTGTAGAGCAAGGACTGGCTCTTTAGCTTTGATTAGATAAACCAGTCTAGGAGAAGGAAGCATTTGAGAAATGAAACATGAGAAGTGTTATTCAACAAGAATCTGTGATACAATATTGCCTTGATTGGTCTGTTAACAGCTTATCCAAAGTATGGCTTGTCCTATGTAAGTCCTTCACCACTATTGTTATATACCCCACATTAAACACTCGGTATGATAACAGTGAGTGAGAGAGTTTCTCGGATGATTAGAGAGAGAGACCAGATTAGAGACTTGGAGAGAGAAGATGGTTTTCCTTTACTCTTGACATCTTAACTCTTCCGGAGTTGCCCATGTGTCCTGGTCTTCTATTTACTCTTCTTTTTCTCTGGTGAATCGTCGTCTAGTTGGGTCTTCTCTATCTTAACTGTCTTCTCCTACTTAACGGCGCGTTGGCTTTGGCCTTTAAATTTTGTTTTTCAATTAATGAACTAACAGAACATTTTGGTTGCTTGATCAAGCTTTTATTTTATCTAGCCTTATATCACCATGCAGATGGAGAGATCGTACCTCAGGAGGGGGACATGTCTTCCTGCACAAAGTCCGGTTTTGAATTAAAAAACTAAAACTAATCAATGTATTTCTCATGTGCATGAGATTCACTACCTCTAGAGTCAAGGAGTTACCAACAGTTTTACTGGTAAATTTCCACTCCCTGGATCTCAAAGTTAATGGCCCTCTTAATCTCACTACAGGTCTGCCAACAATCCATGACACCTCAAAATTAGGTAACCTATAATCTAATCACCTGTGTGCTCACGTCCAATGGTTTCAATCATCTTAAACCAAAACTGTTTGCTCCTAATACATGAGATTGGATGGGGAGAGTCCATCATGGACTGCTAATAGACAGATTATCACTGCATATGGGATAATCGAGTCTCTCTGATAAATTAAGAAGCTGTAGCGGTGTCCATGCAAGAGAGCAATCCTGTACCACTTTGACTAACAAAATTCTTAGAGAAAAAGCTAGATGTGCAATGCTGCTTGTTGAACAAATCTGGAAACAACTGTATGGCACTTACCTCTCTATCCACAAAACCAATCCAAGTAATTGATGAGACAAAACATGTTGGACAGCACCCTGAGGAGAAGCAAGGCACAGAGAGAGACCACACATGGACACACGCGTAGTGGTTGGTCAAGCCAGCAAAAACGCTTACATCAATGCACAGGTTCAGAGGATCGCCATGCAGAAGAACTGACAGGAAAAACCTGATACAGACAGGTGGTAAAAAGAGTAATGGGTATCCATGCTGTCAGTGCAATCTGTGATATATATATATATATATATATATATATATATAATGTTGTAAATGTTGTATAAAATCAACCTTATGATGTGGAAAATAGCCAACATATAGTATATATAGTTATATATATATATATATATATATATAGACTGTCAGTGCACCGATGATATATATATATATATAATGTATGTATGTATGTAATATAAAATCAACCTTATGATGTGGAATACGCCAACATATATATTAATATATATATATATTATATTATATATATATATACGTTTTTTTAGTGTGTTGGGCCATCTCAAATCAATAAGGTTATGTAAGTTCTTAGTTAATCGTCTTATTCAGAGTGGTCACCCTCAACTGGTCTACTTACAGAAAACATTGTACTCATAATTGGTCACCTGTTTGATCATTTAACACAAAAAACTTATGTATCTTTTCTTTTGGCATTCTAGTTGCATTTTTTATGCTGAAAATGAGTTGCCTTTATTTTTTCATCTTTAATATCAACACAATAATATACCAATTTTTTAGAAAAGTCTTTATAACAATAGTGGATTTGAAAGCTACCTATGACGAAATAAAAAATAGTCTATTGTTGGTCAAGTCATGCTGAAGAGCATCTGATTACAAAGTTAAGCATGATAAACCTGTTCAATACTTAATTGGGAGACAACTGAAGCAACAGCAGGTACTGTTAAATTCTTTGTTTTATTAAAATGACTTGTATTCAGCTTTAAAATGACACAGAAATTTGATTACCATAAAACAAACAACGAACACCAAAAATGATTTTTGAGGAAATGAGTTAAATTTACACTCTCCATAATCAAGTGATAAAAAAACATTTTTGGCTCGCAATACATTATGCTATGTAATGATAGTTTGATCCTGGGCAGAAACACAACTGGTAGGTGAACTCTGGATTCTAGGCAGTTGTAAAATGACCGTCATTTTTTGACATGAACTATGCATGTCATATATAGCTAACAAATGTATAAAGAATCTATATTTGTTGCTCTGCTCTCTCATCTTATTGTTACAAATGAGACTTATAATTGCAAACCTCAGTTTCCTCATTCCAGTTACTGAAGCCAGCAAAGAAAAATGACTTTGGCTGATCAAATCAACATATTAGGGTTTTGTCAATCAACTAAAGATGAAGCAACATGACACACCCAAATATAATTAACCATGTTCTCTCTATTTCTTCAGACTGACACATTCTTCAGCACTGCATCCTCTCGATAACAGATCTCCTCAAAAAAATTATTTCGCTTACTCTGCTCTTTGCCTCAATCTAATTGAAATTGTATTCAATCTATGCATAGAATTTGATTACATTAAGCTATAAATATATGGATGTGGAGATTGTTGGGAGTGTCAAAGGTCAAGTAATTATCTTTCTTGTATCTCCCAGGCAATGAGGTTATTTGGTGATTCCATCTCGTCTTCTGCACACAGGTGGTATTGGGCTAGTATGGTACCAGTAGCAAGAAATTAATCCTCGAGCTGACCCATTGCTAAAGGCTTGAGATAGATTATATTTACGCAAACTATTTACCCCATACCAAGAGAAGTTAACCTGGAGAGGGATGGACCTCTTCTAAGATACACTACATGAGTAGCCAACTCCCATGACCAAGACAAGGTTATGGGATAAGTCTAAAGAAAAGTTAAATTCCTGCTTCTCCAAAGACATTATTTAATCAACTGAAATGTATATCTACCCGCCAGAGTTTGAAACTCACTTTGCCACAGTATCCATGTCAAGAGGTAAATAGAAACCTATCTTCAGCAAGACCACCTTTATTAGCAAATCCTAACTATTCAAGTATTATACATCTTAAAATAGGAAGCGCATGGTGTATGGTTAAAAGTCATAGGAAATCGGACTTGTCGCCCGAGTTCAAATCCTGGACGTGTAATGTGGCATTTCCTTGCGCTAATACCACTTGGGAAAGTTTATGAAATCCTAGTCTCCCTCCACGACCCGATAAATAGAGGGCAGAACTGGGTTCTTTAACCATGGCTAGGTAACCAGTTCTAGGAGAAGGAAGAATAGCGACTATATTGAGATTGAGTGAGTATCGCTTCTGTATATTGGCAGTCAGCTTGTCAAGATCAAGAGTGTGAGCGCTGGTAGGCGAGTAACGCGGCTTGCGATTTGTCACTGTGCTGCCGGATGTTTAGGGAGGAGTGCGGGGAGTTATATTATATGAGGTCCAAAATAAACATGTATAAATAATACCTCTATTTTCAAACAAAGAACTTTATTCAATGTCTAAACAATTCAAAATATTTTTTCTTTAAATAAAAAGATTGGTAGAAACTTGCATTAGCATATTTAAAAATGTTCTTTTTCTAGCATCAAATTTACCAGAGGTGTCTATCTCTCTTGAGGCAATAATCTGATTATTCAATTTCAAAACACAAAGCAAATCTTCTTTTCATAAGAACAATCCAGTCATTTTCTTACTTAAAATCTCAGAGGACCAGAATATATTCAATTAAGATTCAATTGCAGCATGGCTTGACTATGAGAAGAAGGTATGTTAATACATCTTGGAACTCACGATACTTGTTATAACTTTTTCTCTGCAGAGCTCTACGATCTATAAAGTGGGTGCTGTTCTTTGTTGAATAACAATCAATGAGTATTACGAGAGAACATCGTCTTTGTAAAATGAATTGGTATATCAAATGTACTTCAAAATCTTTCTAGATCAAATCACTTCTTTACAATCAAGAATCAGCCATGCTCAATTGTTGGACGATCAGTGATCAAACACAAAATTCTTGCCTATGCAGTGGTGACTTTTCAACTTTTCTAAAATAGAGCAAATGAAGATTTTATGTGAAAAGAATCATTTCGTCAAATCCATTTTAAATTGGCCACTCCTTTCATCTAGCAGAAACATTGACTAAATAATGGCTTTTTTTTCTGGTTGTTACTTCTTATGTGATGTTAATATATATATTGTTTATTCAAAAGCTGATTTGGAAAAAGCTCTGCCATATTTGTCAGCTTCAATCTAAATTTCCTATCTAAATTATATAGACACAGATTTCTGATGGTGCTGATCAATCTAGCAAGAATAAATTAGCACCCTTTTCTTTTTGTAGTTTCATTTATAATCATACGTTGTAGTTGAAAAGGCATCACAATGTTGATATTAACTCTTTCCAACCTTAGATTCACTAATGACACACTATCTTTAGAATCAAAAAATAGAATACAATTCTATTTTTATATTCAAAATTAAGAATAAACACCATGTACAACATTTCTTTTCACAACTTAAGCGGAAAGGAATTAAAACAAACACACAACAAATCCTTTTCCCAAACTTAAGGAAAAGAGATTAAAACAAACACGACGAACACAATCCTTTTCCCTAAACTTAAGGAAAAGTGATTTAAAACAAATGGTTAATATACAAAAGTCAGGTTCGATTGGTTTAGAGTAGCGTTGTCTTCTACTACGTTCCGCTGTGTTTGCCGCCAAAAAATTAATTACTTTTTGATTCATGATCTTGTAATTATAAAAGACAGAGAAGAAATCAGCAATTAACACAGAATTCATCTCGCCGTCAGAGGACACACGCCCGGACAACAACAAACAACAGATTCTGCGGGGACGATTCCACTAACATCAAGACAAACACGGCACCCGTCTAGTCACAAGCTGACTAAGCTAGAATTTACCATTCACCCGTTTCTTAAAAAAAAACTACGTCGTTAAACATCAGGAATCAATTTCATCAGGTCTTATATTACAAACTTAATTTTCATTTCTGTCCATATCTATCGAACTTTGATGACTACATAAACATTTCACATTACACATTTCTTGACGTACTTTTCCAGACTCTACACACAAACTTTTTTACATTTCTTTTGAACATTCAATTTTATTGATTATTGTAAATTTATTCTCTGAATAAATTTATTTGTTACCATTTAATCATATGCATTGTTTTATCATTTCTCCGTATTTTTCACCTACTGTGTCATATTTTATTTCGCATTTTAATATCATTTGCAAACATCTACTACAAGGCTTCTACATACCTAAATTATGGTTGTTTTATTTTCATTTTTTTAGTATATTCAGTCATTGTCATTGACTATATAGTAATCAACAGGATATGATTACTAAATATGATTAATTTCAAATCAATAAAATAGAACAGAATAGAATAGGATCCTAGTGTAAGTTAAGTGAAAACTAATACTTTAAAGCTAAACAAAAAATAAATTAGCGAATCAGAGCAAAGCCTACAAACTATTTTAACCAATGAAAAATCATTAGTATTCAATTTCAGTAAAAACATTTTCAGTCAGTTTTAGGAGATAAAGTAAAAGGAACTGAAATTTTCAAACTCAAAATATCAGTATTATTTGATTATTCAACTATTGTCCGCATCTTCATTGTTATCTGTACAACATTTTGGTCGATGTGCCCTCTGGCCTTCTTCAGGTATTTCTCGTTAGATTCTGAACCTTTCTTAGACTCAGGAATCTTCTTGTCAT
Organism: Doryteuthis pealeii; assembly: GCA_023376005.1. Classification (NCBI taxonomy): domain Eukaryota; kingdom Metazoa; phylum Mollusca; class Cephalopoda; order Myopsida; family Loliginidae; genus Doryteuthis; species Doryteuthis pealeii. The sequence continues at coordinate 75,733,117 of CM042150.1, forward strand.
AACTGGAACCTTCTTGTCATTATTGGGAGCCATCACAGAACTTTGAACCTAACCTTTTATTCAGTCCATGGGGGTATCCCTGTTTTTATTCCACTAACATAGCTGGGGTACAGGTGTTAAGCTGTGTTAATTATTATTCTATGTTACTGCTGCCCCTGACCACTATTGAACCTGCAGTCTAGAGATAACTGTCACATAGAACTATCTTAACCTAACTTCTAACTCTTTCCACTAGGCCATGTGTCCAATTGGCTCCCGATTACAATAAGAAGGTTCCTGAGTCCAAGAAAGTTCCCAGGTCTGACAAGAAATACCTGAAGAAGGCCAGAGAGCACATCAGCTGGAACATTGTACAGATAACAATAAAGATGAGGACAATAGTCAAAATAATACTAATTATCAGCCTCAACTAAAAAAATCAGAGAAATAAAAATACTCGATCCAGCAGAAATTGGACAAACTTTTCATCTTCATCTGTACATGACATTTCATGAAGGTTGCTGTACTTTTGTGAGTGGCACACATTTTTAAATATTGAAGGAGTGTGGTGCAGTTGAATCTTGTACTGACACTACTTTAGTGAATATTTTCCTCTAGACAAATGGCTTTCTACACTATATCAAATTTATTATACAAATCAATATTTTCCTAATGAAATTGGGTATCAACTAACTTATGTTGGTAAAATATTCAGGATATATTTTTACATGTAAGTTTTCAATTTATATGTTTTTATTTGAAGTTTACAATAACTTACATGGTTATGTGTGATTTTACTATGCAACTCAGGATTATTCATCATACTGTGAATAATATATATTATAGTATAGTTATTAATATTTACTTTTTAAATTAATATAGATGCCAAGGCGTGTAAGAAAGACAAGATACTGCAAAGTTATTGCATGATGGAATACAATGTTAGAAATTTCAAAAATAAATTGAACAGAAATCACAAAACAATAAAAAAAGAAAATAGCAAGTATTGACAAGAACAAAAACATGACTTTAAGAATTTCACAAAAAATATCTGAGAAAATTAAAATAGGAATAAGCAAGAAAATATTGAAGTAGCGGATGTAGCAAATATAAATAGAGAGAAAATATGCTGAATATTGATAATATTGACTAAAGAAATGGAAGTAATCAAACTACCACCTTTAAGTAAATATCACAAAGAAAAGTTGAATACAGAAATATATGAAAAACTAATTTTTCAACAGTAAATTTTAGTGATAAATTTAGAGCTACTCTGGAGGGACTTAGTTAAACTAGAGGGTTGGTTTCTTTCATGGAAATATTCCACATCCCTCTGTTGGTTGATTAATGTTTTGGAATAGTATTGTAGGCAGTATAATTATAGGTATTTCAAAGTGTTGAAATAAATGCAGAGAATTACTGTAAATTGTTAGAGAAAGAAAAGAAAACAATGAAAACTGCTGTTGCCAAAACTAGTAGAAAAGTTAGCAAAATCAATGAATCAAAGATTGATAAATGTTATAGAATGTCAAAGAGTGCATATTAATCTATAAGATAATAATTTATGTATAGGTATGATATGTATTACTTTGCTCAATTTGGATACTCTGTTCTGTTGCCTCTTTTTGGATTGGTGTACTTTTATTAACTTGACATTGGCTACTTTGTTTAAAGTTTTATTCTAATCTTTGAGTTTATTACATGTATCATTATTCAGGCATATGGGATATTGTGTTAATCAAACATTATATTGATATCATTTGTATTTTTCTATAAATAAAATTTCAGGTACTTAAGTCTGCATAATAAAACTTGACACCTGAAAACAGTTTTTAACAATACTTCTGAGGAGAATAGATATCATAAGCTGAAATTCACATGAATATTGCAAATATTTGAACAAATCCTAGAAGCAGCAACTCACAAAAAAGGCTGTATGGCCACTTACATCCTATCACACAAACCATCCAAGTAAGAGGAACAGATATGCTGGCACTGCTGGAGAAGTAAGAACAAACTCAAAATTGGTGTTCTTCAGTGGACATCTGCATGTGGACACATCATAGTAGGCTGGCTAACAAAGATTTATATGGATCAGCTTTGTACAGATTTTGGATGCCGAAGAGATGGCTGATAGAGATGGTTGGTGAGAGAAGGGTCATGGGAATCCGGGTTGTCAGCTGTCATGATTATTGCAAATATAAATATAAGTATATCCATTAAATTTTAATAACTTCAGTTGGGTAAGACTAATTCACTTACATGACAAAATCTGACCAAGTATATGCACATTTAGGACAAAAAAATGTTCTATTTCTCTGAATTTTTTGAGATGAGGCTTGATGATTAGTATTATCTGCATTATTCAGACTATTGTCCTCATCTTCATTGTTATCTCTACAACGTTTCGGCCAATGTGCCTCCGGCCTTCTTCATAGAAAATAATTAACACAGCTTAATGGCTCTACTTCAGTTATGGTTAGCGGAATGAGAACAGGATACCTCCGTGGACTGAATAAAGGGTTGGGTTCAAAGTTCTGTGATAGCTCCCGATTACGACAAGAAGGTTCCCGATTACAACAAGAAGGTTCCTGAGTTCAAAAAGGTTCCCAAGTCCAAGATTGTTCCCGAGTCTGACCAGAAATACCTGAAGAAGGCCGGAGGGCACATCAGCCGAAATGTTGTACAGATAACAATGAAGATGAGGACAATAGTCCGAATAATGCAGATAATACTAAAACAATGTTGTTTGATATCAAGTATTTTTTCTTCAAAGAGGTACTCAACCATCATCAATAAAGTATAGGAACAAAATTTCAAAACCCCACAGCTAATTTTCTAGAGTTATAACTTCCCAGACATACTTTCATCAAGTTTATTTATCTAAAAAAATAATTATAATTAGAAAAATGAACAGAAAATTAGTGCATTTTGTATGTGGCACTTTTAACATCATTAATATTCAGCATTTGAAAGCCATATTGTACCAATAACCTGATTCATTTCCCATGATGCTCTAGGACAATCATCTAGATTGCACTTGAGAATTCATCAACCAATCATAATAAAGATTGGATGGTTTTAAAGTGAATAGAATGTTCTTAATAATGATTAAAAGTTTCTGCTTCTTTGGATTAATTTCTCTCTAGGCTGCTGTAATAATATTTATTATCTAACTCTCACACACATATGCACACACATATATAATTTTAAATAATGTCTCTCTATATATACATATATTTATGTGTATTTTGTAATATTGAACAATTAAAACTGGATTGTTGCATTCTTTATGAGAGGACTGTGTCACATCTGAGATATGTACTTTTTCACTGGTTGGCTTACACTGCTGTGTCCATGTGTAAGTATCTACAGTTGGTATATTATCAATGCGATTAAAAAAAGAATACTTATAACACTGAGTCTGTGTTCACTCAGTTTAACTTGTTAAAATGACTTCAATCCCATGTTGTGCTTGTTAAGAATGATTAAAAGCAATATGACACACCGTACAGTGGATTCCAACTAGTTTCCAGTTCGTAAACATGGTGCAGAATGTTGGACATTTATCTATCACTGTATCCATACTGAAACCATCAGCCAATCAGAACTCAAGGAATGAGATCAACCTGATGTAACTATGGACTAATCCAGAGTACTATAAGTACCAATGGGTCTAAGCACAAATTGTTTTTTTGGACTGAGTTAATGATTGCTACTCAACTCAGCAGGACACCAACTCACTGAATTCAACAGGTGGCAGGTTTTGGTTGAATTTGTGTAAGCCAGAGGTCAACTTCACAAAAAATAAAAATTAAAAACCCAATAATACATTTGTCTTTTCTTTATTCACTTTTCAAGTTTATCCTGGTAGAGTGGGGGGGTGCAACACCTCACTTTCTTGAATAAATGAATTAACCTTTGACTCAAATTGTTACTGGACATGACTCTTTTTGTGACCAATATAGTGGCTGAGGAGGGACCCCAGTACAGCCCTGCAACCACCACTTCTGCAGGACAAAACTGACCTGGCAACACCCGATTGCACCCTTGAATATATGGTTTCCTGACTCCTGGAAAAGAAAACAACCCTCTCTTATGGACCTCCCAAAATTTGAATATCTAAAAAAAAAAATGATATTCTTGTCTACTAACCTCTGATTGTGCTAATGCCAAAGACTTTAGTTTAAGGACATTGAAAAAAAAAAACTAACCTTTTCATCCTGATCAAGAAATTCTTCTCTTTCTATTATCTATTAAAATTTGCCAAACTTCCTAATTTGTTTAGTTATCCTTTCGATACTACTATACACATATATCCATATATACACACATATATATATATATATATATATATATATACTATGCTAGCATGCACCCAATCAACTATGCTCACACCCACATGCATATACATACATATACCATGGCTATACACAAATACTTATAGAGATATGTTTGCATGCATATGCATTATTGCACCTAAATATATGCACCTGAGGACAGAAGCATGTCCATGCATACCTTATTTATTAATGTCATTAAAATAAGATTTGGTTTGGTTTGTTTTGTTTTGTTTTACGGCATATCAATCTCAGTGGGTCATTTAATGCTGACAAAGTTTTGAAATAAATTCATTCTTAATGGATACTCAATTTTGTTTATAAACTCATGTTTTTCTATTTAACCTATAGTTGGGACCCTAACAGGTACTACCAGTCCGGGTTAGAGTGGACCTGGGAGCAATGTTGAGGAAGGGGTGCTCCACATTACCCAAACCTCCAAAACTGGAACCTCACCATCAGATAGAGTTTAACGTCATTCCCAGGACATGAAGACCCTCAGCCACCGCCTTCTAGCACCCATATGATAAAAAGGGTTGGGGCTTGCCATAAGGGCAATAGGGTTGGGGCAATCATATAGGTGCTAGAACTTGATGTGACCAGCCAATTGATCAGAGGGGCCTCTCCGATCACCTATCTAGTCCAAGTAAGGACCCATTAAAATAAGTATAATTTAGATAACATGCATTAGAATAAAAATAAGAAAATAATACACTAAATGATTCCTGTAAAATAATTTTAGTCACCACCCTTTCATTACTCCTAACATCCACTTGAGGGGACAATAGGGACCCTATTGGGAAACACTAACTTAAATTAACTGGAAAGAAAGGAACAAATACTGAAAGTGTTAATAATAATCTTCAGGTGATTCTCTAAAAAACTGTCAATATCTGAAGTAGTTTTTTAAATAGATTTTTGAAACTGACAATTTCATTTAAAGACACCCTGTATATGCATTGATTTATCAGAATATGCTTATGCATAACTTATATTAAAGCTGAAAGAATTTAACAAACTTCTGAATTTACCATACCTTTGTCCTGAGAGAGTGCCGTTTCTTCCATTTTCATTTATTACATCAGATTCCCTGTAGAATATCATTGAATTTGCATTGCTTTGCTCATCCAAGTGACGCCATGCTGGCTAGAAAAATGGAAATGGAATCTGACATGAACTGTGTGCGGCAATGTCTACTTTGAGAGAGCAAAATAATCAGTCTATGGAATAAGTGCAACTGAAATCAAATCTAGTTTTGTCATATCGGGCCAACTGAAATCTGATCGAAGAAACTTGCCAAAATGTCGACAGAATGGTCATTTGTTTATTATAACCTGCAGAATGGGCTGTCAATGCCTGGATAAAATTGGCTTTTGTTATCATTATTCCTTGTTTAAAGTCTACACACTGATGCATTCTCTCGAAAAATTATGAAAATGTGAATGTGTATTATAAAAAGTAACTTAATAATTCTAGAAACCTAAAAAGCTAATTGAAAAAATGGTATCAATTATGAACATCCATAGAATGCTTTGCTTATGAAAATACTACTGGAAATATTCTAATTTTAAATTGAAATTATGATTCAATTTTGAATGTATGTAACCACAACACAGCAAAAACATCATGAAATGATATCTGTGTTAATACAAGATATGCTGAATTTATTCTAGTCTAATTTTCAACTTAAATAATGGTGTAGAGTTTGAATTTATATTCAACCTTATAATGATCTGATTTAAGCATATTAGATGTCTGACCAAAATTCCAGGTTTAGTTCTATTTCAATGGTATCCTCATTTTGTAGATATCATTATTTTATTTTTGTTTTCCTCTTTCATCATTATTTTTTCTGAATTAAAATAAGAAAAAATGTTAAAAATGCAAAATAGATCCTTTAACATGCAGAATACATTTACTTTCAGATAAATTTTAAAATCAAAGAAGCAATAAAATTCAAAACTAAACCAAAATCTTTGAGAGTAAGTATATTTTAAAAGTTCCCTTTTTTTTAAGTCCATGGTTTATAGCAACATTTTTAAACTTTACTTTATGATTATCATAATACCGTAATTTTTTGAATAATTGTAAATTTTATAAATAAAAAGAAAATGTATTTCTAGCTTAACAGCAAATTTTTGATAACATTGATTGAGAAAGCATAGGTAAAATAGTAGGGAAGACTGGGCTCCAGTCGAGAAAGGAAAACTCTGATTCAAACCTGCTAAACTCCACTTAAGAAATTAACTATGTGTCACATCCTACTTATGCAGAGGGTTGGTAAATATATATATCAATAATGTTATAGTGCCATTTCATGTAAGCTTTTATGTTTCTAAATCAGGGGTCAGCAATATTGTATTACATTGGGGCCAGGGGCTATGTCCGTGAGAGAATAGCAGGCCACATCTATCACCATAGTCCTTGTAGCATACAGTAATGATTTATCACATGGGGTGGGGTCAAGCAGAATGATTGTAACATTGTATAAATCTTATACACCAGATGTATTTATGGGCTTATTACCAGATTTCACTTTACTTGTTACCAGATTTTAATAATCAAGATTATATGATCTTGCAATACCTATGAGAGGAATGACAATTCTCACCAGAGAAATAATATGTGACATGGTATTTATGACTTCTGTGTACATTTATGAATAAAACAACAAGCTGTTTCCATTGCAGGTTGGATTAATATAATACTTCTGTTAGGGATTGCAGGCCAGATGATTATGGATTGCAGGACAGATGATTATGGATTGCAGGCCAGATGATTACGGATTGTGTGCTAGATCTGGCCCATAGACCATAGGTTGCTGACCCCTGTTCTAAATGATAATATGAAAATATAAATTCATAGCAAAAAATCTATAAACACACTAATATAATCTTAGGATCAAATTTATTTTCATAAATAGGGACCAAAATCTATCTAGATTAAGAGAAATTGTTGTTTCCCTTATTTAGTTAAGAGAGCAAAAGAAAGTCTAAAGAAAATAAACATTCATGTCTGACTATAAAACTAAACAGATAAATAAGACAAATATTTGAGATATGTATATGTTTCTTCCTATCTTTACCAGGTGCAGATTAATGAGCCATTTAATACAGGTATAGGGCAACCTTCTTTTATAAGTGTTTGAGAGTTTCCCTTTTTGGGAAGGTAGAGGACTATAATTATCTCATCAGAATTACTGTAATTTTAGGTCAAGTATTATCTTAATGCTATATGTATTCTCTACATTAACACTCCATTACATTGCACCTGTAATTAACTGCAACACAGTGCCAAAAACAATAAAGAAATAAATGGTAATTAGAAAAAGAACTGTAAGATGAGCAGCTTCAAAAATAGATTAATATAAACATGAAAGTATCAAGTAATTTCTTTGATGGTTCACTAAAGTGAAGAGAATAATTTTGGACAAAAGGAAAACTGACATTAGCTATAATCCATCATTATTCAAAGAAGTATTGTTATAAGTCTCCCATAGAATGCTATTCAAAACTTTTCTTGTTACTCGCCTTCAAGTAATGACTGCTTATCAGAATGAATTATGATGATGTAAAATAAAGACTTTCTTTTCTAGACTTTAGATAGAATAATTATTCAATCAAATGCACAAAATCAAAGAGATTTTAACAGCATTTCTTAACAGATATATTGATAGAAAAAAATAAAGTACGTATATGTATATCATCAAAATATAGCAAAAACAATATGTAATGAGATTTTTGTAAACTCAATACCGTTAAAAAATGCTAAACTATTTCTCTTCCAATTGTCAACTTAATAATAATTAGGGATTGGCATTCATGACAATGATCTGATTTTAGCATGTTTCAATGCTTGACAAAACCTCCAGATCTATTTCAATTGTATCATCATTTCAAAGATATTGTGATTTTTTTTTCCTCTTCCGTCATGACATTTTTAATCTCTGAACTATCATGATAGGAATAATCTTAACAGATATGCTGATTAAAAATAGAATTTTAACACACTGAAGAGTTATGTCAATTGGACCAGGTTACAGTAAGTGGTAGTAGATATCCTGATACAATTTTCAAAGTCTTCAGTCATCTTATACTGTAGTAATACTTTATACCAGTGCATTGTGTATGCATGCAAGAGTAATGACCAAAGAGAATATACAGTGTATTATTATAGGGGCTAAGTATTGTTGTTAAACCTTTTGTTTTGGAACCTGTACAAATATCAATCAATATATATGATCTACTGTAATCCAGTAATATTACATTTATGTTTAATCTTGAGTAAATTCACAGATTCAGATTGTTGCACTTTAATTTTCCATTAGTGTATTTATTTTTAAGAGAAAAAGAAAAATAGGAAAAAGAAAATAATGTTCACCAGAGTTTAAAAAATAAAGTAATATTGATAGAATTTAGCAAAGACAAATATAAAACATATTTTAGCTAAATATATGTTGGTGTGGGCAGGGCAGAACAAGACAATCTTGCACCCCGGAGTTAAGTATTACCCCTGGCAAGAAATATGGAATTAACACATTTAGAGTGTGTTCAATTAGGTTTGTATTCAGCATTAAAAAGCTAATAACAGATAAGAAGCAAAACATTTTTCTTTAATAGCTGAACATTACCATTTCATAAAATATTCCTTAAACAAACTAGAGTAAATTATTTCAATTAATTTGAATTAATGGTATATATTTTTTCTAAGTCATGCAGAGAAAAATATTATGAAATAATCAAATATTGAGGAAAGAATTATGGAATGGTATTGTAATTTGCATTCCTAAAACAAATACCAACCGAATCCTACTTATGCAAATCTGACTACAATTAAAAGACAGTTTGTACAGATGTCAACAAGTTGTTGGGCATTCTAAATTGAGAGTAAACAAAAGAACTGTCAGTTGAAACAATGCTAAGGATTGTAAAATTTATTCAAGAAGTCAATCTCCAAAGTTTGGTGAAAGATTTTGGTTGTTCCTAGTCAGCTGTGCCTAAAATTTGATGCAAATATAAAAGAAATGGGGTGGTTAAAAAAGGAAAACATACTGGTATACCATGAAAGACATCAATGTATTTTAATTTGTTTAAAGTAAGCTAGAATGTTCAGCTATTGAATAGAAATATTTTTGCATTTTATGTTATTAGTTTATTCACTGCTAAATAAAATGTATTAATTCCATAATTTTTGCCAAGGTAATATTTGTACCACATAAGAAATACCATTTTTTTTTGTGTGTGTAGGGAGGAGATCATTAACCAAAAATGATTATGGAAAGCATATAATTTTGAGTGAGGAGTTTTCTAGTATTTGCTTGCTCTTCATTTAAAATATAATATTTCTGATAATCAGTTCTGTTCGTCTCTGAAGTCTCTGCTGTGTACAGTTGTGTAGTTTTGTATTAGCCATGACTGGTGATGGATATAAGTGGTATGAAGTTTATTATCAAAGAAAATTGAATCAGCTAGGAGAGTTCAAATTCTGATAAATACTGTTTGCATTCACATTATTATTATTATTATTATTATTATTATTATTATTATTATTATTATTATTATTATTTTAAAAGCAAATAAATGAGAATTGCTTCATAGCCAATAGCTTTTCTCAGTGTTGGCTATAAAGAAATATTTATTTCATTATTGACTGTCAAAAGATGGTTTGGTTGTTTCATTTTACAGCATATCAACCCTTTTTGGGTCATTTAATGCCAAATCAAATCATTTTGATAAACAAAGAACCCAGGTTGCTTACTGTACAGGCTGTTGCTTAAGTGGTCACCAGATTAAGTATTGAACAGGCTTATTGCTTCTGAACTGATCTAGTGTGAGCTGGTGAATTCAGTATGACTTGAACACAATCCTTTAAAAATCAGTTCTAGAATTGTTGTTTTGAAACAGTGTGTAATCTAATCACATTTATCAATCTTATCTTAGTATGGAGCACCCAGTGAGATTCAAACTCATTAGTAATTGTCTACTAGCCTAGTTCACTAATACTTGCTCCATACACAGCTCCCTTTAAAAGTGTACCTTAGATTTGACACAAAGCCACTTGCATTATTCACTACTCAGAAATCACTGATCTGAGAGACTAGCTTTCTAACCATTAAACCATGATTAGGCAATATGTTGTTACTATCACTTTGGCGCAAGGCCAGAATTATAGAGTACCTAATAAGAATTGAACTTTCTATCACTAGCGTGCTATTTTAGTTTGCTAACCATTACAATATTTGAGACATCAAAACAGTGGGTAATGTTTCAAGATTTCTACATACACAATGTCTATTATCTGTATTTCGTTTTGTCATTTTGCTAAGCCCACTTGATTGTTCTACTTTGGACATCGATTAATGCTTTTAGATAAAAACAAAAATTAATCTTTTAAAGGTTAGTTTTAAGAAATATCTTTTTAAAGTGCAGTACTTCTAACATCAACAGAATTTTAGGATCAGTCACATAAATTCCAATACTTAATTTCATTAATTAGCATTTATGAATAATTATAATTAATTTTCAAGGTGTATATTTTTGTATATATCAAAAAAGGTGCAGATAGAATAATCATTATCTGAAAATGATATCAGCAAGCAGAGTTGGAATTATAATCATGGCTGTTGGCACTCATTTCACACTAATAATGCCCTTTAAAATAGTCATGATTCTACTCCTTCTTCCAGCTACAGATAAAATAACAAGGAAGACTGAGATATTTAGCCTTGGTGGGTAACCAGTATAGAAGAAGGACTATAAATTCAAAACCAGGAGCTGGAGTCTCTAAGGGAATCTAATGTTATCTTCAACCTAATTGAGACGATAGTGGCATCAAGCTGTTTCAACCTTTGCCTTTCCCTTGGACAATATAAGTAATGAGAAGTGGAAAGACTTGCTGCTTGGGCAACTGTTGGTATTCCATACAACTTTGACCAAGTCTGTGCTAACATCCATAATCTCATGAAATTAATGGATGTAACCAATATATATTAAAATATGTGTTTATATTGATAGAATAGAGTTTAGAGTTCAGTGCCAATTTCCTTTGCATGTTTTAGACAATATAGAATTTGTTAGTGTAGTTTATATATATTTTGAGTAAGAGGTAAGAAAGTATATTACTCAGAACTTATCCCCCCCTGCCAGCACTTCATGACCAGCAGGGCATGTTGTTGCATAGCGCCTTCTTTACCGGCACTAAATAGGTATATGTTATATACTGGTCTTTTCACATTACCAAATCTATATAACGTTATATACCTTTCTTACTTCTTACTCTGTCGTCTATTCTTCTGGCCGGCTTTGGTTCTGATCGTCTATCATCTATCTTGGTCTGGTATATCTTCTAAGGTCTGGTCTTCTTGGGATTCCGGGTCTGGTTTCTGTTGGGGATCTCTCGTTATCAGAAGCCCTGTTTCATTGTTAGTTTTTAGGTAATAAACACAAGACTTCGATTCACGTTGATGTTACTTTATTCCAAATTCCCAACCAGACAATTGCGCAGATGAGGCTTACATGTTGCTAGCTCGGCTTCTAAGTTCTAACTGACTAACTGAGTTCCTTAATCCTTAAATCGGAAGAGGGCTTTCTATTGGGGTTCCCGGTTCTCACGGTCTATCCCCAGAAAGCAAGGTCAGATGAGGTCAAATGTCACTCACCCTCAAGGCCATCAGCTGTACTAGATCGCCATTATGATTTCTACACTCCGTAAAAGATATTAGGGATCCAATAATTATGTAACAATGTCATCATTATTTTCCATGTCTTAAAGATATTGAAAAAGGCATGAATCCACACCACATCCAGGTAAGGGTACTATAGTAGGGTAGATTGATCTCTATAACTTTAGTCAATGCAATGGAAATTCTGAACTTAGAATTAGGAGATTGGAGGAGTCCTTAAATCCATCTTACTGGTCTGAAACGCAGGGACAGAAGTAGGCTTAATCAAGGGTTGGATAAATATGATCATAAAAGCAAATGACCAATGCAACTATAGCAGAGAAGAATTCATCTGTTCAAGTGAACAGAACAGTGAATATTAACAGGAACTGACCTATGAACATAATAAATAAATGAAAATATAATGACACCCGAACAGATTCAATGGTCATGCTGGTAATGTTCATCATCGCTAGAATTAGTTTGTCACATCTGTTTCGGTTGCCCTACATAGCTACTCCGTTGGCTACTTAATGCAATGTGTCTATTTATAATACTCTCTGTAATTCCACCTGAGATACCATCACCCAATAATTATTCTATCACCATTGACATGTTAACTCTCTTTAGACCTATAGATTTATTGGGTGATGGTATCTCAGGTGAATTACAGAGAGTAATTAACAAATAGATCACATGCATTAAGTAGCCAACGAGTAGCTATGTAAGGGCAACCGAAACACAGTGTGACAAACTAATTCTAGCTGATGATGAACATTACCAGCATGACATTGAATCTTTTCGGTGTCATATATTTCATTTATTTATTATGTTCATAGGTCAGTTCCTGTTAATACTTCACTGTCTGTTCACTTGAACAGATGAATTCCTTCTCTGCTATAGTTGCATTGGTCATTTGCTTTTATGATCATATTATCCAACCCTGTGATAAGCCTACTCTGTCCTGCGTTTCAGACCAGTAAAGATGGATTTAAGGACTCTCCTATTCCTAAATTCTAAGTTCAGATTTTCCATTGCATTGAATAAAGTTATAGAGATCAATCTACCCTACTATAGTACCTTACCTGGATGTGGTGTTGGATTCATGCCTTTTCAATATCTTTAAGACATAGGAAAATAATGAGACATTGTTACATAATTATTGATCCCTAATATCTTTTTAAGGTAGTGTAGAAATCATAATGCGATTAGTACAGTGATGGCCTTGAGGGTGAGTGACAGCATTTGACCTCACTCTGACCTTGCTTTCTGGGATAGACGTGAGAACCGGAACCAAATAGAAGCCTCTTCCGATTTAAGGATTAAGCAACTCAGTTAGTCAGTTAGAACTTAGAAGCCGAGCTAGCAACTGTAAGCCTCATTGCGCAGATTGTCTGTTGGGAATTTGGAATAAAGTAACATCAACGTGAATCGAAGTCTTGTGTTTATTACCTAAAAACTAACAATGAACAGGGCTTCTGATAACGAGAGATCCCAACAGAAACCAACCCGGAATCCCAAGAAGACCAGATTAGAAGATATACCAGACCAAGATAGATGATAACGATCAGAACCAAAGCCGCCAGAAGAATAGACGACAGAGTAAGAAGTAAGAAAGGTATATAACGTATATAGATTTGGTAATGTGAAAAGACCAGTATATAATATACCTATTTAGTGCCGGTAAAGAAGGCGCTATGCAACAACATGCCCTGCTGGTCATGAAGTGCTGGCAGGGGGGTAAGTTCTGAGTAATATACTTTCTTACCTCTTACTCAAAATATATATAAACTACACTAACAAATTCTATATTGTCTAAACATGCAAAGGAAATTGGCACTGAACTCTAAACTCTATTCTATCATATAAACACATATTTTTAATATATATTGGTTACATCCATTAATTTCATGAGATTATGGATGTTAGCACAGACTTGGTCAAAGTTGTATGGAATACCAACAGTTGCCCAAGCAGCAAGTCTTTCCACTTCTCATTACTTATATTGTCCAAGGGAAAGGCAAGGTTGAAACAGCTTGATGCACTATCGTCTCAATTAGGTTGAAGATAACATTAGATTCCCTTAGAGACTCCAGCTCCTGGTTTTGAATTTATAGTCTCCTTCTATACTGGTTACCCACCAAGGCTAAATATCTCAGTCTTCCTTGTTATTTTATCTGTAGCTGGAAGAAGGAGTAGAATCATGACTATTTTAAAGGGCATTATTAGTGTGAAATGACGCCAACAGCCATGATTATAATTCCAACTCTGCTTGCTGATATCATTTTCAGCATGAATGATTATTCTATCAGCACCTTTTTTGATATATACAAAAATATACACCTTGAAAATTAATATAATTATTCATAAATGCTAATTAATGAAATTAAGTATTGGAATTTATGTGACTGATCCTAAATTCTGTTGATGTTAGAATACTCTGCCTTTAAAAAGATATTTCTTAAAACTAACCTTTAAAAGATTAATTTTTTGTTTTTATCTAAAAGCATTAATCGATGTCCAAAGTAGAACAATCAAGAGGGCTTAGCAAAATGACAAAAGGAAATGCAGATAATAGACATTGTGTATGTAGAAATCTTGTAACATTACTTACTGTTTTGATGTCTCAAATATTGTAATGGTTAGCAAACTAAAATAGCACGCTAGTGATAAAAAGTTCAATTCTTATTGGGTACTCTATAATTCTGGCCTTGCGCCAAAGTGATAGTAAACAACATATTGCCTAATCATGATTTAATGTTTAGCAAGCTAGTCTCTCAAATCAGTGATTTCTGAGTAGTGAATAAGTGCCTAATGCAAGTGGCTTTGTGTCAAATCTAAGGTACACTTTTAAAGGGAGCTGTGTATGGAGCAAGTATTAGTGAACTAGGCTAGTAGACAATTACTAATGAGTTTGAATCTCACTGGGTGCTCCATACTAAGATAAGATTGATAAATGTGATTAAATTACACACTGTTTCAAAACAACAATTCTAGAACTGATTTTTAAAGGATTGTGTTCAAGTCATACTGAATTCACCAGCTCACACTAGATAAGTTCAGCAGCAATAAGCCTGTTCAATACTTAATCTGGTGACCACTTAAGCAACAGCCTGTACAGTAAGCAACCTGGGTTCTTTGTTTATCAAAATGACTTGATTTGGCATTAAATGACCCAAAAAGGGTTGATATGCTGTAAAATGAAACAACCCAACCATCTTTTGACAGTCACTAATGAAATAAATATTTCTTTTTAGCCAACACTGAGAAAAGCTATTGGCTATGAAGCAATTCTCATTTGTTTGCTTTTAAAATAATAATAATAATGTGAATGCAAACAGTATTTATCAGAATTTGAACTCTGCTAGCTGATTCAATTTTCTTTGATAATAAACTTCATACCACTTATATCCATCACCAGTCATGGCTAATACAAAACTACACAACTGTACACAGCAGAGACTTCAGAGACGAACAGTACTGATTATCAGAAATGTTATATTTTAAATGAAGAGCAAGCAAATACTAGAAAACTCCTCACTCAAAATTATATGCTTTCCTTAATTATTTTTGGTTAATGATCTCCTCCCTACACACACAAAAAAAAATTGGTATTTCTTATGTGGTACAAATATTACCTTGGCAAAAATTATGGAATTAATACATTTTATTTAGAAGTAAATAAACTAATGACATAAAATGTAAAAAATATTTCTATTCAATTGCTGAACATTCTAGCTTACTTTAAACAAATTAAATTACATTGATGTCTTTCATGGTATACCAGTATATTTTCCTTTTTTAACCACCCCATTTCTTTTATATTTGCATCAAATTTTAGGCACAGCTGACTAGGAACAACCAAAATCTTTCACCAAACTTTGGAGATTGACTTCTTGAATAAATTTTACAATCCTTTCATTGTTTCAACTGACAGTTCTTTTGTTTCTCTCAATTAGAATGCCCAACAACTTGTTGACGTCTGTACAAACTGTCTTTTAATTGTAGTCAGATTTGCATAAGTAGGATTCAGTTGGTATTTGTTTTAGGAATGCAAATTACAATACCATTCCATAATTCTTTCCTCAATATTTGATTATTTCATAATATTTTTCTCTGCATGACTTGAAAAATATATACCATTAATTCAAATTAATTGAAATAATTTACTCTAGTTTGTTTAAGGAATATTTTATGAAATGGTAATGTTCAGCTATTAAAGAAAAATGTTTTGCTTCTTATCTGTTATTAGCTTTTTAATGCTGAATACAAACCTAATTGAACACACTCTAAATGTGTTAATTCCATATTTCTTGCCAGGGGTAATACTTAACTCCGGGTGCAAGATTGTCTTGTTCTGCCTTGCCCACACCAACATATATTTAGCTATAAAATATGTTTTTATATTGTTCTTTGCTAAATTCTATCAATATTACTTTATTTTTTAAACTCTGGTGAACATTATTTTCTTTTTCCTATTTTTCTTTTTCTCTTAAAAATAAATACACTAATGGAAAATTAAAGTGCAACAATCTGAATCTGTGAATTTACTCAAGATTAAACATAAATGTAATATTACTGGATTACAGTAGATCATATATATTGATTGATATTTGTACAGGTTCCAAAACAAAAGGTTTAACAACAATACTTAGCCCCTATAATAATACACTGTATATTCTCTTTGGTCATTACTCTTGCATGCATACACAATGCACTGGTATAAGTATTACTACAGTATAAGATGACTGAAGACTTTGAAAATTGTATCAGGATATCTACTACCACTTACTGTAACCTGGTCCAATTGACATAACTCTTCAGTGTGTTAAAATTCTATTTTTAATCAGCATATCTGTTAAGATTTATTCCTATCATGATAGTTCAGAGATTAAAAATGTCATGACGGAAGAGGAAAAAGAAAATCACAATATCTTTGAAATGATGATACAATTGAAATAGATCTGGAGGTTTTGTCAAGCATTGAAACATGCTAAAATCAGATCATTGTCATGAATGCCAATCCCTAATTATTATTAAGTTGACAATTGGAAGAGAAATAGTTTAGCATTTTTTAACGGTATTGAGTTTACAAAAATCTCATTACATATTGTTTTTGCTACATTTTGATGATATACATATACGTACTTTATTTTTTTCTATCAATATATTTGTTAAGAAATGCAGTTAAAATCTCTTTGATTTTGTGTATTTGATTGAATAATTATTTCTATTAAAGTTTAGAAAAGAAAGTCTTTATTTTACATCATCATAATTCATTCTGATAAGCAGTCATTACTTGAAGGCGAGTAACAAGAAAAGTTTTGAATAGCATTCTATGGGAGACTTATAACAATACTTCTTTGAATAATGATGGATTATAGCTAATGTCAGTTTTCCTTTTGTCCAAAATTATTCTCTTCACTTTAAGTGAACCATCAAAGAAATTACTTGATACTTTCATGTTTATATTAATCTATTTTTGAAGCTGCTCATCTTACAGTTCTTTTTCTAATTACCATTTATTTATTCATTTGTTCTTTATTGTTTTTGGCACTGTGTTGCAGTTAATTACAGGTGCAATGTAATGGAGTGTTTAATGTAGAGAATACATATAGCATTAAGATAATACTTGACCTAAAATTACAGTAATTCTGATGAGATAATTATAGTCCTCTACCCTTCCCAAAAGGGAACTCTCAAACACTTATAAAAGAAGGTTGCCCTATACCTGTATTAAATGGCTCATTAATCTGCACCTGGTAAAGAGTAGGAAGAAACATATACATATCTCAAATATTTGTCTTATTTATCTGTTTAGTTTTATAGTCAGACATGAATGTTTATTTTCTTTAGACTTTCTTTTGCTCTCTTAACTAAATAAGGGAAACAACAATTTCTCTTAATCTAATAGATTTTGGTCCCTATTTATGAAAATAAATTTGATCCTAAGATTATATTAGTGTGTTTATAGATTTTTTGCTATGAATTTATATTTTCATATTATCATTTAGAACAGGGGTCAGCAACCTATGGTCCATGGGCCAGATCTGGCCCACAATTCATAATCATCTGGCCTGCAATCCATAATCATCTGTCCTGCAATCCCTAACAGAAGTATTATATTAATCCAACCTGCAATGGAAACAGCTTGTTGTTTTATTCATAAATGTACACAGAAGTCATAAATACCATGTCACATATTATTTCTCTGGTGAGAATTGTCATTCCTCTCATAGGTATTGCAAGATCATATAATCTTGATTATTAAAATCTGGTAACAAGTAAAGTGAAATCTGGTAATAAGCCCATAAATACATCTGGTGTATAAGATTTATACAATGTTACAATCATTCTGCTTGACCCCACCATGTGATAAATCATTACTGTATGCTACAAGGACTATGGTGATAGATGTGGCCTGCTATTCTCTCACGGACATAGCCCCTGGCCCCAATGTAATACAATATTGCTGACCCCTGATTTAGAACATAAAAGCTTACATGAAATGGCACTATAACATTTATTGATATATATATTTACCAACCCCTCTGCATAAGTAGGATGTGACACATAGTTAATTTCTTAAGTGGAGTTTAGCAGGTTTGAATTCAGAGTTTTCCTTTTCCTCGACTGGAGCCCAGTCTTCCCTACTATTTACCTATGCTTTCTCAATCAATGTTATCAAAAATTTGCTGTTAAGCTAGAAATACATTTTCTTTTTATTTATAAAATTTACAATTATTCAAAAAATTACGGTATTATGATAATCATAAAGTAAAGTTTAAAAAATGTTGCTATAAACCATGGACTTAAAAAAAGGGAACTTTTAAAATATACTTACTCTCAAAGATTTTGGTTTAGTTTTGAATTTTATTGCTTCTTTGATTTTAAAATTTATCTTGAAAGTAAATGTATTCTGCATGTTAAAGGATCTATTTTGCATTTTAACATTTTTTCTTATTTTAATTCAGAAAAAATAATGATGAAAGAGGAAAACAAAAATAAAATAATGATATCTACAAAATGAGGATACCATTGAAATAGAACTAAACCTGGAATTTTGGTCAGACATCTAAATATGCTTAAATCAGATCATTATAAGGTTGAATATAAATTCAAACTCTACACCATTATTAAGTTGAAAATTAGACTAGAAATAAATTCAGCATATCTTGTATTAACACAGATATCATTTCATGATGTTTTTGCTGTGTTGTGGTTACATACATTCAAAAATTGAATCATAATTTCAATTTAAAATTAGAATATTTCCAGTAGTATTTCATAAGCAAAGCATTTCTATGGATGTTCATAATTGATACCATTTTTCAATTAGCTTTTAGGTTTCTAGAATTATTAAGTTACTTTTTATAATACACATTCACATTTTCATAATTTTTCGAGAGAATACATCAGTGTGTAGACTTTAACAAGGAATAATGATAACAAAAGCCAATTTTATCCAGGCATTGACAGCCCATTCTGCAGGTTATAATAACAAATGACCATTCTGTCGACATTTTGGCAAGTTTCTTCGATCAGATTTCAGTTGGCCCCGATATGACAAAACTAGATTTGATTTCAGTTGCACTTATTCCATAGACTGATTATTTTGCTCTCTCAAAGTAGACATTGCCGCACACAGTTCATGTCAGATTCCATTTCCATTTTTCTAGCCAGCATGGCGTCACTTGGATGAGCAAAGCAATGCAAATTCAATGATATTCTACAGGGAATCTGATGTAATAAATGAAAATGGAAGAAACGGCACTCTCTCAGGACAAAGGTATGGTAAATTCAGAAGTTTGTTAAATTCTTTCAGCTTTAATATAAGTTATGCATAAGCATATTCTGATAAATCAATGCATATACAGGGTGTCTTTAAATGAAATTGTCAGTTTCAAAAATCTATTTAAAAAACTACTTCAGATATTGACAGTTTTTTAGAGAATCACCTGAAGATTATTATTAACACTTTCAGTATTTGTTCCTTTCTTTCCAGTTAATTTAAGTTAGTGTTTCCCAATAGGGTCCCTATTGTCCCCTCAAGTGGATGTTAGGAGTAATGACTTGGTGACTAAAATTATTTTACAGGAATCATTTAGTGTATTATTTTCTTATTTTTATTCTAATGCATGTTATCTAAATTATACTTATTTTAATGGGTCATTACTTGGACTAGATAGGTGATCGGAGAGGCCCCTCTGACCAATTGGCTGGTCACATCAAGTTCTAGCACCTATATGATTGCCCCAACCCTATTGCCCTTATGGCAAGCCCCAACCCTTTTTATTATATGGGTGCTAGAAGGCGGTGGCTGAGGGTCTTCATGTCCTGGGAATGACGTTAAACTCTATCTGATGGTGAGGTTCCAGTTTTGGAGGTTTGGATAATGTGGAGCACCCCTTCCTCAACATTGCTCCCAGGTCCACTCTAACCCGGACTGGTAGTACCTGTTAGGGTCCCAACTATAGGTTAAATAGAAAAACATGAGTTTATAAACAAAATTGAGTATCCATTAAGAATGAATTTATTTCAAAACTTTGTCAGCATTAAATGACCCACTGAGATTGATATGCCGTAAAACAAAACAAAACAAACCTTATTTTAATGACATTAATAAATAAGGTATGCATGGACATGCTTCTGTCCTCAGGTGCATATATTTAGGTGCAATAATGCATATGCATGCAAACATATCTCTATAAGTATTTGTGTATAGCCATGGTATATGTATGTATATGCATGTGGGTGTGAGCATAGTTGATTGGGTGCATGCTGCATAGTATATATATATATATATATATATATATATTGTGTATATATGGATATATGTGTATAGTAGTATCGAAAGGATAACTAAACAAATTAGGAAGTTTGGCAAATTTTAATAGATAATAGAAAGAGAAGAATTTCTTGATCAGGATGAAAAGGTTAGTTTTTTTTTTCAATGTCCTTAAACTAAAGTCTTTGGCATTAGCACAATCAGAGGTTAGTAGACAAGAATATCATTTTTTTTTTAGATATTCAAATTTTGGGAGGTCCATAAGAGAGGGTTGTTTTCTTTTCCGGGAGTCATGAAACCATATATTCAAGGGTGCAATCGGGTGTTGCCAGGTCAGTTTTGTCCTGCAGAAGTGGTGGTTGCAGGGCTGTACTGGGGTCCCTCCTCAGCCACTATATTGGTCACAAAAAGAGTCATGTCCAGTAACAATTTGAGTCAAAGGTTAATTCATTTATTCAAGAAAGTGAGGTGTTGCACCCCCCCACTCTACTAGGATAAACTTGAAAAGTGAATAAAGAAAAGACAAATGTATTATTGGGTTTTTATTTTTTATTTTTTGTGAAGTTGACCTCTGGCTTACACAAATTCAACCAAAACCTGCCACCTGTTGAATTCAGTGAGTTGGTGTCCTGCTGAGTTGAGTAGCAATCATTAACTCAGTCCAAAAAACAATTTGTGTTAGACCCATTGGTACTTATAGTACTCTGGATTAGTCCATAGTTACATCAGGTTGATCTCATTCCTTGAGTTCTGATTGGCTGATGGTTTCAGTATGGATACGGTGATAGATAAATGTCCAACATTCTGCACCATGTTTACGAACTGGAAACTAGTTGGAATCCCACTGTAACGGTGTGTCATATTGCTTTTAATCATTCTTAACAAGCACAACATGGGATTGAAGTCATTTTACAAGTTAAACTGAGTGAGACACAGACTCAGTGTTATAAGTATTTCTTTTTTTAATCGCATTGATAATATACCAACTGTAGATACTTACACATGGACACAACAGTGTAAGCCAACCAGTGAAAAAGTACATATCTCAGACGTGACACAGTCCTCTAAGGAAGAATGCAACAATCCAGTTTTAATTGTTCAATGTTACAAAATACACATAAATATATGTATATATAGAGAGACATTATTTAAAATTATATACGTGTGTGCATATGTGTGTGAGAGTTAGATAATAAAATATATTACAGCAGCCTAGAGAGAAATTAATCCAAGAGAAGCAGAAACTTTTAATCATTATTAAGAACATTCTTATTCACTTAAAACCATCCAATCTTTATTATGATTGGTTGATGAATTCTCAAGTGCAATCTAGATGATTGTCCTAGAGCATCATGGGAAATGAATCAGGTTATTGGTACAATATGGCTTTCAAATGCTGAATATTAATGATGTTAAAAGTGCCACATACAAAATGCACTAATTTTCTGTTCATTTTTCTAATTATAATTATTTTTTTAGATAAATAAACTTGATGAAAATATGTCTGGGAAGTTATAACTCTAGAAAATTAGCTGTGGGGTTTTGAAATTTTGTTCCTATACTTTATTGATGATGGTTGAGTACCTCTTTGAAGAAAAAATACTTGATATCAAACAACATTGTTTTAGTATTATCTGCATTATTCGGACTATTGTCCTCATCTTCATTGTTATCTGTACAACATTTCGGCTGATGTGCTCTCCGGCCTTCTTCAGGTATTTCTTGTCAGACTCAGGAACAATCTTGGACTTGGGAACCTTTTTGAACTCAGGAACCTTCTTGTTGTAATCGGGAACCTTCTTGTCGTAATCGGGAGCTATCACAGAACTTTGAACCCAACACTTTATTCAGTCCACGGAGGTATCCTGTTCTCATTCCGCTAACCATAACTGAAGTAGAGCCATTAAGCTGTGTTAATTATTATTCTATGAAGAAGGCCGGAGGGCACATTGGCCGAAACGTTGTACAGATAACAATGAAGATGAGGACAATAGTCTGAATAATGCAGATAATACTAATCATCAAGCCTCATCTCAAAAATTCAGAGAAATAGAACATTTTTTTTGTCCTAAATGTGCATATACTTGGTCAGATTTTGTCATGTAAGTGAATTAGTCTTACCCAACTAAAGTTATTAAAATTTAATGGATATACTTATATTTATATTTGCAATAATCATGACAGCTGACAACCCGGATTCCCATGACCCTCTCTCACCAACCATCCTATCAGCCATCTCTTCTGGCATCCAAAATCTGTACAAAGCTGATCCATATAAATCTTTGTTAGCCAGCCTATGATGTGTCCACATGCAGATGTCCACTGAAGAACACCAATTTTGAGTTTGTTCTTACTTCTCCAGCAGTGCCCAGCATATCTTGTTCCTCTTACTTGGATGATTTGTGTGATAGGATGTAAGTGGCCATACAGCCTTTTTTGTGAGTTGCTGCTTCTAGGATTTGTTCAAATATTTGCAATATTTCATGTGAATTTCAGCTTATGATATCTATTCTCCTCAGAAGTATTGTTAATAACTTGTTTTCAGGTGTCAAGTTTTATTATGCAGACTTAAGTACCTGAAATTTTATTTATAGAAAAATACAAATGATATCAATATAATGTTTGATTAACACAATATCCTATATGCCTGAATAATGATACATGTAATAAACTCAAAGATTAGAATAAAACTTTAAACAAAGTGCCAATGTCAAGTCAATAAAGTACACCAATCCAAAAAGAGGCAACAGAACAGAGTATCCAAATTGAGCAAAGTAATACATATGATACCTATACATAAATTATTATTTATAGATTAATATACACTCTTTGGCATTCTATAACATTTATCGATCTTTGATTCATTGATTTTGCTAACTTTTCTACTAGTTTTGGCAACAGCAGTTTTCATTGTTTTCTTTTCTTTTCTCTAACAATTTACAGTAATTCTCTGCATTTATTTCAACACTTTCAAAATACCTATAATTATACTGCCTACAATACTATTCCAAAACATTAATCAACCAACAGAGGGGATGTAGAATATTTCCATGAAAGAAACCAACCTCTAGTTTAACTAAGTCCCTCCAGAGTAGCTCTAAATTTATCACTAAAATTTACTGTTGAAAAATTAGTTTTCATATATTTCTGTATTCAACTTTTCTTTGTGATATTTACTTAAAGGTGGTAGTTTGATTACTTCCATTTCTTTAGTCAATATTATCAATATTCAGCATATTTTCTCTCTATTTATATTTGCTACATCCGCTACTTCAAATATTTTCTTGCTTATTCCTATTTTAATTTTTCTCAGATATTTTTTGTGAAATTCTTAAAGTCATGTTTTTGTTCTTGTCAATACTTGCTATTTCTTTTTTTATTGTTTTGTGATTTCTGTTCAATTTATTTTTGAAATTTCTAACATTGTATTCCCATCATGCAATAACTTTGCAGTATCTTGTCTTTCTTACACGCCTTGGCAATCTATATATCAGAAATTTAAAAAGTAAATATTAATAACTATACTATAATATATATTTATTCACAGTATGATGAATAATCCCTGAGTTGCATAGTAAAATCACACATAACCATGTAAGTTATTGTAAACTTCAAATAAAAACATATAAATTGAAACTTACATGTAAATATATCCTGAATATTTTACCAACATAAGTTAGTTGATACCAATTTCATTAGGAAAATATTGATTTGTATAATAAAATTTGATATAGTGTAGAAAGCCATTTGTCTAGAGGAAAATATTCACTAAAGTAGTGTCAGTACAAGATTCAACTGCACCACCACTCCTTCAATATTTAAAAATGTGTGCCACTCACAAAAGTACAGCAACCTTCATGAAATGTCATGTACAGATGAAGATGAAAAGTTTGTCCAATTTTCTGCTGGATTGAGTATTTTGATTTCTCTGATTTTTTTAGTTGAGGCTTGATAATTAGTATTATTTTGACTATTGTCCTCATCTTTATTGTTATCTGTACAATGTTCCAGCTGATGTGCTCTCTGGCCTTCTTCAGGTATTTCTTGTCAGACCTGGGAACTTTCTTGGACTCAGGAACCTTCTTATTGTAATCGGGAGCCAATTGGACACATGGCCTAGTGGATAAAGAAGTTAGGTTAAGATAGTTCTATGTGACAGTTATCTCTAGACTGCAGGTTCAATAGTGGTCAGGGGCAGCAGTAACATAGAATAATAATTAACACAGCTTAACACCTGTACCCCAGCTATGGTTAGTGGAATAAAAACAGGATACCCCCATGGACTGAATAAAAGGTTAGGTTCAAAGTTCTGTGATGGCTCCCAATAATGACAAGAAGGTTCCCAGTTATGACAAGAAGATTCCTGAGTCTAAGAAAGGTTCAGAATCTAACGAGAAATACCTGAAGAAGGCCAGAGGGCACATCGACCAAAATGTTGTACAGATAACAATGAAGATGCGGACAATAGTTGAATAATCCAAATAATACTGAATATTTTGAGTTTGAAAATTTCAGTTCCTTTTACTTTATCTCCTAAAACTGACTGAAAATGTTTTTACTGAAATTGAATACTAATGATTTTTCATTGGTTAAAATAGTTTGTAGGCTTTGCTCTGATTCGCTAATTTATTTTTGTTTAGCTTTAAAGTATTAGTTTCTTTCACTTAACTTCACACTAGGATCCTATTCTATTCTGTTCTATTTTTATTGATTTGAAATTAATCATATTTAGTAATCATATCCTGTTGATTACTATATAGTCATGACAATGACTGAATATACTAAAAAATGAAAATAAAACAACCATAATTTAGGTATGTAGAAGCCTTGTAGTAGATGTTTGCAAATGATATTAAAATTGCGAATAAAAATATGACACAGTTTAGGTAGAAAATACGGAGAAATGATAAAACAAATGCATATGATTAAATGGTAACAAATAAATTTATTCAGAGAATAAATTTACAATAATCAATAAAATTGAATGTTCAAAAGAAATGTAAAAGTTTGTGTGTAGAGTCTGGAAAAGTATGTCAAGAAATGTGTAATGTGAAATGTTTATGTAGTCATCAAAGTTCGATTAGATATGGACAGAAATGAAAATTAAGTTTGTAATATAAGACCTGATGAAATTGATTCCTGATGTTTAACGAGGTACTACGAGTGAATGGTAAATTCTAGTAGTCAGCTTGTGACTCAGACGGGTGCCGTGTTTGTCTTGATGTTAGTGAATCGTCCCCGCAGATATCTGTTTGTTTGTTGTTGTCCGGGCGTGTGTCCTCTGACGGCGAGATGAATTCTGTGTAATTGCTGATTTCTTCTCTGTCTTTTATAATTACAAGATGAGATCAAAAAGTAATTAATTTTTGGCGCAAACACGCGGACGTAGTAGAAGACAACGCTACTCTAAACCAATCGAACCTGACTTTTGTATAAACATTTGTTTTAATCACTTTTCCTTAAGTTTAGGAAAAGGATTGTGTTCGTGTGTTTGTTTTAATCTCTTTTCCTTAAGTTTGGGAAAAGGATTGTGTTGTGTGTTTGTTTTAATTTCTTTCCCTTAAGTTTGTGAAAAGAAATGTGTACATGTGTTTATTCTTATTTTGATATAAAATATAGAATTGTATTCTATTTTTTGATTTCTAAAGATAGTGTGTCATTAGTGAATCTAAGGTTGGAAAGAGTTAATATCAACACTTGTGATTGCCTTTTCAACTACAACTGTATGAAACTACAAAAGAAAAGGGGCTAATTTATCTTGCTCAGATTGATCAGCACCATCAGAAATCTGTGTCTATAGATAGGAAATTTAGATTGAAGCTGACAAATATGGCAGAGCTTTTTCCAAATCAGCTTTTGAATAACAATATGATATATTAACATCACATAAGGAAGTAACAACCAGAAAAAAAGCCACTTATTTAGTCAATGTTCTGTAGAGAAAGGAGTGTGCAATTAAAATAGGATTTTATCAAAATGATCTTTTCACATAAATCTTCATTTGCTCTATTTTAGAAAAGTGAAAAGTCTACACTGCATAGGCAAGAATTTGTTTGAATCACTGATCGTCCACAATTGAGCATGGCTGATTCTTGATTGTAAAGAGTGATTTGATCATAGAAAGATTTTGAAGTACATTTGATATACCAATTCATTTTACAAAAGAGATTTCTCTCAATACTCATTGATTGTTATTTCAACAAAGAACAGCACCACTTTATAGATCGTAGAGCTCTGCAGAGAAAAAGTTATACAAGTATCGTAGTTCCAAAATGTATTAAACATTTCTCATAGTCAAGCCAGTGCTGCAAATTGAATCTTATTGAATATATTCTGGTCCTCTGAGATTTTGAAGTAAGAAAAATGACTGGATGTTCTTATGAAAAAGAAGATTTGCTTTGTGTTTTGAAAATTGAATAATCAGATATTGCTCAAGAGAAGATAACACCTCTGGTAAATTTGATGCCTAGAAAAAGAACATTTTTAAATATGCTAATGGCAAGTCTACCAATTTTTAATTTAAAGAAAAAATATTTTTGAATTGTTTAGATCATTGAATAAAGTTCTTTGTTTGAAAATAGAGGTATTGATTTATACATGGCTCTGTATTTTAAGATGTATATATATTTACCAACTCCTCAGCACGAGCAGGATACGACACAAGGTCAATTTCTTAAGTGGAGTTCAACAGGTTTGAATTTAGAGTTTTCCTTCTCCTAGACTGGTTACCTAGCCATGGTTAAAGAACCCAGTCTGCCCTGCTATTTTACCCATAGCTGGAGGGAGACTAGGATTCATAACTTTCCCAAGGGTATTAGCGCTAAGTGAAATGCAATTAACACGTCCAGGATTTGAACTCGGGGCGACAAGTCCATTTCCTATGACTTTAACCATTACACCATGCGCTTCCTATTTTAAGATGTATAATACTTGAATAGTTAGGATCGCTGAATAAAGGTCTTGCTTGAAGATAGGTTTCTATTTACTCTCGACATGGAACTGGCAAAGTGAGTTCAAACTCTGGCTGTGGTAGTATACATTCAGTGATAAATAATGTCCTTGGAGAAGGCAGGAATTTACTTTTCTTTAGACTTATCCCATAACCTGGTTTGGTCATGGGAGTGCTACTCATGTAGTGTATCTTAGAAAGAGTCCATCCCTCTCCAGGTTACTTCTCCTTGGTATGGGTAAATAGTTGGTAAATATAATCTATCTCAAGCCTTTAGCAATGGGTCAGCTCGAGGATAATTTCTTGCTACTGGTACCATATAGCCCAATACAACCTGTTGCAGAAGACGAGATGGGAATCACCAAATAACCTCCATTGCCCTGGGAGATACAACGAAAGATAATTACTTGACCTGACATCCCAACAATCTCCACATCCAATATATTTTAGCTTAATGTAATCAAATTCTATGCATGAGATTGAATAAATTTCAATTAAGATTTGAGGCAAAGACAGAGTAAGCGAATAATTTTTTTGAGGAAGATCTGTTATCGAGAGATGCAGTGCTGAAGAATGTGTCAGTCTGAAGAAATAGAGAGAAACATGGTTAATTATATTTTGGGTGTGTCATGTTGCTCATCTTTAGTTGATGACAAAAACCCTAATATGTTTATTTGATTCAGCCAAAGTCATTTTTCTTTGCTGGGCTTCAGTAACTGGAATGAGGAAACTGAGGTTTGCAATTATAAGTCTTCATTTTTTGTAACAATAAGATGAGAGAGCAGAGCAACAAATATTTAAGATATCTTATATACATTGTTAGCTATATATTGACATGCATAGTTCATGTCAAAAATGACGGTCATTTACAACTGCCTAGAATCAGAGTTCACTACCAGTGTGTTCTGCCCAGGATCAAACTATCATTACATAGCATAATGTATTGGGCGAGCCAAAAATGTTTTTTTATCACTTGATATGGAAGAGTGTAAATTTAACTCATTTCCCTCAAAAAGATCATTTTTGGTTCGTTGTTTTGTTTTATGGTATATCAAATTTTCTGTGTCATTTAAAGCTGAATCAAGTCATTTTAATAAACAAAGAATTTATTACAGTACCTGCTGTTGCTTCAGTTGTCTCCCAATTAAGTATTGAACAGGTTTATCATTGCTTAACTTTGGTAATCAGATGCTTTCAGCATGACTTGACCAAAATAGACTATTTTTTATTTCGTCATAGTAGCTTTCAAATCACTATTGTTAAAGACTTTCTAAAAATTGGTATATTATTGTGTATGAATATTAAAGATGAAAAAATAAGCAACATTTTCAGCATAAAAATGCAACTAGAATGCAAAAGAAAAGATACATAAGTTTTTTGGTGTAAATGATCAAACAGGTGACAATTATGAGTTACAATGTTTTCTGTTAAGTAGACCAGTTGAGGGTGACACTCTGAAATAAGACATTACTTAAGAATAATTAACCTTATGATGTGAGATGGCCAACACACTAAAAAACGTATATATATATATATATATATATATATATATATATATATATATATGTTGGCTATTCCACATCATAAGGTTGATTTTATATTTACATACATACATACATATATATATATATATATCATCAGGTTGCACTGACAGTATATATATATATATATATATATATATATATGGGCTATTCCACATCATAAGGTTGATTTTATACATACATACATACATATATATATATATATTATATATATATATATATATATCATCAGATTGCACTGACAGCATGGATACCCATTACTCTTTTTACCACCTGTCTGTATCAGTTTTCCTGTCAGTTCTTCTGCATGGCATCTTGAACCTGCTGATTGATGTAAGGTTTTTGCTGGTTGACCAACACTGGTGTGTCCATGTGTTGGTTTTTGTCCTTGCTTCTCTAGGTGTGTCCAACATGTTTTGTTCATCTTACTTGGATGGTTTGTGTGATAGGAGGTAAGTGACCATACAGTTGTTTCCAAGATTTGTTCAAAGCAGCATGCAGCATCTAGCTTTTTCTCTAAGAATTTTGTTAGTCAAAGTGGTACAGGATTGTAGTTGCACTGACACCGCTACAGCTTAATTTATCAGAGAGATCAGATTTCCATATGAGTGATAATCTGTCTATAGCAGTCCATTATGGACTCTCCCATCCATCTCATTGTATTAGGAGCAAAACAGTTTTGGTTTATGATATGAACCATTGGACTACCAACACAGGTGATTAGATTATAGTGTTACAATTTATGAGTGTCATAAATTGTTGGCAGACCCTGTAGTGAGAATAAGGGCCATTAACTTTGAGATCAGGGAGTGGAAATTTACCAGTAACTGTTGGTAACTCCTTGACTGCTAAGGTGTGAATCTCATGCACCATGAGAAATACATGATTTGTTTTAGTTTTTAGATTCAACCGGACTTTGGGGCAGAGAAGACATGTCCCTGCTGAGGTCGATCTCTCATTTGCATGGTGATATAAGGCTAGATAAAATAAAAGCTTGATCAAGCAACAAAAATGTCTTGTTAGTTCATTTAATTGAAAACAAATAAAGGCCAAAAGCAAGGCCGTTAGTAGAAGAAGTTAGATAGAAAACCAACTAGACGAGATGCCAGCCAGAGAAAAAGAAGAGTAAATAGAAGACAGGAACATGGCAACTGGAAGAGTTAAGATGTCAAGAAGTTATAAAGAAAACCATCTTCTCTCTCCAAGTCTCTAATCTGTCTCTCTCTCTAATCATCCGAGAACTCTCTCACTCACTGTTTATATACCCGATGTTAATGTGGGTATATAACAATAGTGGTGAAGGCTTACATAGGACAAGCCATACTTTTGGATAAGCTGATAACAGACCAATCAAGGCAATATTGTATCACAGATTCTTTTGAATAACACTTCTCAGGTTTTCATTTCTAAATGCTTCCTTCTCCTAGACTGGTTATCTAATCAAAGCTAAAGAGCCCAGTCTGCTCTACAAGGATCCATGACATTCCTAAAGGCATTGGTCTGAAGTGAAATCCAAAAAGCCTCGTCCAGCATTTAAACTTAGCTTCTTGTGTCCATTTCCTTATGACAATAATCTTTGTGCCATGAATATATATATAGAGAAGAGAAGGAAAAAAAACATTTGGTGAAAGCAAATTTGATAAAACTTAAAAGCAACTCCAAATCTATCTATTCAAAATCTTGCATTAGCCTGTAGAAAGAAACGAATAAGAGATGCTTTGTAATTGTGAATGGCAGACATCTTGGTGGGGGTCTGCGGAAAGAAAATAAGCATCTTGAATTTATCTGATGAAATAACATACTAAGCATCAAGCCAAGAAGGCTTGTCATATGAACAAGAGAGTATGTAAGGTGCTGTAGAAAAGAACTTTTTCTACCTTAAAGTCAATCAATATTGATCAGTTACATCAATAACTGCAACTGTAATAAGCTAAATAAAGATAAAATAATAAAGGATGTAACAAATGCAGAAAGTTCCTCTTAGCCAATCTGCTCAAAGATGGTTAGAATGTTATGAAGTGAGTAAAAGATATAAACATCTCTTAGGAAGTTGATGTATAACAAACACCTGATATATATATATATATATATATATATATATATAAGAAGAAGAAGAAGAAGAAGAAATCCAAAAAGCAAGAATTGGTCATAAGATCAGTCTGCTCAAATATCTTTGTATATAAGATTTTTTTTTTTTGTTCTATTTATTTCTGCACTTACCACAAACTCCTTCCTCCCCCTTGCTTTATTCCTCTTTTCACTTTAGCTCATTGGTTTTCCTCTACCTACCCCCCTCAATCCTTTTTCTTCTGGACCAGCACATCATCACACAGACTTTTGTCCCATCCTATAATTGTATCAGTATTTCCTTTTGTAGCATGAAACTTTTATTTTCATTTATATTTTATATATATATATATATATAATATAATATAATATAATATAATATATCAAACTTGTTGGTAAATCCTCGCGATGAGAAAAAACCCAGCAAATAGTTTGATTGTAAAAATATACTACCAAACATCACCCGGGTAGAAAAAAATTTTTGGAAAAAAAGAAAAGACCAAGATAATCGTACCAACCAAAAATAATCTATTGGTACAATATTCGGCCAAAAGAAAAAACAATATATATTATATATATATATATATATATATATATAGATATATATATTCATACAAAACCGCCAGGAAACTAAAGCTAATAAGTAAAAAGTGCTCAATACCTAAGTAGAGCAAATAATAAAGATAAATCTAATGAGTCAGATATACCTACTAAAAGAAGGTTTATCGAATCTTAGCCCTGAAGAGCACTAAGCAAAACTTTTAGTAGGTTTATCTGACTCATTAGATTTATCTTTATTCTTTATTATATATATATATATATATATATATATATATATATATATTATAAGTCATAAGTAATCAGTCAGTTAAAAACAACATAATAGGAAGCAAACATTTATTTCAAAAAATTAATTTGAAATGAAATACAGTTAACTATTATATAAAAATTGAGATGTTTTGTATTGTTCAATATGATTGAATTCCCTATTCTTCTCCTCCACATATATATATATATATATATATATATATATATATAATTAAACCTACATATATTTTTATATGCACATGTCTGTATGTATATATTTTTGAAAATGTTTCTTCTGTTATTTTTAATTCATGAAAAATAAATTAAGCATAAATCTGAGACAGAACCTATTTCATTTTATAACTTTCTGGTCTCATGGAACATACTTTAAATTAGAATAATTCATTTTAATTTATAATTGAGATTTTTTTTAAATAAGGTAAAAAGAACAATTTATGGAATCAATGAATTATGAAGAAAAAATTATAAACCTTGAAAGTATTTTGTTGCCTATCTCCTTGCATTTATGATATTTTTTGAGGCATGGACTAATGAAAAAAAAAATTTTTCATTAAACTGTTTTCAGCTTTATCAAATAGCATTTGACAGACTGAAGATTTGTTATGGACAATTTTTTAAATTTCTACCATTAAGATTTGGACTGTTTACATTGAGTTGATATGCCTTTCTTAAAGAAAAGCTTTCACTTTGCTCAATCAGAAGCATTGTCATCCGTAAAAATCATCAAAATATATTTTTTTACTGATGAAATTAGAAATTTGCCCCAAATTTGAATGTACACTTCTGTATTTACTGCTGATGTAATTATTGCCATCACCCCTGGTCCTTTACTTGATGTTGTAGAGTTCCTAGCACCCTTTCAGCACTCTACCAGATGGTCTGTCTCATAGCCTTAAATAGTCTATGATTAAGGACTGCAACTGTTGATTTCTTGAAAGAGCTTTATAATTTTTCCATTATTTCAAGTGAAATTTGTAAAAAAATCCTGCAGAAAAGTAGAATTAGGGGACCAACTTTTTTGCTCTGGCAAAGGTTTGCCAGGTAAATCAACTGCTGAAAATAAATCTGTTTATTTTTATTGAGTTCCACAGGATGAGATCATTCAAAAACAGATATGACAGGTTTCCCACCTGCTCATAAATAGATTCCCTTGATAGGGAGTTATTCTTGTTGGTAATTATATAATTTCTATATCACTTTCTCTCTCTCTCTCTCTTATATATATATATATATATATATATATACGTATACATACACACACACATTCACTAACATATATATATATATATATATACATATATACTACATGTATATAATATATATATATATATAGGTATGTGCATGTGTGCACTCCTAGGAAACTTTAGACTTTATGGGCTGAGTTCAAATCCTTGACAAGGCTTTTTGAGTTTCACTTCTTGTTAATGATCTTGCGAAAGGGATGAATCCATCACTTTTACCTCCAGCTATGTATAAACAGTAGAACAGACTGGGATTGCTAACCCTGGTAGGTCAACTGGCTTAGGAGAATGAAAGACTATGAATTCAAAACCTGAGGAGTGTTTTGCAGTAGAATCACACTTTTTGAACAAGAAAATGGAACAACCTCATCCAGGATTGGAACTCTAGTCATCAAATCCATTTCCTTACAATGATAACAATTATGCCATGCATTATATATATATATATATATATATATATATATATATAAATTTTTTTAAAAGTTGGGCGTTATTACGAAGCATTAAAAATATATAAATGAATGAACTCGATATTATGGAGTATCACACTTATTTCGGCTAATAAACTTCCCCTAAGATATTTAAACTTTTTTTTCGTTTCTCACTATTTATATATATATATATATTATATATATATATATAAATAAATTCGTATCTGTTTTCTAAACTATATTTTGTAAGAATAAGTTTTTTTCTTGCAAATCAAGTCAGTTGGTCTTATTGAGGACTTCTACCCAAAGTAGATTGCAAATATTTTATTTCGGTAGACATGTCAGATACATTGACACCTGGTCAGACATGTCAAAGACTAATAAATCAGTTTTTCACCTGAAGCTATTATTGACTTATTTCAGTCAATCATTTGAACTAGTGGTTTTTCTCAGTTGATTTGAACTATGATAAAAATTTATTTCACACATCTTCTTAGACAAACTAGAAAAAGTAATTGCATAAAGAATCAAATTGTTTGTTTATCCAATAAAAATAATAGTTGAATTGAGACAGAAAATACATACAGACTCGTTTTCAGAGATGATATATGCATGTCATTTATAATGTCAACAAGATATTGTTGACAATCTTTAGTTTAACCGCCCTGTCGGCTGGGGCATTAGAATGCACCGACTGCACCTCTGCAGAGGGGTAAGACTCCCCCAATGGGGCCACCTGTTGGCCGTGGGTGGCGACCCGTGATGCTTAAGGTGGATGAGCAGTTCATGACATGCAATACTCCACTTTGGCCCTATCTTGGGCTAGACGGGCGGTCGGAGAGGCCCCCTCCGATCAATCGGCTGGTCACATCAAGCCCTAGCACCTATATGATTTTCCCAACCCTATTGCCCTTATGGCAAGCCCCAACCCCTTTTTATCATATGGGTGCTAGAAGGCGGTGGCTGCGGGTCTACATGTCCTGGGAATGACGTTAAACTCGATCTGATGGTGAGGTTCCAGTTCTGGAGCTCTGGGGAATGTGGAGCACCCCTTCATCACCATTGCTCCCTGGTCCACTCTGACCCTGTTAGGGTCCCATCTATGGGTTAAATAGAAAAATGTATTTATAAAAAAATTGTAATATTCATTAAGAATTGATTTATTTCAAAACTTTATCGGCATTAAATGACCCACTGAGGTTGATATGCCGTAAAACAAAACAAAACAAAAACAAACTTTAGTTTAAATCAAGTTATACCAGTTTCCACAATCAATAGACTAATAATAATTAATAGATGCTAATGCCCTTGGGAAAGGCATGGATCAAGCTGTTCTCACCCCATCTATGGATAAATAGTAAGGCAGACTGAATTCTTTAGCCTTGGTTAGGTAACCAGTCTAGGAGAGGAAATAATTCACCTGCTTAAAATTGACTTTGTATTACATTCTGCTTATGGCGGGGGGGGGGGGGTTAAATGCATACTTGACCCAGTGGTAGGAGAAAGAACACTGATGTAAAATCTATGACCCAAGAACTTTTGTTGTCACTGTCCCAGCTTGCGAGCCATGGCAGATTAAGTCTCAGGGGTAACGGTCGTGCCAGTTCAGTGCACACTGCACTTACCTAAAAACTGCACAGGCTCAAAGGACACATCTATACCTATCAATCCTTTCAAGTTCTGTTGTTAAAGGTCAACAGTGGATAAAAACTGGAAGCTGCAGTCTCAGTCCTGCATGCAAGCAGTTTAAGATATTGGTTAACTAATGTTGACCCGAGGATGATAATATTGTCAGCAATCAACTGGTTTCTTCTCATGTGGTCGAACAACAAGGAAGAAGAGGTACACATGTGACTGTAAAGGTGTGAAAGGTCTAAATATAGCATGTTGGAATATCAGAACCATGTTAAACGCTGTTGTCTTGTGGTCGTCCAGAATTTATCCCACTTTAATTGCACATGAACTGCCAAGACTGAATACTGACATTGCTGCTCTCAATGGAATCCCTTTTCCAGAGGAAGGTAGCTTGGCACTGGATGTACACTCTACTGGTCAGCTGCAGAGAGATGCCTTTCAGGTGTGGGCTTCATGGTCAGCAATTCCATTGCTTCTAAGCTTGAAAAATCAGTCAACAGGTTATTCTGACCAAATCATCTCTGTGCACCGCTCACTGAGTAATCAACCAGATTCCTCACTCTTCAGTGTGTACTCCATAACTCTTCAAGTGGATCCTGCTGAGAATTAAGTTTTACTCTGATCTATGCAGTCTCCTATGAGACATCCCTGTAAATGCAAAGGTTATAATCCAACAAAGTGAGCAGAGGGGAGAATGTGGTAGATTATGAAATGACTCAGCTGTTCTAGGACACAATCATTTAAGTTGCATGAAGACCAGTGTACCCAAGTCAGAATTGGCAGTGACCTCTCAGAGCTCTTCTTGATCATGGAGCCAACAGTGCCTGGTTACTGGCAATTTCTCATCTATATGATGTTCTTTGGTCTGAAAATCACATAGATGAGAAACTGTGAGTAACCAGGTGCCATTGACTCCATGACCACCCTACCTGAACTTAAGTATAAATTCTCTATCAATGATATTGAGCAGTATTTATTTATAAAAATAGCACCTCCATTATCTATAACATATATATATATATATATATATATATATATATATTATATACATATATAACATTTTTCTGACTTTTCAGGCTTCCATACCTTAAAAGAAAGAACATTTAAAAGAAAGAAGTAAAGCACTAATTTGTCTTCCCCTCATCAGCATGATGCTCAGACCACAGATCTTGAGGATGGGGAAAGTGTCTACATTAGATACATTCAATCTCTGACAATTACAGGCCCACATGAAGACCCTGGAGCAACTAATCTGAGATCTTAGGTTTGCCGACAATGCTGCTTTTGTTACCCACACAGAAATAGTGTTGCAGCCCATCCCTTCCTGTTTAACAGAGGTTCTCCAGCTCTTTGGGCTAAAAGTGAGTTTAAAGGAGATGGAGGTACTCCATCATGTTGTCTCCTCCTCTAAGACTATTCTCAAGGACAAAAAAGTGCAGCTGAAATAACTGCAACACTGTGCCATCAAACCCTGATCAGACCTTTAGCTGCAGCCGCTGAGACCATGCCTGGCTGTCCTGCATTAGGCTTGTCAGCACGAACATGCCTGTAAAGTCGGTCATTGATCGTCATTCACAAAGTCCCACCATTATTATTATAATGTATATACATGTGTGTCTTGCATAAAAAATGAGTTTTCTAAAATAGAGATACAGAATTTTATTATTCTTTGTGAAACATTATTGCTGTCAAAATAAGTTTTATTGGGTATTATTTATTACTAAATTCAATGGCATTGAAACTGTAACTGAAATGTAATTGCAACACCTCTGTAAATGAATATCTATTTTTTGACTACTATATATATTCACAATGTTTTTGTTACAGAGTTTCAATACTGTAGATCTTAGTAACAATTAATACTTAATAATATCAAATATATATTTGATTGTATAATGTTCCACCAGAAATGATAAAATCCTTTCTTTGTCTGAGAAGAAAATTAACTCTTAATAAAAACAGTTATTAGGAGTGTACCTCTTTAGGAGCAACTCTTTTTCTCTCTCTCTACACACACACATGCACACCTATATATTAGGGTGAGTCAAAAAGTAATGCCATTTTATTCATTTCGTGTGAAGTTTTTTTTTAAATAAAACTAAGGCCTACATTGAGATCCTAACAAGGCTCAGAACAAGAATCCGATGAGTAAGACCCAACTTGCCAATCGACAATGTCCTCCTTCTGCATGACAATGCTTGACCACACACAAACATCGGGGCAAGGGGAAAAATCGCCTCATATGGGTAGACAACTCTACTGCATTCTCCATACTCACCAGATTTTGTGCCTTCAAACTATCATCTCTTTGGCCCCATGAAATAGGGTTCGAGAGGCAAACATTATTCCAATGATGAGGAAGTGAAATCTGTAGTGAAGAAGTGGCTCAAATAACAGTCAACAGAATTTTACAGGGCAGGGGAGGGGGGCTATGTGGAGAAGTAGGGATGTGATCCACAGGATGAACTTCATTTTGATATATGATACATGTCCCTATGTTGGTAATTATACCTGTCCTAAACAAAATGGCATTACTTTTTGACTCAGCCTCGTATATATATCCTGTCTGATGATTGTCACATGATACTTAGGGTCACATTGAGAGAAATTATAGTATTGTAAGTAATTGTTTTTGATTATGAATATACAGAAACATTTTTCTCTGGGTTTCTGAAATGAGGAATTATTTTCACTCTATGAGTTTTTCCCACCAATTTTAACTGGTGGTTTTTCACTGAAGGTTGAGTGACTGCATGTCTTATCAAGTCACCAGGATTCTTCTAAGTTTTCTATCTCTTCTTAAGAGTGCTGTGGTCTGAATTCTCAATCTTTCCTAACTCTAGTTCCTCTAGTATTTTTTCCAGATCTTTGGGGACCGTTCCAAGAAAACTGACTACAATTGGTATCCCCATCATTCATTCAGTATTATGTTGCTTTTCCCATGGCAAAATTCATTTGTGTATTTTTAAGACATGAATGGAAATAAATTACCATAAATATGTTTCTGTATTCATGCATTTTTTTTTTGTGTGTATGTGAGTAAAATTACAATCTTAGCTTAGTCTGGCAAGGCCTGATTTATTTTAGTCTTTATTTTATTTTTAAGTTTTGAATTATTATTGAAATTTTATTTCAAAGAAATTATTGAAATTTTATTTCAAAGAATACAAAACTTTCATTAAAGTTGACTTCATTTTTTTCAGTGCCTTCACCAAATGTGGAAATGAAGAGAAAGGAAAAATTAACATAAAGGACAAAATTCTTCACAAAATTAGTCAAGGTAATAAAATATTTTGACATGAGTTTTGTTGGCTATGGTGGTATCTTGACTTTTACCACCAATTGATTTAAAACTGATACAAATTGAAACGATCTTTGCCATTTAAATTAGTATAATTTCAATGTGCTCATGGTGTAATGGTTATCCCTGTAAGAATTGGACTTGGCTACCTGAATTCCAATCTTGAATAAGGTTGTTTTTCACATAGCACTAATACTCTTGGGAAGAGTATTAATCCCTCCAGCTATAGGTAAATAGTAGGGCAGATGGGGCTTTTTAAATTTGATATGGCAACTGGTCTAGAAGAAATAAAACTTTAAATTCAAACTAGTTGTAGACCTGGAGAGGGATGGGCTCCTCTAGTCTATTCGTGCCAAGGCATGAGTAGTGCCCCTAAAACCAAACCAGGACCATAAATGAAATTTAAAAATATAAAAAATATTCAGTAAATCTATTTCTGGCTCATATAATAAAAGAAAATTAAAATAATTTATAATGAAATAATTGCTTTGAACAAATAACATCAGAATCCAATGATAATTGAGAGCAACAAAATAACATGAATGAATTTAATTTTAAGTTAACTGCTCAGAGGTTGATAAAAGAATAATTTAGAAGATTTAGAGCTTTGAGGATTACTTACCTATTTTATTTATGTATGCATATACTACAACAGGTTCCCAGAACCTTTACTCTGTATGTTAGGTTTAATTATTTTAATTTAGATGCTAACAATAAAATATAAAAAGGGGATAGAGAAATTGTGTAGTAAGACATTTTTCTTTTTTTTCATTAATATGAAAAGTTTGTCAGAGTTTTTGACAAATATAAAAATCAAAAACTTTAGAACAATTTTTCCCAACTTTATTTGGGAAAGGATAAAAATGAACAGATCTCTAACACATAAATACTCTACTATTTTTTTTGTCTGTCATTTCTTGTTTTATCAGTGTCTAAATCAAATTTCAACAGACTTTAATTTTTATCTAAGTAGAAATTTTTATCAAATCCTACAGTAAGCCAGTTTATGAATATTTTGTAAAAATGCTTTCATAAATTGAAATTCATAGAAGATAGAATATAATACACATTAGATGTATTGAGAAAAATCAATACAAAACAAAGTAGAATGTCATTGCTTATATACATGGGTAGAACAATTCAAAATATAAATATTATTTTCTATAAATTTTACACCTAAACTAAAAACTGAATACAATTAAATCTTGTCTTTCACAAGGTGAACAATTTGAAAACTAAATACTATTTTATTTTTTTAAATTTCATAACGGAACTAAGAACTCAATATAGTT
This sequence comes from Doryteuthis pealeii, assembly GCA_023376005.1. Taxonomy (NCBI): domain Eukaryota; kingdom Metazoa; phylum Mollusca; class Cephalopoda; order Myopsida; family Loliginidae; genus Doryteuthis; species Doryteuthis pealeii. The sequence continues at coordinate 75,773,169 of CM042150.1, forward strand.
GAAACCTTGACTTTAACAAGTTAAACAATTAAAAAACTAAATATTATTTTCTATAAATTTATCACCTAAAATTATAGCTGAGTAAAGTTGATATTTGAATTTTGTAGCTTTAACTTCCACAGATTTAATTATTTGCAAGTTTGCCATCAATTATATTTTTTTTATAGTTTTAAATGTAAATGCAGAAAATTGCTGACAACTCACATACAGTTTTCTACAAGATTTAAACTAAAATTCTTTTTACTGCAGAAAATCTGTCTTTCCATTATAGTGTCTCTCTCAATTGAGCTACAAAAGATTTGTCGTCAACAGAGGATAAATCAAATCATATTGAATTACTCTACATTTTTTGATAACTGTGCCATATTTGATGCTATTATTATTAAACATTCTAATAGCATTATTAGTAGTAATATTATTTTGAGAAATGATTATAGCAGTCAAAATATACTGGACTATACAGGAAAAATAAAGAATAACTTTATATACTTGTATTTTCAGATAATAAAGATATTGCTTTTTGAAATATTGCATCTCAATTCAATTTGAATTTTGTTGGTTTTCTCATTTCAGCCAATTCTGACAATCGCAAACGCAGGGAGGTACCAACTGCTAAGACAGCATGTTCTTTGCTTCTTGTTGCAGACTTTCAATTCCACCAATTTTTTGGAAATGGCCAACCTCTAAAGACGGCTAATTATATGGTGAGTTCAGGTTTTTTCTGGAATTTCTTTAACTCTGTTTTTATGCTTAAAATAGTTTAATATCAACAGATTATAAACATTAATTAATACATGTAAAACTGTCTTTTATAGAAATAAGTGAGCTGAGTTTCACTCTCCACAATGTCTTTAAAAAGACATTAACAGTTCATGGCACACAGCCCTATGGTTCAATGTGGAGATGTAGTCATTTACTAAGCTTAACTTATTTTGGCACAAGGCAATAGTATGCAGCCTCCAGTGAGAATAGAACTTTCTTAGAATAGACCATTAGCCAGCCTAACTCTCTTTTAAAAAATGCAAAGAGTCCTTAAGAATTTATTAAGCTTAACTAAAAGAAAGAAGTATAGAGTACCCATGATTGCTTTAATCTCTAGAGAATAGTAACTGCTCTAATTAAAATCTTGCTATCAATGTACTTTGTTTGTTGGCTTATGGTTACATATATATACCACTGATGACTCTAGCTCATCAATGTTATTCAGGCTTAGTATATATTTATGAAACAAAATTTGATTTTTGTTAATAAGATTGTTTCATGAATTTTGACTCATTTGGTAACAATCAATCTTAATCTTTTCCAATGATAGAAATTAAGTTGATTGGAGGTTCACAAGGCGGCCCTAGAACATCTGCCTGTTTCTCAGTTTCCTGTTGTTTTTTTTTTTTGTAAAATTTTACCAAATTAATCATTTTTCGGTTAGATCTGACTGATTATTGTTTACAATTTAACTGGTAAAAATATATGGTAGCTGAAAATCTGTCTGAAAATTAGAAAGTTTGATAAAAGTGTACAATTTTTATTACAAATTTGTTTTGGAGTCTTAATGTGTCAGTTATTTGATCAGAGGACTTTAAATGAGGATAATATTTTTAGCTATCTTATATTGACTGGGAATTAAAAAATTTTAGCTGTTTTTTTAAACAATTTTAACTATGAGTTACAGCCCATAATTGGCAGCATTATTTCTTGTATATCACTGCTCTGTTGCCAGTGTTATTCATCTTGTAGTATTAATGTCAAGTGGACATGAAGAACAGAAGTATTCAGCACCCAGTGAAAATAAAAATTCCTCTCTTTTAGATCAATGATTGAAACTAAAACTTTACAAAAAATGAAATTGTTACCCCCATAAAGTAGTGATTTGCATTGAACTATTTTAGAATAAGCATCAGAAAGAGTAGGAAATCTTTGTATAGAGATTGAAAAAAAGAAAAATATGCTGCCTATCCAATTCAGCAAGTTCGCTGATTCTCATAGCTCCCAGGTTGAGAATTGTTACCATATACTCCCATTTCCACCAAAGCTTTTTGGTCCTAATTAGAAACTTTCATTCACATAATCAACTTTTATAAAATTCAAATCAACAATAAATCTTTAAAAAATTGAAAAAATAAAATGAAATATACTATGATATTCAAAGTATATTAAAATGAGTAATATTTTAATTTATTTAGTAATGAAAAAAAATGATATTGTGTACCTGTTATTATTTTTTTAGCAAATTAATGATGATGGCACTTTCTGGGAAAATTTTAATTATTTTGTTCCTTTTTCTGTAACTAATATCAATTTATTGTAATTCAGATCCAATCACCTTTGACTATTTTTGTTTTGAAATTAAACAAAAATTAGATAATTGATTAAGATGTGTTTTTATACAGAGATTTTGGTTTCATAGATATCAATCTGAATTTATTTGAGACTTCAAATCGAAAGAGTTTTGAATGTCTGATTAGTTTATTCATTTGACTTTTAAATATACACACTCGGCTAAAATAGAAACAGTGACTTAAATAAGTCACACTGTAATGTTTTCCTACAGTATTGAAAATGTAAATAGAAGAAATTATTTTAAAATTCATATAAACAGTATTTTAATTTGTTTTAAAATAAGTAATATTTTGGTGATTGTAGAGAACAACATTCCCCCAGGAAAAATCACATCAATTTTTTAAATTTACATGAAATTATATAAAAAGTTTCACCTTTGAATCATATAGTTCCAAGTTTAATACCAGTCTTTGTCAACTCAGTGCATGTGTAGTGCAGCCTTGGTAATCTGATCTGTTTGGTAAAGCATCTGGGAGCTGATGGTAAATGTGGTACTCCACCTCGGCAAAATAATCTCCCTGGTCTAGTGCAAGTATAAAGAGGATAGATTCCCTTGCTGTTTGACTGATACTGAAAAGAAGCCATTCCACTGACTTTACGACTTTACATTCACCAGCCAATTAAGTGTAAGTTTTAATCATTGGCATCATTATTTTTATGAATAATTATGCAGTCTAAAATGAATCAATTAATGATTCACAAAAGGATGCGTGGTATCTAGAAACAAATAAATTAATTACAAACCTTCAAACAGGGTTCTGAAAAAAGAGGGACAATAGACCATCTGATCCAACTAGTGACCTTATATCAGGGAAGCATACATAAAAAAACAGCATGTAACGGCAGTCTTCTTTGACCTGGAGAAGGCATGTTACACTACTTGGAGGTATGGTATCATGAAAGACACGCATGATCTAGGGTTATGAGGAAGACTACCACTATTTATAAAGAACTTTCTCTCCAATAGAAATTCCAGGGTATGTGTGGGATCAACACTCTCTGACCTTCAAACCCAAGAGGAAGGCATCCCACAAGGAAGTATCTTATCAGTTACTCTATTCTCCATAAAAAAAACAATAAAAAAAACAACAATATAATCAAATGCCTCAATCCTACAATCAACTGAGCTCTCTATGTTGATGACCTTGTCATCTGCTATAGATCCACAGATACACACAAAATAGAACAACAATTACAGACAAGCCTCAACAAAATAAACAAATGGACAACAGACAACAGTTTTAAATTCTTGAAGACCAAAACCCAATGTATGCATTTCTATTCCTTAAGAAAAATGCACAAAGACCCTACCATCAAACTTGAGGAAAGTAAAATACCTGTTGTTGACAGTCCTACTATCATTAAGTAATAGAAAAACTGGAAGACCCTCTCATCATTAAATTCCTGAATAGATTAGACTCGATGTCTAACTAAGGAGATTATGATATGCTGGATCCCAAGACATATAGGAGTGAGGGGGAATGAAAGAACTGACTGCAGTTAAATCGGCTCTAGATTTGATCCCCGACAAGTTCATATACTGACTTGAAACCTAAAATTAATAAATTCCTTCATACAAAATGGCAACAACACTGGAATAACAACATCCACAATAAACTCATCCAAATCAAACCCACTTTGGGAGGCTGGAGACCAACTTTAAGGAAGTCTAGAAAGGAACAAGTCATTGTGTCCCAATTACACATTGGTCATATAAGACTAACGCACTCCAATATACTCAAACAAGAACAACAACCACAATGTGGAACATGTGGAACACCTTTGACAGTTAAACATTTATTCATGGAATGCAGGTTTTTTGCTCACATTAGAAACCGTTATTTTAAAGCAAACACTATGAAAGATCTGTTTGAAAATGTCAACATGGATATTCTCTCTTTTTTTAGGGAAATAAAATTATACTATAGAATATAGACATGAAACAAATCAATACCATACAACATAATCCCCAATAATGCTAACACATTGTTAAAACCAATTACTAAAAAGTATAAATATAAATACATAATACATATTACTTCCTAACCGTTAGGCATGACATAACCCCATACAGGTTGATATGCGATTTAAATCAATAAATAAAGAAACAAACATAAAATGAATCCGACATATTTTTCCTAGTTTTTCTCTCCCAGAAACCCAACCCTTATACCTAAGGTCACAGAATCTGCTGTTTTCTAACTTATAACCAATAGTCCACAGCAAATTAGCTTGTAATTACTTGTGTAAATGTTGTGTTCTAGCGAAGTAAATTAATATTTATTTCTTAAATTATCTCCCTTGTAACGTTTATTGCATTCTTTTGGTATTACAGACAAAAAATAATTCTGCAATAAATGTGGTATTTTATTATATCCAATATGTATTATATATCTCCTACAAAATTTTATCTCTACATTTATTTCACCCAGTGAGCATCTGATTGAGTTTTGCAATCAATATATTGGGTTTCTTTTTGCAAATATTGTCCATTTAATAAGATATTTTCAAATTTATGCTTTCATGGCCTCTAAGGATATAATTTACATTTCATTAACTATGTCAAAAATATATTTGCAATATGAAGCATGGTAAAAATGAACTGTTTGTTTTTATATTTTATTTTGAATATTTGATAAAGCTAACAATTTCCATTTTAACATCAACAATTAAGTACTAAGCTTATTCATTATTTTAAATATTTTGTGAGAGCAGCTCTTTAGAAATTTCCCTATTGCTAAGAGGCATGCCATGACAAATTTGCACTTCTGATTTTATCGCCATATGAAATAAATGTTGAGATAAAATTATGTAGAAAATGTCATTTTGAATCAACGAAACAAAATTTAAAACGATTAAAAAGCACTGCTCATTTTCACTGAAGATATCATAAATATTATTATTTCTTTTACTTTATTTTAATTTGATGTTTGATTTTAATCAAATGACATGAATATGTCCTTTTATGCTATGGAAGATAAATGATAACTTGAAACTTAGCAACATCAATATTTCACTGGAGTTTTTAAGAGGCATCATGAGATAATTACTTTTATGTTATGGAAATTCTAAAGTAGAAGAGAAGTGGAATTTTAAAAGGGAAAAATGATAACTGACAATTTTATTGGAAGTAGAATATTTCATGACATTTGTCATGTCTGAAAGAATGTGACCCTTGAAGTTCTTTATATATGAAAATATGGCTTAAAAGTACCAGCATTCAAAACAAGTTAAATTTCAGTGCCCTTTAAATATAATTTATTTATATTTTAGAGTAAGAAAAATAAATATACATCGATATATAAATGTTTAATATCATAATCAGGATAAAGAAAACAGTTCTGATGCCACAGATTGTACAATATATGTTTCACTGTAAGTCTCTCTTGGCATGTAATGCATATTGGGGATTCTGTGCCCTCTAGTAAATGATGGGTGATGTAGGTGAGGCCTATGCGAAGGCGGGTCAGCACAACTGTGTGGATCCCTTCAGTATTTCTCTACTAAGGTGCCTGAGACACTGGGCAATAAACCAGCCCTGTCCCTTTAAATCATGGGGACATGTGTTGCCTGGGGGGGATGGCCCTGTACACAAGGACCATTAATGTGAGGGAATACGCACAAACAGAAACTCATTCGAGCCAGTGAAAAAATTGCGGGGTCCCTTCAGTATTTCTCTGCTGAGGTGCCTCAGTCACTGGGCAATAAACCCAACTGTGTCCCTTTAAATCAATAGGACAGGTCTTGTCTATGGGAATTGCCCTTGGACACAAGGATATTAACGAGGGGGACTACGCAGAAACCAAAGCTCATGCGTGGCCAGTGAAAAAATATGCGTGGATTTCTTCGTCATTCCAGTCAAGTTCCTTGGGGTTTGGGCATTAGCAGACATCCATGTGTTTTGGGTGGATGTTTGCACAAAAAGGCTGGGAAACACTGATCTTAAACTTGTTTTGTAACATTGGAAATATTATTTATCTAATGACCTTAGTAATTGTTTCTTAGAAATAGTGTTTAGGTTTAAACGGATCTATTTGACACATAGATGGGACCTTAACAGGTACTACCACTCTGAGTAGACTTGTTTAGCATTTCTCCCACTCTCTCTACATGTGCCATGTCTCTTTAGGATGTAGATGATTATAACTCTCTACAGCTTCTGTTGTCTGTAAATTGTGTATTATTATATTATTATTATCATTCTAGGGAGAGATACAAATATGGTTACTAAGATCTTAAACATTTTAAACTTCATGGAAGATTTTCATTTTGAAATTTAATGCAAAACAACTTTTAAAAGTTGTTTATTATGTAATGGCATGGGAGGTGATTATTTTTGTTACTAATGAAACTTTAATACAGCTGCTGTTATAAAATATGCAATAAAAAAAACACACCAAAATCATTCAGCTAAATTTAATCTGAATCTATCATCTGAGCTGAAGAATGTCATTTTTCATGTCTGAAAACTAAAAACAGAAATTGTAACATCAGCGCAATTTAAGTTTTATGGGTTTTTTTTGTTTGTTTTTTTTTAATTTTTAAATTTTTATTTTTTTTATAGTATTGAATAAAATAATGAAACTTAATGAATTAACAAATTATCTCCCTTTCACCATATTGGATAAATCTTTTTGATATCAATTAAAATGAACTAATTTGATTGGAACCTTCCTCTTATTTTTTAAAATATTTGAAAAATTGGTTAACTAAGTAAAAGGAATGCTCATGTTATACAGAGGGTTTAAAAAAAGGACATTATTGCCTTTCTGACAACTTTTATTTAAGCTATTTTAGAATTAAAAATGTGAACATATTTCAACTATAAGACAAAATAAAACATTTAAAAACTGACAGACTTTAGATGTGTCAATACAATCCCACCTGAAGATCGACCACATCAGTTTTTACTGTTTTATTGTTTGATATTTTTGTGCATAGAGCACCTTATTTTACTTATTTAAAACAATTTTAGAAGTTAATTTTAATTATAATTATAACCACACACACATATTTATACATATATATATATATATATATATACATACAATCAAAATCAATAGACACGCCTTTAGATAAAATCTGTATTATCTACATTATTCATTATCTGTACAACATTCAGAGAAAAATCTAAAATGTTTAATAAGAATAACACCAGTAAAACTCTTACATGTATTGAATATACAAAATGAAAGTGCAGCACAAATATCACAGTATTACTATGATAAAGTATTTGAAAATATTCAAAAAAACACAGAATATTATATATATATATATACATGTATATATATATATATATATTTGGGTGTTTGTGTAAGTATGGAAAATATCATATATAACAAATTTTCAGAGGCTGTGTTTATGAATAAATAAATAGTTCTGTCTACAATCGAATATTTTGGTTTTGATATTGGATATATTAACCATCATCAGGGCAATATTAAAGAGTGATGACCTGAAACTTATTCAAAAGTATTATCTTCAAGTGAGATTAAACAAAAATATGAAAAATGTATTTGGTTATTATCATTAACCTTATATGTATATGGGTTTTGTTTTATCTTGTATTGTTGCTAAAGGAATTTGGATATCAAACTTTTCTCAGTCTACATTCTTTGGGCTGGTTTAGCTCAGTCAATAGCGCATCTGCCTAGGAACAATGAGGTTTTTGCCAACTCAGATTGTATCTGTGGGGAGCTGATGGTAGGTGTGGCACTTCACCTCAGACGAAAAAATAATCTCCCTGGTCTAGCACTAGTGAAAAGAGGATAGACGTGCTGTTTGGCTGATATCAACAATAGGCCACCCCACCAACTTTACATATATATATATATTTTTTTAATGTGTTCATATCTATCTTGTATTCATCAATAACTTTTATAAAGCTAGTAATTGGAAAAAAGACAAAACCACTAGAAATCATGAAACAATAAAATCAATCATGGACACTGAAAATGGAAACATGAAAATCTAATGTCAACTGGTTTTGATAGCTATCTAAAAATTATTTTTAGATAATAATAGCAAAAAAAATGGGGAATAGATTAATTCAACAACTTGGCCAAACTGATGTGAGTATGAAGACACAAAATTTGAACAGCAATATTTTCTCTGACCAACATCAAGAACAAAATCACAAACAAACAAAAAAGAAAGCAATTATTAAACAAAACCAACCAAACAAACAAGAACAATGTGACTCCCAAAGATCAAAGCACAATAAAACCAAAACCCAAAATAGATCCAAGAGTTTACAAATATCAATATTAAAACTTACAACATAATTGCAAACTTCATTTTGTGTGTGTGTGTGTGTGTGTGTGTATATATATATATATATATATATATATATATATATATATATATATATATAATAATAATAGAGGTAAAATTAAAAGTCTACTATGGTTTCAATCATAATTAATATCAAGATTCTATGTGAGAGCTGAGAGCATTTTGAAAATCTTGCAATGACCTTATCTGTCTATGACATTGGCAACTATTATAGATTCTATACCAAACTTTAACAATTAAGACAACTACACTTAATTAAATTAGTAAAATACAGAGGTAAATTATTTTTTAAAAATCACTAGAAGATATCATTGAAAACTTTTGTAGTTAATAAAGATGGCTGCACTGATCTTGAATATGTGTATTGAATGGCAAAGAGACCTTTTGATGAAAATTAACATTTCATTCATTTGTTCATGTCTGCCTTGGTGAATACAGCTTCAGTCTCAATAAATTTTGAGCAAACCTCAAAGATGTACATTCAGAATTCTCAGAAAAAGTTCTACTCTTCATGCTAATAAATTAACATTATATTCATGATTAAATGATTAGGAATTTTATTTGAATTTAATATGACATTTTTTATTTTTCTAAATTTTTTCCTATATTGAAAAAAGAGTCCATAACATGATAACTCATGTAACTATATATATATTTATATATATATATGTATGTATTATGGAAAAGGTGACCTACCGGTGAATATGGTCACAATGGTTAGTTGATGCAAAATTCAGAAAGGTAAGACAGCGATATAACAAATGAAAAGTGCTCAATACGTTAGTAGAGCAAAATTATTGTAATACAGGTACAAGTAATAACCTACTCGAGTTTCACCATAAGATATTCAGGGTTAAATCCACTGGATTAATCAAGATATTGATTAATTGCAGTCAATTACACATGTGTGTCTTTTGCTATAAACAGTTCGTTATGACATAACAAACTGTTTATCGCAAAAGACACACACGTGTAATCGACTGCAATTAATCAATATCTTGATTAATCCAGTGGATTTAACCCTGAAGATCCTTATGGTGAAACTCAAGTAGGTTATCACTTGTACCTGTATTACAATATATATATATATATATATATATATATATAGAGAGAGAGAGAGATATTGATGATATATTTTACTATATTTATAAATAAAGAGTGCTCAATATCAGTGACAATGCATATATATCTAAGTTAGGGTAGCATAAAGTCAACAGCGCTTGTAGTTTAATGAAATTAATAATTTAAATGCCATATTTTGAAAAGTGGATACTGCGAAAATTTCATTAATTTCATCTCTCACACATTTCTAAGATTTATACACAAAATAGGTTTTAACATTGAACGCTGAAGAATTATGTAGCTGAAACAACAAAAATGGATTCTCAAATGAGGCTAGCACATGATGCAATCATTGTAGCTGATAAATACTATTGAGTAAAGTGTTGCTGTATGATAGATACTGACATATAAAATTAACGCACAAGTAAATTTTATATTCTTATCCTATATGAAGCACTCTGTATTTTAAAAATCTGTAAAGATCATCTAATCATCAAAAATAAATAAGATATACCCTGTTACGAGAAAGACACCCCAATAAAAATGTACATAGATATTTGTAAAAAAACATAACTCTCTAACTACTACTGTGAGAGTGAGAGCTGGAGGAAGTATGACTGCTAAAAATCCTATTCATATATATATATATATATATATATATATATGAATTTGATATATTGAAAAAAACAAATGATGTTTACAAATGCATGGGATCATCAGGAGAGAATGTGCAACCGTTCTGGGGCCTTCCTCTCAATGGTTTTAAAAAAGCACATCGCCCCCCCTCACTTTTGTTGAAGACCGATCTATTACATACGGTCGATACAGATATTCCGAGGGACCTCACATCAGTGAGGGGGGCTGATGTGCTTTTTTAAAACCGTTGAGAGGAAGGCCCCGAAACGGTTGCACATTCTCTCCTGATGATCCCAAGCATTTGTAAACATCATTTGTTTTTTCAATATATCAAATTCACACTGTCGGATTAAGTTCCTTTTATTTCACATATATATATATATATATATATATATATATATATAGACACACACACACAGACAGACAGACACACACAAACACACACACACACACACACACCAACCCCTCCACACGAGCAGGATGTGACACAAGGTCAATTTCTTAAGCGGAGTTCAGTGAGTTTGAATTCAGTTTTCCTTCTCCTAGACTGGTTGCCTAACCAAGGTTGCCTAACCAAGGTTAAAGAGCCCAGTCTGCATTACTATTTACCCATAGCTGGTGGAAAAGTAGGATTCATACCTTTCCCAAGAGTATTAGCGCTAAGTGAAATGCAATTACCACATCTAAGATTTGAACTCTGGGCGGCGAGTCCATTTCCCATGATTTTAACCATTACACCACGCGCTTCCTTCATATAAGAATTGGGTTTGCATTTACCCAATTCCCCAGCCACAAGCAGCATGTGACAAGAGGGGCACCTCAGGGGCTTGGTTTCTACTTCATGGATACCACATACACACACATATATATATGTAACCCCTTCACTATGGGCAGGACGCAATACAATCAATTTTTAAGCAGAGCACACCTGGTGTGAATTAAGTTTTCTTCTCCTAGACTGGTTACCTTATCTAGGCTAGAAAACCCAGTCTGCCCTACTATTTACTCATTGTTGAGGTGGAGTAGAACAGATGGATTCATGCCTTTTACAAAGAAATTAGCATAAAATGAAATACAATCTCATCTAGGATTTAAACATGGGTTGTTGATTCCATTTTCTATGATGATAACAGTTATGCTATGAAATGTTTGTCTATTACCCTCTAAACAAAAAGTAATGAAAAGTATGGTTACTTATCCTAAACTTATCTTGTTTCTCTCCTCCTAGAATACTTTCAATTGCAGTTCGCTGCTTCTGCTACTTAGTCCTTGTTTTTCACTATTCACTACACAGTTTGCTTTTCTTGGCATAGCCTGGCCCCCAAAGGCAGGTTCTGTAAACGTTTTCATGGAATTGGTCCAAACATATTCATCTTGGTCTTAATTACTGGAACTGTTTATCTCAAACCACAGGTGTGATGAAGGTTGGGCTGGCAAAGTTGTTTACAATGCTAGATTTAGTCTTTTATAGATCATCTTTTATATTTCAATCCATATAATTTATATAAAGGCTTTCTATAGGTTTAACGCGGAAAACACTTTTGCACACTCATTTTACTATGACTGACTCTTTTCTACACATTATTTATAAAGATCAATGAGACGATATATGAAACTATAACATTGGTCTATGATGATACTTCAATTTAGAAAGGAATTGTAGAGACAACTTATAAGATCAAAGAAGTCTCTTTAAAATTATCCACCAATAAATTATAACTTAAGTTAATATAAACGACCTCAGTTAAGGATAGAGATAGAACAAGATGATGATGATGGTGTACATACCATATTTCCCATAATATAACACACTGGGGTATAACACACATCCATAAAGAAGGAATTTTCTGGGCTTTCATTTGCATCATCATATCCAAAATCTGAAAATTCAGCCCTTTCACCAAGATTAGCATTGCTGCTGTCTTCAAAGATAATATTATCTTCAGTACCATTTAATTCTACAGTAGATGCCATCAATACAGTATATCACTAAGTATCTGTAAGCAAATAAATTAAGGCTATCAACTGATATCATTCTGTTACATTATTATATAAGGTAGTATAGAAACATAATGGCGATTAGTGCAGCTGATGGCCTTGAGAGTGAGTGACGGCGCTTGACCTCAGTCTCACCTTGCCTTCCGGGGATAAATCGTGAGAACCGGAAGGCATAGAAGACCCTGTCTTCCGGTTTAAGGATAGTAAGTAAGTCTCAGACAGTTAGAAAGTAGGAGCCGAGCTCGTAGGATGTAAGTCTCACCTGCGCAGATGTCTGGGTTGGGGATTGATAATAAAGTAACATTAAAGTAAATCGAAGTCTTGTGTTTATTACCTAAAAACTAACAATGACACAGGGCTTCTGATAAGGAGAAATCCCTAACAGAAACCAAACCCGAAGTCCCCAAGAAAGTCCAGACTTTAGAAGAGACCAGACCAAGATAGATGAAGAAATAGCAAAGCTGGCCAGAAGAAAATACGACCAGAAGTAAGAAGTAAGAAAAGGGTATACAACAATTCTAGTTTCTGGCAATCAGTTTTCTATATCTTTAACATTGGTATTTTGATTTGTAATCATATTGTCATAAAATGTCTTTCAAATTTATAATACTTACTAACATGTGTGCCATGTGATGATCAGAGCTGTAGCTGAAATTTGTAACTAAAAACCATTCAGGCAAAATTATGTGGAATGATGAGCAGAATTACAACAATCAACCAGAGACCAGATTAATAAAGCTTGATAACAGGAAGGAAAGAAACCTCTAGGTCTTTATTCAATAAGGGCTTATGGTCAAATCACATTTAAAGAATCAGTTCCCGCTAGATCACTGAAGTTAAGCAATGAAGAGCCTGTTCAATACTTATATGGGTGACCATTAAAGCAATAGCAGGTTCTGTAAAAAAACGAATATCAAATAACTTGATTCAGCATTAGGGTTTAAGACTCTGGGTGATTTGGGGGGGGGTGCATTTTATATGTCAGGAAATATGATTTTTATGGCTCCTTATCTCTGTCTTGCAGGCAAAGATCAGGTGAGTCACTGAATCAGATTTTGGTTTAAATGGATAAGCTAAACAAAGAGGATAATGATAAAAAGAATGAGTGAGTTGTAAAGAAATACTTTTTGTATAAATTACATAACAATGATTTACACTTTGTTATATTCATGTATGGTAATGCCAGGTAGAAGAGAAAGAGAATAAAAGGAGAAAGACTGACTCGGACAGAAATATTGTACTGCCTGCAAGATGCAGGAGTTGAAAAAAATGGTAAAAATAACAATAGCATCAACAAATGGGGTGAAATGTACAAGATATATTTTTCCTTTTGGGAAGAAGCTTTACAAAGAAGCTAAGTTATAGAAGTTATTTATGATAGTTGTTTTCTGTAAGTGTTTAAAAATAAACTTACTTATCCTGGGCGGCCCTTCATGCATGTGTGAGACAGTGTAGGAACAAAGGGGGTATGGGAGAGGCAGCTAACCAGTGGCACAGGTTTGGGAGGGTAAAAAATCTGCCTAACACAAAAGTCCTTTGCATTTTTATAACATTGAAATATATTGCCTAACTTCTGAATCGGTATTTAGTGGCCACTGGTGAGGACACCAGGCCGAGCTTTTTTACCCGCCCCTGTCCCTGGATCATGATGTTGGCATGCCACTGGTGTGAGATGAAGTGAAAGATTCATGTGGAAATGTAAGAATGAGAAAATAGCCAATTGTGGAATACAGAGTGGCTATTTGTTTTTGAGTTGAATTAAAAAAGCATCAGCAGCTTCAGTCTAAACCTTCCTTCCAATTACCCCCCCCAAAAAAAAAAAACTTAATTCTTTGTCATATGATTACTCACCATTATTTCCAAAATGAAGAGTTATGAATAATAATGAGTTTTGACTTGGTGTAATCACTTTAAATTGAGTGAATTATTTCAGTGGTTTCAATGTGTTCTTTTGCATATAAAGGACTTTCACTTAACATCAGAAATATTCCTTTTTAACCTTTGTCACATTTTGTACAATAAATTTCAATTTATTACTGTTCCAAAGATTTGTTTCTTAATTTCATTTCATATTATTAGTATTTCTCTGGTATTCAATTTTTCCACTCTCTCTCTCTTGTTTGAAACGGAAAATTTCTCCCTCTCTATGAACCTGGCTAAGAGTTACTACACAAACAATAAGCAAGATACGCTGCTGCTACAGTTTTCATATATCATTGTTTTAGTTGTCAGAATAAGGCTACAACTAAAATTTAATATAACTGAAACAAATTTTCTTGAATAAAATGCATTACAAAATTCACTTAGAGTTGTAAGAGAAAATATTTGATGAGGGAAAAAACTTAATATGAATGAAATTAGAATAAAAACCAAAGTAAAAGTAACATATCCCTGTAAGTGTTTGCCTTAAGAGTAATTTGAAGAATATAGTTGGGACAATCATATAGTTGCTAGGGCTTGATATGACCAGCTGATTGATGGGATAGGGTCTCTCTGACCACCCATCTAGCCTAAGCAAAGGTCAAAGTAGACTCTTGCAAAGTCATGGGAACACTTAGTACCTGGTCACTGACTGCTCAGCCACCACAATCCCATCTTCAGGCATTACAGGTCACTACCCATGGCCAACAGATGGCCACATTGGGGAGGTGCAGAGGTGCAGTCTGTATTCTACAGCCACAGCTGACAGGGTGGTAATCATTTGCACACAGTTACTAATAATTTTCAAACAGGTTCTTTCATATTTCTCTGAATGTTTGAGATGAGGCTTGAAGATTAGTATTATCTGCGTTATTCGGACTATTGTTCCCATCTTCATTGTTATTTGTACAACGTTTCGGCCGATATACCCTCCGGCCTTCTCCAATTGGACACATGGCCTAGTGGATAAGGTAGTTAGGTTAAGACAGTTCCAAGTGACAGTTATCTCTCGAACCCGAGTTCAATCCTGAGTGAAGGCAGTTAGAAAAATAATTAACACAACTACCCCAGCTATGGTTAGCAAAATGATAACAGGATACCCCCATGGACTAAATAAAGGGTTAGGCTCAAAGTTCCGTGATGGCTCCCGATTATGACAAGAAAGTTCCCGAGTTCGAAAAGAAGGTTCCCGAGTCCAACAAGAAATACCTGAAGAAGGCCGGAGGGCATATCAGCTGAAACGTTGTACAAATAACAATGAAGATGGGGGACAATAGTCCGAATAACGCAGGTTCTATCATATTAGTACAGAACATGGAAGTAATAGCACATCGTCACTATTGAATGCAGTTTAGTGTTATACACAGATACACTTTTTTGGGGGGAGGATGGAGGCCTTGCATTAGATGAATCCATGACATAATGGTTATTATTGTAGAAAAAGACTTGGTAACCCAAGTTCAAATCTGGATGAAGCTGTTTGCATTTCCTTTTGTGCTAATACCCTTGGGAAAGGCATGAATGCATCTCTTCTCGTCCCAGCTAACTAGTAGGGTAAACTTGGTTCTTTAGCCTTGATACAGATAATCTAGAAGGGAAACTCTGAATTCAAACGAGCTGTACTCCAATTACAAATTGTCCATGTGTCATATCTTGGCTATTATATAGAGGTTGGGTTAAATATATACCATTCTCTGGAAGATCCAGTTGGCATATTCTAGGCCTCACTAGCAGGTCAATAAAAGACATTTAGTAAATTACTGTAAAATCATGAAAAAAGGAATCTGCTCTTAAGTAATAATTGAAAATCTGAACCAGACATCAAATCCTGAAGATAAGATTAATAGAATTTTAAAAGAACAAATCCAAAACCCACTTTAAAAAGACAAAAATGAGGCTTCATATAATTTCCGTTACCTCAAATGAACCTAAATGCAATTTTCATGAATTCACAGTCATAGAGCATCTACCAAGGAATCATGAAGTTCTCACCACGTAAGTAGCACAGTTTTGGTAATCTAATCTGTGTGGTAAAGCATCTGGGAGCTGATGGAAGGTGTGCTGCTCCACCACAGCAAAAACAATCTTCCTGGTCTAGTGCTAGTGAAAAGGGGATAGACTCCCTCACTGTTCTACTAGTACTACAATAGGCCACTCCACCAACTTTGCTATTATAAACATTGTCTCCAGAGAATTATCATCCTGTGCCAGACATGATTCTATGAAGAAACATTAATATCAAATGAACACATCCACCCACATTGAGTTGTGTGAACTTTCTGAAATATACTTATTATCACAAATTGTTCATCTGTTCTTCATTGGACACTCCTTATGGCCTTGTACCTGTACTGACACAAATGTAACTGTGCTTAACTTCCATTATGTTTTGAAAATGGCTTAGATAATATTTTATACATTGATTCAATTTATTTTATGTTGCTCAATGCAACATCTGTTCCTTGTGACTTCATTTTTGTCCAAGCATTTATGTAAGGTATTGACTTTTTTTTTGTTTTTTGTAATTTAAACTATAACCTGCTGATAATTTAATTGTCCTTGATGCAGTTTCTTATTTTCAAAATCCCTGCAGGCAAAAGAACAGCCTAGGAGTAGATAATTCAAATAAATATCATAGCATTAATAAACAGGTGTTCTACATATTGAATTTGCCAAAATATTTTTTTGAGGTGATCAAGAAAAATAAAAGACACATTTTATGTTTCTGGCATTAACTTTATTGAACACCATGTTTGCAATAACATTATATTCCTTTCTTTCCTGTAATCTTTCGAGCAAGTTCATAACTCAATCTTCCCACGAACTTTAAAAAAAAATCTTTCTCGGCAAAGAACTGCTCTAGGTACTGTTTGCATTCCCCAAAGAAATAACATTATTAGGACATTTCAGTAAAATCTAGAATAAAAGGCAACACAAAGGTAAACTATCAGATGAATATGGTAGATAAAGGAAAACTTACTCAACTAACATTTTTTCCCTTGTGACCAAAGAAACTTGAGGACAAGCAATATCATGATGGGATATAGCACTCTTTCTCTTGAAAAATTCCAAATGCTTTTTGTCAATATCTAGGAGCAGTACTTGTTTGAATCAATCACTTGGTTCTTTGGAAGGATCTCATTTTAGAAGATGCCTTTCACTCCTACAACATATGGGGTGAATATTAAAAATCATTTTAGCATTATCTCAAACAGATCTATTTGGCTGGGTGGTTGTTTGGTTGATTTTATGGCATGTAAAACCTTGCTGGGTCATTAATGCCAAGTCAGTCATTTTTTAAGCAGTTATATGATTTCAAGTAACTAAATAACTAAATGATTATAGCTATAAATGACTTTTCTTAATACTAATAATTTGCACATAGTTATATGCTTTCAAATAGCTAATCTGTTTTAATAATTTGTTTGCATACAGTTATACAGTTTCAAGTATTCCTATCTAATACTAATAATTTTCAAACAGATATATTTGATCCACAGATGGGACCTTAACAGGTACTACCACTCCAGGTCAGAATGGGCGTTGAAACAATAGCAACTAAGGGGTATTCACACTCCTGAGATGCGTACAATCAGATGCATACCCAGGATACAAAGTGTAAAAAATATACCCAACAGAGAACTTTTTCTTACCCAATTGCATAACTGACTGTTAAATAATGAATTTTAAAAGTATCCTGGTATGACATGAAACTGCATCTGATGGTGAGGCTCCAGTTCTGGAGATCTGGGGAGTGTTGAGTACCCATTCATTGCCATTACTCCCAGGTTCACTCTGACCCAGAGTGGTAGTACCTGTTAGGTTCCTATCATTGGGTCAAATACATCTGTTTAAAACTATATTTGATAAGACCCCTACCCAAAAAAGTCCTAAGTACTTGCCTGGGGGAATTTAAGTCATTACTACTTTTCACTGTTTGCACCTTGTAATACTACTTTAAACATAAAAAGTTTTTCTCTGAGTCTGAGTAAATTCAAAGGTTTTATCAAAATGAAAAATTGATATCTTTCTGTTTGGTGTTCACTAGTTTTATTTTTAGACAAAACAAGAAGAAAAATCTCAGCCAGGAAATTAGACTGTTTTCACTTTCTTGGCAAAGGTAACAAGAAGAGAAATGACACCAATCCAATAGCAGTCAACATTATGATCTGTGGTATCTCTTATGGATCACTGGATCATCTTGACAGCCTCCACTTCCATTATTAACAGCAACATCCATCTCCAGAGATGAGTGATTGAATGTCCATGTAGCATCTTCTTGGCATTAGCTATAATGCATTGCCAAGTTTTGAATGCCAAATTTCATGCTGTGCTTACTCCTTGGTAATTGCAGAGTGCAATATACTTGTAAAATATATTCTTTTCCTGTGACAGTGGTCATTGGAATGATGAATGTTTTCACTGAACTGTCTGTTGGCTGAAATAGTTATTTCTTTTGCATGAGTTCCGGGCATTTTTGTGTAATAGTTATCATTGTAAGAAATGGACATGGTGATCCGAGATCAAATCTTTGATAGACCAAGTGTCACATCCTACTTGTGCAGAGGGGTTATGTAAATACATGATATAGGTATGAATTAAACTATTATCCCTCCAGCTATAGAGCAGAATTGGCTCTTTAATCATCTTGTGGCAATTGGTCTAGAAGAAGGAAAACTCTGAATTCAAACCTGTTATAATCTGCTTAAATAAATTGACCTTGTGTCACATTTATCTCATGTGGAGGGGATTGGTAAATATATACATGCTAAGCTTAGTAATTATCAATACATTTTTGGACTCATCTTTTTTAATTGTGTGAATTGATAATTTGCTAAAATATTAAGGTGTATTAAACATAATGTTATTTTTTTACAGATCTGTTTTCCAAAGTTTATTTTCTATACATAAATAAAAGATATCTATGATTTCATTATTATTACAAGCAACAAAAAAAATACCCTCTGTTGGTGTAAAAATGAATTTTTGAAAGATATTGCCTGATCAGGGTGGCCATTAAAAATTCATTGTTAGAGGGTTTGTATCATAAGTAAGCAAACTCATCAAATTTATGAAAGGAGTAAAAAAAAAATAAAACAATTTGAAATAGAAACTTAGTCCTGTCCCCCTCAAATAAAATGTTGTGTGCATCTATTAATTATTAATTAGATAATTATTTTGAATATTTTGCACATAAATTTTACACAAAATTGTAAATATTTATTTGTAAATATTTTAGTTGACTTCTTGTTACAAAAATAAAAAGGTGAGAGTAAAAATTTTAAAAATTGTTTACTTAAATTTTGTGTGTATATAACACAGGGTTGTTTTTATTTTATGTATTACATTTTGACTATAAATTAGATACTCATTAATAGACTTACACAATCATTGAGAATATTGTGACATAAGCTGTGATGTAGTTTTGGTTACAGACAGAAATGCACCCAATCTCCATTATTAATAGATTTGAAAGTTTTAACACCAGCTAGGGGCTTTTATTGGAGTTCAAGTAAGAGCATATCTCTTCACTTCTTCAGGATTCTTCTAAGTATTTAAGCCTATTTCAGCTGTACTCTGGTCTGGATGGTTTCAATTCTTCCTTGGACCTCCAGTCTCCCAACATTTTTCTCCAGGATCTTTTAAATAGTTCCAAGAGCACTGACTTAATTGCTACATTGTTCTCTTCATGTTCCATAGTTTTTCAATTCTCTAGCAAGGTCCTAGTATTTGTTGTTATTATTCTCCACTTTAGGAATTTTCTCATCAGTAGTAACTGGAGGCTTTCACTGATGCCCAAGTGACAGCAAGTCTTTCCAGCTCTCCATGACTCTTTTCAGTGCTTCAGGTAATCTCAAATGTGTTGTGGCCTGAAAAAGTTAAATTCCTTCCTGTATCTTCAGTTCCTATAATTTCTTTTCCAACTTATTTTGGATTGTTTGAAAAGTTCTGGCTATAATTGGTATCAGTCCCGTTCATAATTCATATCTTTTTAGTTCCAGGTTTTTTTCTAGTTTTTGTTTTCCTTTAAATTCAATCTGTGGTCTATTGGAACAGCAAAATCCAGTAGCAGACAAGTTCTTTTCTTTAACTGGGTAGTTGTGTTTTTTTTCTTCTCTTTATTTCTTCTTTTGCTTTCTGTTTCGTATGATCCCTTCCTGGGTTATTACCCGAGATCTAGGATAAGTGAAGGTACTGAATATATGCATGCTGCTTACAAGAACTCTGATGTCAAGTGATACTTAAAATGTATATTGTTTATATTTTCTTTACATAGATAGCACTATTTTGAGTAGATGAGCAGTTGCACATTGTTCAATGTTTTCAAAATCTTGTAAACAGGGGCTACAAAAGATCAGATTTTTTTTATTTTTGTTTTATCTGTGAGTTTGCAATATCTCGGGAATATTGTAAAAGTTTTAGAATAAGAGAAAAGTAAAATGATACAAAGAAATGTTATGAAATAAATGTATGACATAACAAAACTTACAATATCATCCATAAACAAGTTTATCCCTTACAATTTTTAAAATGAAAATTTGATTTTCTTTTAAACCAAAAATACTAGGATTTCCTTATTTCTAGAGGAACATTATACAATCGAAATGGATATGATTAGGTATAATTTATTTCCAAAATATTGAAACACTATAACCAAAAATATGATATGTAGCAATAAAAAATAAGTACACCTCTTATATGGAGACACTTGTGGTGTCATCATCATAGGAAATGGACATGGTAATCCAAGTTCAAATCCAAGGCAAAGCTGTTTGCATTTCACATAGTGCTAATAATCTTGGTAAAGGTATGCCTCCAACTATTCTCCCTCTGCTATGAGTAAATAGTAGGGCAGACTGGGCTCTTTAACCTAGATATGGCAACCGGTCTGGGAAAAGGACAACTCTGAATTCAAAACTGTTAAACTCTGCTTAAAGATTCCTGCTCATGCAGAGGGGCTGATAAACACACACACACACACACACACACACACACACACACACACACACACACACACACACACATATATATATATATATATATATATATATAAGATCTGATAGTTTAATTCCTAGAATGACTTCAGCATGTCACTAGGATGATGAGACAGGTAAATATTTGTACCTGATTATGTCCAATCATGTTCCAGCATTCTATTTCTTGAGACAGATCAAATGAGTCATTTATTGCCAAGCAGTAGTAGAAATTGTACATGTTCATATAGTTGGTGGAAAACAAGTGAAAGAAATCTGGAGTAGGTAAAAAAAGGGATTGGTAAAAGTGCAATCAAAATGTTCACCCCTATTAAAAATGGCTTATGAGGAACATGCTATTAAAAAAATCAAATGTTTTTCGACTGGCACATGTAGATGTAAAAATGTTGTAAGAGGTGGGCTGCCAAAAAGAGAAAAACAGATGCAAATGTGGACTGAGTGCAGCAAACCTTGGTGCACTCAGATTGAAGATTAAGCATAATAGCAGAGGAACTGAATATAAATAGAGAAACAATAAGGCCGGTTCTAATGGAGGATTTGCCCATGAGAAAAAAATTCATCAAAGATGGTGTCTCAAATCTTGACTGATGAGCAGAAACAATTCCGGCTTCACGTTTTTATCTGATCTTTTGAATAATGCAGAGTTATTTGACAGGGTCATTACCTGTAATGAAACCTGTTTTTTCATTTCACAAAAACCAGAGCATGCAGTGTAAAACAAAGATTCCAGCTTGGCTGAAAAAAAGCATGTATGTCTCACTCACAGTTCCCAACATACATGTTTGAACATAAGGTTTTTTTTTAATGACATATGAACCTTCCTGGGTTATTTAATGCTAAAGCCATCCTTGTAAAAGAACAGTAGTAGTACTATTTAACCAAGTAATTAGAGGATCCATACCTCTCCGAAGGGTATTAGTTCAAAAATGAATGTCATAGAGTGTCTGTTCAAACTCTCTTGCTACAATTTTGCAGTCCATCATATTAACTATGGGACCCCTCCCCACTTGATCATAAGGGAATAGTTTACTAGAATTCTTAGGACAATGATAAAATGTCAATCAAAGTGTTCATTTTGAAGTGCTGAAAAGGTTATGAGAATCTGTTAAGATGAAACAACCTGACACCGAACTAGTGTATATGACAATGCTCCTGCTCATGATGCATTAGGAGTTTGTGAGTTCCTGGCTAAGAAATCCATTACAAAAATGGACCATCCATCTTATCCACCTGACTTTCCACCCTGCTATTTCCAAAATTGAAAAATGCTATGAAAGGACAAATATTTGCTTATATTACTGACATCCAGTAATATATGACTACATTACTGAAAAGTATACGGGAAAATGAGTTCCTAGAATATTTCCAGTAATGGCATCATCCTCTCATAAATTACATAACTGCAAAAGGTGAATACTTTGAAGTTGACAGCAGCCAATAGTAACCAAGTAAACAATCTTAAATTAAATTATTACAACTCACATACACATAGAAAGTAAAAGTAAAGTATCAACAGAACAGTAAGGGAGTCTATCCCCTTTTGCTAGTGCTGGAACTTGTAGATTGTTTTAACTGAGATGGAGCTCTACATCTACCGTTAGCTCCCAGATGTTATTTCACAGGTCAGATTACCCAAGCTGTACTACTCATATGCTGAGTTGGCAGCAACCAGTATCAAAATTGGAATCTTGTGAACCCAACGTGGATGCTCTACCAACTGAGCTAAAACAGCCACTTACATATATATATATATATAAAATTTTATTTTTGGTTATAGAGGTATTTAAATTTTATTTTTGGTTGCAGATTATAAATGCTGTAGTGTTTGGAAATGAATGATACATAATAATATCTACTTTGATTGTATAGAAATAAAACCTTGGTATCTTTCATTTAGAAGAAAACCTTTCAGAAAAAATTGGTTAGTGTGTACCTATCTATGAGTGATATGATATTATATAGAACAACTTATAAAGAAAACAAACAGTAGAAAAAAAATCTGTATATATTCCTTGATATTTGTCTGCTTCTTGACATTGTCTTAATCATAGTTGTCTGAAGGATTCAGATCTGGAGAACTTGGAAGCCATATGTTGGTGTTTGCATGATTGAGTCAGCAGTATCAGGTGCATTTAACAATGATACTGATATAATTGATGTTGTATGCTAATGGTATTAATCTAAAGGAGATGATAAAAATAAAGATTACAGAGTAAAATGCTTTTGTAAACTAAATTTTGATTTTAGCTTGAATTTTGGTAATGGTTTTAAAAAATAAGAAAAATATAACTTGTGAAATTTGATTTTAAATGTACATTTTACAGTAAAGAAAAAGGAATAAAAATGTATATTTACTTATCTTTATATTAAAAACAATTGGTGACTAGAAATATACATAAAAGTATTTACATTGTTCAATAGTTTATTTCTTCCAATTTTGTTTCTAAGATGGAAGCCATTGTAATGTTTACCAAATTGAATTTGTCTCTAAAAGATAAGTATATTTTTTTTAAAGTCTATCAAACAATGACAACATTATAAACAAGATGCTTGTATGTTATCTTTTATAAACCTATCAACAAGTCACATGGATGCATTAAACTGAAGTTAATGATAATAAAATCAGAAAAGAATGAAAAGATTAAAAGGAAGATTGATCTTGAGTCACTTCTGTGTCAGCTTATAAATTACTCAGGAACAAAAATTCTTTTGTTCTTCATACAGAAAATTGTTGTCAGTCACTTCATATCAATTGCATTAAATTATTGTTATGACATTATATATATATATATATATATATATACACACACACACACACGCACACACCAACCCCTCCGCACGAGTAAGATGTGATACAAGGTCAATTTCTTAAGCAGAGTTTAACAGGTTTGAATCCAGTTTTCCTTTTCTTAGACTGTTTACCTAGCCAAGTTAAAGAGCTCAATCTGCCTTACTATTTACCCATAGCTGGAGAGAGAGTAGTTGGATTCATACCTTTCCCAAGAGTATTAGCACTATGTGAAATGTAAACAGCTTCATCCAGGACTTGAACTCATGTCAACGAGTCTATTTCCTACAACTCTAACCATTACACCACACACCTGTATTGGAGCCTAGCAGACAGAATTTTGAAAATATAGTTAACTGAAATAACAGAGATATGCCAAGTTCATCTGTTGATAGGTTACACTATAAAAACAAATATGGTTATCTTTAATAGGAAGTTGAAAATAAAGTAAAATAAAGTTGTCTGGGGTGGCCTAAAGTCGGTATCAGCCAGTCAGCGAGGGAGTCTATCCCCTTTTCAATAGTGCTAGACCAAGGAGATTGTTTTGGCGTCTGAGGTGGAGCGCCACACCTACCATCAGCTCTTTACTTTACCGCACAGATCCATGTGCTACTCATACACTGAGTTGGCGAGGACCGGTATCGAACTAGGAACCTTGTGGTTTCTAGCCGAACGCTCTACCGACTGAGCTAACATCATCCCAATGACTTTATCCACCTGGCTTTGCCCCTGCTATTTCAAAAATGACTCTAAAAGATAAGCATTGGTTAGTGTAACCAATGCTCATGAAATCTTATAATTTAAATTTTATATTTGATTGAAAATATACATTATTCAATTCTGTTTATAGAAAAACTGCATTTATGTAGAGTGCCCATGGTATTAATGTAAAAGTGCTGATGAAAAAAATAAAGGTCACAGTTTAAAAGAAAGTATATAGATGTTTACAGGTATGGTCAAGAGGTAAGTGAGTGACTTCAAGAACAGGAGAAAAGAAAAATTAGTCAAGAAGTGAGAATCCTGAAGGGAATGTATGGGGTGGAGGGAAAAAGGTGGGGAAGATGTTTAAGGACAGATGTTTAAGATTCAGAGAGTAAGATTCACATTCAACCTTTCTATTGACCTCTAAGAGACATCAAGGATTCTGAGTAAGTGCCTGTTATTGTTATTGCAGTGTTTCCCCTGACCAAAAGAAAATTCCTCCTACACCCTGCAACTTTTCCCTTTCCTATACAATACTGTTAATCACTTCATATCTACTGAATGAAAGTATGTTGTATCTCAAAATGCTATTGAATGACAGAAAACTTCTAGTAAACAGAATCAGAGTTGCTGGTTATTTGTATTTAGACAAAAGCAGATAACAGACCATTAAATAGTTAACTAACCACGTATTCGAGCAGTGGATTGGCTGGCTTTAATCGACACGCCATGCAGTGTCTATAAGTTTAAGTGGTGGATTCCAGCACACCTTGTGATAAAAATATTCCAACAGGAATTATTACATAATTGATCGGTTGCTTATAAATTATGTACTATAATGTATAAATGTAGAATAACGGTAATTTCTGAAACATGGACAAATGGAGATAAATGATGGAATTTAACCCTTTAATTGACCCCACTGCTCTGGTTGACCAGAACCGAACTTTTTAGAATAAACATACTGAGTTCCAATTACCGTTGAATTGGTAAGACAAGGCAACAAGGAAGCCGTAACTTAATAAGATGACAGGACCATTAATAAGTCTACAGACACTTGTTTAAACATCTACAAGAAAATCTTGTAAACATTTGATTATGAAAGGAAACTATCTTTTATATTTGATGCCTGTAAACATTACATATGGTTAGGGTTATGAAAGGAGTGTCAATATCATTGTTCCAAATATAAAACATGTCTGAATATATAGAGACCAAATATTTTCTTTTCCATAATACCAACATTATCATGTTAAAAACAATTTCCAAGTTTGTTACTTAGCTTTTTTTAAAAATTCTGATTTGTTTACTCCTTCTGACTTATTAAATGTAAAAAAAATATGTGTTGAAATCTCTAGATAAGAAGTTTTAATGTCACTTTCTTATGTCACTTGTCTATTGTTTCATTTTTTTCTGAAAAGAAAAAAACCCTAACTCCAATAAAATACACAATGAAATGTCTTGAATAGATAGGAAAAAAATCTTATTTCAAAATAACTATTGCATTCATATATATATATATATATATATATATATATATATATATATATATATGTGTGTGTGTGTGTGTGTGTGTGTGTGTGTGTGTGTGTGTGTGTGTGTGTGTATACAGGTTTGGTTGAACAGAATATTTTTTGTGATGATTTTTATTTGTTTACGTTCAAGCTCTTGTGTAATTTTTCTTATATCGGGGTCAAAATGGTAGAGAAGATGTATAAGAAGAATTACACAAAGGCTTGAACATAAGCAAATGAAAATCAAATCAAAATATTCAGTAGTATTCAACCAAACCTGTTTAAATAACTTACTGTGAAAATATATCCTATTCAAACATAGATATATGTATATCAGTCATGCACAGACACGTTTTGAAGTTTACTTCTCATCAGTGCAGCTCAACTTTTTAACAACTACCTCTAGCCGGATTGAAACCCGACAGATTTTTGTCTGCCAAGTTCCTTACACTTGCAGCCATCAGCAGCTGTCAGTCTAGGGTGAACAATTAATTGATACATATTTTACGGGGGTATGTTTTTACAATCACCAGAGAACTCAAATCTGTAAACAGCGACAGTTCTCAACCATGGGCGTGGGAAGCATATATAATAGTAGTTGAAAAATTCATCAGCTGACATCATATCTGCTGTTGATGACTTTTGACCAATGGGATCCAAACATTGCAACACTAATGGAAGCATTGTGTAGAATTTGGTAGATTGTAAGGCTGACTATGTTGAAAAATAAACCTTATTTGGTCACATTTCATGAGAGTATCTTGGTCAGCCTTTGAAATTTTCAGACAACCTTCATATATATATATATATATATATATATATATATATATGTGTGTGTGATGTGTGTCTTACTTGGGCTTATATTATATTTTTAACATAATTTTCTGTGTGTATATATTTCACATAAACACCAGGTATTGTAAGTCCAAAGTTATTCAGCAGGAAAATTGATCCTTCTGGTAGAAATGAAGATGGAAAGTCTAAGTGTTAATTTTTTAACAACTTGTTTATCTATGTGTATTTTACTATATGTCTATGTGCTAATTTATGTTTAAAATTTACTTTGTAGTCAGCATCTATAGTCTTTGACTCAGGTTAAGCACCTGTCTCAGTCGGCAAGAACCCACAAGAATCTTTAATTTTATTATACATGATATAATATATCAATGTACTAAAACCATTTCTTTATAGTGATGAAGTAACAGTTCTATTTCCTGTTGCATAATCTTAAATATACAATAAAAAATACATAAACAGTGTCACACATTCTGAACAGTTGCAGTTCTACAAATGGGAAGAGAGGGTGGAACACAGTAAACATAGAATATAAAATGGAGCCAAATTTGATTTATAAAAAATACAAAAAGAAGTCTATAAAACATTATTCTTAATAAAGATAGTATTGGAAAAATTCTGAGTTTTTTTTTTAATATCTCATCAGAATAGTGTTGTAAGAAGTATATTTTCATGCATGTTAACATTTACTTTGTTTTCATTTTTACTGGACTTGAAAATTATGCTAAATTCTGAAATTTGATTTATCAATATTATCTGCATTATTCAGACTATTATCCCCATCTTCATTGTTATTTGTACAACGTTTCGGCCGATATGCCCTCTGGCCTTCTTCAGAATAAATTAAGAAGTCTAGATCAGATTGAGAAAGGAGAGAGAGAAAAAAAAAAAACAATATGAGTCCAGGTAAAAAATCATACATAAAAATGAATAGGTAGATATTCTAGCCAAAACAAACATTAGGTTTATACGTTCCCAGAATTCATACTCAATTGTCCAATTGGACAAGGTAGTTAGGTTAAGACAGTTCTAAGTGACAGTTATCTCTGGATTTCGGGTTCAGTCCTGAGTAGAGGCAGTAACATAGAAAAATAATTAACACAACTCCTACCCAGCTATGGTTAGCGGAATGAAAACAGGATACCCCTGTGGACTGAATAAAGTGTTAGGTTCAAAGTTCCGAGATGGCTCCCGATTACGACAAGAAAGTTCCCGATTTCGAAAAGAAGGTTCCCGAGTCCGACAAGAAATACCTGAAGAAGGCCGGAGGGCATATGGGCCAAAACGTTGTACAAATAACAATGAAGATGGGGACAATAGTCCGAATAATGCAGATAATACTAATCATCAAACCTCATCTCAAACATTCAGAAAAATTGATTTATCAAGTTGAAGAAATTTCGTTAATATGAAAACATCTGAGTATAAATGATTGTTTAGAAATGATTCCATTAAAAAATGCAATAAGGAAAACATTATGTAAATTTTTGTAAGGTCAGTAAAGTATCAACTGATGTTTGTAAATTGGCAGTGACATAAACTGACTGGAAAATTATTAGTTAATTAAAAATTTTTTTCGGTAATTAGAATATTAGGAGATAGTTATATAAAGAAAAGTTCTCAGAGAGAGATGAGAGACTGCCAATAATCAACACACACACAGAGCCGGTGGAAGTTAGCCAATTCATCTACCTCTTTTCTTTTCTTTTTTTCTACTGGTGTAAACAGTGACATCAGTTAATCATTGTTTTGTTACTTTGATCTTTCTTTCTATCTTCCTCTGTTCGACTGACTACTACTACTACTAATTAATGATATACAATGAAAATAAACTTTAATACTGGCAAATGGAAAATGTTTGGTGTTCAACTTTTTTCTTTGACACAAGTTACCATGTACAAAAAAAAAAGATTAGATGAATTAAAAGAACTCATTATTAGGGTAAAAATTTACTTTTGTTGAGTAATTTTTAATTTTTTGTTTAAGAGATTATTTATGATGATGTCTGTTTTCTCCTCCAAGTTAGGGATGATTGTGAAGTGATCATATATATATGACAAGACTTGAGATATGCAAGTTCTGTAAGTGATAAAAGTTTGCCAGAAATAACCAGAGTACTGACAGTCTTGAGTTGTCATAGAAATGTGTCTGGTTCAAACAAACAGAATAAAGTTATTTGTAACTGAGAATTTTCATTTAGTTTCATGTGTCAAAACTGCCCGACAGAAAAGCATGACCTTTCTAATATGTCACCAGCATGATGATGATCTCTGTTGGAAAGATGTCATTTCTTATTCTTAAGTTATAATCAAACAACTTATTTCATCATATCAAATTATATGTCCACTCTAAAATGATGGAACAAAAATGACTCATATCAAACATATATATATATACATGCATATATGAAAGGTGAGATCAAAAAGTAGTGAGGCTTTAAATATTTTAATTCTAGAATACAAAATTCAAATGAAAATATATTCACAACCAAACAACTTATATTATAAAGAAATGATATCAAGAATGAAAACAATGTTGATATTTTTTAAAATAAAAGATTTGACAAAACACAAAATTATACAACATTCTCTCTATACACAAAACCTAACTTCATACAATTTTTTCTTGTTTACTCAAATAAAAATTAATTTCTAGTATTTGAGGTTGTGAGTGACAGTAATATGTATAGTAAATTATGATGACTATGAAGAAAATATGTGCGGATTAAAATAAAACTAAAATAATTTAAAATGAAAAAAAAAACCAACAAACTCCCATGGGGCGGAAGAACCCTCCATGCATGTGCAACAAAAAGGACTGACTCCTGACCCCCAAAAGAATATCTTGACCATTCGAGTTTAGGCCTTAACTGCGTGTAGTCATTTCATCAGCCAGGGGGATATCCCTTGCCATAGGCGACTATGTCTGGTCAATAAAGCCTAAATCATAAAACCACCTTTTGTCTCTGTTGCTTTCTTTTTCGTTCCTTAAATTCTTTCCTTTTCAGTGTGACCACTAAATGAGATGGGGTTGAAAGCAAAAAGGAACACGCAGTAGTAAATATCCAGCCACCTTTAAACCTTTAAAACATCCAAACCTCTTGCTACCCTATAAATATATTAGAACAACAAAATGTACATGTTATTCCATATATCTATCCCAAAATTCAGTTCACGTGGCACATCGTTTTTGCATATTTCTTTAAATCATTAGCCCCAAACAAAATTTAATTTAAACGAAGCACAGCTAAGCAACTTATATAATAAAGTGATAATGTTTTCCAAGCCAGTGCCACTTTGAATAAAACTTAGCAATTCAGTCTTGTGCAAATGCAGCCCTTCATACTCAGCAGATCTTGTATCATGCAACTGAAAATTTATCTCAAGGGAAATATTTGAGGACATGCAGGACATAAAAAAATCATTGTCATGTCGTGCCAACAGCATGGGTATCCATGACAATCTCTTGCCAACCATCCCTATCATCCACACAGAGCTGGTCTATGTAGATCTTTGCTGGACGACCCACACTAGTATGTTCATGTGCTGGTTTCCGCAGAAGGACGTCGCTTATGAGTTCAACCTTACTTCTCCAGCAGTCTGGCATGTCTTGTTCGTCTTACTCGGATGGTTTGTGTAACAGGAGGCAGGTGGCCCTTTAGCTGCTTTCTTGTGAGATGTTGCTTCCACAATTTGTTCAAGATTGCACGCAGCCTCCTTGTGCAGTCCAGTCTATTTTCCAGGCATCATCAGGGTTCAAATGGTGCAGCCATACAATAGCATCAACACCACTACAGCCTGGAAGAATTGTTGCTTCAACTTTTCGGTGAGGTCTGACTTCCATATAACTGACAGTCTGTTTATTGTGGACCATGCCTTCCCTATGAATTCATTAACATTGCTTTTGGGATGAGATATTACTACCTAGGTACATAAATTGTTCTACTGATTTTAGAGACTTACCGTTAAGCATGGAGATGTCACATTTCTTTTTAATGGACATGAACTCTGTTTTATTGGAGTTCACATATAGACTGATGTTTCTTGCAGCCTTCTCTAGGCTATGCAGCAGGGATTCAGCCTGCTTAGGTGTATCTGCAAGAAGCGCTAGATCATCTATGTAGTTTGCATCCATAATAGTCTGCGCTGGTTATCACCTGTTTCTTGCCTTTTTAAGTGTGAGGCTTTTTTCTCTTATGGGATCTAATGCTATTTGAAGTACATAGTCTAGGTATATTATGAATATATACAGTGCCAGAGTAGGACTTGTAGGACTCCAGCTACTATATCAAACAAGTCTGTATCACTGTCTGATGACCATACCATTGCTTTAGTGTTGTTGTAGAGCATCATTATAGCAGTAACAGTTTCTTTGGGGAAATTATATGCTATTAGTATTTGCTCCATTTTCTCTCTGTATGGAGTCAAATGCCTTTGAGAAATCTACAAATAGTAGGGTTGCCATGAGATTATTTGCTAGTACCCCTTCTATGATTTGACAAGCAGTCAGGATATGAGAGGTTGTGGATCGATTCTTGCGGAATCCGTTTTGGTTTTTCCTGAGGGTTTTCTCTTGTTTGGGGTTGGATGCGATTAAGAAGGAGGGCATTGTATATCTTAGAAATACTAGGATGCACCTTTAAAGAATATAAAAGATGAGTTTCAGATGAGGAAAACTCCTTAAATAAGTATCTTTGAAAAAAAAAGGTTTTATTCCTTGTTCATTTTTCTTTTATAAATACTAGAATATATATATATATATATATATATATATATATATATATATATTTGTTTAGCCTTACATTTGAACAGATACGCCTGCCTAATTCATTAATTATCAATTAATTAATTTTCAAAATTAGGTATGACTTCAATTAAGCACATATTCTCCCAAAAATTGTCAGCTAAGGCCTTATCAAACACATTGTTTGTTTGTTTACTTCTCATATATTTTATATATATATATATATATATGGGAATAGAATAAAATTAGAATCTGGTAACATCCTTACTGGTCACATGGAGGTTTGCTTGATTATTCACTCCAAAAAATCTGCAGACTTTATAATAGGGGGGCACGATAATCTTCTAAGTGATTATGGCCTCTATAGGACTTAATCTGTCCTGTGTTCAGGTCAGTATTGCTTTTCACACCAATACATTTTTGTTTGTCTGTTTTCCTTTGTGACAAAAGTAATTAGAAAAGGTAAAGTTCAAGGGTGAAACTAATACATAAAAACTACACAAGGGAATTAATAAATACAATCTATTATTTGAAAAGATGAGAATGTTGATTTTGCATTCATTGCTTTTGGAAAATTGAAGATATCCTTTTCCGTTTAATCAATAATCAGTGTCACTGGGGAATTTTCAGTGGTCAGATTGCAAATCATAAAACTCTCACAAGAGACGGACAATATTAACATAAAAAAAAGGCAACAGACATTAATGACAGACCAAACTGTGAATAATGGGAAAGAATAAAAAAAACCCATGTCTACAGGGAAAATGATTTCTTCAAATCTCCTTTGGCAGCATAAATTCTTAGGAGAAAAAAAATATTTCAATTTATATTTCTCGTTATTGGTTATTTCAAATTCATTATAGTTTTATCTTGAGATTTGACCTGAACAAGTAACAGAACAATTCTGATTTTGATTTTAAACAAATTTATGACAATTTGCCAACTTTTGTTTTTTTTTTCTTTTGTCATCAAATGTTAAATGATTTCTGTGTGATTAAAAAAAAACTTTCGTTTGTTATTTATCTTTTGTTGTTTTTTTTTTTAAAAAATGTTTTCCTTCCTGTTTTATGAAATTCTTTCTTTTATCAACATCTAGCACAATTTTTTTCTTCTTTTATCCTTGCTTCTTTCATTTTGTCTGTGCTTTTTATCAACCATTTATTCATTTATTCCTTTCTTAATAATCGCATATATTTTGGGTGTGTGAGACAAGTGATGCACACCCACTAAGAATGGCATCATCATCATCATTATGACTATTAAACTTTGATAAAAAAAAGTAACAAGATAGAGTTTTTATATTTTTGATAAATTTAAATGAAGACATGTGCAAAGCCGAGCAAATTGTATAATAAAGTGATGATGCCTAATCATCTGGACGGCTGTTTAGATGTCTAGACTTCATCTAGATAGGTCAGTGCCATTTCTCAATACTTTTTGATCAGCCCTTTCAATAAGTCTTCATGAACAGTTTTTGATAAAATTGTACTTACTAGACTTAGTTCAATTTGAAAAACTAAACAGAAAATTAAACTGAAGTATAAGATTTAAGCATTTGCGGAGAACATTATAAGAAATATTATTAGACATTATAATATTATAATAAAATGATAATAATTATTATAAGACATTATAAGAAATATTATTAGACATTATAATATTATAAATTATAATGATAATAATTATTATAAGACATTATAAGAAATCCATTTACACCATTTAATGGAATTTTAGAAATGCTCATTGGAATGCCAAGGGAACTATTTAAGAGAAAATTAATGTTTGAATAATTGTTCATTTCTGTATCATTAAATACAGCTTCAGTCTAGTTAACTTTTGAATATGCTCGGTAGAGCGTTCGGCTAGAAACCGCAAGGTTCCTAGTTCAATACTGGCCCTCGCCAACTCAGTATATGAGTAGCATGGTGATCTGTGTGGTAAAGTAAGGAGCTGGTGGTAGGTGTGGCGCTACACCTCAGACGAAAAAACAATCTCCTTGGTCTAGTGCTAGTGAAAAGGGGATAGACTCCCTCACTGATTGGCTGATACCGACTTTAGGCCACCCCGACTTATTTATATATATATATATATATATATATATATATATATATATAATGGAATTCATTAGCAAAAATGTTAGAATTGATTTGGTGATGGAGTCATTTTTCAGGATGAGAGTGCATTTTGTCACAGAGTAAAGGGGATTAAAACTTTTCTTCAGAAAAGAAATATAAAATCAATGGTATGGCTGCGGAACAGTCCAGATCTAAATCCAATTGAAAATTTATGATGGAAATTTATAAAATGGCCTATGAGAAGGCTATATTCACTAAAAAGTTAATAGATCATTAACTGCTATTCCGGAAAATTGGAACCAATTTGATAAAGAATATTGTTTTTAAATTAATGAAATCCATGCTTAAAGAATTAAGGCTATCAAATAAAAGATCAAAGAGGGGCAACAAAGAATTAATTCTAATTTTTTAATGAATTCCATAATTTTTTTCTTCAATATTGCATTATTCCATAATATTTTCCTTGACATGGCTTGAAAAATATACCATTAATTCAAATAATCTAATCTTGTTTGTTTAAGGAATATTTTATGAAGCCAAAATGCTCAGCTATGAAATAAAAATATTTTTTATCTTATCTGTTGGTTTATTAATTGATGAATAAAAAAAATCAAAGTAAACATCCTCTAAGAGTACTGATTTCATAATTTTTGCTAGGAATAATATATTACTATATATATGATAAATATATGTATAGCTCAAGTTACTATATTATTATGATATATTCTATCAATTGTATCATTATTATTCCAACTTCAGAGCAATACCTCAGTAATTAAGAGGAGGGTCATAAGTTGCTTTTATACTTTGGCAACAAAGATCATGGAGATAAGAAATTTCTTTACCACACATACACATATAACAGGCAAGCTGAACCTGTGTCCTTTAAAGTTTAGTAATGTCTATTTACAAGTAAACACCTATCAACTCTCCACTTGACCTTTGGAAAAGTCTCAGGCAATTTTGGTAACACACATTAACCTCTTATGAAACATTGCTTTTGAAAACCACTTCCTGAAAGAAAAATGTTTCAAAGTCTCAGCCTCAACAGGAACCTAGTAGTGGAAGCATTAGAGTTCACTCGGAGGTGGGCGAGTGGGTTTTGGGCACAAACAGGTTATTTACAAACCAACTGGTTCTTAGTCCCTCTGGGTCAGAACTTCATCAGTATCATTTGGATGAATTTATACTTACATTAAATTGGTGAGGGATACAGTAACCTTCTTCATGCCTGGGATGCTTAACAGGAGCATAGTGTAAAGGTTATCCTCTTAGGTAATGGACTCGGTGGCCCGAGTTCAAATCTTGGACAAGGCTGTTTGGGTTTCACTTTTGACTAATACTCTTGGGAAATGCATGAATCTATCTCAACTCCCCATGAGCAATTGGTAAATAATTGGGTAGATCAGGCTCTTTAACTTTGGAAAAACAACTAGTCTAGGAGAAGGAAACTCTGAATTCAATCCATTCTTAAAAAAGATGACCTTGTGTCATGTCCTGCTCATGGTAGAGGGTTTAGGTAAATACAAATATGTGACAATGTTACAAATAAGATATATTCCAAACCTATGCTATTGTATTCCACCAGATCTCCA
Organism: Doryteuthis pealeii; assembly: GCA_023376005.1. Lineage (NCBI taxonomy): Eukaryota > Metazoa > Mollusca > Cephalopoda > Myopsida > Loliginidae > Doryteuthis > Doryteuthis pealeii. The sequence goes on from CM042150.1 coordinate 75,808,623, forward strand.
TGGGCGGATGTTGGTGTTATTCCTTTAACTTGGTCTATATTCTTTCCAAGAGTTGTGTCCCTTTTGTAAGTGAATGTTTAGAGAGAGAAAGAGAGTGAGCATAGATGGCATTGTTGATATAATTGTATGGCAGAGATTCTGTTGGGCCATTATCTAATCCTAGCTGATTTGTGGTGAGTGTAAGACTCCAAAGTGAATCTTAGATATTCACTTGTGAGTCTTATACTAATTTTTGGTATGAACTGTTACCATTGGAGACTGGAGCTAGGAAAAACCTTTGTTTCAAGTATTTGTATTTACTTATAATATTCTTTGCATGTACCAATCACATCATGAACTTCCAAAATGGACACTGATCAATAAACGGTTATAAACATTTTTCTCCATAAACATTTCCAATTCAAGTCATATGAATACATGGATGAAAAAATGCTGAAAAATGTGTTCACTGCATTGGTAAGACCTCATTTGGAGTTTGCTAATGTTGTTTGGAGCCCAAGACTCATCAAGGACACAAAACTCATTGAGAGAGTTCAGAGGAGAGCTACTAAATTAGTGAATAATTTAAAATCCCTTTCGTATGAAGAAAGACTTAGGAACATTGACTTACCAAGTCTGGTTTTCTGACATATAAGAGGGGATATGATTGAAGCCTACAAATACAGGCATGGTTTTTATTCAATGAACTCTGACCTAATAAACATTGCTCAAAATATCTATACAAGGGGGACATAAATTAAAACTCCATAAAAAATCTTGTAAAGCAAACGCAAGACAAAATTATTTTAGCTACAGAGTGGTGAATACATGGAATAAACTACCTTCATCAGTAGTGAATGCCCCATCTCTAGACTCCTTCAAGGCAAAGTTGGATAATCTGTGGAATTATTAGAAATATTCTGTGGAATTAAAATGAATATTTATAAGGAACAGCTGACAGGTCTCAGACCTAATATACCAGCTGAAAGGATATTATTATTATTATTATTATCATTATTATAAGTCACTTAAAAACATCCATCACTGTTTGAACAACAAGAAATCTTTTTCTTTCTTTCTATCATATTGTCCTGAAGATGGTTTTACATAAACCAAAACTTTTAAGTGTCGACATAAACATCATAATGAATTCATCCTTTCATTTGTGTAACACTTTGTTTTTCCAATTTCTATATATTATAATATTCAGTATACTTGTAAAATCAATCTATCCCTTTGAACAGGAAGGAATCATTGACTACTCCACAGATTTAGAAGAGATAAAAGGCTATTCTTCCTTACATGTTACTATTTATGAAGATTCATATAAGAAATGACAATACATAGATATATTTGTGCTGATATTAATGGGAAATGTGTTTGGCCTAATAAGGCTTATAAATATTCATAGAATATTTTTATATCTCTATCCAATAACCAAGCTTGCTATTGTTTCAGGGTATAGGTTCTTTTATTGTAGAAGGGTCATCCAATTTTTTTTTCTATTACATAAAAATATCAAACTAATTATTTTCCTACATTGAATTAATCAAATTTTTTTAATATTTTGTAGATTGCAGTAATTGAAAGAGTCAATAACTTATTCAATTCTATCGACTGGGATAACAGTGAGTTGAAAGACATTGGATTTATAATTGAGGAAGTGAGTATCTATTTGTCTATGCATCTGTCTATCTACTAGTTTACTGTCAAAAAAACAATTGTTATATACTGGTAATTTTACAGTGTAACAGTTATCATTTTAGGAAATGGAAACATTGGCCAGAGTTCAAATCTTGGACGAATCTGTGTTTCATTTTTTGCTAATAACCTTGGGAAAGGCACATATTCATCACATCTCACCCTCATCTATGAGGAAATAGTAGGACAGACTATTTTCTTCAGCCTTGGTAAAGCAAGAAAACTGAATTAAAACCAGCTTTACTCTGCATAAAATTTGACCTTGCATTTTCCAGGATGTTATTTTTTTTCAAAGCAGCGGTTGGTTTGCTGCTTTTTATTACCACTTGTGCTACAATGACTGAGAAAAGGTTTGATTTTTTTAGCTTGAAATTCAAGCTTGTTATAATCCCTAAGAGGACAGACTTAGTTCAGAGGGGCTCAAAACAGGCTTATTCACAAAACATGGTGATCACTTTCTAAAGGATACATTTAAAAGGGAACAACTCCTACCGTCCACTGGCAATGATACCACATCTCTTCCTCTTTAAATTCTTACTCCCCATTCCATGTCTGTTATGAATATAACATAATCTTTCAAATACAGGGGCTTAATTTGTTGCCTGTGTGATTATCTGGTTCTAGGCTTTTTTGGCCTTTTTGGATCTGGTGTGGATGGACTCATGTTTGTTACAGGACTTTGAACTGCTACTAGCACCTTGTTACGGTGGTTTAGTTCTTCTGGAATTTGCTGGTACCTAGGTGTTAATGGAGTCCTCATACTAGTGGCTGGGTGAGTTTCTGTGTTATTCTGCTTGGCCTCTATTACAAAACAACATTTATGTACAGAGTTGAAATAAATGAAAGTGAAAAACTCTACAAATATTTGGATTTTGCCAGAAAGTTAAAAATCATAATTAGAGCACACAGAATAAAAACCTAAGCTAAGTGAATGGGGGAAATAAAAATTCAAGGAAGAATTGTGACTGTCCAGATTGTAAATAGATGATATCAGCAAGGATACTTAAAAGAGTCCTAGACAGCTGAAAAGGTTTGTTGTCATCAGGACTCCTATGAAAACTACAAGTTACTATGGGTGTGAAAATATTGCAATGAATAAAAATAATCCACATTTATATATATATATATATATATATATATATATATATACATACATGTAGAATTAAACAAAAGACACATCTCCTGTTTAACAATTTTATTTTTGATCTTTTCGAGTTTTCTAGCCAACTTTTTAATATTTGGGTGGAATTCGTGGATAATTCCACCCAAACATTAAAAAGTTGGCCAGAAAACTCGAAAAGATCAAAAATAGAATTGTTAAACAGGAGATGTCTTTTGTTTAATTCTACATGTATAAATGAAAGAATGCTGCCCAAATACACACACACATATATATATATATATATATATATATATATATATATAATTCAAGCCCTATTAACCCTTTTTATTATTATCAAGAATGATGTATTGGTGTTGCAATCAATACATGGACCATTGTTAATTATCTGCCTTTCGTTCAGATCTATCATGCCAAAGACATAATAATCATGTAAAAGAAAGAAGCAATTATGTGAAGAAAGAACTATGAAAACCTCTCTCTTTTATGGCCAGCATGAAGTGACAAGATATCTAGTGTACTTTCTCTTTGGAAACCTCTCAAAGGAGCTGCATCCATGTAAAATAATCAACCAATTCTATTCAAGATAATGAAAGCCTTTTTTAAAAATCTTTATGAACACCATCACGATTTTCGAAAAAACAAGTAACCTCTTATAAGATCTGTTACATACATATTTTACATACACCTTTCACAGTAATACCCCACTTTACGTTATTTCACTTTTATACCACTACATTTCAGTTCAGCAAATGTCATTACATACAACATTTTGTTACTCAGCAATGTTACCTATGTCATAATAAAAGGACATGGAATGGTTAAGTTTTCTTCAAAAATATATCTAAAATAAATAGAATGCATAAAATTTCACTATAAAAGATAAATGAAGTTAAAATTAATTTCCAATACAATAAAAACACATTATAAAATGTATACATAGGATTGTAGGGATCACATCCCTTGCCTGCCAATAGTTCTGCTATTTTGACACTAGGTGACACAAAAGGTAATTACCTCTCATGTTTGCAAATAATATTGCAAATGACCACAAGCAGGCATGCTCAATGTAGCATATAAAAAAAGAGCAACAAAGTCAAATTCTGTCTCTTCGAACCTTGACAATCATGTAGCACACACATGTTGTGACCTATCCACAAAGGACAGAGGTGTGTGTCCCAGCAATCTCATGGCACACAATAGCATTGCTTAAATATGTAAGTCTTTATTTAAGACTTCTATTTCTCTTACATGTACATACACTAAAGAAGTTGCAACATACATATTTCTTCATTCATCAGTTTCATTCTCTGTCAACTAAGTATATCAAGGATTCTATGATTTACTAAAGACTCTTCCGTCTACATTAGGACATTCCTTCATACAACTCTGTATATGCTTTTTCTTGTTTCTCATGTACATCTTGTATTTATTCTGTTCAGGCAATAAAATGTTCTTGTTAATACATTTTACATTATGTTTCTATATATATACCAGAAAATAATATGTCAAACTACACACAGGGTTATGCTACAAAGTGTCCTGGTTGTTTCAGTTCAAAATGTTAGCAAAAAGTTGCCAAAATGACAAAAATACAAAGACAAACTATTTACATAGAAAAATGTGCACCATTATTTTGTTCCACCTTTTTTGTTAATTTTATTTATTATTCTTTACAAATTAAGACCAAAATATTTTTTGAATTCTTTAATGCCATAATGAGAGTTATATTCTTTTGTGTGATGTTTATACTAATTATAAGGTGCTTGTCATAATACTTAAGGTATTTTTAAGGGCAAATCATTAAGTAATAACATAATTTTATTGTGTTCATTATTATTTAAAAAATATAATTAAAATGTGTTTTTAGTGTTTTTTTATTGTTTAACAATAGTTATTCTTTCAGGAGTTTATGTCAAAGACCGAGTTACATCATGGTTTTTGGAATCAATTAATGACAAAGGATAAAGTATGAATATATAATGAATTTGTCATTATACAAACTGGTACCCTCTTATAATTTACCTTCCCTTTACATACATTATATTCTGGCTGAGTTGTTAGAATGCACCGACTGCACCTCTGCAGAGGGGTAAGACTCCCCCAATGGGGCCACCTGTTGACTGTGGGTGGTGACTGGTAATGCTTAAGGATAGAATCCAGGTGGTTGAGCAGTCCATGACTTGCAATATCTCACATTGGCCCTTTCTTGGGCTAGACGGGCGGTTGGAGAGGACCCCTCAGATCAATCAGCTGGTCATATCAAGCCCTAGCACCTATATGATTTTCCCAACCCTATTGCCCTTATGGCAAGCCCCAACCTTTTTATCATATGGGTACTAGAAGGTGGTGGCTGCATGTCTACATGTCCTGGGAATGACATTAAACTCTATCTGATGGTGAGGTTCCAGTTTTGGAGGTTTGGGAATGTGGAGCACCCCTTCATCACCATTACTCCCTGGTCCACTCTGATCCGGAGTGGTAATGTGTTTATAAGAACATTGAGTATCCATTAAGAATGACTTTATTTCAAAACTTTATTGGTATTAAATGACCCACTGAGGTTGATATGCCATAAAACAAACCAAACCAAACCGAACCAAATCAAACATACATTATATTGAATTCACTCTAATCAAAATGGTTAATAAAATCTACATAATTGGCAACTCTTAATAATTACAAATCAACAATTATAACACACTGAACAACCCCTTACATGAGTAATCTTTAATTGGTGGGTCCAATAAGTGCTGTTTGTCTTTGATGTGAATTGTTTTTATATCAGCATTTCTTGTGCTGAGAACATCATAGTTTTGGTTTTATCTCATTAATTCAACACTTTAAATATCAGGGAAACGTATTGGTTCTAATGATTTCATATCACTGAAAATATTTATAATTTTTACACTCACTAGACAAAAGACAAACTGATTAAAAAATTAAGATATTCTTTGTCTATAGTATTCAACAATATTTTAATGTATTATTTGGTTGCATGAAGATAGGGAAGATATTTAGTCAAATCTCTCATCATCAAAGACCAATATTAGCATTAGCTAAGTTGGTAGAGCATTCAATTAGGAACCACAAGGTTCTGGGTTTGATACTGGCCCTCGCCAACTCAGTGTATGAGTAGCACAGGGATCTGTGTGGTAAGTCTGATGGTAGCTGTGGCATTTTGCCTCAGACACCAAAACAATCTCCTTAGTCTAGCACTAGTGAAAAGGGTTATAGACTTCCTCGCTGTCTGGCTGATACCGACTTTAGGCCACTCCGACGACTTTCTTATATCCATGATATACCAATACAAAATAAATGGAAGGAAAGACAAGCTCATTTACACACACAGAAACATTTAATATATACATAATACACATACAAGTAGTATTGAAAGAATATATAAACGTATCCAAACAGCTAGAAATATGCACATATTTTTCTATGAATAAACAATTTGTGAAAGAGGTAAAAGAAGAAAAAAAGCTTGAAGAAGACAGTAAAATGGTCATAGCCATGTTGGTTTACTGTTTAATGACCAGAAGGGAGACAATGTTTCAACTGTTCAGAAAAAGAGGGTGAGAAAGGTTCTTTGAGATGGTCATGGGACTATACACAAACCACTTAATAGACAAGCCCATTCCCTGAGGGAGTTAATTATTCATTGTCTCCCTACAATATATATATATATATATATATATATAACCTAAAATCACTAATATAAAAAACTAGCAGGACCTGTGGATATACCACAGTATGATAATTTAATTATTACAACATTTGATATGTTTAATTAAGAGCTATTTGAAAAAATAGTTCAATATGTAAAAAGTATAATAATCTTGATTTAACTCTCTCTCAAGCTTTCTTAAAACGGGGTTGTAAAAGATTTTACATTGATTTGCTGATAAAAATCTGTGAGTAGGCGTTTAAAATATTTACATTAATTTGCTGACAAAAAAGTGTAAAAAAAAACTTGGAAAATGTTGGGCCAGAAATTACCAAAATATATTCTTTAAATCACAATTTCAATATTTCGAATAAAACAAACATGTAACCTTTTTTTTTGTTTTTCAATTCATTTTAATTTTATATTGGGCATTTTAGTGAAACAAGACCATTTGGAATGTTTCATTTTTAAAATTGGGTGAAATAAAATGGGACAAATAAGAAATCTGCAATTAAGCAACACCAGATAATCTGCATTTACATTATCATTGCATCCAAAGAGTAAGTTAATAATCAGTCCCACATGGGTGGAGTGTCCGAAAAAGGTAAATACCAATTTGACTTGACTAATTCTGAAATTTTCCACATGTATGTATAAGGGCCTCACACTAAACTTGACCTTGTGTCAGAATCTGTTCGCATGGGGAGATGGTTAATGCTACTTTGTGCAGAGGGTCATTTTCATGGATTTTGTTTCTAGCATTATGTTACAATTTCAAATATTTTATAAGTTTTTTTTAACACTGGTGGATCTGTAATTGCGACACAAAGAATATTTATTGATTTTCTATCCAGAATTGCATCATTCTGATGTAACAAGAAATTAGCATGAAATGTTATATGTGTAGCAATTCACCTCTCTTAAAAGAAATTTTTTTTTCTCAGCATTTATTTTTTTTTTACCCATGCACCATTTTCACCATATATCAGAATATCATTCCACCCCATTTCAAAGACTGTCTGACTCAAATAATTATTACTGAACAATGTTCAAACTAAAAGTGCATAAATGTGGCAACCTTGTCTATAAGTCAGCTATTTTGAGCCTACAGTTCAGGAGATTGTTGTGCGTTGTCTGATAGGCTGCTAATCTGTGATCCTGATTACTTGTTGAAACTTTGAAGTTTTCCCAAAAGAGGAATTCACCTATGACTGACAACTCCTGTTCTAATATATAACAAGAGAAAAATAAAACAAAAGTTAACATTATTGTACAAAGTACATGAATGATAATAATGACTGTTATTCATTTGTCAGATATTTGGCATATCTTTATGGTTAGTTACTAACCTTTTTTCAAAATCATCAAATGTACATTATATATATATATATATATATATATATAGTGTTGTTGTGGGTCCAACTGTAGAAAATTAAATAATTTATAAGAGAGAAGGTCTTCAAAATTGTTTGAATTTGGTTTTTTTAAAAACTTTTTTATTTTATTTTTGCAACCTGTGTTTCAGATATCTAATCTTTTTCAGGCTTGTTTCATTACTTTCAGATTCTACACACACACACACACACACACACAGAGGCTCATTTCCCCCTTCTATTTTATTCCATCCCATTATATTTCTTTATATATATATATATATATATATATATATATATATATATATATATATTATTTTTTAGAATGATATAGGAGACTTTATTTTAAAGAAGATAACAGATACACTGATTTATAAAAAAAAACTCATTATTGTGAAAATGTAAAGCTGACAGATGTAATTAACATGTTATATATATATATATATATATATATATATATATATATATATAAAGCTGGGGTAACCAAGACATACAGTCGGTGGTATTTTGCTTCGCACCAATGCAATTTTTCAAATCAAGTTTTGGTTTGAAATTCACATAGGCAAGAAACCAAGTGGCACTAGCTTAGATATACCTCCTCTATCAACAATATTTAGCACTCTTTACTTATGAATATTGCAAACTATATTATCAGTTATATATATATATATATATATATATATATATATATATATATAAACAACACAATATGCTGTTAAAGTGAAAAGATTTTATATCATATTCATAGCTAATATTGAACAATATTTCGATTTATAAAAATCATCTTCAGAACTTCGAAAATAATATGAATTCAAAACGAAAACAATGATCTTGCAAAAAAGTTATGTGGAAGTTTCAAATAACTTTTTTGCAAGATCATTGTTTTCGTTTTGAATTCATATTATTTTCGTCTCCACTATTGATAAGTCTGGAGTATAAACAAGCTCTGAAGATGATTTTTATAAATCAAAATATTGTTCAATATTAGCTATGAATATGATATAAAATCTTTTCCCTTTAATTGCATATTGTGTTGTTTTCATATCCTATTATCTATAATCATACTGTCGGATTCATTTCCTTTCTCTTAATATATATATATATATATATATATATATATATATATATATATATATATACTTGAGAAGATTCTATTTGTTTGTTCTCTATAGATCGCCAAACACTTTAAAATAGACCTACCAAATTTGGTATGCGTATTTAGTAGATCAATATATTTTTGCTTTTCATAAAGAAATTTTGGCTCCCATCGATAAGGAATCTCTAACAATAAATGACAATCAGTGAGAAATCATATTAATCTAACTGTAATGAATTTAAGTTTTCAAACTTCAAAAGAAAAATATATCAATGAATTATTCATCTGATCAAAATAATTATTCCCATTTAATTACTCAATATTAATTATGTTTATAGATATTTCTTCAAGTTATGGATATGAAATAATGACATAGACAAGAGGACCCATGAACTGTTGTAACAACAGTTCATCATGATATTGAAACGTTTTTTTTTTTTAAAGAGGTTAAGGATTTTAATTAGCATTTCATATTTATTTCTGTTATATCAAGAATTTGAATGATTAAAGAATAATATTTACTGTGGGTGCAGACTTCACAAAATTATCATTCAGTTATCATTCTGATAAAAGTCTCACTTTCATGTACTGATGATGGTTTTTTATAATGAGAATTTTATTAATATGTAGAGAAAATGATTGAATATACACACACACACACACACACACACACACACACACATATATATATATATATATATATGCTGAATATATGAAGGACAAAATTAACACCAAAAAGTATATGTATAGATATCAAAAATTTGATTAAAAGATGAGAATGTGTAGTTGATCAAATATTGAATACCTACAAGTATGTTGTCTGAAATTACTTTCAATATTTATGTCTTAAGATGGAAAAGTAAAAATTACACGCACACACACACATACACATATATTATTATAATGGAGATTTGGTGTCTGTCTGTAACCAAAACTATGTCGCAATTAGGGGTTGGTTTAGTTCAGTCGGTAGTGCATCTGTCTTGAAACTACAACTTTCTGGGTTCAATACCAGCTCTTGCACAGCTTGGATCTTTGCAGTAAAGTGGGTAGCTGATAGTAGATGTGATGCTCCACCTCAGATGCACAATCACCCTGGTCTAGAACTAGTGAAAAGGGGATAGATTCCCTCGCTGTCCGACTGATAATGACAATAGGCTACTCCGCCTACTTTACTTAGATAACTGAGATTTAAATAAAATTATGGAGAATGTGACTTAGTAGTGATATAGATTTGATTACAGACAGACACATAATCTCCATTATAATAAGATTTATTGTTCAGTTAAGACTAGTATTCAAGACAAACACATTAATGCTTTTGTCTGGATTCTTGAATAATGCTGAAAGTTTTAAAGACTTTATATAACCTGAAATCTTGAATAATTTGACCAAGGCAGAAACAGCATTTACCTATTCCCCATTAATACTAAGGAATAATTCTGTTATTATAACTAGTTGAGATCCCAGTCTTGATCCCATGTAAACAAATACTTCAACTAGTATATATAATAGTTATTCGGAAGTTCATATTTCACATCAGTTTTCAAACAGTTTGTGGATAAATTCTGAATTATCATTTTTTAATGCATTAATATTATATCTAATATATCTGTTCATATAAATTTTGGCATCTGCTTTTAGTATTTATTGTGTCTTTAGAGGATTGATTGATTTTAACAGTTTCTTAACCCATCTGGGATTATTTTATGCCTAAAGCTAAGGGAATACCATATATTGTATGTTTATATTTACATTTATTTTATGCAGTCATGCAACTACATGATTGCTTTGTCAGAATATGCTGACTATCCCCAACAGAGGGAAAGACTCCCACCCCCCAAAAAGGGGTGTCCTGGGTATGACACTAAACTATAACTGGAAATCTGGAGAATACCCCTTCATTGCCATTAATCCCATGTTCACTTTGACTGGACTGGTTATATTTGCTAGGGTCCCATCTATGGGTCAAATAGATCTGTTTAAGAATTATTTGTATTATTTTTTTAAAATGTTGAACTTCATTCTAAAATGGAGGGAAAGGGGAATGCACTGACCACCTAGGGAGAAAGCCAAAATAATAGACTTAGAACAGCATCTACTATAATAAAACACCACCTATATTTATTTTGTATACTTATTTTTTTGTCTGAAAATTTATCAAAGCTTTGAGGATGGATAACTAAATAAATAAATGATCATTTTCTTTTATTAAACACACCTTTTGTAAAAGCAAATCCAGGGTAATAGTTAGAGGGTTAGCTGAGCTGAAATTTACTATTGTAGTCAGTTGGATTCTCAGTGGATGCCAAGCACTTGTATGAGGATAAAATGTCAATCATTTTACATAGGATAACAAGTATAATGGGAAAAATTAAATAGCTTGCATTTTAAAATTTGATTATAATAAATAATTGTTATTTATTAAGTTGAACTTAGTTTAGCAAATTTTGTCAACATAGATATAAATTGCTGATGACTATTCTGACTATTTGACATCATCTGGAGAATAAAATAATTGTCCAGTCACTGTAAGCTACCCCATGGGAAGCATCTGCCTCCTTGTCTAAAAAGATCAGGTTTATTGCCTGATGTCTGATGCACCCCAGTGAGAGGGAAAGTTTTGTCATTTTCTGTGGGGTCCCAATATTAAACACCCATTCTGCCATTATCATTGAGATGGGTAACTCAAATAGATTAATAGTCACTAATATAAAAAATTGATGATCCAAAAACGTGCCCCCACCCCCGCCCTAAAAAAGAAGAGATATTTTCTTGGTTTTCTGGGAGGTTCCAAGTTCAGTACAAAATCATTATAACAGTTTGCAAAAAAAAGTAACAGATGTGTATTCGAGGAGTAATGTATACTCCCATCTCCCAGTACAAGTTTTAACATATCAAAATATGAAAGATACTCAAGGAATGTTGGAAGGTATAAATACTGGGATAAAATCGCAAAAAAAGAGGAAATTTGTCTTTATCAACCAAAATACATTATATAACAATAGCAAACAATTAGCTTTAATCATCAACCATCCTCTTGTTTACGTAGCAAAATTGTAAGAAGATAGCTCCTTTAGTGGTAATCATTGATGCAAAATAAAAATGCTGGTTGGTTTTGCATCACCCATATAAGTGTCAATGTGCCAGAAAATGATACTCTGATTGTTTATATCTTGGGTCATTTAGTATTAAAAGAGATTTCTATAGTTACACAAGAAAGTGAAGGGTTTCATATAACTGAACAGCGTAGTAATTTCTGTCTTACTTTGTGGCTATAAATGCAGGTATGCATTCAAGTGCGAACAAAAGTCTCATCATCTTTACAATTAGAAAGAGATAAAAAAGCAAGATAACTTGAAACAGGAAACAGTCCATAAAGTGGAACAGATGACCTGAAGCTGGTAAGGATGAAAGAACCAAAAAATGCAGAATAAAATATAAGAATGAAACAATCCTTTGAATTCTCTTTCTTATCTATTATTAACAAGGAATTTATTTGTGGCACGTAGAGAGAAGTACAAAGACTGCAACAAATCTGGGTAGGTAATGCATGAAACTTTTTGCAAGTAGAATTTAAAAAAAAAAAGCAGTTAGCACATAAATATATCTTTGATGTATTTTCTTTAGTTCTACATGTTTTCTGTAGAGAGCATTTTTTTAATGCTGACATTATCATCAGTCATTTTGGGTCCACTGTTAGACATAGGCTTTTCCCAACTCCTTCCATGGCAGCCATGACTGTGCTAATTTCTGCCATAACTTACAGCAGGGCTCTCTATCTCATCTTGTTTCTGGCTTTCTTCTCCTACTGCATTTGTTATTCATTGGGCACCATTTAATCAGAATTTGCTCTTTTCCACTTATGTCATGCTCACTGGCTTTTTAAAATTTCTGAATCAATTTTATATCTCTTTTTTATATCTACTCATGGATCCATGTTATTCCACAGGCACACACAAACACACACACACATATATATATCATTCTGTCTAACTGATTCTGTAGCCTGGTTTGGTTTGGGGGACATCATTAATGGGAAGCAATCATAATACCAAATGTTGCTTGCTGGAAAATTGACTTTATGGATCATTATTATGCAGAAATAATCACCTGATAATTGCCAAATTAAGAGAAAAATAACTTTTATAGATGAATCAGATTTTTAAAAAATCTTGTCTAATTTTAAAATGACACCATGCTGTAAATAGTATTTGTTTATTTGTGATAAAAAACATGAAAAAATAAAATTGATTCAAAAGAATTTTTTAATGAAATAATACATAAACAACAACTTGAGAGAATTTCTAAAATAAACATTGCATCCTAAAAATATTCACTTTTTCAAAAATTTATTTTATTTTACTTTCTCTTCATAAAAATGAACAGTTCATATATTTAGAAAGTCTTCTCTTATTTTCATGAGGTGGGGGATTTATTGACCCCCCCAAAAAAAAGAAATATTTAAAAAATATATGAAAGTTTTTTTTTGTTTGTTGCCTGTTGCAACAATTTCCTGACTTAAACCATTAACAAAACAAAAAACAACCCATCAGGATTGTCATGTTATGCATTTAAATAAATAACCCTTAGAGTTACCTTCTTTAGCTGCCTATTTTAACCAGTGGGAAAAATCTCTTAACACAATTTTTGTTCCCCTTTCACCACCTGCCTCTAATTTCACCCTTTCCCATGCTGAGTCTTGTCCAAAAAGGACCTAGATTCCAATCTCTGCCAACTTAGCCTATTCAGACCTCAAAGGTAATGTGAATTTGAGTTATCTTATAATTAGCTTCTTTGCTATTTAATTAATGTCATTTCTTCTTTATAGACCCTTAAATAATACCTTTTTTTTCCGTACTATCCGGTGTTTATCTAACAAAAGTACATTGCTTAATTTTGATAAATTTTTCCTGTCCATTTCAATCGGTGTTTCTTTCATGAAATGTACATTTCTTATACTCCTTTCATGTTGACGTGAAACTTCTGTTCAGTAATTTCTTATTTATTTCTCTACGGTTATTTGTTTTGTATTTAGACATATTTTGTTACATTTCAACGGACTTTCAGTCAGCCTATTTGCTTTACACCCCTATGCCACTGTCTTTAACTGTTGATATTAAGCCATTGGCTCTAGTTATGGACACTTAATCTAAGCCTTGCTATATTCAATAGCTACTCAGCCAGCCTCTTGCTACTGGTTATTTGGCCTAGCCTCTTTGTTTAAACTTGAACACTCCACGTCATTGTTTTTATTTAACTGTTAGCACTTTCAAAGAATTAATTTGCTGTTTTGTGTCTCTTATTGACATTACAAACTGTATTTTACATTTCAGCTCTTACACCTTCGTATTGTGAATAAATATGTCTATGTAACCACATGGTCGTTGTCAGAGTCTGTGCTGTTTGACGGAGTTTACCTACATGGAACAAGACACGTCGCTGATGCCTTCAGAAGGATAAGGGCTGTGTTATGTGGAGGCATGATAAGGAATATTAGCCAAACATATATATTTATTCACCACAGTTATTTTTCTGTATTTAAATCAAAGAAGAAAATCAATCAATTACAGAAAAGATTACCACAGCAAATGTGATAATTTAAAACTGAATTTCCTTTTATTCCTTTACAAAGATTATATAAATTATCCTTAGTGTTTATTTAGGGTATGGTTTATTTTAAGATTTTAGAAGAATTATCTCATATCTGACGTTCTGATTTGACCCCAACACATGGACATACCAGTGTTGGCTAACCAACAAAAAATTACATTCATCAACTTTGTATGGACACTTAGTGCTATCTAGAGAACATGCTAAGAGTGATAACAGAGAGAGAGAGAGAGAGAGAGAGAGAGAGAGAGAGAGAGAGAGAGAGAGAGAGAGAGAATCTATGCTGTTGGTATGTCTTGAGGATAGTGATATTAATGTATTTTCATTGTATTTCATCATGATTAGTTTAATGGTAGCTTATACAAGTAAAGTTATATTTTAAGATGTAATCTTCATCTTATGTTTATATTTCAACCATACCAGTTTTCCATTGTGAGTCTCACATCTTTTAACTTATCTTAAAAACTAATTGATAGAAAGCATGAAATATGAAGGAGTTAAAATGTGTTGAAAATTTAAAAAATATGATTAACTGGATTAATAACAGGAAGAAATCTAATCAGAGAAAATTAGTGTAAAAATTAGAGCCAAGAATCTTAATATCATCACACAAAGTCCATTTAGAGTTCAAATTTTGTTGGAATTCAAAGGAAAAAGATGTATTTTTTTAAGCCCTAAAAAAGATTTATTTTTTAAGTCCTAGAAAAATTCAGCCTTTTTTTTCTCTCAACAGATTAAATGATGTGATGAAATGATATGAGATTGCATAATTTAGAAGACAATGGCTTAAGGGGAAATTGGACCAATGGATGGGAAAGCTCAGAAATGCGATTGTGTCAGGATCATCAAACTGCAACTAATGAACAAAATTATATTGATGTTGCTTTGTGCATTATTTTTAAAAAATGACAGAAACTAATTTCTCCTGCACTTCCAGAGATGGAGCAAATTTTGTTGGATAGCAGAAGAATCATAAATGTATAGATATATAAATGTATATATGTAAATATGTATATATAAATGTAAAGATATATGCATGTATATAGCTGTTAAAATAAACTTCATTTAGTCAGATTCCATGAGAGTATTTTGGTAAGTCTATAAACATTTTAGCCAACCCTCGTATATATATATATATATATATATATATATATATACACACACACACACACCAACCCCTCCGCATGAGCAGGATGTGACACAAAGTCAATTTTTTAAGCGGAGTTTAACAGGTTTGAATTCAGAGTTTTCCTTCTCCTAAACCGGTTGCCTAACCAAGGTTAAAGAGCCAGGTCTGTCCTACTATTTACCCATAGCTGGAGGGAGAGTAGGATTCATACCTTTCACAAGAGTATTAGCGCTAAGTGAAATGCAATTACCATGTCCAGGATTTGAACTCGGGGTGACGTGTCCAACCCTCATATATATATATATATATATATTTTGTGTGTGTGTAGGAAATAATACATAGATATAATTCTAATGCAAACAAGTTAGGACACTTAAAAGTAGAATAAGATTACACTGGTCAACACTAAGTCTCCCATTATATCAATAAAGACAAAGCCAGTCATGTGAAAAATGCTAACATTGACAGATAATCTGGTTTACTTAATAGGCAACACTTCTCATCAGATTCAAACAATAAGAAAAGCAAAAACCAATTAGTTTATATCTTTCAAATCTAAAGAGATTCAGATGGAAATTCTAAAAAGCAAAATTGATATTGGTTAATCAATCTCATAACAATTTTTCTCATTTTTCTTGTCACAGAACAATGCACAGATAAAGTAGGCTAAAAAAAAAAAGTTTTGACAAAGTTCCAAATTGTTTGGTAAATATTTACATTGTAAATTCTAAGGGGGCAACTTTGATTTATACAAAGATTTCAAAAGATTTGTAATTATTGAATTGTAGATCTTAGATATAAGTAAGTAAAGTTGGCAGAGTGACCTATTGTTGGTATCAGCTGGACAGTGAGAGAGTCTACCCCCTTTTCGATAGCGCTAAACCAGGGAGATAGTTTTGCTGAGGTTGAGCGCCACACCTACCGTCAGCTCCCCACATTACTGCACAAATCAGATTACCTAATCTGTGCTACTCATGTGCTGAGTCGGGGACCAGTATTGAACCAGGAACCTTGCGATTCCTAGGCAGGTGCTCTACTGACTGTGTCAGTTACATTATGGGCCAAATGGTATGGTAAGACTCATCACTCCTCATATCTTACTGGCAAATGGGAAGGCCTAACGTCTACAGTAACTGAGAAAGGGCTGATAAAATGGAAAAAATACAATATGTGAAGATATGTTCTCGAGCTTTGATAGGGCAACCAATCCAAGAAGAAGGAGAACTATGACTCACATGGCAGGATAAAGTTTATTTACCTTCCATATTTTATACACATTGCGGAAGGCTTGAATCCTGTAGTGAGATAAAATCTGATGGGATGTGATGCTTCTAATATATCTTAGAGCAGGTGTGCCCAATATGTTGATCATGAGTGACTGGTAGATGGCAAAACAAGTACGAGTAGATTGCATGCCATTCAAAAAGTCTTTTTTTTTAGCCTATCATCTATCCTCCATTAGGCAGGTGCCACTTGATTAATGTACAGGGCCACCAGTCAGCTGTTTCTTAAAAACTGTCTTCATTCACATAGAAAATGACAAGGTACTGCAAAACTACAATAAACTAAGTGACATAGTTAACTGACAATTTATATCTACTAAAGAAGGGACATAAAAAAATGAATAAGGGAGCTGTACTAAGTAAGAAACCAAAAACCTATTTTGCTCTACTATTTATGTGAGTCAGACTTTTCCTATATGATCATTATTAAGCCCAAATACAGTTCCATCATGACTGATGATCATTTGGAAGCTGATTGAGGAGGTTGGCTACCAGCAGTTAATGCAACACTGGCTGACTTCATTCAGTACAGACTAAGTTAGTTGCCATAAATGTATTCAATTGTATTGTGCCATGAGGGTTCATGCAGTGATGCAAGGTAGTGAATATATACTGTAATAAATAAATATAGTGAGCATTTTTTTAAAATAAAGATATATCATTTTGACCTGATCCTTTTAAAAATGCTTGTAAGCAGAAAAAGTGTTGTCCAAGAGTTGAAAAACTTCTCAAGATATTTCCAAATTTTGTCCTTTGATGACGCACTTTTTAGAAATAAATGGTTTTGGAAAAAATTACTTAGGTTTTATTAGGCTAAGCCTAAGTGTCATGACATACAAACTAACCAAATTTTAAATATTTCAAACATTTGTCAGCATAACATGCATAAATTTAGGAGGCGCAGTTAATTTAACAGTTATCATTGTACAAAATAGGATCCAAATCCTGGACCAGGCTGTTTGTGTTTCACTTTGTGCTAATGTTCTTGGGAAAAGCATGAATCCTTTTTCTCCCCCCAGCTATCACTAAAATTTAGGGTAGACTGGATATTTTTATGTATCCAAGTGATTAGTCTAATGATTAGTTTTAATTTGTAGGAAGACAACAATTGTCTTCCCTTAGATTTGTGGGTGTATCTTTGGATATCATGTGTCCATTGGATCTATGGGAATTCAGAATCCTTATTCGTTTCACTTTTGGTCCCCATTCTTCAAACAGATAAGACCTCCATTTCTATGCCTTCGTTCATTGAACAGTCTTAGTTCACCACCTGATGAATTATGTTGTAATTCACCTTGCTATTGAAATGAAGGCCACCAAAGAAGACAAGACTTTTCACTATTTTGGTATGCCTTTTTACATACTGCTTCTTCATGAAACAATATGCACATTTCATCAGTTGAGACATGTGTTCTTGAAATATTTCTTATATGTTTTATATGTATGAAATATCCTACATGTGTATATGAACCTATCTTATTTTTCCTTCTGTTTCTTCAGTCTTAATGTATCAATGGATATACAAATATTAATATTGAAGATTGGTGAATGGAGATTTGGCTAAATATCTTCCCTAGCACCAAATAACCAATAATTTTATCACTTGATTAATAATTAGTTTTATTTTACTTCTTCACTTTTAGAGTTATTGTATTATTCTTTCCTTGAAAAGAAACAAGGTAGGTATGGTGCTCCACTTCTACTTATACTGCCGTTTCCCCTTATCGCCCGGGCACATCAGTCGAACCTCGCGCCCGTGCCAATTATCGTGCATTCGATGGATGCATGTTAGCTCCAACATCCAGGCACCTGAATTGCACCTCGTGTCCATCCAGCGCCTAAATCTCATTTCTTTGCATTCCAGGGCGTGGGTTCGACTCCGGCAGGCAAGACACTCTCACTCTTTTTCCAAATGAGTACAGTGGTACTCGTTCTCCGTCACAGAAAGAATACACAAACATGTCCCAACAGCTAGAAATATTTACATATTGTTCAGTGATACAAAAATAGATAAAAGCTTACTGGATGAAGATGTCAGTAAAATGATCATAGTCATATTGTCTTTACTGTTCAATGACTGGTAGTGAGACCTCTGCTGTTCAAAGACAAAAGAGAATGAGAATAGATTTCAGAAATTGTCATCTGACAGTCCACAAACCACCTAATGGACACGTCCAATATCCAAGAGAGACAATTATTTATTGTATCTCTACATTATGTTGGAGGGTTTGTTTTCTTTTTGGAATAGAAATTATTCACTCCAAAATATTTGTTGGGTAAAAACTTTCATCTTAATCACTCATACTTTTCTTATTAAAAATCTAAGTGAAACACAACATTATTTACACAACAAAGTATTTCATACTCAAAGCCAACAGTATTTAGCAGTTGAAATGATTGTGTGTGGTAACCTCATTTGAGTATCCAGTCCTTTGCATTATGTTAGCTATAATTACTTTCTATACATAAACATATAAGTCAAATAATTCATATAAAGATCTAAGAAATAAATTTAATACATCTCTTCAGTCTACACTTCCCTACAATTCAATAATCTAAAACATGGTTGATAAATTTCATGAAGCTGGGAGCAAACTGGATTGAAAGAGCTTCTATATGGCCCTTTTTGTTAACTGCCAAAGTTTTTGATGATGATGCATCCAAGCACTTAGCTTGTTCCTCCAGAAAATCTCTTGGAAAACTATTTTTGCAGATTGGGCTGTCTGTAACCCTGCTTTTACTAAGTAGTTGAAATATCAAAAAGATGCTTACATCCTTTTGGAAACAACTTGATCATCTTTTCACTGATATACACAATCCTTTATACACACATAGACACATGTGTTCAACCAATACACAGTTGAAATGATTGTCTCATGCAACAGCTCTATTTGAATATCCATTCCTTTGTGTTATATCAGCTCTATAATTTTTCATGTATAGATATATTTCACATATGAATTTTATAAACATCTGAGAAATTAATTTAATATACATATTTCTTCCTGTCAACACTTCTCATTATTAATGGTTAATAAACTTTACAATACTGGGAGTGTACTAGATTAAAAGAGCTTCTGTTTGGCCCTTTTTGTTAATTAGCAAAATTCTTGATGATATATAAAAATATTTAACTTGCTCATCCAGAAAATCTCTTAGAAAATTATCTTTGAAGATTGGGCTGTCTACAACCCTGCTTTTACTAAGGATTTAAAATAGTTTAAAATCAATTCATCAAAAGGATTATTTCATCCTTTTAGAAAAACTCTGTACATCATATGTTAGACTCAGCTGAGCATCCATTCTTTGTTAATAGCATTTGGTTGATAAATTTCCTCAGACTGGCAGCTTATGAAATCAAAAAAGATTAGATCAGTCATCTTTATGAAATACCAAAGTTTTGATCTGTCTTAAAGCTCAATCCACTCACACAGAAAATCTCTTGGAAAGATATTTTTGCATGTTGGACTGTTTACAACTACTGTTTTCAGGGCTACAAAAATGTTAGTGGGTGCCTTCATAGGCCACCTTGTTGGCTGGGGTGTTAGAATACACAGTGCACCTCTGCAATGGGATAACTCCCCACCCAATGGGACCACCTGTTGGCCATGGGTGGTGACTCATGATGCTTAAGGACGGAATCCTGGTGGATGAACAGACTATGACATTCAACACTCAGGCTAGACAGGCAGTCGGATCAAGTGGAGAGGGCCTCTCCGAACATTTGATCAGTTGGTCATGTCAAGCCTTAGCACCTGTATCATTGTCCCAACCCAATTGCCCTTATGGCAACCCCCAATCCTTTGTATCATATGGGTGATAAAAGGCAGTGGCTTAGGGAACCTAGAGGGAAGATAACTCTTCCAGGCAAGGGAAGACAACCCAACAACATGCCATTAAAATCAAACAATTAATAAAAAAAATTAATTCAATCTTTCATTGGCCTGATTCATTGAAATGAGATTCATTTCATAGGCTTATAGCTGTGTTGAATGTGACTGATTACTCACATCCTTGTTGCCGCTGTTGAAATCCATGACCCACTACCTGACTGAGCTCCTGTTTACAATTTGGGTTTTGTAATCATTTAGCAAGTGTTGATGAATGCCAATAAGTTTGATTTTTTCCACACGAATGAATTCAATAATATACCTTTGCTTTCATATCAGATACCATTTTGCCAGATTGTAGCTTAGCTGCAATCAGTAACAAGCAAAGAAATATGGGTTACTGGTTAGAAGGTTCGATTTCTACTGTCATACCATCAGCATCCATCACTGACATGCTCCAACATAATTAAATAGAATGCATTACTTTTGAAGTGAACCACTTATAAATGTATCCTGTAAGCTTTTATTAATTGCTAGTGAAAATTTGCCATCAAAAACAAGTAGCCATCGATGGTGAAAAGTGTTTAGTAGTTGAACACTTACTCTCTCCACAGTGGTGTTAATGTACTCTTGTATCTGTTGTAGTTTTTGTGGAAATGAATAGGTTTTACTTTCAGAGTTGTAGGAAAGAGGTCTACATTCATTTGAAATACAAAATTATTCATTTTACTTTTTGATACTATTATTTTCTGTAAAATACAGATTGAAAAGTTTATCAATTCTTACTTAAGATAGATATAAGTATAGTCGTCGGGGTGGCCTAACCTTGATATCAGCCAAACAGCGAAGGAGTCTATCCCCTTTTCACTAGCGCTAGACCAAGGAGATTGTTTTTTAAACCTCTGAGTCAGTGCACGACACCTACCATCAGCTCCTCACTTTACCACACAGATCCCTGTGCTACTCATATGCTGAGTTGGTGAGGGCCGGTATCAAACTAGAAACCTTGAGATAGATGTCACTAAAAAGGGTTTGGTTGATTTGTTTAATGGTATTAATGTATCTGTATGGTATCAATTACGCCTATATTAATACTAATAATTTCAAGCCTCCATTTGACCCATAAGTGGGATTCTAATAAGTATTGTCACTATGAATCATATTGAAACTGGGAGTAATGGCAAAAATGGGTGACTTCACACTCCCCAGGGATCTAGAACTGGATCTTCATCACTGGATTCTGTTTAATGTCATACCCAGAACTCAATATTTGGGGGTTACCCATCTGCATGCAATACAGTCAGTGTATTCTAAGTCATGCCAATAGAGATACTAAAAATTCTTGTTTATCTGTTGGTATGAATCTTATGTTACATAATTATTAGATACCTAATGATTATGGCAATAGTGTAGAAATCATAATGGCGATTAGTGCAGCTGATGGCCTTGAGAGTGAGTGACAGCGCTTGACCTCACTCTCACCTTCCGGGGATAAATCGTGAGAACCGGAAGGCATAGAAGACCCTGTTCCGTTTTAAGGATACTAAGTAACTCAGAGTTAGAGGTAGCAGTGAGCTCGAAGGGGTAAGTCATGTTATACATGCGGCCCCTCAACTGCGCAGGTGTCTGGGTTGGGGATTTGGAAATAAAATAACAACGTAAATCGAAGTCTTGTGTTTATTACCTAAAAACTAACAATGACACAGGGCTTCTGATAAGGAGAAATCCCTAGCATAGAAAACCAGACCCGGAATCCCACAGAAGACCAGACCTTAGAAGATATACCAGACCAAGATGTTAGAAGATAGAACCAAAGCCAGCCAGAAGAAAATACGACCAGAGTAAAGAAGTAAGAAAAGAGTATACAACATATATGCTGATTTGGTACTGTGAAGACCTCAGTATATAACACTTATCCCCTCAACATATTGGTTTTATCAACTGAGCAGTGAAATATAACCACCTTCGAGCCATGTTTTTTTATGTTTTATTTAATTTATTTTAAAGTGTTTTTTTCTTTTACATTTTTATCTTTGTAGTGTTATTATTGAGAATATTGGCTTTGTAAAAGCTCAGTAGAAAGCTTTTTACACGATTATTATATCTTGAATGTTTAGAAAATTTGTGACTTGGTCGAGGAAAGAGGAATTGAATCTTTGAATAAAAAATGTTTTCTGGCCATCAGGTTTGGTAGTGTTCCAATCATCAAAGATCAAGCAGACTGTTTTGTCATTTTTGGTCTTAAGTGGATTCTAAAAACATTGTACGTGGGTACATCAATTATATTGCTATAATCTACTTATATGTAGACTACAATGTAACTTCATATATTCCATTGTTATGATAATACCAGGTGTTACTTGACGCCACTTTATAAGTGAGAGTAAGAGTGAGAGAGATTAGATAGAGTACATTACTTAATCTTTTTTTTTATCTCTTTCACTTTCTTCTTTTTCACCATAATTCCACTCTCTGTGCCACTTGATGCTGTTTCTCTTATTTTCAGTTTTTTTTCTCTTCAAACTTATTCTCTCTTCAGTTCCTTCTTTCCATGCTATCTTTTTTTTTCTTCTGTTCATTTATTTGTCTTGAAAGATTTCAGCCAGCCTCTATTTTCAACTAACCAACATGGCTGATGTGACCATCTTGAACAGAGAAACAAACAAAAATACTGATTCATATGTATATAATCCGGCTATTGATGATAATATCATAATAACAGACTATGCTTGTTTTTTTCTTTTCTTTCAAAGTTTACCCAGAATGTTCTGTAAGCCCTTTTGATAGGGCTTAGAATATGCTTATTGTATGCTCTGCAGAGGATTAAAACGCCCCCACCAGAAAAAGGGGTTACACTTGTAAAACAGTAAACCACATCTGATGGTGAGGCTTTAGTCTTGGAGATCTGAAGAATATTGAGTACCCCTTCATTGCTATTAATTCCAGGTCCATTCTGATATGAAGTAGTTGTACTCATTATGAGTCAAATTGTTTAAAAATCATTTGTATACAATTTGGATTGTGTGCAAAAAAAACAAAAAAACTCTTAAGACATAACTACCCCCAAAAGTTAATATGAACATACAATAAACACAATTCTCTAACCTCCAAGTATAAAATAACCCTAGATGGGATGACATGCCATTAATATCAATCAATATTAGATGGGTTGAAATGCAGTTAAAATCAATCAATCAATAATATGAAGACATTTTAGTGCTTTGCTTGTAAGGAGGTGCCCATGAAAGTAATGCCTCCTATTTTATGTTGACCTACATCATCAGAAGCATGTGTTGGTAGTTTGGCAATAGTGGTTGAACCTTACTGATAATAATACATCGTTTCTTGTTTTTGCTTTTTATTAGTAGTATTAGTGTGTCCATCTGACAAAAGAGCATCTAACATGAAAGCAAATTTGTATTATTGAATTTAGGGGAAAAAAACTGTACCTATTGACAGTTATTGATTTTTTTTCTTGCTGAACATTTATGAAGACCAAACATTAGATGTGAGCACAGTTAGGTATTGGGTAATGCATTTCAACAGTGTTGGCTGTCATATAAGTGACAAGCTACATTCAACACATCTGTCAACTGGCAAACTGAAAAGAGCTCCAATCAGCTCATCCATCCAAATCTGAATTCCTCATTGGTGAAAATGCAGTCAATCATGATAACTATGTGGGAAAATATTGTTTTCTGAAAATTCAAAAGATACAAGGACAACTGTAGCCGTAGGCACCTGACAATTGATGCTGACAATTTTGACTGGAGTTTCAAGTTTACAATTATGTATTTAAATTCAGAGTTTTCCTTCTTCTAGACTGGTTGCCATATCAAGGCAAAAAATCTTCCCTACTATTTACGCATAGCTGGGGAGTGAAGAAATAGATTCATGCTTTTCCCAAGGGTATTAGCTCAAAGGGAAATGCTAACAGACTTGTCTAGGATTTGAACCAATATCCATGAGTCCATATTCTATGATGATAACCATTTTGACAAATGTATGAAAAGTGAATTATTCAAACTCACCCACTTTGGACAGATCCAAAACTTTGGTAAGACTTGTCTTTTGAATTTCTTTGCTCTTGTTACAAGATCCAATAATTTTGGCAGAAACAGACCAATAAGGAAACATTTGTGTAGAAGCAATAGTCCAGTTACTGTCAAATTGGCAAGACAAGACAACAAGAAAGCCGTAACTCAATATAGATCTTACCTTGTCACAATCCTACTGCAGAATGCCAGATTATTTAACTGGCACCATTACACAATTGAAACCAAGCAGCCAATCAGGACTCAAGGAATGGAATCACCAAAATGCATGAATGGAGTATTCCTGAGTTCCATAAATACCAGCTGCTTTGGGCACCAGTTCAGTTGTGCTTAGCTAGATGTTGTTGTTCAAACCAACAGTATACTAACTCACCTCAACAATATGCTCAAGATCAATGGAAGGCATCTTGAATAGAGTCTTAAAACTGCAATTACAATGAGAAATTCAGGATAAAGAAGAATTCCTTCTCTTACTAAAACTAATCCTTGGCAATATTAAAGATTAATATTTTAGTTTCCATGCAGATAAATAGGTTTTATTTGTATTATTTAATGGCATATCAGCTTCTAATGGTTTATTTAATACCAAATTTGATTAATTTATAAATGTTTGATTATAAACATAGCCACATTTGTAGCATTCCATTGCAATATTTTTTAAAATTGTACTGTTTATAAAAATAGTCATTTTTTGTACTCTTAGCTCAGTTGATAGAGCATTCAGATAGGAATCACTGGGTCCCATTTTCATTACTGGTCTCTGCCAGCTCGGTGCATGAATAGTACAGATAGG
This sequence comes from Doryteuthis pealeii, assembly GCA_023376005.1. Classification (NCBI taxonomy): domain Eukaryota; kingdom Metazoa; phylum Mollusca; class Cephalopoda; order Myopsida; family Loliginidae; genus Doryteuthis; species Doryteuthis pealeii. The sequence continues at coordinate 75,834,265 of CM042150.1, forward strand.
GTAATCTGATCTGTGGGGTAAAGCATCAGGAAGTTGACAGTAGGTGTGGCACTCCACTTCAGCAAGATGATCTCCTTGGTCTAGTGCTAGCGAAAAGGAGATTCTCTCACTGTTAAGCTGATACCAACAATAGTTTACTATGCAGGCTACTATATAGTATCAAGTATTCTTATCTAATACAAATAATTTGCATGCTGTTATTTTCAAGCATTCCTATTCAATACTAATAATTTCCAAACATATATATTTAATCCATATATGGGACCCTAACTGATATAGGTTATAGTGGATCTAGGAGTAATTGCAATGAAAGGTCATGCCACACTTTCCAGAACTCAAGAACTGGAGCCTCACCACTGAATTCAGTTTGTCATATCCAGAGAAGGTCTTACCTTTCTGCAGAGGATGCAATTAGTATATTCTAAGTCCTGTGGATAGGTGAATAAATGTTACATAATTATTGGATCCATAATACATTTTTTAAGGTAGTGTAGAAATCATTATGGCGATTAGTGTAGCTGATGGCCTTGAGAGTGAGTGACAGCACTTGACCTCACTCTGACCTTGCTTTCCAACGATAAATCGTGAGAACCGGAACCCCCATAGAAGGCCCTGTTCCGGTTTAAGGATACTAAGTAACTCAGGCAGTTAGAAGTTAGAAGCTGAGCAAGTAACATGTAAGTCTCATCTGCACAGAATGTCTGGTTGGGGATTTACAAATAAAGTAACATCAACATAAATCGAAGTCTTGTGTTTATTACCTAAAAACTAACAATAACACAGGGCGTCTGATAAGGAGTGATCCCTAACAGAAACCAGACCCGAAGTCCTCAATAGAAGACCAGACCTTAGAAGATATACCAGACCAAGATGTTAGAAGATAGCAAAGCCGGCCAGAAGAATAGATGACTAAGATATAGAAGAAGTAAAGAAGTAAAGAAAGGTATATAACGTTATATAGATTTGGTACTGTGAAAACCCCAGTATGCAACATAAATAGGAAGTATTAAACTGCATCCAGTACATTAAATAATGAGAAGAAGGATCTGTACTGAAAGCTGAAACTTTAAAATCAAGTAATCATACTTAGATACCATCTGTATGTATCTGACTTGATTATTATATTTCCTTTAGATTAATTAATTTGGGTATAACATTAATTCCAACATAGAAACATCTGGTCATCAACCATTCATTTTCTGGGCTTCAAATTAATTAGTACCAAATTTATAGGAAATTAAATGTGGAATTCTCCTGTGGTTTGCAATTCTGGTAATGACTGAGGTCAGAATCATTCCTTTTCAGCAACCACCGTAAACTCTGACTTGCCAAGAATTGAGAACAACCATATTAATTACATATTAAATATAATTTTCAGATTTAATCTTTCACTAGACAACCTGTGAACACGTTGCATCTCTGTGGTAATAGCAGTTCATGATGATATTGATGCATCTATTTAGGCAGTAAGGAAGGACAGATTCTAATTAATATTTCATAGTTATGTTTGCTTCATTTGGAGGATTAAAAATCATGTTCAGCTTAAATGTGGACACCACAAAATTATTATTCAGTTGCAAATTGGATTGGAAATTGCTGTATTCTATAAATTAATTTTAAGAATATTGCTCTAATAGGATTTTCACTATGATGTGCCATTTTTGAGTACTGGTTACACCCACGCTCACATATACCCACACAAACACACACACACACACACACACATATATATATATATATATATATATATATATATAATATATATATATGAATAACATATGGCATAAGTTTGTAACATTCCCTGATATCAAGGAATATCTGTGCCTGAAGCTTCTTTTAGACTGGTTGTTTAACTATGGCTAAAGAGCTCAGTCTGCAAAATATTTACCAAAAGCTGAGAGAAAGGAGATAGAATTCATGCCTTTCTTAAGAGCATAAAGTGAAACACAGCATTGTCCAGATTTGAACTCTGGTTGCCAAGTCCATTTTCTATAATGATAATCATATATGTCAGGAATGCCTGTTATGTGTATAAACTATTTTGCACCTACTACACAATGGAGGAAGTAGGAAGAAACCAATATCCTTGGGAAAAGCATTAATCCATCTCATCTTTTCACTCGAGCAAAAGGTAGTTAGGCTAGACTGGCCTCTTGAGCTTTGATAAGGCAACTGATCTAGGAGAAGGAAAATTCAAAACCAGCTGTGCTATACTTAAAAATTGACATAGTATAAAATCTTTTACATGGCAGAGTGATTGGGTAAATACCTACATTGGATTGATAGGTAATTAATTAAAAAATGGAAGAAAAAAATCCATAATATCAAGCAATGAAACTTTATTTTATATTGAGGAAAGATGGTGCACTGAGTCAATCCCCTTACTTAGCTTCAATAATACAATGTGTCCAGAAAGCCTGCTATTGAAGCGACTGGTTTTAAATCTGAGAGTTCACTCTAAGTGGATGCTTTAAAAAAAGCTAAGTGCTAGTCACTCTCAGGTTTATATTAAAGTGTCTTTCTCCTAGATGAGTTATTTATAAAAGTTTTGGTATCCATTCCAGTATGAATATACTAGATGGTAGCTGACCCTACAAACATATTAGATGGGTTGAAATGCAGTTAAAATCAAATCAATCAATAAATATGAGATATTTTAGTGCTTTGCTTGTAAGGGGGTGCCCATGAAAGTAATGCCTCCTATTTTATGTTGACCTACATCATCAGAAGCATGTGTTTGGTAGTTTGGCAATAGTGGTTGAACCTTACTGATAATAATACATCGTTTTTGTTTTTGCTTTTTATTAGTAGTATTAGTGTGTCCATCTGACAAAAGAGCATCTAACATGAAAGCAAATTGTATTATTGAATTTAGGGGAAAAAAAACTGTACCTATTGACAGTTATTGATTTTTTTTTCTTGCTGAACATTTATGAAGACCAAACATTAGATGTGAGCACAGTTAGGTATTGGGTAATGCATTTCAACAGTGTTGGCTGTCATATAAGTGACAAGCTACATTCAACATATCTGTCAACTGGCAAACTGAAAAGAGCTCCAATCAGCTCATCCATCCAAATCTGAATTCCTCATTGGTGAAAATGCAGTCAATCATGGTAACTATGTGGGAAAATATTGTTTTCTGAAAATTCAAAAGATACAGGGACAACTGTAGCTGTAGGCACCTGACAATTGATGTTGACAATTTTGACTGGAGATTCAAGTTTACAATTATGTATTTAAATTCAGAGTTTTCCTTCTTCTAGACTGGTTGCCATATCAAGGCAAAAAATCTTCCCTACTATTTACGTATAGCTGGGGAGAGAAGAAATAGATTCATGCTTTTCCCAATGGCATTAGCTCAAAGGGAAATGCTAACAGACTTGTCTAGGATTTGAACTAATACCGATGAGTCCATATTCTATGATGATAACCATTTTGACAAATGTATGAAAAGTGAATTATTCAAACTCACCCACTTTGGATTAATCCAAAACTTTGGTAAGACTGTCTTTTGAATTTCTTTGCACATGTTACAAGATCCAATAATTTTGGCAGAAACAGGTTCTTTTTAAGACCAATAAGGAAACATTTGTGTAGAAGCAATTGTCCAATTACTGTCAAATTGGCAAGACAAGACAACAAAGAAGCCGTAACTCAATATAGATCTTACCTTATCACAAGCCTACTGCAGAATGCCAGATTATTTAACTGGCACCATAACACGATTGAAACCAAGCAGCCAATCAGGACTCAAGGAATGGAATCACCAAAATGCATGAATGGAGTATTCCTGAGTTCCATAAATACCAGCTGCTTTGGGCACCAGTTCAGTTGTGCTTAGTTAGTTGTTGTTGTTCAAGCCAACAGTATACTAACTCACCTCAACAATATGCTCAAAATCAATGGAAAGCATCTTGAATAGAGTCTTAAAACCGTAATTACAATGAGAAATTCAGAATAAAGAAGAATTCCTTCTCTTACTAAAAATAATCCTTGGCAATCCTTTAGTTTCCATGCAAATAAATAGGTTTTATTTGTATTATCTAATGGCATATCAACTTCTAATGGTTTATTTAATACCAAATTTGATTAATTTATAAATGTTTGATTATAAACATAGCCACATTTGTAGCATTCCATTGCAATATTTTTTTAAATTGTACTGTTTATAAAAATAGTCATTTTTTTTACTCTTAGCTCAGTTGATAGAGCATTCAGATAGGAATCACTGGGTCCCATTTTCATTACTGGTCCTTGCCAGCTCGATGCATGAATAGTACAGATAGGGTAATCTGATCTGTGGGGTAAAGCATCAGGAAGTTGACAGTAGGTGTGGCACTTCACTTCAGCAAGATGATCTCCTTGGTCTAGTGCTAGCGAAAAGGAGATAGATTCTCTCACTGTTAAGCTGATACCAACAATAGTTTACTATGCAGGCTACTATATAGTATCAAGTATTCTTATCTAATACAAATAATTTGCATGCTGTTATTTTCAAGCATTCCTATTCAATACTAATAATTTCCAAACATATCTATTTAATCCATATATGGGACCCTAACTGATATAGGTTATAGTGGATCTAGGAGTAATTGCAATGAAAGGTCATGCCACACTTTCCAGAACTCGAGAACTGGAGCCTCACCACTGAATTCAGTTTGTCATATCCAGAGAAGGTCTTACCTTTCTGCAGAGGATGCAATTAGTATATTCTAAGTCCTGTGGATAGGTGAATAAATGTTACATAATTATTGGATCCATAATACATTTTTAAGGTAGTGTAGAAATCATTATGGCGATTAGTGTAGCTGATGGCCTTGAGAGTGAGTGACAGCACTTGACCTCACTCTGACCTTGCTTTCCAACGATAAATCGTGAGAACCGGAACCCCCATAGAAGGCCCTGTTCCGGTTTAAGGAGTAACTCAGGCAGTTAGAAGTTAGAAGCTGAGCAAGTAACATGTAAGTCTCATCTGCACAGAATGTCTGGTTGGGGATTTACAAATAAAGTAACATCAACATAAATCGAAGTCTTGTGTTTATTACCTAAAAACTAACAATAACACAGGGCGTCTGATAAGGAGTGATCCCTAACAGAAACTAGACCCGAAGTCCTCAATAGAAGACCAGACCTTAGAAGATATACCAGACCAAGATGTTAGAAGATAGCAAAGCCGGCCAGAAGAATAGATGACTAAGATATAGAAGAAGTAAAGAAGTAAAGAAAGGTATATAACGTTATATAGATTTGGTACTGTGAAAACCCCAGTATGCAACATAAATAGGAAGTATTAAACTGCATCCAGTACATTAAATAATGAGAAGAAGGATCTGTACTGAAAGCTGAAACTTTAAAATCAAGTAATCATACTTAGATACCATCTGTATGTATCTGACTTGATTATTATATTTCCTTTAGATTAATTAATTTGGGTATAACATTAATTCCAACATAGAAACATCTGGTCATCAACCATTCATTTTCTGGGCTTCAAATTAATTAGTACCAAATTTATAGGAAATTAAATGTGGAATTCTCCTGTGGTTTGCAATTCTGGTAATGACTGAGGTCAGAATCATTCCTTTTCAGCAACCACCGTAAACTCTGACTTGCCAAGAATTGAGAACAACCATATTAATTACATATTAAATATAATTTTCAGATTTAATCTTTCACTAGACAACCTGTGAACACGTTGCATCTCTGTGGTAATAGCAGTTCATGATGATATTGATGCATCTATTTAGGCAGTAAGGAAGGACAGATTCTAATTAATATTTCATAGTTATGTTTGCTTCATTTGGAGGATTAAAAATCATGTTCAGCTTAAATGTGGACACCACAAAATTATTATTCAGTTGCAAATTGGATTGGAAATTGCTGTATTCTACAAATTAATTTTAAGAATATTGTTCTAATAGGATTTTCACTATGATGTGCCATTTTTGAGTACTGGTTACACCCACGCTCACATATACCCACACAAAACACACACACACACACACACACATATATATATATATATATATATATATATATATATATAAATATATAAAATAGCTGCCACTTCAATGAATAACATATGGCATAAGTTTGTAACATTCCCTGATATCAAGGAATATCTGTGCCTGAAGCTTCTTTTAGACTGGTTGTTTAACTATGGCTAAAGAGCTCAGTCTGCCAAAATATTTACCAAAAGCTGAGAGAAAGGAGATAGAATTCATGCCTTTCTTAAGAGCATAAAGTGAAACACAGCATTGTCCAGAATTTGAACTCTGGTTGCCAAGTCCATTTTCTATAATGATAATCATATATGTCAGGAATGCCTGTTATGTGTATAAACTATTTTGCACCCTACTACACAATGGAGGAAGTAGGAAGAAACCAATATCCTTGGGAAAAGCATTAATCCATCTCATCTTTTCACTCGAGCAAAAGGTAGTTAGGCTAGACTGGCCTCTTGAGCTTTGATAAGGCAACTGATCTAGGAGAAGGAAAATTCAAACCAGCTGTGCTATACTTAAAAATTGACATAGTATAAAATCTTTTACATGGCAGAGTGATTGGGTAAATACCTACATTGGATTGATAGGTAATTAATTAAAAAATGGAAGAAAAAATCCATAATATCAAGCAATGAAACTTTATTTTATATTGAGGAAAGATGGTGCACTGAGTCAATCCCCCTTACTTAGCTTCAATAATACAATGTGTCCAGAAAGCCTGCTATTAAAGCGACTGGTTTTAAATCTGAGAGTTCACTCTAAGTGGATGCTTTAAAAAAAGCTAAGTGCTAGTCACTCTCAGGTTTATATTAAAGTGTCTTTCTCCTAGATGAATTATTTATAAAAGTTTTGGTATCCATTCCAGTATGAATATGCTAGATGGTAGCTGACCCTACAAGAGTGTTCATCTGCCATTTGATAGGTCATATTTCTTATCATGAGGCACAACCAGTTAAAACACTGTGCTACATAGTACCAACAACACTATTTGAATGACTTAACTATATATATATATATATATATATATATATATATATATATATATTCAAGTTAAGATAATGCAGATATAGTCAACAAAGCTTGATGATTTAGCTTTTTGGCCTATGGGATCAAGACCATGATCACCAAGTGCCAATGACTCTTTTTCTGCACTATTTTTAACTTAGATATACATTTTATACCACTGATATTTAACACTATTTATAGATATAGCAAACTATATCATTGATTATATATATATATAATATATATATATATATATATATATGGAAAAGTAATTAGTGAAAGTGAAAAATAGGAAATGTATGGTTGATTTATTGATATTTGAAATAAATGAATTTGTCAACATTCAATGTTTTGATTGATATGTACAATATTGAACATATCTAAATTAAACAGACACCAGATATGTATCTCCAATCTTCAGTACAAAACTAATTTCAACTGTTGATGTTTTTGTTTAACAAGTGATACAGGAAATATTTTGTTTAACAAGTGATATAAGAAAGAACATTCATATGTGGAAAATTAGATCAAACATCATTTTAAAAAACAACAACAGTGTTCTTGATTGAAAGAAATGTTTAAGTCATTGTATGCAATTTGAAAAAAATATGAAGGAAATATGTGTAACTGAGAAACTATGCAGAGTAATTAGGTTTGTCAGTTTTCAGGATATATCTATAAATAATGGAGATTCGCTTCCATTTTTTGTCTGTAACAAAAATTACGTCACTGTTTACGTCACATTACCCAAAATTGTCATAATATTTTTTTTTCTTAATACACTCAAAATTTGAACATGCAACATTAGACAGTCCTCATTGTTTTTTAAAAACAAGTTTTAATAAATACATGACTGGTATTATATATATATATATATATATATATATATATATATATATATATATAGTTTGTTTTATTTTAATACATATTTAAGGTTTACATTTCAAATTGTTTATTTTTTAATCCTTTAATGAATTTGATGATTTTACTTACTTAGGGTACAAACTCGCTGACATTGAATTTTTTACTCCCATCCCTCAGGCAATTTTTCAAAAATCTATTTTTACATCGCCCGGAGGGTGTTTTTTTATTTTGTACTAGTATATATAATACATATTTCCCTGGTTTATGTCAACTCTATTTTGTTTCTGATTAGTTTCTCATGCTTAAATAATTCTTTAGAAAAGACCACTTCATTTAAAATGATACCAACATTGGTAAGCTTATAAATAACAGAATTGAATTCTGTCCTGTTTCAAAAGTTTTTAAATGATTCACGGGTTCGATCTCTTTCAAGGAAGATCTTGGTATACACTGCTGATGAGACCTTATATAGCTCGAAATAGCTGTCCAATGTTCCGCCCATCGCCATATTTAGTTGTCATAATTATCTAATTAGGATTAATCCTCTCTATGTTTATTTTCTCTCTCTCTCTCTCCTCTCTCTCTCTCTCTCTCTCTCTCTCTATATATATATATATATATATATATATATATATATATATATATATATGTGAGAGGTAGTTCTAATCTAACTCAATAAGGATGTAATCCAGAGATAAACATGGTAGGTATAGTGCTCCCTCTCAGATGCAAAATAATCACCCTGGTCTAGCACTAGTGAAAAGGAGATAGACTCCCTCGCTATCCGTCTGATACCAACAATAAGCCACTCTGCTGATTTACCATTTTACTTTAGGCAGAAGACAGAAATATATTGTGCTGTAAAAGTACAATGGAAACTTCATGTTTACTTAAAAAGTGCATCACATACATTACAGAGAGTCCTAGTTCCAATTATTTCAGTACATAATGTAGAATTTCTCCTGGAAGAAAATGAATCTAGTGAAACAGCTTCAGTCTATTGACAACTCATGGTTGATAAAAAACAGCAAATGATAAAATAACAAGTCTATATAAATTTGGTTCTTTTCCATTTATTTCTGAAGATAAAACAGAAAATCAAAGAGTGCCAATAATGGTAACCAGGACCATATATATATATATATATATATATAATATATATATATATATATACATGAAGTAAATGGAAGTTAATCCAACAGTATGAATTTAACATTTTTAGAAAAAACAAAAGATGTTATAGTTTGCTAACAGAATCTGTTTGACCATTTAATAGAGCGGTCTTCATCAAGAGCAACATATGAATGAAAGACGGAATAAATAACCGTTAGATAGGAGGTACAAACGAACGCTAGTGTTCGATGCTGTACCTCCTATCTAACGGTTATTTATTCCGTTTTTCATTCATATGTTGCTCTTGATGAAGACCGCTCTATTAAATGGTCGAAACAGATTCTGTTAGCAAACTATAACATCTTTTGTTTTTTCTAAAAATGTTAAATTCATATATATATATATATATATATATATATATATATAAAATGTTGTTCTGGTTCTAACGGGAGAAAATGTAATATTTTATAAAAAAAGAAGGGCCGCAAAATGTATCGTTCTCAGAAAAAATGTTTTATTTTTTTTATTTCACATACGCAACACGTGTTTCAGATATTCTGGTATCTTCTTCAGGCTTTGATCAATACATATATTGATATACATATATATATATACATAGGTTGTGCATGTTTCTGTAATTTTTCTGTATATATATATATATAAACCTTTGAATTTTAGTAATAATTTGAAGATAGGCAGAAATCATTATAAAAGGATTTTTTCTGTATTATCTAGATATATGAAACCTTGTCGAAATGTCTAAGTCAATTGGGTTTAGTCTTTTAGACTAATTCAATAAGACAGTTGAAAAGTTAGTGTTTAAATCAAGTAAATATATTTCTAATAAGTATTGAATTATTTCATCATAGAAAAGTCTATTTTGTAATCAATGCCTAAATAGAATAATCAGAAATTTGCATGTAGAACTATTTGTGGCAGATGACTATAATGTCTTAACTAATTCTTCAATGTATTTATTTAGACAACTCCTCTGCCACATGCAAATTGCAACATAAAATAAATTTTTGAGTGGAGTAAAGCTAGTTTGTAATTCTGGGCTTTCCTTCTCCTAAGCTGGTTGCTTAAGGCTAAGGAGCACGTCTGTCTTAGAATTTACCCATAGATGGTGGGGGGGAAACAAGGATTCATGCTTTTATCAAGGACATTAACACAAAATGAAATGCAAAAATGAAATGCCTTGTCCATGATCTGTTCACTAAAACTATTTCCTATAACAATAACCATAACCTTCTAATTATTTGTGTAATCCAGTAATATAACTGTTGAGATTTATTAAGCAACATTAGGTTGTATCAAAAGTATTTTCACTTTTTTTTTACAGACTTTAACTCCAAAAACTCATTTCATATGCATTTCATTTGGTTTCAGTTTCTTTACTTAATGGCATATCAACCATTGGTTATTTAATATCCATTGTAGAATAATAGTTGTAGTATTATTTAACCCATATCTGGGAGGATGAGTGGGTTCATACCTTTGCCAAGGGTATTAGTTTGAAAGTATAGTAGCATAACTGGAGTTTGAACATACTTACTATGATGTCAGTCTCTACGGGGACTCACCTATGACTACAAATGATTTCTAATAGGACAATATGTGATAGAATTATTATACGTCTTTATTCTTTTTTACCCCTTTGATAGATATATAAATATTACTCTTCTTTCCCCACACATCAAGCATATTAATATACAGGTATATCATATCATTAGTATTCAGCTGTACCTTTTGTTTGAAATGTTATGTACAGAAGATGCACAAGATTCTGCTGATTTTGAAGCCTTATTGTAAACTTGACTTCAAAGCTGGTGAATTTACTCACAGAATTGAGAAGTGGAAGGAAATCTGTGTGTTATGGTATTGCCCAAAAGTCATTTGTTTTAATATTGAAATAAATCCCCAAAATAGACAACTATGATGATTTAGAATGCAAGGAAGAGGGGAACTTGACCACCAGCACTTGGAATCTTTTATAAGAATCAGTCCCATTGAAAAATACGATAAGGGTAAACAGGATCTCTTGAAAAGTTCTCCATGCTTTCTTAGTTGATTGTAACATAAAAAGCATTTTTATACATCCTAATATATCAAAACTATCATTTACTCTAATGATTACATATATAGGAATACAGAAAATATTTAATACTTATATAGGAAGAAAGCAGATGCCAGCATTTTAATAATATATGTTAACAATTTTTAATGTAAAACTTGTTTTACCAAGTTTCAGAACTGACACTCTACATTGAGCATTTTAAAATGAAAATGTCAAGAATCCATACAGGTTTTATTGATGGACTAAGTTTATTAAATGTATAATGTAAATGTATTGCCAATGATTTTATTATAGAAATACATTTCAAATAAATCTTCTGTAGATAATAACTAGTAATGTATATTTATTTTCTATTACATTTTGTATATTGATACATGATAATATAAAAATCATTTTATGTTCTGATTATATAGGAAAATTGTTGAATTTAAGGAATGATAAATATATAAAATGTTATCGAAACAAAACTAAAACCCATTTGTCGTCAACAGAGCAAATTGCAATGCAAATCAAATATCTATCCATTTGTTATTTTCTTAATAAACCTGTCAGTGAGGCTTTGAATATACTGACTGTATCCTCTGCTGAGGGATGAGGAATGTCTTGGGAATGATACTGAACTGCATGTAATAGTGAAGCTCAAGTATTGGAGATCTGAGCTGTGTGACATTATTCCCAGGTCCATACAGACCCGAAGTGATTGTACTTGTTAGGATCCCAGATATGTATAAGATAGATCTGTTTGAAAAACAACGCTTAAGAAACTACTACACAAAATAATGTCAATATGAATGTACAATGAGTGTAATTCCCTAACCTCTTGGCATGAAATAACCCTAGATGGGTTGACATGTTGTTAAAATCAATCTTATTTTCTAAAAAAAAAAATTCTCATAGCAAATATGCCCCAAAATTTTGTTTCACTCGTAAATGAATGATCTTTATAAAAAAAAGGAAATGAAAACCACAATATTAAGAAATATTAGTGAAGTAAAGGATAATCAATTTGACAATAAATAATGTCTTTTGTATTATTTGGATTATTCAGAATATTGTCCTCATCTTTATTGTTATCTACACAACATTGCAGCTTATGTGCCCTCCGACCTTCTTCAGGTATTTTGTGTCGGACTCTGTAAACTTCTCAAACTCAGGAACCGCCTCCTTGAACTTGGAAGCCTTCTCTTTGAAATTGGCAGCCTTCATGTTGTAATAAGGAGCCCTCACAGAACTTCAAACCAAACCCTTTATGTTCTCATTCCGTTAACCATGACTGGATACAAGTGTTAAGCTGTGTTAATTATTCTATTTTACTGTCACCCTTGACAAGGATTGAACCTGCAGCCTAGAGATAACTGTCACTAAGAACTCTATAAATCAATGCCTATATCCACTACACCACGTGTGTTTCACAGATAATAACTAGTAAATAAATGATCTTTATAAAAAAGAAATGAAAACAGACAGTATTAAGAAAGGATTCAATTTCAAAATAAATAATGTCTTATTTTGTGTGGCTGTTAAATTCTGTGTTTATTTTTTTTTCTCTCTCTTTGGTTAGTCTCCATATCAAAGAATACAGTCTGTTGTAGAAAGATAACTTGCTATATTAGCTTTTTAGGCCACAGACATCTTGTAATTAAACCAGGTTTTATTTTGTAGCATCAGTTCTGCTCTCAACTGAATGGATAAACAACAAGAAGAAAAAATCTTTGACAAAATTCACAATAAGCTTTGGCTAAAGTAAAGAAACAGAATTCAAAAATGAAAAGAAAACCTTCTTTTGAGTGAAAATGTATTTTGAGCTGACAAATCAACTTGGTTTAAAGAAAAAGAAAAAGAAGAGATCAGTTTTAAGTAGTGGTAATGGATTTATTCAGATAAATTGATCTTAAGCAGGTGTAATATAAGTAAGCTAATGAAGTTGGCTGAGTGTTTTTATTTTTTTGTTATTTAATGAAAGTTCTGTGCTGTAAAATAAGATAGTTGGTACTTTGTTGAATAGAACTGAGATTGTTGTTTTTCATAAGTCTGCTAATATAATTCAGGAATGTCAGTTCAAGACTATTTAAAGAGTCATTTTTCTTATTTTACATTAAAGAACATTCAATTATGTGGAAGTAATAAATAACATTTCAAAATGATTCAGAATCATACACACACACACACACACACACACACACACACACACATATATATATATATATATATATATATATATATATATAATGCTTATCAAGTTGTACCAACTACACAGATTTCAAAAACTCTTTTTTGCTACTCATCCCTGAGAGGTCCTCCTCATGACATCCAGTATTCGCACAGAACTAAACAATATAAATTTTTGCTGGTGCTAGTCAGCCCACTGGTGTGTCCATGTGAATATCACTTATGAGTTCATCTTTACTTCTTTAGTAGTGTCCAGCATGCCTTGTTTGTCTTACTTGGATAGTTTATGTGATAGGAGGTAAGTGGCCATACAGCTGCTTTTTGGTTGGGTGCTGTTTACAGTATTTGTTCAAGACAGTATAAACTATCCTTGGGTAGTTCTCATGTAGCTTTTTTTCTCCAAGTGTATGTGGTGCTGCCATACATTAGCACTGACCTGGCTACAACTTGTAAGAATTCTTGCTTTATCTCATCAGAGAGATCAGATTTCCATATGATCAATAATATGTTTATAGCATTAAATGCCTTTCTGATGTGTATATTGTCATCACTTTCCGTAGATGAAATATTACTACCTACTAATTTCGAAGTCTTGTAATACACTGTGGAGATGTCTCCATCTTGTTTAAAACACGTGAAATCCTTTTTATCTGAGTTCACAGAGGCCATGCTTCTTGCTACTTTCTCTAGACTATGCAGCAGGGATTTAGCTTGTGCAAATGTGTTTGTGAGAAGCTCTGGATCATCTGTGTAGTCCACATAGTTTCTGTCATACATCATCTCCTTCTTACCTAATATCTGTTTAGATTGCAATATAAAATGCTGGTATTGTTGGTTTTAAAAAATTAGCTTTTTATTAAAAAAATTTTTTTGATGTGTATTTGAGGTCAGAACAGTAATCATATTTCATATACATGCTGTTCCCCCCCCCCTGAAAAGAATAAAAAAAACACAGCTGTCACTAAGAAAGCAATTATCAGATGATGACTCTGGGAACAAGTATGGTTTCAGGGTCAAAGTATCATAACCACTGTCCCAGCATTATGATATCTTATGATACCACTAAACATTGTTAGTTTTTCTGTCACATTGAGGGAATACCAGATGTAAATGCAACCTTTTTATGTAGTCACAACTTTCCAATCAATGTAAAAGAGCTCAGCAATGAAGTATAAATACAATGATGTAAGATTTGAAGCAAATAATAAGATGACAATCTCAATTAAGCTAGAAAGTCAAGACAACATTCTACACATTCTTTTTTTAATCTGGTAACTCTTGTCAACAAATGAAGGAATCCTCTGTGCTGGGGTAAAATTCTCACACTCTCTTATCATTTCTACAGTAATTTATCACATATTTTTTTAAAAGATTAAAGATAGTCCACCTATTAGACAATTAAGTTGGTAAGATATGTACACACACATACACACATATATGATTTTGTTAGTAATAACTAGATAAACTACATTACTTAAATCTTATCATTTTCTATTTTACTTTTACTATACTATAATCCCATATATTTATCATAATGGAGATTCGGTGTCTGTCTATTATTTATTCATAAATTCCACAGCATTTCAATTGTAACCAGGTTTTGACTCCATGTCCATGCAACCTTAACTCTAATAATATATATATATATATATATAATATATATATATCATGATGATGATGATATATATATACACACACACACACACACACAGGGACATTACAAACACAAACAAATATATCTATTAATAATGGAGATTCGCTTCCGGTTTTTGTCTGTAACAAAAACTACGTCACTGCTTACGTCACACTGCCTAAAATCGTCATAAATAGAATACACTCAAAATTTGAGCATGCAATGTTAGACAGTCCTCATTTTTTTAAAAACAAGTTTTAATAAATACATACCTGGTATTATCTATCTATATATAGTTTGTTTTATTTTAATATATATTTAAAGTTATCAGAAGTAAGTTTCCATTTCATTTTTAAAAAATTTTTTTACTCCTTTAATAAATTTGATGATTTTACTTTACTTATGATACAAACTTCTGATATTAAATTTTCAACTCCCATCCCCTCAGGCAATATTTATTTTACGTCTCCCAGAGGGCGTTTTTTTTTTGCTAGTATATACAATTTTTTGTGTGTAATAACTAGGTAAACTACACTGCTTAAACATTCTATCACTCTTTCTTGCTCTTTTACTTTTTTTTCTTAACTTTCTATACTTCAGTCTTTTCTGTGCCACTTTAAGCACTTTCTCTCATTTTTCATTTCTTATTCTCTCTTTCAACTCTTTTCTTTTCTATCTTCTGTTTACTTGAGTGATTTCAAAGGATTTCAGTTGATTCCTGTGCTCTCAAATCACCATCATAACTGAGGCCAATATCTCAAAACCCATAGACTAGCAGAAGTGCTGATCCATATATAAACATTCCTGGCATTTATGATGGGAACTATACTGCTATATCTATCAATCTACCTACTTATCTGTGTATATATATGATTGTCAACAAGTTTTGATATGTAAGTCCACCTATTCATCAGTTGATCTATTCTATCTCTCGACATGTTCCCCAACTTATGTCTTTCAATCTCTTCATATTGATTTGTTTGTCAATCTTCCAATCTATATATCCATTCGTATTCCATTTTTATTTTTGTTTAGCGTTCAAATCAATACTCATCTTTGGAAAGTGACTGAAAGTTATTTGTTTTCAGAGTTGCTCTAAAAATTCTTCCACTCAAAGACTTCAAAACTTACCATTTCTTGTTGCCTTTCTTGTTTTCCCTCTTCTTACTCGTTTACATAATTACTTTCTCCATCACAGCAGTCAGTAAGTATATATGTAAATTGAAATGTGTTTTCATAAAAGTGGCTGCTAATAAAACTTGATGAATAAGTCTGGTTTCTAAAGTAAATACGAAAAAGGTTTTTTGTTTTGTTTTTTTGTAGAAACATGTAAATATACAAACATTTATGTCTCCAAAAGCCAGTATACTTTAGACATTTCACCCACTTCCATATGCACATATACCAAAGGGAAAAATTAGGAATTTAACATCAGATTAATATAGTAAAATGTATTTTGAGAAATATATAAAGGGTTAAACTGATCTTTGAAAAATATATAGTATGACTTCAATGTTCTGTTAACTTTTACCATTTTCAGACAGTACCAATTTATAAATTTAGAAATCTTTGGAAATGAAATCCAGACAGCTGTCAGTGTTGCTTTTGATCGCACACATTTGTGTGTGTGTGTGTGTGTGTGCGAAAGAGAGAGAGAGAGAGAAAGAAAGAGAGACAGCGAGTATGTTTGGTTTATTGTTTTACTTTTTAAAAAAAATGATATATATTAATGCCAACTTAGGTATATCATCATGGTGTAATGGCTTGTAAGTCTTAAAAATCAATTACATCTCTCTCAATCGATCAATCAATCTATCTCGATCTGTTCATACCAATTTCAATCTATTTGCATCTATCTATATATCTATGTATCATATTGTGGTTATCAATTACTCTACTACTCTGGCATAATCATTACTAAAAACAACTTTTCCAATGCATTTCTTTAGTAAAAACTCAGTACTTTCACATGGTGTGCTAATGCAATGTATTGAAACTACTATTCTGGCATTAATGTTACTCAGAAATTATCTTTGTAGCAATTTAAATATGAGTTGTTGAAAATTGTAAGTTTTAAATAAAACTGAAACTTGTCTACCAGCTTCTCTTCTCTTTCTCTTCTTTTTTAAGCTCACAGAATGTAATGATGAAAGGGAAAGCATGTGTACTTTTAACCTTATTTATTAACATGCAACAACAACAGTCGATACAACAAGTACTTAGAGACAGTACTTACTGTTCAGTTGTTACTCTCTCACTGAGGGAAAAGTTCTTTCAGTCACAAGGGACTGAGACAAGAGCTCGTTTCTATGAGCCTCGCACGTTCATACCAAATCCGAGATGACATTTTTCATTTCTGCCTCACCACGTCACAAGGGACACTAACTCTTTTTCCTTCCTGTCCCCAAAACGCACAGGAGAGTTCAGGTCCCTACAGCACTATTGAAAGTCACCCACAACTCCCCGCAAAAAATCCATTCTCCCCCTCCAACCTCTCGTCACCTCTTACTCAGAGTGGTCATAATGGTGTACCACATTCCTTTGCCTGCCAGGGACAATTTCACAGGCCAGGCATCTAAAACGCTTTGAGTCAGATAAGTTTGACTTGTTACTACAGTTGTGTTTAAAAAACTAAAAAAAAACTGAAGATATATTTACAGACAGAAATGAACAATGAGTGAGTATATTTCACATTGAACACATTTATTCCAGTTAGTTTTCTACTGGTTGAAGCACCTCTCAAATGTCTCTTTTGATATGATATGAGGTTGTGCAGTCAGATTTTTTAAGTGTCCTTCATATCATCAAACCTTATCCTTGGGATGAATTTTGAATTTAGAAAACAAGAAAAATAGCCTCTAGCTAGGTGGGGTGGTTATTTATATTATTGCACTTTTACAATTCTGTGTTTCACTAAAAACTGGTGATTGAAACATATTAAGAATTCTCAGACTCATCTAGATTTTGTTACTTTTGTTTAGCTATGAACATGTTTTTATTTAAATTTCAAATTAAAAAGAAAAAATGAAAGATTCAGTCAAGATAATTTTTATCTCACCTTGTATATTTTTGGTTCCTCTTCAAATACATGAAGGTTTAATAAGTTGTTAGTTTGGCAAAATTGTTAGATGAATTATGATCTGAATTCTTTGTTATATAATGAATAGACATTAATTTTTGAAAGTAGTGTAGAGTAGTTTGAAAATAACAGTAAAACAGTGGAAAATCACTGATAGTCACATGATCGAACAAGACTAAGAAAGTAGAAATAGAATTTAGTGGAGTTGAAATCAGGTGAGTATGTGCCACTCTATTTCTGTTTCTCCGCATATGGCAAAGAATGTATTAGAATTCAGGACAAAAATGTACACAAAAATATATCTGAGTTTGTCTCTGATAATCAAAAACAAAATAGTATTCACAGAGAGACATCCCAACCCCCCAAAACCTCAATATGAAGAACACAGACACCTGATCGAAGATATCCAGCCCGATACGAAGATAGAAGAATAGAAAGGTGATAGAGACTAATTAAAGAAGAAGACTATGCATCATCTTCACTTTATAAAGTTTGATCTATGTAAATAATAAAGAAATATTGAGTCAAGTGCATTGAAAATGAAGGAGATTATGTTGAAAAATAAATACATGATATTTGAAATAAATATTTTTTTCGTCTTTAGACGATGGAATTATTGATGGATCTATGTATTGATATTCATCAATAAAGTTGTCTATTGATTATAGTAAAATATGTTCTTTTCTTTTTTATTGGAGTTGGATTTTTTAAATCTGTAATATTTGTTTTGATTATAAATTAATTTTTACTCTGATGATACAAGATGACTAGCTAAATATATATCAATTTGATATTCTAAACTGTCTTTCTTTTTCATTTCCAAACTTTAAACACACACACGCACTAACATGTGTAATATATATACATATATATACAATATATATATATATATATATAATATATATATATATATAATCATAGAAAGTCACATTCATTAATAATATTCTAATAATAATTTTCTGAAGATATTGGAAATAAATGTAAACAAAATCATTCAAGATTCATGTTAGTTAATAAGATATTTATCATTTACAAACACTTTTTCTAAGTTATATTCACGCATATATTATATATATATATATATATATATATATATATATATATATAATTACTAAAATTTAGTTAAGAACTATATATCAGGCTGTGGACTTATTGATTGATACATATAAAGAACTGTAAACAAATAGAACATACAGTAAGATAAATATCTACATTGGAGATACTAAAATTATTTAGTACATTAGGATTTACTAGTAAGTTTTTTGTATGCAAATATAAAACCAGAAAAAATGTAAAATCCTCTTTACTCTCAGAAATCCTATCAACTAAATCATCAAAAAGGATTTTTAAGAGATAAATATATCATAATCTTTTTTAAGATTTTTTTCACTGAATTTTGGGTTCTAATTTTTTATATTGCTCCTAAGTTTTTTTATTTTTGTATCCACACAAAATTCAACATTTGATTGTTATTTACTAAGCTTAGCTTAGTCTGGCAAATGGGTGCACTAGTACAGAACTCAGTGAAAATAAAACTTACTACCTACCAACCTGTGTTTGTCTTTATCTCTCTGTATCTATCTAGATGCACACATACACACACACACACACACACATATATATATATATATATATATATATATATATATATATATATATATAAAAGGGAGGGAGATAGAAAAATATTGAAACTGACATCAACTGAAAATAGTTTTCTATTCATGTTGCAAATAACTATATCATGTACAGTGTAGCAAAACCATCAAATATAAATATTTTTACTTATCCAAGTTTGGTATTTTTGGATTTTATGTCAGAAACATTACCTTGTAACACTCCTCTTAAAATGACTATTGTACAGGTTTTCACTTTCTTTTATTTTGACTCAATGGTTTACTGAAACAGCAAAACCACTACTTATTTTCTTCTTGATTTAAACTAGGTCTGGTCTTCTGGCCTAGATTGAGTGATCCATTTCTATCTAAAAGTCTAAGAGAATTTTATGGATCCCATTTTCTAATATATATTTTGGTTTGTGCATATACCATTTGTCAAAAAAGTCTAACTTCAGTCTCTTGCACAATTCTCAGTGGATCACTTTCCCCATCCAGTCATGCATGCTCTTGTATTCCTTTTGTACTATATTATTATTATTATTATTTTGAAAATATTAAAAAAATATGAATAATTGAATGTCATCAAAGTCATCAGTTTGAGTTTATGAGATTTTGAGGGGAAAAGTTTAATAAATAAAAATTTCATTATTCTTTTTTCATGTATATAGGGTGTTATTAAGTGATCATCCATCTACATACTAGACAGGCTCATCACTGCTTAACTTTGGTCTTCTGGCAGGAACTGGTGCTTTCAGTTTGAACTGGTCATAAGTTGAAGATGATATGGTAATGAAAATTAGTTAAGTTTTAAAAATTGGATGCCATATTATGTGTGTAAATTTTAGATTTTGATTTGGTTTGGTTTGTTTTATGGCATATCAACCTCAGTGGGTCATTTACTGCCAATAAAGTTTTGAAATAAATCAATTCTTAATGGATAATACAATTTTGTTTATCAACTCATGTTTTTCTATTCAACCCATAGACGGGACTAAATTTTAGAAATACCAAGAATATATAGTTAATATTATACACAGGTATTGGAGTTGATGGTGGGAATGCTTACAACATATCTACTTTGAATAATAATATTTTACTTTATATGCATATACATAGACAGTTACATCCCTAGAATTTTAATAATATATGAGTTAACTAAAATGCATGCACAAATATATGTATAAATAAATTCAATTTATGTGCATAAACACACAATCATTGTTCTGAATACAAATGATCACATACTGCATGCATATACTATCACTAATAAAGAGTTTTGTATTTGATGTTCTGTCTATGTTATTGATTAGCAAATCAATACAAGTTCCACATTAACAAATTATCTTCCCTGTGTACAAGTGCTTTGTTTTGCTGTACCACACCTTCACCTGGACTTGCATCATCTTTTTAACAACAAGGATCCCTTCCTTCTCATCTTCCCCATCTTTTACAGACTGTCTCTATTCACTCCCCTCCTCCTCATCTCATCATTGCTTCACATGGTCCATTGAACTTAGTCTGAAACCAGACTGAGTTTGTCATTTTCTAAATTTCACTGTTGGTATTAGCTTGAAATATTTGCTATAGAAAAAATTTATTGTCTGAGCTCTACTCAACAAGGGAGGTAACTTTCAGAGATTGGATGATTTATATTATTTTTATACTAGGGTATCTGCCTCATCAAAAATGAGTGCATGGTTTAAATAATTTTGTATTGTTCTATGTATGTAGACCCTTGCAAAAATGTGGTCAAACAGAAAGCTGATACTTTGAATTTTAACCTTTAATTGACTTATATATATATTTATATAATTTAATTAATCATGACAAGCAAATTCGGCGAATACCATGTGCAATGTGAGGAACACTGTACAGCTGTAATTTTGGTCTCATCAGCAGTGTATACCTACGATCTCCCCCCCGACAGAGATCGAACCGGCGGACCCAGGACGCAAAGTCAGAGACTCTAACCCTAGGCCAACCTGACACACCACACATGAAACTCGCCAAATCAACTTGTCAATCATAAGTGCGCAACTACTATAACATGATGTGACATTATAGCAGCATCGATTTGTTACCTCTCGCAGAGTCATGTCTTCCGGGCATGACGGCACGCATCCACGTACTCACAACCATGCTAGGCATATATATATATAAGGAGCTGCACAAGAATTCTGCATACAATCTTAAACAAGGCGTGGAAACAACACCCCATGAGAAAACAGCTGTACAGACACTTGCCACATATCACACAAACCATCTGAGTAAGACAAAAAAGACACGCTGGACACTGCTGGAAAAGCAAGGTCAAACACATAAGGGACATTCCTCTATGAAAGCCAGCACATGGGCACACCATTGTGGGCCGTCCAAAAAAGACATACATTGACCAACTCTGCTGGATGTTATGCAGTGGACCTCCCGGGGCTATGAGGATAGGGATGGCATTGTCATAGATATCCTTGCAGCTGGCATGACATGATGATGGTATATATATGTGTGTGTGTGTGTATCATCAACATCACTACCTACAATAAACATCCATTTTCTACAACATCCCGTGTTTGTCTACCTTTCTCCACATACTGTCGGATTAATCTCCTCATATTTCTCCCATATATATATATATATTATATATATATATATATATATATATATATATATACTTTGGTGTGGTACAAAGTTTCTTGGTATAAGGTGATTCTAGGCTGGTCCTATTCTCTACCAGTAGTTTGTTGTAGAGTTCAGGTTCCGTTTGGGAGCTCAATGTTTCATTATTGTAAACAGAGCAAAGTTATTTGGCTAGATACTCATGAGTGGAAATGGTCCATAACCATGATACCCATGGTATTTAAGGCCTTTTTATTCACATATATATATATATATATATTATATGGAGGTGCGTGGGCTAGTGTCGTGGAAAATGGTCTCGTCGGTTTGAGTTCAATTCCTAGATGAAGCTGTTGGCATTTCACATAGTGCTAATACCCTTGGGAAAGGTATGAATCCATATATTCTCCCTCCAGCTATGGGTTAAATAGTAGGGCAGACTGGGCTCTTTAACCTTGGGTAGGTAACCAGTCTAGGAGAGGGATAACTCTGAATTCAAAATTCCTGAGGTCAGTCGTTGATTGGGTTCGTGGCATTTCGTGATGCACCAATTCTTTCCTATCGACTGTGCCAAAAAGTGTGGAATGGTCCTACACAAGCCTTCACCACTATAAACAAATCACTGTGTTGGTTGTTCACTGGATGAACGCTCATGCGTCGAAAATCGACGAGAGAGTCCACTTTTTTTTTTTTATATATATATACACCACATATTTAGCAATATTAGCAATATCTTTTTTGTAATTCGTTTTCTCTCTTGAGAGCTGAAAAATAGTTTAAGATATAAATGAATTATATTACTTTATTTTTAATCCAAAATAACAAAAAATTCTATTTCTGGTATATCAAAGAAATACTTCACATTTGTCATTAAATAGTTATCTAGTTTTATTTATAAAGCTTGTGATAAGATAAATTGGTATTTCCATTACATGAGAAGAATCTATCACATAGCAACAGACAAGTCAGAAAATGAAATATAGAAAATTGTTATATATATATATATATATATATATATATATATATATAGGAGAGAGAGAGAGAGACAGACAGACAGAAAGAGAGAGAGAGAAATCAGTGGTGACTAGGTCATAAATGTTACTCAGGTTTCTAGTATAATTTACTATATGTATAATTTAAGATATAAGAATTTTAGCATCCAACTAGATTTTATTTCAAAATACAATTCATCAATTTTCTATCACAGGTTTGCATAGCTAATACCTGACAACTGACCATTCTACAAAAAGCAAAATGATATTTTCTTTTTATCTGTTGCATTTTTAAAACAAATGTATCTAACCAAGGTTAAACTGTTGTAGTCACCACTAGAATCTTTGAGGTTGATTGCTCAATTTCTGGATCGGAGGAACAGCTCACAGACCCATACACATACATACACACACACACAAACAAACATGCACAGAAGTAAGATGGGGCTTGAATTTTTGGGACTAGTGACAAAAACCTTGATTGAAAAAAGTACTCATACTTTTGTCATGGCTTTTGAAATAGGCAAAGGAGAACATGAATGTCAATTTCTCGAAGGTTGTGTTCACAGACCAACCTCATGCAACAGTTAATGACTGTGATGATTTAAACAAAGGTTGGGTTATAAATGGATGAGATTCTCATCAAAGCTTGAGGCGCCAACAAAAATAAGGACGTATTAGGATTTGGGCTGGTATTACTAGAGGTATCATGGTTGGTCTATGGAGAGTGCTGGATGGTTTATATAGCCTTCCTCAAGGAGCACCTGGAATCTTGGCTAAAAAAGCAAAGAATCACCTTCAGGAGAATCATCATAGTTATGCAAAATAATGCTCCTTCACATTCAGCACAAAACTACAGTTTACCTGCAAAAATTAGGCTTCTAAAAATAATGTCACCAACTTATTCACCCAATTGAAAACTTGTGGAGCTTAGGGAAGTGTGGAGTACCCTTTCATTGAAATTACTCTCAAGTCAATTCTGACCCTGAGTGATAATACCTATTAGGGCCCTATCTATTGGTCAAATATATCTGTTTGAAAATGAGTAGCATTGAATAGAAATACTTGAAACCATATCAATTTGCACACAAATGCTTATTATTAAATAAAACTAGTTATTTAAAACCATATAATTGTGTATAAATTATTAGTATAACAAACCATAAACTGTGTGCTAATTATTTGTATTAGATAAGAATACTTAATATATAACTATGTGCAAACAATAAATGATTATAAACAAAGAAAAAAGTGCAATGGAACATTCAAAATATTATGATTGTAATCAAACCTTTAAAAATGCATCAAATTTTGGTATTAATAACTCATAAGGAGTCAATATGCTATTAAACAACTAAACCAAACCAATGCACATGCACACGCATACACACACATATATATATATATTCAAATAATATATACAATATACATTAACATATAAAAATATATATATAATATCAGAATGTATGAAATTCATTATATGCTGACATGTTTTGACAAGAATTTGTTTATACATACAGTATTCTATTTAAAAATATTTTGAAAATAAAACAAAATTATAATAGAAAAAACATATGTAAACAGTCCATCTTCTTCATTTTCCTTGCTTATTTACGAATATACAATGCACCAAAATAAATCAAACTACTCAAAAAAATATCTTACTCATTTATGACTTCACCATTACAACAAGAAAACTTGAATATTTTGTTTTGTTGAGTAAGTCCCTCTTTTTCTAAGTAAATATATTTATGCTATTTTAAGGAAAATATTTTCCATTTAGCAAGAAAAATAATTTCTCTTTTACACAAGATCAAGGTTCATAAAACTTTAATTATAAAACATTTACTCATTTTTTTTTAAACAAATTAAAACAGCTTAATAGAAATAGATAAGATCAGAATAGAATAATAAAACAGTTATTCATCACAATCCCATGTTTCTAGCAAAATATGCAAATCAGTCATGAATATATAAAAAAATCTAAATCTAAATTCATGACTGTTATAATATTGTTTATGTAGTTCCATTGGGTGTTATTTCAATGATAAAAGACTCCAAATTTAACATATCACAATAAACTAGATGTTCCAAACTTTTTTAGAAGACAATAACAAGTACTTCTAGACACTGTTGCTTCTTCAATGCTCCTGAAAAGTGCTCCACTGGTCAGGCTTTGGTTATTTACAGCTTCAAGTTACATTCTTGATGAAGAAGGTTGGGAAACAACCCTCAAATGACCTATTGGCCCTCTTACATTTCTTTGTAGGAGCTGCAACAAATATTTTCACAGTTTGCTGATATCTTCCAATTATTTTGGATATTTTTAATGTAGATTTGTCTTTGAAAAGTTCAGATGTTATAATATCTTTCTCAGAAGGTGTTAAGTCAAATAAATGCACATTTATAATAACACCTGCTTATAGTCTGGAGCATTTGTAAATCGTGTTAATATAGCAAATGGCCACCATTTGTTTCCTGTTGTGCAGAACAATAAAGTTCTGATACAGTCTACACACCTATATATTCCCATTATACTGTGAAAACCTTGTTAAATTTTGACTAGTAGTTTTTGGAGAAAATGAAAAAATGTTTATGTCATTAATAATTTGAAATGCAGTATATATATATATATATATATATATATAGTCCAAAAGTCCAGAGAATGAATCTTCCTTACGACATAGAAGTTTTTTTAAAGAACCTGTCGCAGTTTGAGAGCTCAATGTGTGCTCTTATTGTTAGAGTCACAGAGCAAACATTCGCATCTGATGAGCTTTGAGAATTAGACACTTTTGTCTAAGCTCCCCAAATAGGCTATAATGTAAAATCTCTAAGTCTTTTGTTATTTCTTTACTTATATATATATATATATATATATATATATATATATATATATATTTGTGTGTGTATGAAATGTATAACTATAAATATATATATATATATATATATATATATATATATATATATATATATACATATATGAATCAGCTAAATAGTTGCAGTCCACACCATCAGTGTTTGGATCCCTTTGGTCAAAAAGTCATCTACAATAGATATGAGATCATCACATGAACTTTTCAGCCCACCCTCATACAACAAACTTATGAATAAAACATTGAAAATGTCATATTGATCTTTAATATTTGATGGTCATTTCTATTTAAACCATGAAATTTCCATGGTTTCCGTATAAATATAATTCTCAGACTTGGATAATAATGAATCAATTGCTTTGACTAATGTGATTATATTGATAGATTAATTCCCTTTATATCAAAGAAGCCATTAGGTCACAGTCCATGAATAATTTTGGGACCAAAATTTTCATTTATTTTCAAATGAACTTGTAGCAAATTTCTCCCATTTTATTTATTTATTTTTTTTTCGAATCACATAGAAGATTCTTTTTTTGCTTTGTTTAATTTCTAGTTTTTCTCTTCCCAAAAAAACTTTGTATAAAATGACTTACTAAGGATCAAAATATTTTTGTGTTGTGAATTAGCCTATAGATCTTAATATTCAACACTTAACCTCTTGATAAAATTGGTTAATGTCTGGTTAGGGGTTATTTTTTAATCTCTTATTTTTACTGATCTTTGATATTATTGAAATCGGATGCACACACACACACACAAATATTGAACAAACAGATATAAATCTCTATTGATCACTTATATTGGAAGTAGATACACACATATACACATACCTATGTCTATATATATTTCAAAAGATAAAATGCACCTACATCATATAAATATGCATATATATACATGGGTATATAACACATAACAGATGCATGCCTATATACTAAATAGACATTCAGACAATAAAATTTAAATATGTGCATACACACTCATATATTGATATAGACAGTCCATAGATATTCCATATAATCTATAAAAAAGTAAGCAAATTGAATATCATACCATTTACACTAATGAAGAATACAGCAGTGTCTGAATATTGTGTACACATTTTAGAATATATTATATACATATATTGTGCTCCTATAGGCCCACAATATAAAAAATATTTTTCCTAAAAAATATGTAAAATAATAAAAAATATTTTTAGCACAACATTTTTTTCAATTTTTTTCAACTGGGCTTACTTCTTATATATATATATATATATATATATATATATATATACATATATATGTTTTGAATTTATTTATATATATCATATATACTAGCAAATATATGCACCCTCCGGGTGCAAGTATTTTAGTTAAATTTTATAATAAAATATGATATTAAATTAGAAAGGCTAATGAAACTGAATAAGAATGTAGATAAAAAGATTTTGAACAGAGGGGGTATAATTGAAAAATAGAACAACTTTGAAACTAACTCTTCCATCATTTTCCGTTACTCCCGTCTTTCATTGGTAAATTTTCCTAATTAAACTGTTTAGTTAAAATAGGAAGTAAAGAATAATATTACAGTTATTTCTTCTCGTTAAGGGATTTCTTTTAAGATTTATTGAAGAGATTTTTGCTCATATTCAATAAGATAAGACCAAACAATTAGAAATCAATAATACTAAGCATATATTTATTAAAATCAATTTTTTAAGATCAATATGCAAATTAGCCTTCCCATTCACACTGTAAACCTCTATTTTGTTGTATATATAAATACAATTGCATGTTATTAGTATGTAGATATGGTCAACAGTGTAAGTAATGTAAAACAATTTTATTAATAATTGAGGTTTAAATAAAAATAAAATCATGGAGAATATGATGTAAATAACTAAAGGAATTGTGACTTGTATAGTAATATAGTTTCGGTTACAGACAGACAAACCCACAATCTCCATTATAATAAGATATAAACTTATATATATGTTTTGAATTTATTTATATATATCATATATATACTTACATATTGGTTTTATATTAATGTATATATACATATATTATATATTTGTTTTGAATTTATTTATATTGTATGTATATATATATATATATATATATATTATATATATTTATATTTTTGTTTCAGATTTATATATATATATCATATCATATATTTGTTATAATATTATATATATATATATATATATATATATATATGTTTTAGATTGATATATATATGTATATATATATATATATATGAGAGAAAATATTTTAATAATATACCGAAATGCTTAAGTATTGACACTAAAAATTGTTTCCTTATCATAACATCCTGTGTTTGTTATATCTTTAAAATATTTTCTTCTCATATTGTCGGATTAATTTCCTCACCATATTTCCATATATATATATATATATACATATATGGTATTTGTGGAAAAGGTGACTTACCGGTGAAAATGGTCACAATGGTTAGTTGATGCAAGTTTCACAATGATAAGAGTACATGAGTAGAGCAAATTTATTTATAATAACCTACTCGAGTTTCACCATAAAGATCTTCAGGTTTAAATCCACTGGATTAATCAAGATATTGATTAATTGCAGTCGATTGCATGTGTGTATTTTTTTGCAAAACATTTATATATACTTATATATTTGTTTTAGATATATATATATATATATATATATATATATATATATATATATATATATATATATATATATATGTATATATATATATATTGTTTTAGATTAATAAATATATATAATATATGTTTTGAATTATATATGTATATATATGTATATATATATATATATATATATATACTTATCTATTCGTTTTATTATATATATATATAATATTTGTTTATATATATATATATATATAATATTTGATATATATATAATATATATATATATATATATATATATATATATATATATATATATATATAATTATATATATATATATATATATGTTTAGATTAATATATATATATATTATATATACACGAATCTATATTTTTGTTTTAAATATATATATATATATATATATATATATATATATATATATATATATAATATTGTTTGAATTTATATATATATACTTATATATTAATTTAAATTAATATATATGTATGAATTTATATGTTTTAGATTAATATATATATATGAATCTATATATATGTTTAGATTAATATATATATATGAATCTATATATTTGTTTTAGATTAATATATATATATATATATATTTACTTGTTTTGAATTATATATATAAATATATATATACTTATATATTTGTTTTGAATATATATATATATATATATATATATATATATATTTGTTTTAGATTAATATAATATATATATATATATATTTGTTTAGATTAATATAAATATATATATATATATATATTGTTTTAGATATATATATATATATATATATATATATATTTGTTTTAGATTAATATAAATATATATACATATACTTATATATTTGTTTTAGATTAATATAGATATATATACATATACTTATATATTTGTTTTAGATTAATATAGATATATATACATATACTTATATATTTGTTTTAGATTAATATATATATATATATATATATACACTAAACAGACTGATATACTTGACAATGGACAAGTTTACTTCTAGCAGAAGAAAACAAAATCATCGAAAAAAAAAATGTTCAGGAATTGTAGTGACTTTGTCCACTCAATTTTTAGGTTATCTGTCTCAGAATCACTAAAAATGTAATTAACTTTAGAAAACTCAAAAGATCTTTGACGAAATGGACTGCTTAAAAAAAAGGAAAAGAAATAAAAATAAGAAACATCATAATACTCTTTCCTATAACATTTATATGAAGAAATGTAGGAGAATGTTTTTACTCACCTATTTAATCATGTTTCTGTCTATCTCAGTCTGTTCATATCTGTCTATGTATGTATCTTTCTGTCTCAGTTTGTTCATATCTATGTTATTCTTTTTGATTTGATGTATAGCTATTTCTCTGAATTTTGAGATGAGGCTTGATAATTAGTATTTTTGGAATTATTCAACTATTGTACTCATCAAGGACAAGATGAAGACAATAGTCCGAATAATACAAATAATACTAATTGATCTATAGCTATTAAAAGATAAGGTTTGATTGAAACTTTTTAATTGATAAAAAATATATTATTATTTTCAGATTCAAATCCATTCTTCACCTACAACTGTTCCGAATGGTAATTTCCACTACAATATGAAAGGACAAACTTGGGAACCAGTTGAATTATTAAAAGTATGCTAAACTTTTCCTTTTAGTGTTTGCAATTTTGCTTCTTCAACACATTTATTGAGATTTAAATTGAATTTTATCAATTGTTACCTACATGTAACAATTATACTTTCTTACTTTCAAAAATTAGGTATGACTTCAATTAAGCACATTTCTCCCAAAGATTGTTTGTTTACTTTCACATATATATATATATAAACACGCAAACATAAGAATACAGTTAAAAAAACGCACACATTCGACCATTTACACCATTTCTGTCATTTAAAAAAAAAAATTTTGTTTACCTGATGAATGCTTTTAGCAGGAAACCATTGGTAGTAATATCGTCCCCAAATAAATGAATAAAAGCTAAAACTTTTATTTGCCACTTCATTCAACTATATATATATATATATATATATATATATATATATATATATAATTCAAACCTAAAATATGAATAAAGAAATACCTATCTAAGTAATTATTTATATTCAGGTAACTTCAAAAAAAGAATCTTATAAATCCTTTATAAATTTATAAAATAAATAATGAATTTAAAACATTAATAAGTAAAAGAAATATCAAGATAAATACATACATGCTTTTCTTATTGGGCTTAGTAACATAGTTAAATAATTTGAATGTACTATAAATACGTATTCTGTTATCGCTGTGTAATTTTAAAAGAGAAAAAGAATTTCAGATATTTCACAATATATATAAAATTACAGAAACTTGAATAAATAATAAATAAATACAATTTGATAAAACAAAGTAAAACTCTTAAAAAAGAATGAAAAATGTAGTTCAAATCATTAATAGTGTAAAGATGTTGCCATCCTCTTAATGAAAAAAAAAAAATGATTTTAATAATAACTTTGACATAATTTGTTAACTTGGTCTTCATTTTGTGATTTAGATTTTGAAGTGCTTCATTTACTTCAAATGTGAAAAGGTTGTAGATGTCAACCATTTTTTTTTTTTTTGATGGTTGGCTTATTCTGTATCTTCCTGTTGAACCATTTTGAAATTCCCTGCTCATCTAACATAACATCTCATTGATTCTCCATTTTTCTATTTTTTGGTAAATTGTTGTTTGAAGATTAAAGATCAAAATATTAGCTTTTGAACCTGCTTTTTGATTGGCTACATTTTTATCCATTTCACTAATAAGAATCCTCTTAGAAGTGACATAATATCAATAGGACTCTGCATCAATGTTTAATGACTGCACAAAACTTTGTCATTCAATGATCTGTGCTAGACTAATGGTCAGAGGTGTTGTATCAGTACCATGATCCAAACAAAGGAAATAATTGCACATTACTTCAAAGTTAAGTGAGCCATAGCATAATTTAATTAGTTATGAAACGGACAAAAATATTAATTAAATGATTAGATAAAATAAAAGTTGTTATAGTAGAAAAAACAAATTTTGATCATTTTTATTGATAACTAGTAGGGATGCCCGATGTTGCCTTGAGGTAAAATGACAATACTAATAGCACAAACAATAATTGATGAAATTAAACATCATACAAGATGTGTCAAATGATCAAATTAATCAATCACAATTAAAAAATATTTTTTCTAAAATGTGGAATGAAAACATCTTTATAAAAATGTTAGTTATTCATTTCATGATTACGAAAAGATTTTATTAAAATTCAATAACTACTTGATTTTCTTGATTTAAAAAAAAAATTTGTTCAGCTTTTAAGATTTTTTGAATTTAAATAAAACAAACTTCCCTATGCTAAATTTACACTGTGTAAATAACACTGTAAACAAAATTTGTATTTACAAAACATTTTTACAAAGGATTTCTACAATTTCAATTCAATTGATTGAAACATTGTATATTTTAACAGCATTTTCATAGATTGATTGAAGCAATATAGACTTCAGTTCAACTTTTTCATCTGTCAAGACAAAAGTTCTGCAAAGAATTTCTACAATAAATTACAATGGACTTCAAGTCCAACAATTCTGTATTTTTATTACTAAATTGACTATTTGAATTTATATCTTCATTTTGTTGTTTTTATCAAGTTCAGGCTAGTTCATTTTGTTTGGATTTAAATAACAAAGACCTTATCAAATATTAATTCCTATAACAATTCTTCTTTATCATTTTACTGATTAGATGTAGTCTCAGTGATTTAAAGGATAAACATTGCAAAAATATTATGTATGCATGACTGATAATGTTCTTTTAATTAAAGGAAAAAACTTTTTGATGACTTAGATTTGATTTGATAACTTTGATCTTGAAACAGTTGATTTACTTTTAATTTTAAAAGGCAATGGATGTCAGCCACTTTTTTCTGATTGTTGATTCTGTTGGTATTTTGAAACATGTTGAGGTTTCCTGCTTATCTCACAAAATATAATTGATTCTCCATTTTTTGTTTTATTGGCACAAGGTCAGTTAAAGGTTAAAGATCAAAATACCAACTTCCTAACCTGGTTTTTGTTTAACTACATTTTTGTTCCTTTCACTAATAAAATATCCTGTTAAGTGACACTATGATAACATCATAACATTCTATCAAAGTTTAGAGACTGCAGAAAACCTTGTCATTCAATGGTCAGTGGTTGATATTAGGAACAAATCAGTACCATGATTCAGACAAAGGAAATAATTGCTCATTACTTCAAAGTTAAGAATACTGTGGCATAATTTGATTAATAAAATATACAAAGATATTAATCCTTAGAATATGAGCTGCTCGTATTTGTGTTGCTACCTAGAAGTACAGACTTAATTCCATCTGGAAAATACATTTCAACATACTATTACCTAGCAACAATACAGCCAATCAGGCTGTTAATTATGATATTCTATATTTACAGCTATTTTTCAGAGAGGGGGTCATGGGGATGGGGGTATAGTGTTCTAAGGCTGATTGGTTTCTGGCATATCAATCTTTGAGGATTATTTAATGCCCAAATCATGTATGATATATTCCAATCAATTATATAATTTCAAGTAACTAAGGATCCTTATAAATATATATAGCTTCATGCAACTATTCTTAATACAATGAATCTGCACACAGTAATATGGTTCCAGATATTTCAAACAATAATATGGTTTTAAGTAACTAACAATAATAACAATTGTAAACAATTGTAGCTTCAAGTAACTATTCTTAATATAAACAATTTTTATACAGTTTTATGGCTTCAAGTATCCCTATTCAATATTGATAATTTTTATACAGATCTATTTGAAGCATAGATCGGACTCTAATTGGCACTAATCACTCAGGATCAGAATGGACTTGGGAGTATAGGTAATAAAAGGGTAACCCTACACTCCCCCAAAACTATAGAACAAGAACCTCACCATCAAATGCAATTTAGTGTCATACCCAAGACACCTGTTATATTTTGTAAGGTGGCAGTCTTACTCCTCTGCTAACACCCCCTTGGCACTCTACCAGATGGACTGGCTCATAGCCATAAAATAGCCTATGATGAAAGTAGAGTAGCTAACACCCCCTCGGCACTCTACCAGATGGACTGTCTCATAGCCATAAGATAGCCTATGATGAAAGTAGAGTAGCTAACATTTATTCTAAGAAGGTTAGGGTTGGATGTATTTAGCAAACCACAAGCAGGATGTAACACAAGATTAATTAAATGGTGTTTAATGGGAATTAAATCCTTCTAAATCGATTGCCACCTCAAGGTTAAAGAGCCCAGTTGGCCTACTATTTACCCATAGATTGAGGGAGAATAGTTGGATTTATACCTTTTCCAGGAGTATTGTATTAGCATTATGTGAAATGCAAACAGCTTTGTCCAGCATTTGAACTTGTGTCACCATGTCCATTTCCTATGATGATTATGATTGCACTATGTGTGTTTCAATTGTAAGGAGTGATTAAATGTCTACTTTAAATAACACATTTTGAATATTTTTATTGAAAATTTGAATACCACACATGATGAATTATTGATTTTTAATGTACAAAAACAAGAATTATAAAACTTCAAACCATTTGCTTCGTTATCATTCAAATCATAAGCATTATTATCAGTTGTACTAAAAAAATGAAAAGCTGATAAACTTGAAAGTTATCTTGAAAAATTAATGAATTTTTGTTAGTAGAGTTTAATAGGCTTTCAGTTGATATAGAAGAAATGGTGAAAAATGATAAGAAACAAAGTTTTTCTTTTCTATATCACTTTTTCATGTTTTCTTATTCAGAAATAAATACTTCTTGTCAAATAATGTTTCAAAGTGTCTGCCACTCTGAAGACTGTACATCAAAGCTTACCCCCAATACCTTCAACCATTTTCATTTTTACCTCCCAAGTGTCTGCCACTCTTGAAGTCAAATCAACCATTTTCATTTTACCTCCCAAGTGTCTATTCTGCCACTCTTGAAGACTGTACATCAAAGCTTACCCCCAATACCTTCAACCATTTTCATTTTTACCTCCCAAGTGTCTATTCTGCCACTCTTGAAGACTGTACATCAAAGCTTACCCCCAATACTTCAACCATTTTCATTTTTACCTCCCAAGTGTCTATTCTGCCACTCTTGAAGACTGTACATCAAAGCTTACCCCCAATACCTTCAACCATTTTCATTTTTACCTCCCAAGTGTCTATTCTGCCACTCTTGAAGACTGTACATCAAAGCTTACCCCCAATACCTTCAACCATTTTCATTTTTACCTCCCAAGTGTCTATTCTGCCTGAAGACTGTACAGCTTACCCCCAATACCTTCAACCATTTTCATTTTTACCTCCCAAGTGTTCTGCCACTCTTGAAGACTGTACATCAAAGCTTACCCCAATACCTTCAACCATTTTCATTTTTACCTCCCAAGTGTCTATTCTGCCACTCTGAAGACTGTACATCAAAGCTTACCCCCAATACCTTCAACCATTTTCATTTTTACCTCCCAAGTGTCTATTCTGCCACTCTTGAAGACTGTACATCAAAGCTTACCCCCAATACTTCAACCATTTTCATTTTTACCTCCCAAGTGTCTATTCTGCCACTCTTGAAGACTGTACATCAAAGCTTACCCCCAATACCTTCAACCATTTTCATTTTTACCTCCCAAGTGTCTATTCTGCCACTCTTGAAGACTGTACATCAAAGCTTACCCCCAATACCTTCAACCATTTTCATTTTTACCTCCCAAGTGTCTATTCTGCCACTCTTGAAGACTGTACATCAAAGCTTACCCCAATACCTTCAACCATTTTCATTTTTACCTCCCAAGTGTCTATTCTGCCACTCTTGAAGACTGTACATCAAAGCTTACCCCCAATACCTTCAACCATTTTCATTTTTACCTCCCAAGTGTCTATTCTGCCACTCTTGAAGACTGTACATCAAAGCTTACCCCCAATACCTTCAACCATTTTCATTTTTACCTCCCAAGTGTCTATTCTGCCACTCTTGAAGACTGTACATCAAAGCTTAC
Organism: Doryteuthis pealeii; assembly: GCA_023376005.1. NCBI lineage: Eukaryota > Metazoa > Mollusca > Cephalopoda > Myopsida > Loliginidae > Doryteuthis > Doryteuthis pealeii. Next base: position 75,870,038 of record CM042150.1, read on the forward strand.
CCCCAATACCTTCAACCATTTTCATTTTTACCTCCCAAGTGTCTATTCTGCCACTCTTGAAGACTGTACATCAAAGCTTACCCCCAATACCTTCAACCATTTTCATTTTTACCTCCCAAGTGTCTATTCTGCCACTCTTGAAGACTGTACATCAAAGCTTACCCCCAATACCTTCAACCATTTTCATTTTTACCTCCCAAGTGTCTATTCTGCCACTCTTGAAGACTGTACATCAAAGCTTACCCCCAATACCTTCAACCATTTCATTTTTACCTCCCAAGTGTCTATTCTGCCACTCTTGAAGACTGTACATCAAAGCTTACCCCCAATACCTTCAACCATTTTCATTTTTACCTCCCAAGTGTCTATTCTGCCACTCTTGAAGACTGTACATCAAAGCTTACCCCCAATACTTCAACCATTTTCATTTTTACCTCCCAAGTGTCTATTCTGCCACTCTTGAAGACTGTACATCAAAGCTTACCCCCAATACCTTCAACCATTTTCATTTTTACCTCCCAAGTGTCTATTCTGCCACTCTTGAAGACTGTACATCAAAGCTTACCCCCAATACCTTCAACCATTTTCATTTTTACCTCCCAAGTGTCTATTCTGCCACTCTTGAAGTACATCAAAGCTTACCCCCAATACCTTCAACCATTTTCATTTTTACCTCCCAAGTGTCTATTCTGCCACTCTTGAAGACTGTACATCAAAGCTTACCCCCAATACCTTCAACCATTTTCATTTTTACCTCCCAAGTGTCTATTCTGCCACTCTTGAAGACTGTACATCAAAGCTTACCCCCAATACCTTCAACCATTTTCATTTTTACCTCCAAGTGTCTATTCTGCCACTCTTGAAGACTGTACATCAAAGCTTACCCCCAATACCTTCAACCATTTTCATTTTTACCTCCCAAGTGTCTATTCTGCCACTCTTGAAGACTGTACATCAAAGCTTACCCCAATACCTTCAACCATTTTCATTTTTACCTCCCAAGTGTCTATTCTGCCACTCTTGAAGACTGTACATCAAAGCTTACCCCCAATACCTTCAACCATTTTCATTTTTACCTCCCAAGTGTCTATTCTGCCACTCTTGAAGACTTCAAAGCTTACCCCCAATACCTTCAACCATTTTCATTTTTACCTCCCAAGTGTCTATTCTGCCACTTGAAGACTGTACATCAAAGCTTACCCCCAATACCTTCAACCATTTTCATTTTTACCTCCCAAGTGTCTATTCTGCCACTCTTGAAGACTGTACATCAAAGCTTACCCCCAATACCTTCAACCATTTTCATTTTTACCTCCCAAGTGTCTATTCTGCCACTCTTGAAGACTGTACATCAAAGCTTACCCCCAATACCTTCAACCATTTTCATTTTTACCTCCCAAGTGTCTATTCTGCCACTCTTGAAGACTGTACATCAAAGCTTACCCCCAATACCTTCAACCATTTTCATTTTTACCTCCCAAGTGTCTATTCTGCCACTCTTGAAGACTGTACATCAAAGCTTACCCCCAATACCTTCAACCATTTTCATTTTTACCTCCCAAGTGTCTATTCTGCCACTCTTGAAGACTGTACATCAAAGCTTACCCCAATACCTTCAACCATTTTCATTTTTACCTCCCAAGTGTCTATTCTGCCACTCTTGAAGACTGTACATCAAAGCTTACCCCCAATACCTTCAACCATTTTCATTTTTACCTCCCAAGTGTCTATTCTGCCACTCTTGAAGACTGTACATCAAAGCTTACCCCCAATACCTTCAACCATTTTCATTTTTACCTCCCAAGTGTCTATTCTGCCACTCTTGAAGACTGTACATCAAAGCTTACCCCCAATACCTTCAACCATTTCATTTTTACCTCCCAAGTGTCTATTCTGCCACTCTTGAAGACTGTACATCAAAGCTTACCCCCAATACCTTCAACCATTTTCATTTTTACCTCCCAAGTGTCTATTCTGCCACTCTTGAAGACTGTACATCAAAGCTTACCCCAATACCTTCAACCATTTTCATTTTACCTCCCAAGTGTCTATTCTGCCACTCTTGAAGACTGTACATCAAAGCTTACCCCCAATACCTTCAACCATTTTCATTTTTACCTCCCAAGTGTCTATTCTGCCACTCTTGAAGACTGTACATCAAAGCTTACCCCCAATACCTTCAACCATTTTCATTTTTACCTCCCAAGTGTCTATTCTGCCACTCTTGAAGACTGTACATCAAAGCTTACCCCCAATACCTTCAACCATTTTCATTTTTACCTCCCAAGTGTCTATTCTGCCACTCTTGAAGACTGTACATCAAAGCTTACCCCCAATACCTTCAACCATTTTCATTTTTACCTCCCAAGTGTCTATTCTGCCACTCTTGAAGACTGTACATCAAAGCTTACCCCCAATACCTTCAACCATTTTCATTTTTACCTCCCAAGTGTCTATTCTGCCACTCTTGAAGACTGTACATCAAAGCTTACCCCCAATACCTTCAACCATTTTCATTTTTACCTCCCAAGTGTCTATTCTGCCACTCTTGAAGACTGTACATCAAAGCTTACCCCCAATACCTTCAACCATTTTCATTTTTACCTCCCAAGTGTCTATTCTGCCACTCTTGAAGACTGTACATCAAAGCTTACCCCCAATACCTTCAACCATTTTCATTTTTACCTCCCAAGTGTCTATTCTGCCACTCTTGAAGACTGTACATCAAAGCTTACCCCCAATACCTTCAACCATTTTCATTTTTACCTCCCAAGTGTCTATTCTGCCACTCTTGAAGACTGTACATCAAAGCTTACCCCCAATACCTTCAACCATTTTCATTTTTACCTCCCAAGTGACGTTTTTCCCTTTCCATCGTGCTGTCTTGGTAAACTGCCACATTTCCCCAGACTCTGCCAATTCAATAATGTTATAACAGATTGGGGTCTGGAAACTTTGTGATATTGTATATTTGGTGAAATAAGCAAGGATTGAGGTGAGAGGTTGAATATTTTTCAATATCTTAAGATATGAATTTTAGAAGTAAAAAAAATAGAGAGAAAAGTCCTAGTGAGATTGCTGTAAACACAAAAATAGTCAACCCTTTTTTTTTATTTGTTTTAATTGTTTACATGGAAAGTCTGTCTCTTGTGTTTTCAATTTTCATTTCTAATTTTCTTTTCATAAATGGAATTCTTTGTACTTTTCATAATGATTATATATTTTTTTCTAAAACACAAAAAATTCCCTTTTGGTTTTGTGTGGGTCTTTTTTGTTATCTAAGCTAATTTGACTTTCCCATTTTTTTTTATGAATGGGAGAAATGCAGATCTCTATTAATATGTGACATAACCGTTTTGCTCATTCCACAGAATTGTTATGGGAAAGTGCTCTTTCAATACATCATTAGACCAGACATTAACAGATCAATAATTCAGTTGTTAGGAACTAAAAGTACAATATTTAAAAACTCTTTTCTATCCGCTATACTAAACTCTTTATTTGTTTCAATCAAATCTTATTGATTCAAGTCTTTGTAAACTTTTATTCCTACACTTAGAGAAAGAGTTTTGTTGACAGGGCTTAGAATATACTGATTGAATCCCCTGGAGAGTGCTAAGATCCACCTAAAAGGGCTATCCTAGATATGGCATTAAACTGTATGTGAAGGAGAGGCACCAGTTACGGAGCTCTGGGAACTGTGGAGTACCCATTAATTGCTATTACTCTCAGGGCCACTCTGACCCGGAGTAGTAGTTTTTTTTTTTGCTCATTTTTATACGATATCAAGTATTCTCATCTAATACTGATAATTTGCAAACCAATGTATTTAATGCTGATAGGTGATCAGCATTAAATAAATTGGTTTGCAAATTATCAGTATTAGATGAGAATACTTGATATCGTATAAAAATGAGCAAAAAAAAAAAAAAATTTTATGAAACAAAACAAAAAATGTAAACATAAATGTAAAATGAACTTAATTTACTAACTGCTAGGCATAAAATAATGCCAGATGGGTTGACATGCCATTAAAAACCATCAATCAATCAATAAAATATTTTTAATTGTATCAATTATTTCACCGGTGGAACAATTTGTACAATTTTTTAAAAAATTCAAATATTATGAATTACCTTGGAATCCAATGAAACAATATCTTAAATTAAGATATTTTCAAATTACAGTTTCAAAATATTTATAAATTCTCTGATGAAAGAATACAAATAATATATTCCCTTAATAATTAATAGTTATAATATTTTCAAAATATTTTTTTAAAAATTGGTTAAAAATATCTTTTAATGAAATTTTCAATCAATAGAACATTCTCAAGGACATATGCATTATTTTTTCTGAAAGCACTTCATTAGAGTCTAAGTGGTTCAGCCGTACAGTAGCACTAACATGGCTACAAATTGGAAGAATTTTAACTTGATATTTTAACACCAATCATTTCTATTTACTACTTTACCTTATCAGAAATATATATATATATATATGTACGTGTGTATGTGTAATATAATAAAAAATTGAAAAAACACAAGTTCATGTCTGAAGCCACCCTGGAGCAACACCATGAAGCTAGGAGGTCCAGAAGAAAGCAGTGGCAACAAAGCACCAGCACATCAACATCTTCAGGTTTAGCCTTCACATGCGACATCTGTGGTCAAGAGTGTTTTTCAAACATTGGACTTCACAGTCACAGGAGGTGCTGTAACTTCTTGGACACAAAAACTATATTATTGTCTTCCAAGACTGAAATGCCAATGAAAAACAAATGATTGGTGTTAAAATATCAAGTGGAAATTCTTCCAATCTGTAGCCATATCAGTGCTACTGTACAGCTGAACCACTTGGTCTCTAATGAAGTGCTTTGACAAAAAGATAGATGTGTGCTCTACAAGGATGCTGCATACTGTTTTGAAAAACAAAGAAAGCAGCTCTTTGATCACTTACCCCCTATCTAAGTAAAATGAAGAAGACATGCTGTATACTGTTGGGGAAGCAAGGACGAACTCATAAGTGACATTCTCCTGTGGACACCTGCATATACCAGTGTAGGCTGACCAGCAAAACCTACATCAATTGGTTCTGTGTGGATTATGGATGCTGCACAAAGGACCTCCCAGTGGCAATGATCGATGATGTTTAATGAGAGAGAGAGAGAGAGAGAGAGAGAGAGAGAGAGAGAGAGAGTTATGGATAGTTATGCTGTCAGTGCAACCTGGTAATAATGATGATAATGATAATATATATATTGCAGCACTTTTCATGCCACTGGGCTGATATGCTAATCATGCAGTCTGAAGGTATTTCCTATTTTTAGTTTTGTAATCTCAAATATAGACATCCTTATCTACCTTGTGTCACCTGTCAATAGATGACCCTGACATGCTGTTTCCAACATTGGCTGCCGGCTGCAATAACATTTCATTACATCAAAAATACAGAGACCTACAATTAGAGAAAATTAGTTTACAGTCTCCATCAAATGAATTTCTCAGATATTTTATCAATCTTCTTCATTTGAAAAAATGCATAGTTAGAATCTACTTAGTTTGGCAAAGAGAGTTCTGATTGCTTATAATACATTTATTAGTTATTAATGAGTCACCCATCTAAGCATTGAACAGGCTCATTGTTGTTTAATTTTGGTCAGGAACCAGTGCTTTCAGCATGACTTGACAATACACATAAAGTGATATATGTGTACATAAAGATAATTTATAATCAATGATTATAAAACATTTGGTTGGTCATGAAACTATCAATAATGATATCAAATTAAATATAATGTATTAATTGCAGCATTTAATCTTTCTTTGGCCAATGATCATTGAGTCCAGTGGTAGGATTTAGAAAACACAAATTTTTATTTTGGCTGGGAGATCTTAATTTATTTTGACCAATATTGCAAATTGAAGAGAAAGAGATCAATCATTGGATGAAGTTTCTTCTCAACCATGTGAATCAGACAAGAACAAGTTTTTATAATTGATAAATGTAAATGGTTTCTTTGTTTAATAGCATAATGATCTTCGTGGGGTATCTAATGCCTAAGCAATCCTTGTAGAAGAATAGTAATGTAAAATGTGCTCTTATACAGTACCCTATGTTTAAAAAAAAAAATTTGTTTTCAAAAATTCCTGGGCGAAAATGGTTGTTTATTTTCATTAGGGCAATGTGTTGTTAAGAAACAGTCTGTCATCAATGTATTCTCTCACCTCTTCCTTTGAGTTGTGGAAGGAGACTAAGCCAATGAAAAGGTGTGAGTCTTTCCTCTTGCCTTCTCCTGCTTTCAATCAACCCATGGCTATAATTAAAAGTGACAATGACACTTGTACGTTTTATTGTTTTGAGTAATATTCTTTTTTTATGTTCTTTTTAACAGACATTTGTTTTTAGATATGTATTCATTGGCTTTTAGTTGATAATAAAGAAATTAATGATAACACTCATCACTTTGTTCTGTTAATGTAGAAGAAGGATTTGAAAACTTAGTTGTCATGTGTGGCCCTCATGATAGACATATGTAATCCATGCACCCTCATAACATACATTTGTAATCAATGCAGCCCTAACAGGCTACTCAGTTTGACATGCTTGATTTAACCCATAGCTAAAGGGAGGAGTAGGTTCATGCCTTTCAAAAGGGTATTAGTCCAAAAGTGAATGTAATAGTATGACTGGAATTTGAACTTGTTTACTATGGTGTCACAGTCCAGCATATTAGACACTATGTCATGGGAAATCTCCTAATAAATGTAAAAGCATTTAGTTGATAGAGAAACACTTAGTATTACAGCAAATGTAATAAATAACAACTTGTTGTTAAATTTGATAAGGTGTGAATATTTCTGAAGTTCCTCAAAAGATATTGATTACATCCAAATTTGGATTATTGATATATATATATATATATATATATATATTTATTTATGTATGAGTAGTGGCTTACCGGTGGGTACGGGTACGATCGTTGGGAGCGCACAGGATCCAGGGGTTAAGACCGTGAAAAAACAAATACAAAGTGCTCAATAAAATGTAGTGCAAAATTTATTTAAGAAATGAATATAAAGTAACCTACTCGAGTTTCATCATCTGAATCGTCAGGGTTATATCCGCTGAATTAATTGAGTTTTCAATTAATATCAGTTGATACCACGTATGTCTGTAGGAACGGGTCTTATCTTTACAGTTAGACGCTTGTTTATCAAGCGTCTATCTGTAAAGATAAGACCCGTTCCTACAGACATACGTGGTATCAACTGATATTAATCGAAAACTCAATTAATTCAGCGGATATAACCCTGACGATTCAGATGATGAAACTCGAGTAGGTTACTTTATATCCATTTCTTAAATAAATATATATATATGTATATATATATATATATATATATATATATTCATCTTTGGTTCAAAAGTGGTGAATCAGTTGGATAGATGAGAATAAAAAGAAATCAGTCCCCCACTTTATGCTAAGATAGCAGAGAATCAGATAAAAGTTACATCCAAATTTGGATAAAAGATATGTATAGAGTTTACTTTGGTCACAAAGTGGGGAATCAATTAGATAGATGAGATTTTTAAAAATTGGGCCCCCTCTTAATAGTCCAACAATTGTTAGTGAATCAGATATTGGTTCACTCAAATCTGGATTGTAGATATGTATAGAACCTAATGTGTCCCAGATATGAGGGATCAGTTGGATAGCTGATAAAAGATGAAGATAGTACTGAAAGAGCAATAATGATATATGAGAGCTGAATATGATCCAAAATCTTTATAATATGGACACTGAGCTATACAAGTTCCTTTAAGATGTGGACAATTGTCAGACACTAAACGAAAATCAAGAAAATATATCTCCATAAAATTCTCTACTACCATAGGTTTGATTATAAATGACAAAATTATTTATTCATGAGGTATAGTAAAAAAAGAATCAAGATTGAATCTTTTAATTCTTTTAATAAAGTTAAAATAGAAATGAAAATGTGTGCACAGCTAAGCAAATTATATAGCAAAGCAATGATGAGTTGATCTTTAGACTACTCTTTAGATGAGATAAAAACTATCTAAAAAATAATTATGAAGATAGTCTCAATACTTTTTGAATGAAATTCTAGATTCTCCAAGTACAGCACTCTCCATATTCACCACTTTGTGCTTCATGCAACTTTTTCTTGTTTTCTAAATTTGGTGTATCTCAAGGATAAGATTTGGGGATGTGGAGGACATTACAAGAAATAGCACAAAAAGTTTCTGAGGTGCTTTAACCAAGAGAAAACTCACTGGAATAAGAGTATTGAAAAGCAAGGTACTATTTTAAGGCTTCCTTTATTGCTAATTTCTGTCCAGGTTCAGTCTTGATACTTTTTAAACACACTTTGCATAGATCAACACTTTTTGTCTATGGCTTTTGAGATGGTAGCATTAATTGTGTTTTTGAATTGAGAATATAAGAGCATCAGTTGACTATGATATTGTTAAATCACTTGAGTAAACAGAAGAAAAATAATAACAGAAAGAAAAAAATAAAGAAAGCATAGAAAGAAATATTTGGAAGGAAAGAGAAATGAAAAAAGAAAAAAAAACAAAAAACAAAAAAAACAGCAAGAACAAAATGATGTGGAGTAGAGAAAAGAAAGAAATATAGAAAGTTATAGTGAGAGGAGAGGGAAAAGAAAAAAAAGAACATGTTTTGCTTTGAGAATTTGCTTGTAAATTTTTTATCATTTTTTTTTCTGTGTGTCATTATAATGAATATTAATGTTAACCTGCAATTAATGCAAGATGCATACAAACAGATTCTTCCCAAGTTGAAATGTGACCCCCCCCCCACTCCAGGAATGTTTTCCAATGGCAATTGACCTTGAGCTCTCTAAGTCAATGAATATTTATTTGATCTTTAGATGCCTAAGGGTTCACTTATATTCCCATCTTCACTTATCTTCTGCTCTCCAGTCATTTTTTCTATTTATGTACTTCATCTCAATAATATATCATCATAACCCTTTGCTGATTAGTGTCCTGAGTATGACATTAAACTGCAACTGGTTGTAGGTTTCCAGTTCTGAAGCTCTGGGTTGTGTGGAGTCATTGCCATTACTCTCAGGTTCACTCTGACCCAGAGTGGTAATATCTGTTAGGCTCCAATTTATGAATCAAAGGGATCTGTCTGAAAATGATCAAGATTGAACAGGAATACATAAAACCACATAATGGTGTACAAATAAATGTTTATAGACTAATGAGAAAAATACAACGGAACATTGAAAATATACTTATGATTAGAATAAGAAATTACAACTGAATCAAATTACAGCATTAAATAACCTGAAGATATTGATATGCCATTAAACAAATTAACTAATGAGCTTATTTGTGTCCAATTTTGATTTTCTTTGAGTGAATCTTATTAGATAAAAGAAAAAGAATCATGATTAATAAATAAAAGTGTGATAACAGATTATGGACATGATCTAAAACATAGAATATTAATAACATCCTGTTCAGAATTTTCCAAGTCCATAGCCCATTCCTATAAGGATTTATCAAAAAATGGCCTTTTCAGTTTCCTGAGATATTTCCCTTAAATCAGACTTCTAATTATGTTTTATATTACATTTAAACAAAATTTGGGGCATTGAGGCAGTATAGGACGTTAAGAGTTAATATTCTTTTGATTACTTAGTAAACCTTATGAATAGATAAGGCTCTCTTCATTATTCAGTGTCCAGGGCATGACACTAAATGGAATCTGGTGGTGAGACTTCATTTCTGGAGCTCAGCGGAGTATGACATATCTCTTCATTGGCATTCCTCCCAGTTCCACTCTGAGTGATAATACATGTCAGGGTCCCATCAATTGGTCAAATAGGTTTAAAAATGATTCATATTCGATAGGACCATGTGCAAAAAATAAAAAAAAAAACTCAAGAAATTACTACATAAAAAATGTAAGTACAATAAACACAGTTCCCTAAACTAATCAATCATTCCTTATTGTATTTAATATTTTTCTTTATAGGCATTCAGCAAAGGTTCATGGCATGGACGATTCTGTCTGTCCCACTTATTTACCTATCAATCTTTTGGCGATAATGTTGTTGGCCTGGCATATACAGCCTCACCCAGACCTGATATTCTAGGAGGAATCTGTTCTCCATGTAGGTATTTTTTCTTTCTTTTATTTTTTTTTTTGTTTTCATTTTGTTTTTCTTTTGGGTTTTGGAATTCACTTGCAATAATTCAAAGTTTTTAAACACTTACATATCAATATATTCTTATATTTGTTACTATCAAAGCTGAAAATTACTCCTGTGTTGCAAAGCAGTTAACTGTATTGTTTGCTACTGATATTTACAAGATTGACTCAACAGTTTCACTGTGAGTGAACCAATACCAGAATGTGAAGTACACAAACATATAAATGAATACATACAATTGTTTAAATTTTTTTTTATCTTCAAAAAATCATAAAATATATATGAATAAGAATGGCCTTTTTATATTAGGCCCTGCTGATGCAAATAAACCTCTGCACAATTGCAAATAATTTTTTAAGAATTTGTGATAATAAATCACCACCACCACTGAATGCGTCCTCTGCAGAAATTAGGCCTGCCCCAAAGTCTGTGCTGATCCATGACATGTTGACTTGGAGTTTGAATTCCCAATTGCCTTTCTCTTAGACTGGTTGCCTTACTACAGATAGACAGCCCCAGTATTTTATTTGGTATTCTTCGCAGAGAACCGTCCCGGCCTAAAAAAACCCAACTAGGGTTAGGGTTAGTTTAATGGGAAAATAAATAAATAATTTGGGCTCTGTTTTTTCTGGGTCACCACTTAGTTTGAAGTGTATTCAATGTCACAAGTGGAACTAGTATTTCATATAAGAAAAAAGACTGACTAAAACACTGTAATCAGGATATTATGGTAATGTGTAGAAGGAAATAAGAGAAAAACATAAGAAAAAAAGCTGACTTGACAAGGACAACATCATACTGCTTACTAGTTTATTGTAGGATGTCAGTCAGTCTACTATTGGTTTGAACAATGTGACTGGCCAAGCACAACTGAACCAGTGTCAAGACAACTGGTACTTATGGGAATTCAGAATAGTCCACTCATGCATTTCGGTGATTCCATTCCCTGAGTCCTGATTGGCTGCTTGGTTTGTATGATCCTCTGAGGCTTCATAGATATCCTGCCATTTTGCAGTAGTCTTTGCAGCAAACCAGAATCGTATTGGGTTACGATTGCTTGCTGTCTTGTCTTGCCGATTCGACGGTAATTGGACTTAGTATGATTATTCTACAAGGTGGTGGAAGTGGTGACAGTCAAACTATTAACAGAAAAAAAAGGTGTATGGAAGTGTAGAAGACAATTTTGACAGGAAAGTTTGCAATGTAAATATTAATTTCGGAAATAATTCTCTTGTTCAAATTTCAAGGAATAGAATTCTTGTGGTCTGTATGTTGGTGTGTTCTTTGTGTGTATGTATTTACCCAACCCTCTGCCATGGGTAGGATGTGACACAGTCATTTTTTATTCAGTTTTCCTTCTCTTAGATTGGTTTCCTAACCAATGCTAAAGAACCAATCTTTTCATTTATTTACTCATTGTTACTTGTGTGTATGTTATGTTGGTCCCAAAATCTACATGAAAAACATCAGTTTGTGGAGGGGGAAAGTTTAGTGTTCAAAGAATAGACATACTGGAGTTCAAATACTGGATAAGTCTGTTGGCATTTCACTGCATACTAATTTTCTAAGGAAAGGCATGAATATATATATATTCTTTCTCCAGTTATGGGTAAATAGTTGGACAGACTGGGTTCTGTAGTCTTGCTAAGGCAAACAGAGTAGGAGAAGGAAAACTAAATAATTAAAATCAGCAGTACTCTGCTTAAAAATTGACCATGTGTCACACGATGTTTGTTATAGAGGAGTAAATACATACTTTATAATAGTCTGTATGTTTTTGTTGTTTAATGTGCATGTGCATTGTAGTTGTTTAGTCCTGAAGAGTAATGTGAAAAAAAGAACACTGTAGCTGGCCAGTGTGTTATTTGCATGGTTATTAGGTACATGAGTAGAGTTGTTAATAGGTTGAAAATGAGATTTCTATGTGGCATGAATGTGGAGCAGTTAATGGGGATGAGAATGAATTTTCTATGTGTGAATAGCTCATGAGGTTGAGAAGTAAAAAGATTAGCAATGTGTGTTGGTTTGTAAGTCTATGGGAAAGACATATTATGTGTGGCAGGGCTGAGGGTCAACTGTGTATTGACTGGTGAGGTGGTACAAAAAAGGAATTATGTGTGGCACTGGCCTGCCATATATGTTGGTTGGTGAGGTCACATGAAAAAAATAACTAAAAATGAAAGATTCAAAGTGTTATATACACAAATATAGATATCTCACGATTCACTAACTCAGCGATTCAATTCACACACACACCGCAATAAAGAGATACACTTGCCAACAAAATAAAATATAAGTTGCTGACACCAAACGGAAGTTTACTCAATGGTAGACTAAAATGAAGTGACCAAATTAACACGGTTCTATGCATAGGCTCCAGCAGAACTTCCGGATGGAAAACAAGAATTCCTAAACAATAAAGAAAATCATATTGTATATAAAATTCACATTTTCCTCCAGTCGAAACGATTCCTGGGTGAAATGAAAAAAGATCTCAGTTGATCCGATTTTGGCTCCCGACAACCTATATAAAGTCGGCTTTGAAAAGCCGACATGTCAGAGATACCTGGGTGGCCTACCAGTCCACATCTCAAGGAAGCAGGTGACACAAATTCTACACCTCAGGTCGACCGACCTATATCTCTCACCTACCCCCTAACCTCATGACCCTTACTACCGACCGACTCTTAAAGGGGCAAACATCCTACAACAACAAGAATACACCAACTATGATACACGATACCAACCCGCTATCGAATACTAAAACACAAGACCCTGCCCACCTAACCAACACCTAACCACTACCACTGGCTCATCTGCCCACTTCACCACCTACACTACAACTGATTCGGCCACCGGACATTTCACTGACTTTATTATTCACATTAAACTATCACCAAAATATCCTTTAAATTCATTTCTATCTTTTCCTTGCTTTCATGTTCCTTTTTCCAATACAATTGTTGAAACTTAAAATCGGTGTTTGTTTTTCCTCGTCACCATATGCTTCATAATAACCCTGTTTATAACAAAAGTATTTATTTTTGGAAGCACTGGTTTTATCAGTCTGTGGTGCCTTCCAGTTGGTCCAAAAATTCATATGACCTGTTCACCTCTACATCAGTGCAGTGGGCAGGTGGCCCAATGACTGTTTTATTTTTCAGCCATGATGAAAAGGGTCCTGAATCATAATAATATTTATTTTGGGATATACCATAGATGAACTTTCACATCAACAGATGACAATCGCATTGAGAATTTTTTTTGGTAACCTCATTCCTCGCCTGCTCTACTGTATCTAAAGGTTGTCGATATATAGAAGAAGAATTTGTATAATGAAATTTGCAGAAAACAATTTTCAGAACATATTCCAATATCGAAAAGCAGAAAATAATTGGAAATATGCATTAAGAAGTCTATCTATTTATCTATCAATATATATATATATATATATATATATAACAAGTGGCTATCTTCATAATTTTTTCACAAAATGCAAGAACTGGTGATATCTAATGTATAGATATTTACTTTGTCGTTAATTATTTGATTTTCGTAGTTTCCTCCGGACACACATACATGCTACACACCAACTGTCCTTTAAATATATATATGTGGTAAAAAATAGAGGGAAAAATGTGGACAAAAGAACAACTCAGACAAGTAGATGTTGGTAGGTAGGGTTAAATGTCTGGGGGGTGCTGGGAGGTGTGGTGGTCGTGGTATTTTTTGGTTTAGTGTTTGAGTGTATTTTGAGGGCCTTTTTCTTGGTGTTTAGGATGAATTGTTTGGGGTATTTTAGAGTTGTGAGTGAGTTCACTATGTACTTGTATTCTTCTTCTAAGTGTTGGGGGCTGCATATGCCTAGTGCTCTTAGGTAGAAGCCTATTATAAGGCCCGATTTGATCTTATTGTTGTGATGGAAGTAGAAGTGTATGTAGTCGTTTTTGTTGGTAGACTTTGTAGGTGAGTCTGTTTGGGGATTTTATTAGTAGGGTGTCGAGGAATGGTAAGGTGTTGTTAGATTCTTTTTCAAAGGTTCTTACCAATCATATCCTCACAAACGCTATCCCATCTTCCTGACTTCATCACCAAATTCACCCCTCACCCGTTCACTTTCTCTTCTATAAAACACATGTATGATGCACAAATGTTCAAATAAATGACTGAAGAAGCCATGCTCAATGCACAGCAAAATATATATCCTACATCTACTTGTCTGAGTTGTTCTTTTGTCCACATTTTTTCCCTCTATTCTTTACCACATTCTGTCGGATTTACTCCAATCCTCCTATCCTCATTTATATATATATAAAATAAGGATCAAAGAACAAAACTCAGACAAAAATGTGTAGT
>CM042150.1:75889610-75957110 GCA_023376005.1 Doryteuthis pealeii
TTGACTGTATGACTACTCTTACACTTTGGTATCTGCTTTAAGCTCACTTCATACAACACTCACCATAGCAAACCAATTGTAAAACTGAAGGAAACTAAACAAAAACATTTCATTTGTTAATGAAGTAAAGTTTTACTTTTTAATTAATTTGAGCTTTTCATTGGGGACCTGACAACTCGGATTTTGATGGATTTGTGATTTAAATTGAATATTTCTTTGAAAATTTTTTTTTCAAAATACTAATATTATTATTAATGGCTTAAGTCTGTCATTGTTTATTTTTGTTTTGTTTTTTTTTTTTGTTTTTTTTCAATATTTTACTCCTTTGAGACATATTTTGAAAAATAGTTTTAGTAGTTTTCTAAAAGTTTTGTTGATTTAGCCAATAAGTGAAAATTTGGTTGTTGATTCTGCAGATGGTAAACACCTCCTGTAATTTCTTGGTAGAGATTTTCGCAACTAACAGATACAGTAAACACACAAAAACGAAAAAAGCCAAAATCTTCATCACTGTTCATTACTGATAATATTTTTTATACTAATAGAATTTTAGAAGTAGAAAAATGTACATTGAATTATATTTTAAATGAATATCAATTTTTAGCAGTATCTGTGAGAGTAAATAAATTTTGGACATTTTTAATAACCAAAATTTGTGTATAAAGTAATACAAATATATACATTTAAAATTTGTTTTATTTCAGTTGAGTTAATGTATTTTTGATTCTGGAGCTCTGTGTAATGTTCAGTACACCTTTGTTGCCATTACTCTGACTTGGAGTGGCAGTTCTCATTATGATCTTCATATGGATCCAATTGATCTGTTTGAAAATGGTTAGTATTAGATAGGAATATTTGAAATCAAATGACTTTGTGCAAATTATTTGTTTCAAGATGAGTTCCTTGAAGCTATAAATGTTTAAAAAATATTAACATTATCAATTGTTTGAAACTGTATAGCCACTTGAAAAACTTGTGTATTTGTATTACACTGGAATATTTGAGACCATATTACTATGTGCTTATGTGATTATTATTATTATTAAATACTAGATTTTTGAGACATTATAATTGCTTTAAAAAGAAATCTGACTTTAACATAATGTAATGCAACAACGTTTTTCATTACATAAAAACTAACCCAACAGCCAACTATCTAAGCATACAAACTATATTAATACATTTTTACTCCCTTACCTGGACTGGGTACAAGATATATTGCTTAGTACACAGTGAAATTTACACATTTTATAGACCAAATGCAGACATATATTTTCTCCAATTTGTAGACATTTGAATACCATGTTCAACCCATAATAGTTGAAATGGATAAAAAAAAGGAAACAAGTTTCTAAACAAACCTGTAAGCTAAATCAACCAATCAGGAATCATGTCTGCCTATATATCCCAGAATGCAATGTATATAAAGTAATTCGGTCAGATGGTGCCACACTGTTTTATCAACATTAAGGTGGATCATTACTACAGTGCTGCTTATTTTATATCTTTTTTCTTGAATTGCTTATTTTCCCAGCATTTCTACTTAAACCTTTGTTTATTTCTTTTCTGAACATTCATTATATTTTATTCCTTCTTGTTTTATATCTATTATATAAAGTATGATAAATTTCTTGTGGTGCATGTTTTATAACTATTTCCTCACCCAATCAGAACTGTACCTCATAGCACTTGGTGTAAAATACAGACACACTGATGCCTGTTGCTTACGTCACTAATAACCTCTGAGTTTCAACTAGTTATATCTTAACCCTTTTTGGTTCGTACTCACAGAAAGATACAAAAAAACCTTAAAACATCTTCACTAGTGACAAACTGACACCTTTAATATTTCTACAGTATCAAAAAGATTTAGGTTCATTGAATTTTATTTTATTATTTCCGCCCTGTCGGCTGGGAGTTAGAATGCACCAACTGCACCTCTGCAGAGGGGTAAGATTCCCCCAATGGGGCCACCTGTTGGCCGTGGGTGGCGACTCGTGATGCTTAAGGATAGAGCCCAGGTGGATGAGCAGTTCATGACATGCAATACTCCACTTTGGCCCTATCTTGGGCTAGACAGGTGGTCGGAGAGGCCCCCTCCGATCAATCGGCTGGTCACGTCAAGCCCTAGCACCTATATGATTATCCCAACCCTATTGCCCTTATGGCAAGCCCCAACCCCTTTTTATCATATGGGTGCTAGAAGGCGGTGGCTGAGGGTCTACATGTCTTGAGAATGACGTTAAACTCTATCTGATGGTGAGGTTCCAGTTTTGGAGGTTTGGGGAATGTGGAGCACCCCATTCATCACCATTGCTCCCTGGTCCACTCTGACCCGGAGTGGTAGTACCTGTTAGGGTCCCATCTATGGGTTAAATAGAAAATTGTATTTATAAAAAAATTGTATTATCCATTAAGAATTGATTTATTTCAAAACTTTATCGGCATTAAATAACCCACTGCGGTTGATATGCCGTAAAACAAAACAAACAAACAAACTATTTTATTATTTCTTTTTGATTTTGTGATATCATGGAAATATGATGTCTCTTTTTATTGTGTTTTTAAGTGCCAAATGAGACACTCATGGCATAACTGGATATGAATTCAATTCTTGAACAAGGTAGTTTGCATTTCACATAGTGATTGGGAAAAGGTATGAATGGGAGGGTAGACTGGTTTTTTTTAACTTTGGTTAGGCAACTGGTCTAGTAGAATGAAAACTCTGAATTCAAGCCAGACCTGGAGAAAGATAAACTCTGCCAGGATATTCCTGCCCAAGACATGCTGCATGAGTAGTGCCGCCATAACCAAACCAGATTACAGAAATAAATGTAAGTCAATTTGTTTATCTTCAATAGTAATCAATATGTTGGAGGGGTTATCATCATAGAAAATGGATGTGGTAACCTGAATTCAAATCTTGGATGAGGCTGTTTGAATTTCTCATAGTGCTTGGAAAAAATATGCACCCAACTCCTACCAGCTATTGGTAAATAGTAGAGCAGACTGGGCTCTTTAACCTTGGTTAGGCAACCAGTCTCGGAGAAGGAAAACTCTGAACCTGTTAAACTCTGATAATGAAATTAACCTTGTGTCACAACCTTCGTGTCTGCAGGAGTTGGTAAATATATATATATATATATATATATATATATATATATATATAGTAATCAACATGGTAGCAGATAGAACATCTGCATCATTTCAAGCAAGTTTGGAATATAACATTAGTCCTCTAATCTGGGATTGCCTACATGCCATTGAATGACAAGACATTGTTCAGAATTATCTTGTTTTATTTTTTCACACATTAATTTATATAAAAGGAGTCATAAGAAATAAGAAAAAAATCCAGAAAGTTTTCAAGTTCTTCTTCACTCAATCAGAATCATTTCTAAGAAGATCGTAGAGATTGAAATTTGCTTATCTATCACGCTCTGAGACTGTTTAATATTCACTTGTTATACCTTGTTGAATGTAGAGACTGTGTGCCAATCACTGGACATGTCTTGTTGAATATAGAGACAGTGGGCAGTTCACTTCTTAAGCCTGGATAACCTTAGAGACTGTGCTTCTATCAGTTGTCATGCTGGAATGAATGTATTTACTGTGTGTTGTTCACTTGTCTTGTTGGATATAGAGACAGTGGGCAGTTCACTTCTTAAGCCTGGATAACCTTAGAGACTGTGCTTCTATCAGTTGTCATGCTGGGATAAATGTATTGACTGTGTGCAGTTCACTTATCTTGTTAAATATAGAGACAGTGGGCAGTTCACTTCTTAAGCCTAGACAACCTTAGAGACTGTGCTTCTATCAGTTGTCATGCTGGGATGAATGTATTGACTGTGTGCAGTTCACTTGTCTTGTTGAATGAAGTGACTGTGGGCAATTCGCTTGACATGTTTGGATGAACATAGAGACTATGGGCTGTTCACTCTTCATGCCTGGATTAATGTAGAGGCTGTGGGCTGTTCACTTGCCATGCTTGGATGAAGGTAGATGAAATTTTAGAATTTAGAGTTTTTCTCCTACTAGACTGGTTGCCATACCAAGGTTAAAGACAATAAACATTACACAGGGAGCACATCCAATTGTAGGAATTTTTTATGGGACAGAGGTAATATTTGTTAAATAGATTTATATGAATCTGTGGTATTGAGCTAAAAAAATAAAATCTAAAAAATGTCTTTTTGACTGGGTCAGTAATTTTTGAGAACATCTCTTCACAAACAAAAGGAAACATAAGCAGGATTGTTTTTTTTGTTTTGTATAATTTTCTAAAAAATTGTGATTATTTTTCTGTTTAAGGAATCGACTTAAAGTGTAGTATCACCAACAGAAATATATGTGATAAACACAATATTAGGCTAGTATATGGATGTCTTCATTTCCAAAGCTATTTTGATAATTGGATATTATTTGTATAGAAATAACAAATTGGCAACAGAATTGAATCATGAAATGATGGAAGCTGAAATTCATGTTTGCTTTTCTTTCTCATTTTCTTAAAGCATCATATACATATTGATATATACATGCACACACACACACACACACACACACACACACACACACACATATATATATATATATTATGTGTGTGTGTGTGTGTATATGTATATACATCTTGTGTATTAATATATATTTATATACATATATATGTGTCTGTGTGTACATATATATATATATATATAATATATATGTGTGTGTGTGTGTGTGTGTGTGAGTGAGTGTGTGTGTGTGTGTGCATATATGTATATATATCTTAATATATATTTTTGTGCATGTGTGTATATATGTATATATAAGTATTTATGTATATAAGTACAAATCTGAATTTTTTTATACACATGCTGCTGCAGCAAAAATAACTGCCAACTGGGATCTTTTCAGCAGTATCATATATATATATATATATATATATATATATATATATATATATATATATATGTATGTATGTATGTATGTGTGAGTGTGTGAGTTTATAAGAAATAATGAATACCAAAAGTTACCATTTAGTCAACAGATTTATCCAAAAATATTAATTATTTCTTGCTTATAAACAGTCTTGAATATAACTTGAGAAGAGACTGATGAGGTCTCATTGTGTTTGACATTAATGGCCAAAGCCCAATGGATATGATTAATTCTTATACATAATGAGGTAGATGGTATAGCTATCAACCTAAGCCACAATCATTCATGTAATTGTCTTCCCTCCTAAACATTGTAATGTATGTTTCTATTATGAACAGTCACAAATATTTCTCTGCAAGTTTTCTAAATCACAAACCATTAGTTTTCTTTAATGGCCACCAACATCATCAACATTTTGCTTGATACATTTTATATTTCCATGGTCAACTGTTTTTTTATTCAAAATTCTTGCTTACTATGTTTCATTCATATACTATAAAGAACAACAAAGAAATTCTCCATCAGAAGATGACTGGTTTCAGGCCTGAATCATTGTTAACCCACACACAGTGTACCCCAGCAATCCCCCATAATATCATCAGATTTGGTTGGTTTTTCATTCTATTGCGGGAATGTCAGATGAAAATAGTTTTGTATAGTTCTTTGTTGTTGTCACAACTTTCCAATCAATGGACACAGGCCCAGAAATAAACTCTCTAATGTAAAAATTGAATTGATTGACAAGATAGCAATGTCAATGTTATAGTGAACATGAATTTTATTTGGTAAGCCAGTGTACATAAGCTCAGCAACAATATATTAAATTTTAGATTTGAATTAACTGATGAAATAACAATGTCAAGATACTGAACATGAAAATGAATATGAATTTCTACAGGAAAGTCTATACAACCTGTTTATTGGTATATTGGAGGGTTATTTCATTTTACCAAGAATCAAATAACTTCTTTTCTTATGCCATTATCTTAAAAAAAAGAAATATTCTACATACTCGCTGAGGTACCCATCTATGCCAGGGAAAAAGGTAAATACTTGCTTTGTAGACTTTTAGATTTGAAGATGATGATTGTTTTTTAAATTAACAAAACAAAGTCCTTTGTTATCTAATATGCAAAACACTCAAAGATAAAAACCTATTTCTTGCAATCAATTATTGTGATTCTATATTTAACAGTTTACAGTATCATCACACAGAAATATCAAAGTTTAATGTTTAAATCAACTGGATAGTTTTAAGTTTATGTAATGCTCTACATATGAAATCTTTCAATCATTCTAACTCTTCTGAAACCTGTGTTCTCTTATCTTGTGTTTTGAAGCATCTTAATTGACAACTGGTGGTTGTATACTATGCACTATAGTCAGATATTGTTTCGGCTTTTTTCCATTTTTAGAATTCTGCATGCAACTTTAGTGGCTTTGAAACCCAGTTTAAAATACTGCCTGGAAATTATGAGAATCTCAATATTATTGTTATTATAACAACTCAGGCAAGGACAACTGAATAGTAGTAATAATGATATATATATATATATATATATATATATATATATATATATATATACTACTAATAATAATAGGAATAAGAATAATAGAGTGGAATCATAGCAAGTCTTTAGATTGCTGCTCATCTACTATCAGTAACAAGACAAAAACATTTACAGGTTATTGTCTAGAATGTTCAACTTGTACAGTTATACACTCAACATTCCTCTTTGTCATCCCAGGCCAATATAATAGAATAAGAGGGATTAATTTTTAAGTAACCCACTTAAAAATATGGCATGCTTATTCATCACTTTCAAAAGTCCATTGACGATATTTTGTAGCTGAATATTTACTCTATCCAGTGGTGTTATTGAAAAGGTGGAGGTTGATTACTAACTCTTGGGGAGCATCAAACAACAAACCAGAAAAGTGGATGAAGGCTGCTGCAGAAAAGGGTCCCAAGCCATCTTGGATTCCATGCTACTGGATCTTGAATTAAATTGTTAAGGATTCCATGGTGGGTGTTTGCACACCAGCCTCTTCATATGCTGACTACATCCTTTGCAAGGAATTAAGACTCCCCAACAAAAGGGATGTTCTGGATCTGACACTAAACTGTATTTGGTAATAAGGCTCGAGTTATGAAGCTCTAGGGAGTGTGGAGTACGTTTTCAATGTCATTACTCTCAGGTTAACTCTGACCTAGAGTGGTAGTATTTTTAGGGTCCCATCTATGGATCCAATAGATCAGTTTGAAAATTATTTGAATTAAATAGGATGATACTATATTACTATGTAAACAAATGATCATTATTATAATCAAATAAAAAAGTGCAATTAAAAAAAAGATGATTACAGTGGGACATTAAAAATATGAATAGCAATGATTATGATCAAACATTTACAAATGACTCAAATTTCAGCATTAATTCTTTTTCTTGTACACATTATTTCCCATTTATTTCCCAATATCCATATATCTCACTTATGCAGTGGACAAAAACACAGATGGATTCACTATTTGCACACAAAATAGTCAAATCTCAATTATTCTTACTAATCTATTTTTGCATGAGTTCCTACTATCACATGATGTTCCTGGACCAATCAGAGAGAACTGTTTGAATGACTCTGGAGTTATGGCTTGTCTATCATACTTTATAAATTACCTGAGTTTTCCATGAATTACGGGAAGCCATTAAATTTAGATACTACACTTCATTAAAAAAAATAATAGGCTATGCCTATTGATTATGTAACACTTACCATCAACCAAATGACAACAGTTTTGAGGGCTCTGCCTCTACTTTATTTTCTAAAGAGGAAGTAAAAGAGACCTTCTATGTCTATCCAGATGGGGCACTGTGAAGAGTTCCCACACCTAACAAAAGTCTTTGATATGGTGGGGCATACTATCAAGGTATAAATACTCGCATAATATATAAATCCTGAGGCTAATATATGATGGTATGACAACTAAAGTGCTCAGTAACAGTGACTCTGACTCTGAATCCATCACTAAGAAAATAGGTGTCAAATAGAATGTATCATTTACCAATTTCATTAATGAAGAACAGTCACAGGCGATCCAATCCTGTCTTGAAATGATGGCAGGCTTTTCAACCCTGTTTTCAGGCTTGTAGGAAGGTCAAAAGCAGCTTCTTTATGGAATTTCATTATGTGGATAATGATGCCATTCTGACAATTCTGAATGCCTTTACTATAACATACAAGACTTAAACACGAACCTCCAGCCAACCCGTGATTGAGATGGATAAAATAATTCTTGAAAATATTGACTCCTTTCTATACTTGGAAGCCTTCTACCCCCAAAAGCTGATATTGACTTGGAGGACACTGTACCAGTAAAGCATATGCCAGACTCAGGAAAAGAGTTTTTAAAGAGTGGCCTAAAGGTCCAAATAAAACCTGGCTTTCCCACCCTGCTGTATGGAGCAATGACCACCTACAGCACGCACCTGAAGGATCTACAACAACACCACCAAAGATCTCTATGATGATTTTGATGATCAGATGTAACAAAAAACATATTCTGGAGGAAGTCAACATATTTAGTGTCAACACCACCACCACCATAATGTAGGATCATCTCTGAGGGATGGGCATGTCTACACATGTCTCCATAAACAGATCCTGAAGTAAGGTCAGCAAGACCCTGGTGATCAAAAGAAACTCTTCAAAGTCAACATCAAAATCAGATGCTGCTGGAGGAAATCAATGAAAAAGAGATGCATGGCATGGAATGGAACTCCACCATGTTGCAGTGATAAAATGACAATCTTTTTTGGAAATAAGGCAGAAAGCTCCACCAACACTTGACACCTTTATGATCCATTCTGCACTAAAATAAGTGGATCAAAGATTGGCCTATAGAGCCATCTGAAAATCCACAAGTATACATTTAGAGTGATTACTGATGATGATATTTCCCTATATCTGTAGGAGCTACCATGAAATAAATAAAAAAAACATGTTTTATTTTCAGATCATTCTTTATAGATTTCAAAATTTATTATTTAATCTTATTTAATTATTTAATCAATATCTTCCTTAATTAACTAATTCAATTATTCTATGGCCCTCTTAACATTGAACAATGTGCAATTATTTTCTTTGTCTTAACTGTGGTATTGATACAACACCTTTGACCATTGGTCGATAATATCCATTGGCAGAGTCTGGGGAAATGTGGCAGTTTACCAAGACAGCACGATGGAAAGGGAAAAATGTCACTTGGGAGGTAAAAATGAAAATGGTTGAAGGTATTGGGGGTAAGCTTTGATGTACAGTCTTCAAGAGTGGCAGAATAGACACTTGGGAGGTAAAAATGAAAATGGTTGAAGGTATTGGGGGTAAGCTTTGATGTACAGTCTTCAAGAGTGGCAGAATAGACACTTGGGAGGTAAAAATGAAAATGGTTGAAGGTATTGGGGGTAAGCTTTGATGTACAGTCTTCAAGAGTGGCAGAATAGACACTTGGGAGGTAAAAATGAAAATGGTTGAAGGTATTGGGGGTAAGCTTTGATGTACAGTCTTCAAGAGTGGCAGAATAGACACTTGGGAGGTAAAAATGAAAATGGTTGAAGGTATTGGGGGTAAGCTTTGATGTACAGTCTTCAAGAGTGGCAGAATAGACACTTGGGAGGTAAAAATGAAAATGGTTGAAGGTATTGGGGGTAAGCTTTGATGTACAGTCTTCAAGAGTGGCAGAATAGACACTTGGGAGGTAAAAATGAAAATGGTTGAAGGTATTGGGGGTAAGCTTTGATGTACAGTCTTCAAGAGTGGCAGAATAGACACTTGGGAGGTAAAAATGAAAATGGTTGAAGGTATTGGGGGTAAGCTTTGATGTACAGTCTTCAAGAGTGGCAGAATAGACACTTGGGAGGTAAAAATGAAAATGGTTGAAGGTATTGGGGGTAAGCTTTGATGTACAGTCTTCAAGAGTGGCAGAATAGACACTTGGGAGGTAAAAATGAAAATGGTTGAAGGTATTGGGGGTAAGCTTTGATGTACAGTCTTCAAGAGTGGCAGAATAGACACTTGGGAGGTAAAATGAAAATGGTTGAAGGTATTGGGGTAAGCTTTGATGTACAGTCTTCAAGAGTGGCAGAATAGACACTTGGGAGGTAAAAATGAAAATGGTTGAAGGTATTGGGGGTAAGCTTTGATGTACAGTCTTCAAGAGTGGCAGAATAGACACTTGGGAGGTAAAAATGAAAATGGTTGAAGGTATTGGGGGTAAGCTTTGATGTACAGTCTTCAAGAGTGGCAGAATAGACACTTGGGAGGTAAAAATGAAAATGGTTGAAGGTATTGGGGTAAGCTTTGATGTACAGTCTTCAAGAGTGGCAGAATAGACACTTGGGAGGTAAAAATGAAATGGTTGAAGGTATTGGGGGTAAGCTTTGATGTACAGTCTTCAAGAGTGGCAGAATAGACACTTGGGAGGTAAAAATGAAAATGGTTGAAGGTATTGGGGGTAAGCTTTGATGTACAGTCTTCAAGAGTGGCAGAATAGACACTTGGGAGGTAAAAATGAAAATGGTTGAAGGTATTGGGGGTAAGCTTTGATGTACAGTCTTCAAGAGTGGCAGAATAGACACTTGGGAGGTAAAAATGAAAATGGTTGAAGGTATTGGGGTAAGCTTTGATGTACAGTCTTCAAGAGTGGCAGAATAGACACTTGGGAGGTAAAAATGAAAATGGTTGAAGGTATTGGGGGTAAGCTTTGATGTACAGTCTTCAAGAGTGGCAGAATAGACACTTGGGAGGTAAAAATGAAAATGGTTGAAGGTATTGGGGGTAAGCTTTGATGTACAGTCTTCAAGAGTGGCAGAATAGACACTTGGGAGGTAAAAATGAAATGGTTGAAGGTATTGGGGGTAAGCTTTGATGTACAGTCTTCAAGAGTGGCAGAATAGACACTTGGGAGGTAAAAATGAAAATGGTTGAAGGTATTGGGGGTAAGCTTTGATGTACAGTCTTCAAGAGTGGCAGAATAGACACTTGGGAGGTAAAAATGAAAATGGTTGAAGGTATTGGGGTAAGCTTTGATGTACAGTCTTCAAGAGTGGCAGAATAGACACTTGGGAGGTAAAAATGAAAATGGTTGAAGGTATTGGGGGTAAGCTTTGATGTACAGTCTTCAAGAGTGGCAGAATAGACACTTGGGAGGTAAAAATGAAAATGGTTGAAGGTATTGGGGGTAAGCTTTGATGTACAGTCTTCAAGAGTGGCAGAATAGACACTTGGGAGGTAAAAATGAAAATGGTTGAAGGTATTGGGGGTAAGCTTTGATGTACAGTCTTCAAGAGTGGCAGAATAGACACTTGGGAGGTAAAAATGAAAATGGTTGAAGGTATTGGGGGTAAGCTTTGATGTACAGTCTTCAAGAGTGGCAGAATAGACACTTGGGAGGTAAAAATGAAAATGGTTGAAGGTATTGGGGGTAAGCTTTGATGTACAGTCTTCAAGAGTGGCAGAATAGACACTTGGGAGGTAAAATGAAAATGGT
The DNA here is from genome assembly GCA_023376005.1 of Doryteuthis pealeii. Taxonomy (NCBI): domain Eukaryota; kingdom Metazoa; phylum Mollusca; class Cephalopoda; order Myopsida; family Loliginidae; genus Doryteuthis; species Doryteuthis pealeii. The sequence continues at coordinate 75,901,078 of CM042150.1, forward strand.
TGAAGGTATTGGGGGTAAGCTTTGATGTACAGTCTTCAAGAGTGGCAGAATAGACACTTGGGAGGTAAAAATGAAAATGGTTGAAGGTATTGGGGGTAAGCTTTGATGTACAGTCTTCAAGAGTGGCAGAATAGACACTTGGGAGGTAAAAATGAAAATGGTTGAAGGTATTGGGGGTAAGCTTTGATGTACAGTCTTCAAGAGTGGCAGAATAGACACTTGGGAGGTAAAAATGAAATGGTTGAAGGTATTGGGGGTAAGCTTTGATGTACAGTCTTCAAGAGTGGCAGAATAGACACTTGGAGGTAAAAATGAAAATGGTTGAAGGTATTGGGGGTAAGCTTTGATGTACAGTCTTCAAGAGTGGCAGAATAGACACTTGGGAGGTAAAAATGAAAATGGTTGAAGGTATTGGGGGTAAGCTTTGATGTACAGTCTTCAAGAGTGGCAGAATAGACACTTGGGAGGTAAAAATGAAAATGGTTGAAGGTATTGGGGTAAGCTTTGATGTACAGTCTTCAAGAGTGGCAGAATAGACACTTGGGAGGTAAAATGAAAATGGTTGAAGGTATTGGGGGTAAGCTTTGATGTACAGTCTTCAAGAGTGGCAGAATAGACACTTGGGAGGTAAAAATGAAAATGGTTGAAGGTATTGGGGGTAAGCTTTGATGTACAGTCTTCAAGAGTGGCAGAATAGACACTTGGGAGGTAAAAATGAAAATGGTTGAAGGTATTGGGGGTAAGCTTTGATGTACAGTCTTCAAGAGTGGCAGAATAGACACTTGGGAGGTAAAAATGAAAATGGTTGAAGGTATTGGGGGTAAGCTTTGATGTACAGTCTTCAAGAGTGGCAGAATAGACACTTGGGAGGTAAAAATGAAAATGGTTGAAGGTATTGGGGGTAAGCTTTGATGTACAGTCTTCAAGAGTGGCAGAATAGACACTTGGGAGGTAAAAATGAAAATGGTTGAAGGTATTGGGGGTAAGCTTTGATGTACAGTCTTCAAGAGTGGCAGAATAGACACTTGGGAGGTAAAAATGAAAATGGTTGAAGGTATTGGGGGTAAGCTTTGATGTACAGTCTTCAAGAGTGGCAGAATAGACACTTGGGAGGTAAAAATGAAAATGGTTGAAGGTATTGGGGGTAAGCTTTGATGTACAGTCTTCAAGAGTGGCAGAATAGACACTTGGGAGGTAAAAATGAAAATGGTTGAAGGTATTGGGGTAAGCTTTGATGTACAGTCTTCAAGAGTGGCAGAATAGACACTTGGGAGGTAAAAATGAAAATGGTTGAAGGTATTGGGGGTAAGCTTTGATGTACAGTCTTCAAGAGTGGCAGAATAGACACTTGGGAGGTAAAAATGAAAATGGTTGAAGGTATTGGGGGTAAGCTTTGATGTACAGTCTTCAAGAGTGGCAGAATAGACACTTGGGAGGTAAAAATGAAAATGGTTGAAGGTATTGGGGTAAGCTTTGATGTACAGTCTTCAAGAGTGGCAGAATAGACACTTGGGAGGTAAAAATGAAAATGGTTGAAGGTATTGGGGGTAAGCTTTGATGTACAGTCTTCAAGAGTGGCAGAATAGACACTTGGGAGGTAAAAATGAAAATGGTTGAAGGTATTGGGGGTAAGCTTTGATGTACAGTCTTCAAGAGTGGCAGAATAGACACTTGGGAGGTAAAAATGAAATGGTTGAAGGTATTGGGGTAAGCTTTGATGTACAGTCTTCAAGAGTGGCAGAATAGACACTTGGGAGGTAAAAATGAAAATGGTTGAAGGTATTGGGGTAAGCTTTGATGTACAGTCTTCAAGAGTGGCAGAATAGACACTTGGGAGGTAAAAATGAAAATGGTTGAAGGTATTGGGGGTAAGCTTTGATGTACAGTCTTCAAGAGTGGCAGAATAGACACTTGGGAGGTAAAAATGAAAATGGTTGAAGGTATTGGGGGTAAGCTTTGATGTACAGTCTTCAAGAGTGGCAGAATAGACACTTGGGAGGTAAAAATGAAAATGGTTGAAGGTATTGGGGGTAAGCTTTGATGTACAGTCTTCAAGAGTGGCAGAATAGACACTTGGGAGGTAAAAATGAAAATGGTTGAAGGTATTGGGGTAAGCTTTGATGTACAGTCTTCAAGAGTGGCAGAATAGACACTTGGGAGGTAAAAATGAAAATGGTTGAAGGTATTGGGGTAAGCTTTGATGTACAGTCTTCAAGAGTGGCAGAATAGACACTTGGGAGGTAAAAATGAAAATGGTTGAAGGTATTGGGGGTAAGCTTTGATGTACAGTCTTCAAGAGTGGCAGAATAGACACTTGGGAGGTAAAAATGAAAATGGTTGAAGGTATTGGGGGTAAGCTTTGATGTACAGTCTTCAAGAGTGGCAGAATAGACACTTGGAGGTAAAAATGAAAATGGTTGAAGGTATTGGGGGTAAGCTTTGATGTACAGTCTTCAAGAGTGGCAGAATAGACACTTGGGAGGTAAAAATGAAAATGGTTGAAGGTATTGGGGGTAAGCTTTGATGTACAGTCTTCAAGAGTGGCAGAATAGACACTTGGGAGGTAAAAATGAAAATGGTTGAAGGTATTGGGGTAAGCTTTGATGTACAGTCTTCAAGAGTGGCAGAATAGACACTTGGGAGGTAAAAATGAAAATGGTTGAAGGTATTGGGGGTAAGCTTTGATGTACAGTCTTCAAGAGTGGCAGAATAGACACTTGGGAGGTAAAAATGAAAATGGTTGAAGGTATTGGGGGTAAGCTTTGATGTACAGTCTTCAAGAGTGGCAGAATAGACACTTGGGAGGTAAAAATGAAAATGGTTGAAGGTATTGGGGGTAAGCTTTGATGTACAGTCTTCAAGAGTGGCAGAATAGACACTTGGGAGGTAAAAATGAAAATGGTTGAAGGTATTGGGGGTAAGCTTTGATGTACAGTCTTCAAGAGTGGCAGAATAGACACTTGGGAGGTAAAAATGAAAATGGTTGAAGGTATTGGGGTAAGCTTTGATGTACAGTCTTCAAGAGTGGCAGAATAGACACTTGGGAGGTAAAAATGAAAATGGTTGAAGGTATTGGGGGTAAGCTTTGATGTACAGTCTTCAAGAGTGGCAGAATAGACACTTGGGAGGTAAAAATGAAAATGGTTGAAGGTATTGGGGGTAAGCTTTGATGTACAGTCTTCAAGAGTGGCAGAATAGACACTTGGGAGGTAAAAATGAAAATGGTTGAAGGTATTGGGGTAAGCTTTGATGTACAGTCTTCAAGAGTGGCAGAATAGACACTTGGGAGGTAAAAATGAAAATGGTTGAAGGTATTGGGGGTAAGCTTTGATGTACAGTCTTCAAGAGTGGCAGAATAGACACTTGGGAGGTAAAAATGAAAATGGTTGAAGGTATTGGGGGTAAGCTTTGATGTACAGTCTTCAAGAGTGGCAGAATAGACACTTGGGAGGTAAAAATGAAAATGGTTGAAGGTATTGGGGGTAAGCTTTGATGTACAGTCTTCAAGAGTGGCAGAATAGACACTTGGGAGGTAAAAATGAAAATGGTTGAAGGTATTGGGGGTAAGCTTTGATGTACAGTCTTCAAGAGTGGCAGAATAGACACTTGGGAGGTAAAAATGAAAATGGTTGAAGGTATTGGGGGTAAGCTTTGATGTACAGTCTTCAAGAGTGGCAGAATAGACACTTGGGAGGTAAAAATGAAAATGGTTGAAGGTATTGGGGGTAAGCTTTGATGTACAGTCTTCAAGAGTGGCAGAATAGACACTTGGGAGGTAAAAATGAAAATGGTTGAAGGTATTGGGGGTAAGCTTTGATGTACAGTCTTCAAGAGTGGCAGAATAGACACTTGGGAGGTAAAAATGAAAATGGTTGAAGGTATTGGGGGTAAGCTTTGATGTACAGTCTTCAAGAGTGGCAGAATAGACACTTGGGAGGTAAAAATGAAAATGGTTGAAGGTATTGGGGGTAAGCTTTGATGTACAGTCTTCAAGAGTGGCAGAATAGACACTTGGGAGGTAAAAATGAAAATGGTTGAAGGTATTGGGGGTAAGCTTTGATGTACAGTCTTCAAGAGTGGCAGAATAGACACTTGGGAGGTAAAAATGAAAATGGTTGAAGGTATTGGGGGTAAGCTTTGATGTACAGTCTTCAAGAGTGGCAGAATAGACACTTGGGAGGTAAAAATGAAAATGGTTGAAGGTATTGGGGTAAGCTTTGATGTACAGTCTTCAAGAGTGGCAGAATAGACACTTGGGAGGTAAAAATGAAAATGGTTGAAGGTATTGGGGGTAAGCTTTGATGTACAGTCTTCAAGAGTGGCAGAATAGACACTTGGGAGGTAAAAATGAAAATGGTTGAAGGTATTGGGGGTAAGCTTTGATGTACAGTCTTCAAGAGTGGCAGAATAGACACTTGGGAGGTAAAAATGAAAATGGTTGAAGGTATTGGGGGTAAGCTTTGATGTACAGTCTTCAAGAGTGGCAGAATAGACACTTGGGAGGTAAAAATGAAAATGGTTGAAGGTATTGGGGGTAAGCTTTGATGTACAGTCTTCAAGAGTGGCAGAATAGACACTTGGGAGGTAAAAATGAAAATGGTTGAAGGTATTTGGGGTAAGCTTTGATGTACAGTCTTCAAGAGTGGCAGAATAGACACTTGGGAGGTAAAAATGAAAATGGTTGAAGGTATTGGGGGTAAGCTTTGATGTACAGTCTTCAAGAGTGGCAGAATAGACACTTGGGAGGTAAAAATGAAAATGGTTGAAGGTATTGGGGTAAGCTTTGATGTACAGTCTTCAAGAGTGGCAGAATAGACACTTGGGAGGTAAAAATGAAAATGGTTGAAGGTATTGGGGGTAAGCTTTGATGTACAGTCTTCAAGAGTGGCAGAATAGACACTTGGGAGGTAAAAATGAAAATGGTTGAAGGTATTGGGGGTAAGCTTTGATGTACAGTCTTCAAGAGTGGCAGAATAGACACTTGGGAGTAAAAATGAAAATGGTTGAAGGTATTGGGGGTAAGCTTTGATGTACAGTCTTCAAGAGTGGCAGAATAGACACTTGGGAGGTAAAAATGAAAATGGTTGAAGGTATTGGGGGTAAGCTTTGATGTACAGTCTTCAAGAGTGGCAGAATAGACACTTGGGAGGTAAAAATGAAAATGGTTGAAGGTATTGGGGGTAAGCTTTGATGTACAGTCTTCAAGAGTGGCAGAATAGACACTTGGGAGGTAAAAATGAAAATGGTTGAAGGTATTGGGGGTAAGCTTTGATGTACAGTCTTCAAGAGTGGCAGAATAGACACTTGGGAGGTAAAAATGAAAATGGTTGAAGGTATTGGGGGTAAGCTTTGATGTACAGTCTTCAAGAGTGGCAGAATAGACACTTGGGAGGTAAAAATGAAAATGGTTGAAGGTATTGGGGGTAAGCTTTGATGTACAGTCTTCAAGAGTGGCAGAATAGACACTTGGAGGTAAAAATGAAAATGGTTGAAGGTATTGGGGGTAAGCTTTGATGTACAGTCTTCAAGAGTGGCAGAATAGACACTTGGGAGGTAAAAATGAAAATGGTTGAAGGTATTGGGGGTAAGCTTTGATGTACAGTCTTCAAAGTGGCAGAATAGACACTTGGGAGGTAAAAATGAAAATGGTTGAAGGTATTGGGGGTAAGCTTTGATGTACAGTCTTCAAGAGTGGCAGAATAGACACTTGGAGGTAAAAATGAAAATGGTTGAAGGTATTGGGGGTAAGCTTTGATGTACAGTCTTCAAGAGTGGCAGAATAGACACTTGGGAGGTAAAAATGAAAATGGTTGAAGGTATTGGGGTAAGCTTTGATGTACAGTCTTCAAGAGTGGCAGAATAGACACTTGGGAGGTAAAAATGAAAATGGTTGAAGGTATTGGGGGTAAGCTTTGATGTACAGTCTTCAAGAGTGGCAGAATAGACACTTGGGAGGTAAAAATGAAAATGGTTGAAGGTATTGGGGTAAGCTTTGATGTACAGTCTTCAAGAGTGGCAGAATAGACACTTGGGAGGTAAAAATGAAAATGGTTGAAGGTATTGGGGGTAAGCTTTGATGTACAGTCTTCAAGAGTGGCAGAATAGACACTTGGGAGGTAAAAATGAAAATGGTTGAAGGTATTGGGGGTAAGCTTTGATGTACAGTCTTCAAGAGGGCAGAATAGACACTTGGGAGGTAAAAATGAAAATGGTTGAAGGTATTGGGGGTAAGCTTTGATGTACAGTCTTCAAGAGTGGCAGAATAGACACTTGGGAGGTAAAAATGAAAATGGTTGAAGGTATTGGGGGTAAGCTTTGATGTACAGTCTTCAAGAGTGGCAGAATAGACACTTGGGAGGTAAAAATGAAAATGGTTGAAGGTATTGGGGGTAAGCTTTGATGTACAGTCTTCAAGAGTGGCAGAATAGACACTTGGGAGGTAAAAATGAAAATGGTTGAAGGTATTGGGGGTAAGCTTTGATGTACAGTCTTCAAGAGTGGCAGAATAGACACTTGGGAGGTAAAAATGAAAATGGTTGAAGGTATTGGGGGTAAGCTTTGATGTACAGTCTTCAAGAGTGGCAGAATAGACACTTGGGAGGTAAAAATGAAAATGGTTGAAGGTATTGGGGGGTAAGCTTTGATGTACAGTCTTCAAGAGTGGCAGAATAGACACTTGGGAGGTAAAAATGAAAATGGTTGAAGGTATTGGGGGTAAGCTTTGATGTACAGTCTTCAAGAGTGGCAGAATAGACACTTGGAGGTAAAAATGAAAATGGTTGAAGGTATTGGGGTAAGCTTTGATGTACAGTCTTCAAGAGTGGCAGAATAGACACTTGGGAGGTAAAAATGAAAATGGTTGAAGGTATTGGGGTAAGCTTTGATGTACAGTCTTCAAGAGTGGCAGAATAGACACTTGGAGGTAAAAATGAAAATGGTTGAAGGTATTGGGGGTAAGCTTGATGTACAGTCTTCAAGAGTGGCAGAATAGACACTTGGGAGGTAAAAATGAAAATGGTTGAAGGTATTGGGGGTAAGCTTTGATGTACAGTCTTCAAGAGTGGCAGAATAGACACTTGGGAGGTAAAAATGAAAATGGTTGAAGGTATTGGGGTAAGCTTTGATGTACAGTCTTCAAGAGTGGCAGAATAGACACTTGGGAGGTAAAAATGAAAATGGTTGAAGGTATTGGGGGTAAGCTTTGATGTACAGTCTTCAAGAGTGGCAGAATAGACACTTGGGAGGTAAAAATGAAAATGGTTGAAGGTATTGGGGGTAAGCTTTGATGTACAGTCTTCAAGAGTGGCAGAATAGACACTTGGGAGGTAAAAATGAAAATGGTTGAAGGTATTGGGGGTAAGCTTTGATGTACAGTCTTCAAGAGTGGCAGACACTTTGAAACATTATTTGACAAGAAGTATTTATTTCTGAATAAGAAAACATGAAAAAGTGAAATAGCAAAGAAAAACTTTGTTTCTTATCATTTTTCACCATTTCTTCTATATCAACTGAAAGCCTATTAAACTCTACTAACAAAAATTCATTAATTTTTCAAGATAACTTTCAAGTTTATCAGGCTCCTATTTATTATTTTGGTTTATTTGTTTAATGGCATATCAACTCTTTATGGGTTAATGAATGCTGAAATTTGATTAATTTGTAAAAGTTTGTTTGTAATCATAACTATATTTTTAATGATCCATTGTACTTTTAAAAAGTTCACAAGATATAGATTCAAATTGTCAATTTAGTACTAAAAATACAGAATTGTTGGACTTGAAGTCCATTGTGATTTATTGTAGAAACCCTTTGCAAAAATGTCTTGAAAATACAGATTCTGACAGATGACTGGTGTGAAAACATCTACACTGTTTCAATCAATATATAAAAATTCAATTAAAATCTACAATGTTTCAATCAATGTATGAAAATGCTGGTAAAATCTACACTGTTTCAATCAATATAAGAAAATGCAGTTAAAATCTACCATACTTTAATCTACAACTGCTATTCTTAATCAGTAAAGAAAAGAAATAAATGCTTTGTCTAAAGTCAGTGAAAACTGAATATACTATTGTCATTTAGTTGATTTGATGAAATTCCTTTTCTGTAAATACAAAAGAAATATTTCAATTCTCTATAAAAATGATTATTTGTTTTTCCTTCCTTTTTATAACATTTACATTACAATCTCATAACAATAATCAGATATCAGTGATTTGCAATAGACAATATTTATTCTTTCCCAATAAGACAAAAGATGAGTCTCAGAATAGAATGTATTTAAATTTTTTTTTTCAGTCTGCATTTTCTGAAACTTTCTTTATTTTCACTCTTTTCATTCTTTTCTGATGGTTATGTTTTTTTTTTCCTTTTATATTTTCAATTCTTTCTTCTTTTCCTTTTATTGCTTCCAACAATATTCAAAACATTTTTAAAGTCAATAATATTTTTCTTATAAAAATCTTGAAAAAAAGTCATCATAACCCTTTCCAGATTGAATTTATTTCTAAATTTTATCAACTTTAAATAACTCAAATCTAAATTCATCAGTTATCTCCACAAAGTGTCTGTGTCTGTGTCTCTTTATATATATATTATATATATATATATATATATATATATACATTGATGTCCACCCCCTGACAAGTAGGATGTGACACAAGGTAAATTTCTTAAGTAGAGTTTAACAGGTTTGAATTCAGAGTTTTCCTTCTAGACTGCTTGCCTAACAAAGGTTAAAGAGTCCATTCTGCCCTAATAATTATCCATAGCTAGAGGGAGAATAGTTGGACACATACCTTTCCTATGGATATTAGTGCTATGTTAAATGCAAACAGCCTTGTCCAGTATTTGAACTCACCCTTTTGTGTCCATTTCCTACATCAATAACCATTACACAATGCACCCCCCCACACACACATGTATATATATTTATATATAAAATTATTTCACTTATTTAAGTATATCCATAACAATTCTCTAATATTCTGGGTATGACAGTAAACTTTATTTGGTTGTGAGATTTCAGTTTTGGAGCTTTAGGGAATTTATAATCATCACTTTGTTGTTATTACTCCCAGGTCCACTGTGACCATTTAGGGTCTCATTTTTGGATCAACTACATCTGTTTGTGATAATGAAATGTTTCTCTGTTTAAAGTGATTGTGAAGATGCATTTTTGTACCCCAAAATTGGGGACATTAATTATTAAACTGACTTGGCATAAAATAACTCAACAAGGTCTGACATACTGTAAAACTAACCAACCAACCAACAATTTTTTTTATAAAAATTCTAACCCAAAGAGACCAGGGTTCTGTTATTCCCAGGGAAACATTATATAAACAAAAAATATTAGTTGGCATTATTTATTACCAAATTTTACAGCATTGAAATTCTGTAACTGAAAATATGAATTTGTAGTTAAACAAAAAATGAATATATGAATATATATATCTTTTTAGACAGTTTTATTTTTGTTTATAAAGGTGTTACAGTTTTATTTGTGGTAACAGATAAATGATACCTGATAATATTCTATATATATATATATATATATATATATATATATATATATATATATATATATATATGTATATATATAGTATCTAATTGCTGCTTTAACGTTTCCATTGATGTGGCATCAGTAAATAATCCAAAAGTGTTCAATATATTAAAAATAGAGCAGTAATAATAATATTAGTAGAGAAAAAAGTTAAGGAATTTTCCAGAAGAATCCTTTACCATTTGGATTGAAAACATGGTCGGCCCTTAACTTTGTTTCTCTACTAATATTATTATTACATATATATGGTGGGGTGTAATGCTCATTGGCATGGAAAATGGAATTGGTAAGTTTAGTTCCAATTCTAGCTGAGACTATTTGAATTCACTTCTTTTGGGAAACTTATAAATCTAGCTCTTCTCCTACCAACTATTGGTAAAATACTTTTCAATATTTCAGTCTTTTCACTTTTCAATGTAACTTAATATAATTTTCCCTTTTTTTAATTTCTCCTTCCTTAAAACTTCTCTGCTCCCTTCTTCTCACACATTTTATGCTTTCTTTTTTTCACTTTTTTCCTGCCTTTCTTCAGTTTCATTATTTCTTACTTTCTTTACTTTTTTGGTCTTCTTCATTTCTTTCTTGTGGCTTCTTCACTTTCATTCTTTGCCTTTTTCACTTTTTTTGTTTTCATTTATCATTTTTGACTTTCTTTACCCTCCTCACTTTTTTCTTTTTTAGTCTTCTTCACCTTCTTTCTGTTTTCTTTATCTTATTTACTTTCTTTCTTTTTCTGCCTCCTTTTCCTTTTTTATTACTTTCTTTATTTTATTTCTTTCTTTTCCTTTGTTCTTTCTTTGACTTCAGTTTCATTCTTTCTTTACCTTTTTCAATTTCATCTCCTTCACTCACTTTCATTCTGTTTCTTCACACAAATGATCTGAAAGGATTTCAGTTTACTGACTCTACTTCATTCTCATTATGATGTCACAATCTCAAAACTATAGTTATTTTCTAAGCTTATGTTAGTTATAGTGTAAGGTGGCAAGTATGGGGCACCCGATGAGAATCAAACTCACTAACAATGATTTGCTTAGCCAGCTTGCTAAACATTACACCACATGAGATACCCATAATCACAAACCTATTAACAAACAGAACTACAGAATCATATATAAATAATACTATCACTGATGATAGTTTTGAATTGAATGTCGTGAATTCAGCAATTTTATTTTTGAACAAGTGTGAAATAATTAAATTTAAATGAAAACTATGCAAAGATATTTCCTAATTGTTTTTTATCTAATGTTTCTCTACTCTCACTGTAGAACATGAATAATTTACATTTTCATTGATTTTCACTGTAATCTTTTTGTTTTATTTAGAAAAGTTCAAATTTTCTTCTATTTCTGTTTTATCATATTCATATATAAATATTATCAATATTTTATTTGAGTCATCATAAATTCATTTTTATTCTTTCTTTGCAATTAAAAATTGTTCTTTTCATTTTTCTTTTTACTTTCTTCTATCATATATCACTGAGATAGTATTTCTCTGAATTTTTGAGATGAGGCTTGATAATTTGGATTGTTGTCTCATCTTTATTGTCATATACACAATATTCTCTTGGGGGCTTGACTCGGACGAGATGTTTACGAAAAGTTGAGTCGCTCCTGAATGTTGTCCTGATGTCATAGGGATTATATATCTTTTGAATCTTTTCAGCCAAGCCTTTCACATAGGGCAGACAGACTGTGGTGAGTTTTCGGGTATCATCCTCTGTCCTGCGATCCAGATTTCTCATAGCCGATGTTATGCTCTCAGGATAATTGTTAGGAGTGATTCAACTCTTCGTTAACATCTCGTCTGAGTCAAGCCCCCAACAGAATACAACATGACCAAAAATTGTGTGTATTCCATCCTATGCAGCTGTGGCAAAGAATATAAAGGTGAAACATGCCATCCACTGAAAGTAAGACTAGAAGAACATCGTAAAGCAGTGGTCCAAGGAGAAATAGAAAAGTCGGGTATGGCTGACCATATATGGAATGAAAAGGGAAACCATCTGCCCTTATGGGATGAAGTTAGAATAATAGATAGAGAAGAACATTGGAAGAGAAGAAGCCTCAAAGAATCAGCACATATGATAGGCTGTACTGGGCTGTTAAGTAGACCTAGCATAGAAATGAATACAATATGGGAACCCATAATTAAGAAGGCTAGATCAGATTGAGAGAGAAAAAAAAATCACAATATAAGTCTAGGTAAAAAATCGTACATAAGTAAATAGGTAGATATTCTAGCCAAAAACAAGACATTAGGTTTATAAGTTCCCAAAATTCACACTCAATTGTCCAATTGGACACATGGCCTAGTGGAAAAGGTAGTTAGTTAAGACAATTCTAAGTGACAGTTATCTCTGGATCCTGAGTTCAATCCTGAGTAGAGGCAGTTAGATAGAAAAATAATTAATACCTACCCCAGCTATGGTTAGCGGAATGAGAACAGGATACCCCCGTGGACTAAATAAAGGGTTAGGTTCAAATTTCTGTGATGGCTCCCGATTACCACAAGAAAGTTTCCGAGTTCGAAAAGAAGGTTCCCGAGTCTGACAAGAAATACCTGAAGAAGCCCGGAGGGCATATCGGCCGAAATGTTGTACAAATAACAATGAAGATGGGGACAATAGTCCGAATAACACAGATAATACTAATCTTCAAGCCACATCTCAAACATTCAGAGAAAAATCATATTATTAAAATGTAGATATTTGCAATCTTTGTCCACTTTAAATCTAACACTTTCTCTTTTTCAAAATACTGTTACAATTAACTTTTTTTTTTAAAGAAGACTGTTTTTAGAAATAGAAAATTTGAAATATTTTTTGTTGATTATTCAGAGATTAGTTTGAAATACAAAAAAACAAACAAAACATAGAACCAAATTTCTAGTAATAAAAAACCCAGAAAAAACTCAATTTACAAATCTCAAATGGGGGAAAATAAAAATACTTTTTTAAAGAAAAAGAAAAAAGAAAAAACTCAAATTATGGGATTTCTTTTCTATTGGAAGTACAGAAATTGTTAAAATTACTAAACAGCTAAATACAGAATCAATATGATGGGACAGTCATAAAATATTGAAACTATGAAAAGATCCCCAGAAAGGAAAAAATAAAATAAAAAGGACAAAAAAAAGTTGTCTTCAGCTGTCCATTTGTGTTCCTATAAGATAAATTATTTTGTTATGGAAATTTCAACAAATCCCCTTGATTGTTTTTTTTTTTTTTTTTTTTTTTTGCATTTATCCTATTTTGCACAAACAACTTTTTATGTTCTATATTTTTATTGAAACTGAGTTCATTTTTTGTTTCTTCTTTTTAGATAAAAATTGCTTCTGACTTTATCTTGATAAGAAATGAAAGATATACAATTTCTTTTATTTGCGCTTTTTTATTTGAAAAAATTTTTTTTGCAAATCCCATGTAAAATATACTTTTTCCATTTTGTTTCTAATAGATAAAGTATAATGCTATAAATATAGCTGTATTAACACCAGGATTTTTTACTATGGCTCATATTATAAATACATTTTATTTTTACTTTAAGTAAATATCATTTAAAATTTGTTGCATAGTATATAATAAATGGTTACAAGGCGGCTTTTCTCCATACCATTGTCATAGGTGATAATACATAGGAAACTTATTGTGGGTACTATAAAGCCAATCCCTTTAAAGGGAGAAGCAAACAAACAATAGGGGTGAAAGTTTGTGGTCAGTAAAAAATGAATCAACAACACAACAACCTTCTTAAACATAGACACTTCAAACATAATGAACTAGACTAATTAGTTAGTAAATTACTTTTGAAACACACTTAAATCATCTGTTTCTGATAGATAACCAAAATTAACCACCAAAGAGACTGCTTAGTACTTTGACCACTGAGAAAAAGCAGGTACCATCAGTAGTCTGAGTTTCCAGACTAACCAAAGCTTAGTAAATTACTGTCAAGACACTTAAATCAGTTTCTACTAGATCACCCAAGTTAATTATCAATGAGCCTATTCAATACTTCACTAAGATATAGGAAGTACTATAAGCAAACTGAGACAAACTTAATAAATTCTAATTATCTTTATTTTTGTAGTGATAATTGTCTCTAACACTTTTTGCTCGTGATTGAACCAGCAACTCTTCTCTTGTGATCTTCACAACTCTGTTCTCCTCCTCTCCCAGTTCGTCCACTCCTTTTCTGTTCCACCTCTCCTTTGTTCCTTGTTTGATTTATGTTGCTCGCTCTAGTCTATCGACTGAATTACCATTTTTTCTCCCCTCTCTCTCAAGCAGACGTTTTATCTCCAACCTCTACTCATAATGCCTCAGGCACTTCTATAAAGAGGCCTTTCCTTCTCCTCTCTAACTTTTTGATGTTTCATGCCTGCCTACACCCACTCCTCATTCACTCCCAATGTCTCAGACAAGGTGGACTTGCAAGCAAAGCAAGTCCTTGCCCATTTTGCACGAGGTAAGTCTCTTCTCTCACTACAGATAATCTTATTTCTTATAAGAATCTTGTTATGACCAGAAATTAATTTAAGTGAAAATAAAAATGTTTGATTTCTTTCATCTTTGCTTAGAAATTAAAAATGTTTCATGTTGACTTGAGGAAGAAAATCTTTACATCTAATATTTTCGTTTTGCATTTTGCCAGATAAAATTTTATGATTGCATCATTAACATGAGTTCTTCACTTACTTAACTTCAAAGCTGCTTTTTTTGTATACAAGGTGTGTCAAAAAAGTATCGAGATTTTTTTGTACTTTTTGATATACGTTGTATCCTGAAAAAAAAATTTCATTCATTAATTTTTTTCAGATGTAGCATCGCCTGCAGCCAATGCACTGTACTGGCCACTGCGCTAAGAAGACGTTTACAAGGCAAACCTACTTTTAGTACAGAATGCAATATGTTGGCATTTGCTTACCGACACAAATTCCTAGCAGTTCGTGTTTGGGCCTTGCTTCCTCTGTCTGTTGGGAGGCAGTGGCAAGGACTACTGTATTCAGACGATATCTTGTTACAGTGGTCAGAGGAGAAGGGAGGTCAGTGGACAGAGACATCATTGGACATGCTTCGTCGTCACGGTCAATTGACTTAAGTTAACAGATTATATTTCTGTTTGGTTATTATCTTGGCTTGGAGTAAACTGCTATTTACTTTGTTTTGTTCATTCATAAATCTTTTTGTAGTGAAAAAGCATAGTAAACAGGAGTTTCTTTTCTTTTTAACTAATTTATTAACTCAGGCAGTTTTTTTTAAGAGAGGGAGGAGAATCTTATTTGCTTAGTTTACTGTAACTTGCTTAAGTTGACTTGGTATCCTCCATTAAGTCCAGCTATTATCAGCTTACTCCATCCAGCCGTTAAGTCCAAAATTCTACCTCAAGTCTGTACCATCTGAGTATCTGACCTCAAACTAACTTCTGTCCATTCTCTACCAGTGCTTCAGCTTGAATCTCCCCAGACTGACTCCCTCGGCTCAACTAACTCCAGGCTCCTCAGGGCAGGTGCTTAAATACTTTTCTGTTTAGAACCTTTCATAACCTTCTATAGAATTCTTCCAGATTCTCAAACCCCCAAACACAGTGAGCCAGATCAAAGAAACTAATCCCTTATTCAGTTGCCATTCAGTCTTGTTTTTGGCAGAATTATCTATCCAAGAAAACATTTGTTTATAAACAAAAACATAAGATCCTAAGTTGGATCCCATGTCTTTGTTTATTCCTAGCTAGTAATATGAATTTAATTATCTCCTTCAGATTGTCAGGATCACCTGTTTTAACCCTCGACTATCCTTGGATATCATATTTTTTCAGGTTTTGAAACACCTGCATAGTCAATTTCCGATTGCATTACACAGAATACAATGTGTGTCATAGAAGATACCAAGTTTAAAGCTGTATTTACCAAGATAGAAATGAACAATGGATGGAATGTTACTTTTTTTCAGAATACAAAGTGCGTCAAAAAGTACAAAAAGTTTTTTTTTTGTATATAATTACAAAACATTTATTGTCTTTCCTACAGTATTTTTCAAAAGTTTAGAGACCCCTGAAAATTTAACCATATTATTAAAATCCCTGGTAATTGTTTTTTGTGAATTGAATTTACAAAGAAAAATTCAATTATCTATTCTCTTACTTTAAGTTCTGTATTTACTAACCACTCTGCACAAGTAGGATGTGACACAAGGTCAATTTCTTAAGCAGAGTTTAATAGGTTTGAATTCACAGTTTTCCTTCTAGACTGGTTACTTAACAAAAGTTAAGGAGACCAGTCTGTCTTACTATTTACTCATAGTGAGAGGGAGAATAGCTGGATTAATACCTTTCTCAAGGGTATTATTAGCACTATGTGAAATGTGACAGCCTTGTCCAAAATTTGAACTTCCATTTCCTATGATGTTAATCATTACAGAACCAATGCCTCCATAAATTGAAGAGTTCTAAAGCAGTTTATGAATTTAAGAATTTACCCAAGAGGCACCATCATCTCATTTCTGTGATATTTATGAAAATTGCTATATTCATATTTTAAATATACACACATACACTTGTATACACTTATATATAATCCTTTATGGGACAACAGTACAGATTCTGATGACTCTTTCATGACACTCGTCCCTATTGGCCATCACTCTTGGCAAGTCTCCTTATGGCATCCAGTATCTATACAGTCTTTGCTGCACAACCTACTCTGGTGTGTCTATGTGCAGGTGTCTACAGAAGAATGTCATGAGTTTGTCCTTACTTTGCCAGCAGTGTCTAGCATGTCTTGTCCCACTAACTTGGATGGTTTGTGTCATAGGTGGTAAGTGGCTACTACCACTTACCACTTATGACACAAACCTATGATACAGTTTCTTTATTGTGGGGTGTTGCTACCAGGATTTGTTCAAGAAAGCTGTCTTATAGGGTACTGCTTAAAAAAACACACACACACACACACACACACATATATATATATATATATATATATATATATATATATATATATATATATATCAATAATAGAGATTCGGTCTCTATTTGTCTGTAACCGAAACTACAACACTGCTTATGTTACATTACCCAAAAAAAGAATAAAGATTAACCTTGGTTGAATTAATTTGAATTTAACTGTGAGAAACTTGATTTTATTAGAAAGAAAACATTTATTTGAATTTTGACAGCAAAACTATTTTTTATGACTATTTTTTAAAAATATAAGCTTTCAAAGATCTGTTTACATTTTTTTCATGAAAGAGCGTGGCAAAAAATTATTTTACATACTTTTGAACATCGATTAAATTGAGATAAAATTTTAAAAAATACTTTTTTACACTGAAATTAAAACATTTGCTCAGTTTTAGTAAAATTTTGTAGAATTGTAGGATTGAGGGTATTTAAAAAATAAACAACATTGACGTCTGTCATAAAACAAAATAAGCTTCCACACCCTTAGGCAATATCTTTCAAAAAAATAATTTTTACACCGCCTTTTTTTTCTCGTATACATATATATATATATATATATATACATATAAGATTCTGTCAATCACCTATAAATGTGAGTGAAAATTCTATCTATAAGAATATATTCATAGAAATCTTAAATTGTTCATACATTATTTTTGGAAGGTTCCCATGGTATTTATTGAAGAAAAGTTAAAAGTTTTCCCAAAAAATAATTCTGGCAGATATTGGATTAAGCAGTCTATAATTACTTAATCATATAATCCTGTCAACTAACATCTAGTCGTATTAAATTCAGAATAGGCAATTTCAAATAAATCTCTGATGCTCAAAGAGAAAAAATTGTTGAAACATTCAGGAAAAAGTCACAATGAAATATATAAGCTTTTGAATATATAAGAATCTACTGTTTCAAGAATATGTAGTCCTCATGTTATTATCTGGGTGCTTTTTGCTGGTGACCCCCGGATGATATTGTATTTTCACACATCAGAAGTTATGAATTTAGTAGAACATTTCTTAGCTCTAGTTTTGTTTTTTAAGAAATGACAAATTACAATCAATTTTTTATCATTTTTCAATATCCATATAAATTTGAATATAATTGTACTGTTTTTTTTTGTATTATACATTATTAACTGGTAATTTAGGAATGGTAGATATAATTTTAAATTTAATAATTTATAGATATATTTTTGACAAACTTATGGAAAAATAAATAAACTACATTTTTCAAAGCATGAAAAAATAAAATATTTAGAGAAGTTGTAGAATTGACAATGACTTCAAATGTAGCATATAATTCTTGTCACATCTTGTTTGTAAAAACTAGAGTAATCTTGGTGGCATTTCTTATTATTAGAAGATTGTGCGTTTTTCCGCCTGTAACTGAAACTATATTACTACTAAAATAAGAATTATTTATGTCACATTCTCCATGATTTTATTTTTATCTAAACCTCAATTATTAATACTGTTGACTATAACTACATATTAATAACCTCCAATCGTATTTATATATACAACAAAACAGTTTTGTCTTATGTTTCCATATTAAGATATTTTAATATAAATCTTATTTATGTCAACATTTAACAATTTGTTTGTTAAATCTAAATTTTGATAATCACTTGGGAAAGAAATTATGTAAAGTTTTTCTTCTAAATGTAAATAGCTATCATCTTTAGGTATTTTTTCTTATCTCCATTTTTGTTTTTTCAGAAAAACAATCAATGTTTTATCATTTTTCAATATCCATATTAATTTGAATAAAGTTTAACATTTTTTTGTATTGTTCCTTGTTAAACGATAATTTATGATTGCAAAAACTAATGTTGAAATTTTATTTTGTTGATTCTGAATCTATTTTGTATAAGGGATGATTATATTAAAGAATTAAAATAGAAAAAAACTGACATAAAAAAAAGTTTCTATTAGAATATTCAGATATGGAAACAAAGACATTAACTTTATAGATTAAGATTTCTATAAAAATAAACTTACACAAAATATAAAAGAAACATATAATAATAATCTATTCAATCATGAATTGACTATTTGTTTTAACTACTGGTGTTATCTAAAAATGTATTATGTAATATAATTTTTTAAAAATTGACCAATAGAGGCGGATACCACTCCATGTCAGCATGGACCTGGGAGTAATGGCAATTATCGCCAGAACTAGAGCCTCACCATAGGATGCAGTCTATGATGTTTTTATATTTCAGGTTGGCAACCCTGATTAATATTAGTCACCAATTACTTTCACCATCAAATATTAATCAGATCTAATGAAAGATACTATTTTCTTCAGTATATGAAGAGGTCAACATTATTTTCTAGATCAATCTCATATCCCATCTTTTTATGCATATTACCACATCATAACCAATTTTATAAAAATTATCTTTATTCTATGATCCTTCCGAAAAATATTGTGACATCTCAGAGTCAAACACAGACAGCAGGGAATGCCATTTAAATACAAAAGGGGGGGGTACTAACTGGGTGAAGGATCTTTTATAGCCATATTTATCACTTTGTAGCTTTCACCCAAGAGAGTTTATAATAACTGATATCATATATCCAAAATCAGAGAGGGGGTGGGGTAAAAGTAACTCTATTCAGTAAATAAGTTTGTTCGTATAGAGTGCAAGCAAAGAGATACTTAAATCAATTTCATATCTGACGAAAATCACTTAATTCTTCATCACAGAAATCAACTTAAAGAATGCATTAAGAGTGTCACGCTTGATCACAAATGCTAAATTCTCACAAATTGCTAAATTACTTTCCTTTTAATGTCCAAAAGTTTACTGGACCATGTATTTCTGTCTTGAAGCCATATCAGACAGTAGTAAGATTCGTTTTGTTTGGGAATTGCTGTCTTAAAACCACTGACGTAAAAGAGACATTCTCAACTGACATTGTATTAATCAAGTCAACGTGACGAGACGGTGTAGAAGCAGTTCTAAATAGTAGCAACATTTTCTGTTTAAACACAGTGGGTAGACAAAATTTTAGATGTATATAAATTTATTAGCATCACATGTGCTTTGTAGATTTTATAAGTACATAATGTTACTTAATGAATAGGCATAGCCTATCATTTTTGTAATGAGGTGTAGGATTTAGATCATACAGTTCTAGATAAAAGTTTATATAGTTTGATTAACAGCAGCTTTCACACTAAGGTTGTCTGATTGATTTTCGCTGATTGGTCCAGGAGGATCATGTGATCAAAGGAGCCTGGGAAAGTAGCTAGAATTATCAGTCAACTGCCATGTTGTACAGATAGTGAATCTGTCTGTGCTGCTTTTCTCTCCCATACCCATGAGTTATATGTGTACACAAAAATAGTATGTCTCCATGTTCCTTATTTATAAGAATTAAAAAATATGGAAGCAGAGTTATACAACCACTGATACGAACCAATAAAGAAGACACCCAGGGAACTCATCACAACCAGCAATGAAGATTAGAAGACACAAGAAGTAAATAAGAAGAGGATGCAACAACAATAATAATTATAATTAAATTGATTGATTTATTTTAAGTTTGTCAACCTGTGTAGGGTTATTTTATACATAGAAGTTAGGAAATTGGCTACTTTGTACATTTATATTTACATTTTTTTACATGGTTGGAACAACGTTTTTCACACTGGTATATATCAAGTATTCATATTTAATACAAATAATTTTCAAATAGTTATATGGATTCAATATTTCTATCTTATACAAGTAATTTCAGATCTATTTAATCTATAGATGGGACCCTAACAAATATTACCACTCTGAGTCAGACTGGACCTGGGAGTAATGGCAATGTAGAGGTTCACCACTCTCCCCAGAGCACCAGAACTGAAGTCTCACCACCAGATGCAATTTAGTGTCATACACATGATGGTAATTTTCACCTTTAGTTGTCAAAATTCCTAGCAAATAAGGCAATTAGAGTAACCTCCCTTGACTTTCACTTTGAACTAAGCCGGTAGCTATTTTGAAAGTCTCTGTGCGAAATAAACAAATCTTAGAAACTTTTTCGAAAACAATACAACTGCATGCTTTAACACAAAAACATGATAAAATGTGTTCTTAATAACAATTAAGTTCATTTCAGATAATGCGCATGCACAATTTTATGCTAGGAATTTTAACAACTAAAGGTGAAAATTACCCACATGACACCCTTTTGCTAGGGTCTTACTTCTCTACAGGGAAATACAGTCAGCATATTCTGAGACCTACTAACAGAGTGATGATTATAATTAAAGTTCATCTTGGATTTAGACTGTGTCTAGATTTATTATTCTTAAACATATTGTTTGCAGTTTAGTGTGATGATATTTTTCAGAGGTGAAGAAAGAAACTGAACAAAAATCAGAAAATGGCAGAAAAAGGGATTATTTTCATAGAATCTCAATTATTAAACTAAATAGTAAAAAGAGGATTGTGCAATATATATATATGCAGAGTGTGAGATATACATAGAGATGAATAGATTGGTTGTTTTGTTTTACTGCATGTCAGCCTTTTTCAAGTCAATTTGATACATGTTGCTTACTGTACCTGCTATTGCTTAAGTGATCACCCAAGAGACTCATCGCTGCTTAACTTCAGTGATCTAGCAGAACTGGTGCTTTTAATGTAACTTGACCATAAGCAGATATGAACCAACTGAAATGAATACATACATTTATACAAATACATAATTAGATAGACAGGCAATTGACATGAATGGGTTAAGATAGATAGATATAAATGTACCAAGATAGATAGAAAAGAAAAAATGGATTAATATAAGTTGATTCAAATAGATAAATAGACTGGAACAGATGAAGATAGATGAGAAAAAGAAGTTAGTGAAGTAAAAGATAGAGAGTAAGAAGAAAAGAAGATGAGTCAGAACAAAACTAGGGAATGGAAGTAATAAGCTGATATAGATATGAACATACCAATATAGAAAGGAACAAATGGATAAATATAAGTTTATTCAAATGGATAAATAGATAGAAACACACTGAGATAGATAGATGAGAAAGAGAAGCTAATGAAGTAAGAGTTAGAGAGTGGGAAGAAAAGATGAAAAGTTGAAGCAAAACAAGGGATTGAGAGTAAAAATAGTGAAAAAACTAAGGATAAAAGTAACCAGAATAAAAATTCAAAGACGGATGAAGAGTGATAAAACGTTTGAGAGAGAGAGAGAGAGAGAGAGGAGAGAGAGAGAGAGAGAGAGAGAGAGAGAGAGAGAGAGAGAGAAGAATTGGAAGAAAGACGAAGAAAAGGGGAAAAAAGAAGAGATCAAATATTATAAAGCAGAGAAGAAATCTTAGAAATGAGAGAGAGAGAGAGAGAGAGAGAGAGAGAGAGAGAGAGAGAGAGAGAGAGAGAGAAGAATTGGAAGAAAGACGAAGAAAAGGGGGAAAAAAGGAAGAGATCAAATATTATAAAGCAGAGAAGAAATCTTAGAAGATAAGGAAAAGAGCAAAAGTTGAAATATAAGTGAATTTGCAGAGGTTACAAAAATGGAAGGAATCGTTAAAATATTGATGAAAATAAATACCTGAATTTTTCTCTGATAAATTTATCATTTTTATAATATTGTAAATAAAACTTAAAAAAAAAAAAAAAAATGAAGAATCTAAAATAATATGGAAGTCTCCCAAACACTGCAGGGTATGTTTCCAAAATAAAGATGCTATCATTTAAATGTTACCGGATATTGGTACACGGCTACTAAAACAAGAATAAAAAATAAAACAAATTATAAAGGTAAAGTTTGAACTACACAATCATACATTATATTCAGCCTTGGGCACAATACAGTAAGGATCAAAAATTTATTTAACTTTCTAAAATATGAAAAAAATAGATAAACTTTATTTGAGTTACTACCAAAGGGGATAGTCTAAATAACCAAAAAAAAAAATTTAAGTTACAAAAAATCAAGAAAATTTAGCTGAATTGAAAAATTCTGCAGAAAAATTGAATAAATTGAGAAACAAAACAAATGAAAAAATTTAGAAAATAGAAATGTTGTCTTAAATAGTAAAGTACAAGATAAAAAAATACATAAAATTAAAAGTACTGAAATTAATTTAAAAAATGTAGCACAAATATTCTTTTATTTTATACTGGTGACTTGTATGAGTAAAGAGAAAAGCTGAGAGGGAAAAGGCTAAACTTAGAAGGGGATTCTGAAAAGTTCTAAAGGGAATGACCTAGAGTGATGGAATTTCAGGTATTTATTTCTCAGTCCAACACACTTGGTTCAGAAAATCAATTTTATATACAGATAAAGTTTGTATATATTTCTCATACATATTTATATGCTCATAAAAACTGGAAACATCATTGAACATGAATAAATTTTTATTATCATTTCTCTGAAAACAATAATATATTTTTCTGACTTCAGGTTATACTTAGAACCATGGTTCCTATCAGATAACTGAAGTTAAGCATCAATGAACCTGTTTAGTATTTAAATGGGTGACCATTTAGAAATGGCAGGTAAAGTAAAAGGTCTATTGTTGGTATTAGCTAAACTATTAAGAATTCTGGGGTATGGGGTTATCGTCCTTTGTCTGCGAGCCTCTGTTTCAAACCAACCAATCATGAGCCAGCATACTTTGGCGGCAAACCCAAAGTGTGAAACTCATCCTCTTCTGAATCACACTCACCAGAGATAGACCGAACAAAAGGTCGCTCCGACTATACTTCAACAGACAACCAGAACCGGAGTCGGACGCAAGCAAAAGTCCATAATATCCTGATGAAACAGAAGGCCGTAGCAAGGGATTCGATAATACCCTAACCCAGGATAAACCAGCTGTGACAATTATATACATATTATATACATATTATATATTTGTGCAAACGAAACTAAAGTTTGCAAGTTCTTTATTTGTAATACAAGTCTTTTATTCACACTCTTGTCGTTCGTTTTACTTCTTAGACTCTTAACCTGTCTGCCACATTTGCGGTTAACTCCAGTACAACCTAGGAGTACTGTCGCTAGTATCTCTTCTTTATAAAACAACGAGTGAGTATATCCCCTTTTCTCTTGTGCTAGACCAGAAGAATTGATTTTCTTTTCTGAAGTGGAGTGCCACAGATCAGATTACCATTGTTTTTCTCATGTAATGAGTTGGCAGGGACCAGTATCGAACCTAGAACCTTGCTTTTCCAAAGTGGATGCTCTACTAACTGAGCTAAACCAGCCCCTAAATCTGGGCTGGTACTGTAATTTATCTAAGGCCAGTGTGCAAAGTTAAGCAAAGCTTAGTAAATCACATTTTTTCTTTTCTGTTTATTTCTTGGGATTGGAGATGAAAGGAATAAGGGGTAATTTTGTGTAAGTCTTCCTTATTTAAGATGTAAACAAATAAAGTAATAGATTTATAAGAAAAGACAAGAAAAAATAAATAGATGAGTCAGAGTTATAATGAAGATGAAAGGAAGAGGAAAAAAAGACAAAAAAAAAGAAAAAAAACTGGAGGAAAAGAAAAATGAAAATGGATGAAAAAGTCAATAAAAGGAGGAGAGAAATGAATGGAAATTAACAATGAAGGAGGAAGTTAAGTAGACACATTTAATGTAAGAGAGGAAGGTATAAAACTGTGTGAATATAGACAGGATTATTAAAGGAAGTTAAAAGTGTGAGCTGAAAAGCAGGCACCAGCAGGCTTTCCTTAGCATCAATGGCTACCTCTGATCTACTAGCTTCAGTGGTACATAGACTAAAAATGGCTACCTCTCTGATATTTCTTTTTGAATCCTTAATCCTTTCATTTATCCATTTTTTTCTGAATGAAGACAGAATGTTTGGATACTTCTATTCTCATGAAAACAACAGATGCAGAACAGGTATTGGTTCTGATTGAGAAAAAAATGCCAACGAAAGGGAATATAAAACATATTATTGAATGGAATTCATCAGGGTAGGAAGCATTAAAGGATACATTAAAGGATTATGTATTTACCCACCCCTCCATTATAAGCAGGATGTGACACAAGGTCAATTTTTAAGCAGAACAAAGCTGGTTTGAATTCAGAGGTTTTTTTTCTCCTTGACTAGTTACCTTACTAAGGCTAAAGAACCCAGTCTGCTCTATTTACCCATAGTTTGTGAGAGAGAAGAGAAAAATTCATGCCTTTCCCAAGGGCATTAGCATGAAGGGAAACACACAGCCTCATCCAGGATTTGAACTTAAGTTGGCAAATCCATTTACAACAATAACTTTTATGCTAAATGTGACTCCTAGAGAAAAGGAATACTTTTAAAAAGTTTGATTTGAGTGAGATTAGGAAAATGAAAGAAAAGAATGGAAAGTATGAGGTTGGTGGTTGGTTGGTTGTTTCTTTACAGCATGTCAACCTTTGTTTGATTATTTAAGGCTGAAATCAATCTTTTTTCAAGCATTTATATGGTTTCAAGTAACTAATGATAATAATCCTTTGTAAATAATTAGTGGTTCAAATAACTATTCTAAATACTAACAATTTATACACAATCATATGGTCTATTTCTGTTTAATGATAATCATCATTTTCTTACATACAGTTATATGGTTTAAAGTATTTCTATCTAATACTAATAATTTGCACACCATTATATGGTTTCAAGTACTTCAAGCATTTGTTACAAATTATGAGGAGTCATAAATTGTGAGCAGTACCTGTAAGTAGAATTACATTAGAGTCTGTCATGTTAGAGTCAAGGGAGCCAGTGGAAATTTACCACTGACTGTTAATAACCATTGACTCCTAGAGGTGTGAATCTCACTTGCCATGAGAAACACATGATCTAATTAGAGTTTCAGTTTAGATTTGACCTGACTTTGGAGCACAGCAGACATGTCGCTGCTGAGGTTGATCTCTCATCTGTGTGGAAAATCATGGATTGAATAATAAACTTGATCAAGAAAAAAAACCTAAGTCTTGTTATTTCATTTAATTACTATGACCAAAATCAGCCCAAAGGGAAACAAGCTCTTAGAAGAATTAAGAAGAAGAAGCAGTTAGAAGAATCAACACATAACCAGGAAAATTAACATCATATCTAAAGTAAGTTTCTAATCTGTCTCTCTCTATCATCTGAGAACTCTCTCACTCTCTCATTTATATACCCGATGTGAGTATATAACACATTGATAGGGTTAAAAGTCCCCAATAATCATTTGTAAACAAGTCTGCTTTTAAATAACTATTCTTAATTCAGACAATTTGCACACAGTTGTAAGTATTCCTCTCAAGTACTAATAATTTTCAAACATACCTATTTGACCTATAGATTGGATCCTAACAGGTACTACCACTATAAGTCGTAGTGGACTTGGAAGTAAGGCAAAAAAGAGAAGACTCCACACTGTAGCTTCAGCACATGTAATTTGGTATCCTATCCAGGACACCCTTTTTATGTAGGGATTAGTCTTAAGCCCCTGCAAAGGATTCAGTTGGGACATATTATAGGTCTCACTGAATTTTAAAGCATGAATTTCACTCTACTGATTTTGTCATATAATGGCCTCGCCCACCATACCCTTTTCAGAGGTCTGCAGATTTTGATAGACAGGTGGGGATTAGAGTTTATTATGATTGTAGTAAGCAATGGGATAATTTTGCCTTTTGAATTTTAGCACTTACATTTCTAGAGCACTACAAAGCAGACATGTGTAGTGGTGCATGAGCTATGGTTTTGACATGTGAAGGTTGTTTTTGTAAGTTTGTTGGTTTGGAAACCACAGCATGTTACTAACAATTTTTGATTCTAACTGAACAGACATTGTAGTTTAAGCTTGTGTGTAGTAGGAATTTATCTTTGTGTGGTTGTAGAAGGTGAAATATCCTAATATGTAGATAACCTTTTGTGTAGATAAAGTTCTTGGGGCAGTTGTTTAAATTAATAAAGTATAAACACTTACTGGTTTGAGAATGTTCTTGTGTGCTATGCATGCAGAATATTGGGGATAAAGCCCCTCTGTCCTATTGATAAGAGATGCAAATGTGCATTTTACCTTGATGAAGCTAGAAGTTGAAAAAAGAGAGTTTTGACTTTGGAAGTTCTGTTTTTGTAAAGCTGCTTGGTACACTACCTAGTTGCTAATGGGAGAAACATGGGAGGCAATCATGTTAAGTAAAGAATGTAATTACTACAAATGTTTTAGAAGACCCTGAAAAGGAATTTTGCTATCTTCCTTTGAAGATGAAAGATGGTTTGGAAACTCACTGAGATGGTTGGTCTGAATTATTACCACATTAATAAATGTTTAAGCAAAACTGTAAATGTGTATTTATCCATTTCTTTCATTACTGGGATCAAGTGACAACCTCTTTGTCTCCTCAATTTTTTCTTGAGATCTTTTTTCAAGACAACAACCTTGCAAGAAACCCACAATATAACAATTTATCCTGGTGGTTTTATTTTCACTGTCTCCTCTTATTCATTTTAACCTGTTATACTAGAAATTAAGAAAAAAGAAAATTCAGTTGATTTTACTCTAAGAGTCAAAAATAGTACATAAAATATTAGAAACCCTTTGCAATATCAACCAAGCATTTTATCAATGAACATACAGCTCAACATTGACTCTAAAGATATTTGTCACAGAGATGAACACTTTAAAGATGAAGATCAAAGATGTCTTCTAGTGATTGAATAAAAACCAGTTGAGACCCATTATTGAAGAGAATCCATGCAAACAATTTGGGAGGTTGTAGACGAAGGAAATTTGAAACATTCAACAGTTTAGTCAAGTGGTCTATGAGCGATCCCTCGTCTCACGCTCCACGGGGGTTCGAAACAAGACGGCGACGGCAAAATCCAGCCTGTTGCGGATGTTAAGTCGGTTGGCCTGTTTGCGCACGCCGCCGCGTATGCAACGACGACGGAGACGTGAACCGCCCTGACGAACGCAACAGCCGCTAGCGACAGACGACCACTATGGCAGGCTCCAGCGGAACGAAAAGAGACGCCTTTCGTAATACCGTGGCAACACTGGTCGCGGTTCCGGCTTAGAGGCTTTCAGCCGTTATTGCGCGGAGGCAGTTTGGCACCGCTGCTCGTTCGAGCGAGCACGCAAACCGTTGCTCCGATCCCACAGTTCCTCTCATACTGGACGGGATAAGCCATGGCCACGGCTGATGTAACACATGTGCCGATCAGTAGGATAAAACTAACCTGTCTCACGACGGTCTGCATAAAGTTGGAAAATCAAAAAACATTATTCTAAAAAAAGTTGATGGTTAAAAACTGCTATTTGCATTAACCTAATGAAAGAAAAATAGAGTGGAATAAGGAATAAGAAGAAAAATTAGAAAAATAAAAATTATATCCATATCAAACTGAAAACACTGGTTCTTTTCTGATCCCTGAAGTTAAGCAACATAGAACCTGGTCAGTACTTGGATAAGTAACAGTTTGGGAATACCAATGCCCGAGTAGCACAATTTGGATCTATGCGGTAAAGTGGCAAACTGATGGTTGGTGTGGCACTTCACCTCAAAGGCAAAACAATCTCCCTGGTCTAGTACTAGAATGATGTCTCTTTTACAATGTGAATCTTTAATGACAAAAGAAAACTTGTATAAAATAGCATGTTCTCTCAAATATTTATGCTAGTTGGTTCTTCTTTTGGTGGGAGAGATGCATAAGTGACTCCAAGGTGAATAAATACTTCAATGCATACTTGAAACTTCTGACATAGCTGTTCTTTGCATGGAAAATCATTTGACATAAATCTTTGCAGAGATGATCTTTTGACGTTTTCGAATCGAGTCACACTTTATGTCTAGGAAGATGGTATTTCTATCATCATCAAGGTATGTCAACAGCACAGATTCCTTTGACTCTCTTACCATGCATCTCTATTAGCCATCACTCTTAGTACTTCCTCTAGATTGCATAGAGCTGATGAATGTCAGTTTTTGCTCATTAGCCAACATTAGTGTGTGTCCATGTGTAGGAATCTATAGGAGAATGCCACTTATTAGTTCATTTTTACTTTGCATGGTATGGAGATGGGAGTTAAGTGGTGATACAACTGTCTTATTATCTGTTTCTGCTTCCAGAATTTGTTCAAAACAGCATGCAGCATCCTTGTGTAATTCCCATCTTTTTTCTTCAAGTGTTTTGTTATTTCAAGAGGTACAACTTTTTAGTAAAACTGAAACAGCAACTGATTAGAAGAATTCAGGATTTGTTTTCATATTTCTCTAATAACACTGTAACTATAAATCGTCAACAATTACAATAGTAGAAACCATGAATTTTTATTGGGGAGGAGCTGAAGTGATCCAATGTAGTACATTTAAAGTTAGATGACCCCCACCCTTTCTGAGGATGTTGGCTCCAAAAGAATTCAATTTTTTTTTTTCTGATGTTTTGATAAAAATGTCTGAGTTTTTCAGCTGTTGAAAGAAGCTGCAAAGAATTATGGAATTAGCACACTTAGAAGATATTCATTTAATATTTTATATTCAGCAGTACATAAACTAATAGCATATAATATGAAAAATATTTTTTCTTTAATAGCTAAACATTGTTTCAATTTGACAAATTTCGTTTGGCTAATTACTTACAGTTCTGTCACAAACATTGACTTCTGTTTCAATCATTCTATTTTGTTGTCGATTTTCTATTTTTAAGGCATATGGCTTTGAGTTTTTTTTTATCTGATACTTTGATGCCTTTTGTTGTCTACCAGTATATTTTACTTTTTTAACCACCTCATTTTTTTTTTTTAGATTTGCACCAAATTTTAGACACAGCTAATTGGAAACAACCAAAGTAATGTAATTAAACGGTCTATAAAAAATTTAATTGAAAAGAAAATAGTAATCATGTTTTGGGATAAAGAGAAAGAGAAAAAAAAAAGATACAAAGAAAATAATTTTTTTTAGCAGACTAACATTCTAAGCACTCAATGTGTGTCAGCCAATGGTCGTCATTGACCCCTGAACTAGATTAAAAAAAACCGGAATTCCCAAATTTCCTGCAGAAGAACGAAAACTGATATATTCCTTCCCCCACCCCAGGACCACAAGCAGAAGTAAGGGGACTCATTCTCTTTCGCTGGGTGTCTCACAAGGAGACGCACGTCAAATTTTCGTGCTTTGCTATAGGGGGGGGGGGTTCAGCTGACATAAGTTGCGAGATTGTGGTAATGAATGGAATTTATAATAGAAAAGATTAACCTTAACTACTCTTCCACTATTTCACTAAAAAGACCCACGGAGGGAGCAAGAAAAACAACTCCTTATGCCTATCTGCAACCCACTATTCTTTCAGATGTTGTTTTTTTGGAACTCACTGCCTATGTTGAGTGTTGCTTGTGAACTATTGTGTGACCAGCCAACCACAATACTGCATAAGCCTTTTATGGTGCCGTGACTACACTACACTAATATCTTTTACAATACTCCATTGTGAATTGCTTTCTTGAATGACTTATTGTTTCAATTGACAGTTCTGTTGTTGGGGTTATGTTTCCTTTCATTTATGCCCAACAATGTTTTGAGATTTTCAAACTTTTGATTATAGATCAATTTCCTTATCTCGGTGTCTGCTGGTATTAGTTCTAGGAATGCAAATTATAACATCATTCCATATTTTTTCCTCAATATTGTGATTCCATGATATTTACCTCTTCATGGCTTGTAAAATGTTATAGCATTAATTTAAATAATTTATTCTTGTTTGTTTAATGAATGTTATTAGTTGTTCATATAAAATCAAGAACATGGAGACTTAATTATTTTTGGTGTACACATCTTATTTCCTGAAACCTAACTTTAACTCATGTGCAAGGAAGAATTCAGCAGCATGTGTCCAGCTGCTAGGGTTTAAGTATTATAGAAAAATGTTTTGCGTCTTATCTATCATTAGTTTATTTGCTGCCAAATAAAAATGTTGTTGTAGATGAAAATAAAAAATAAATAAAGTGAATAAATGTGAACATCCTCTAAGTGTGCTAATTCTTTTATTTTTGCCAAGGTTATATATTCACCCAAACCTCTCTAATAGGAAGAATGGGACACAAGGTAAATTTCTAAGCAGAGCAAACCTGCTTAGAATTCAAAGTTTTCTTTCTCCTAGACTTGTTGCCCAATCAAGACTTAAGAACTCATCCTCCCTTACTACTCATTGCTGGGAGAGGGAGAACTGTTGGATTCATGCCTTTTCACAAGAGTAGTAAATGCTCCGGGTTTATTAGATTCATTTTTCTATTGAACAAGCCAATAGCTGTGTTTTATTTCCTGGCCATGCACTTGTCATAAATGTTGAACCAATTGAAACCATTTTTTCAGAAGGAAAGTGATGTCTCGTGTCAGAATTGAAGTCTCTGCTCTTTCGCTACTCATACATTTATGTTCAAAATCTTCTACATGTCTTGCTCTTTGAGCTTTCTGCCTGGCCTGGCAATATTGGAGGCTTTCATGGTGTCTATATGCAGCCTGCCTGATAGCATTTTTTACAATGTGAGTCTGTCATTCATTTAGCATTTCAAGACTTCTTCAAGCTGCATTCCTGTCTGAGTTAACTTGCATATTTTGTGGACACTGCTCTCAGGGCATGAATTCACCCAACAGCAGTAGCAGAAGGTGTTGTAAGTGGGACATCTTTTCTGTGCCATTATTGCTAGAAACATCTTTTACAATTTGGAAATACAATGATGGACAAATGTGAACTTCAAGTACCTAATTTGAGTAACAGGAGATATGGACACATAAACAAATGAAGATCTTAGGGAAAAAGATAGAAAGACAGATTTTTTATGAAAAAGTTTCAAACTTATTGCAGTAATGTAAATATATTCTCAGAAGTTTTAAAGACAAGAAAATAATAAATAAAACTAGTTTAGATAAGATACAAATAATGTGAATATTTTTCCATTTAGGTACTGTAAATCAATAATATTTTTTAACAACCAAAACTAAATTGTTGCTAAAAAAGCAGTATATTTACTTATATTTCAGTTATAATTTTAGTTTTCATTTTAATTGCAAAGAAAAAGAAGACAATTAGAAAAAAAAGAAAAAAAATTACTTTTGTATATATAAAATTGGGTTAAAAATTATATAAATATTTTTCCTTTTAGAAATCAATACTTAAGTTTATATTACAGTTGAAGATTTTATTTTATTTTTAATTTCAAGAAGTTAGTGACCAAAAAAATTACAAAAGAAGCTAGGGAAGCATTTTTTTCTGGAAGCCAAGGTATATATAATGGAGCAGTCAGGAGTTAGACAGAGGTAACAATCCAGAATAATGTTGGTTGGTCTGCTTGACTGAACTGGGGTCCTACACCATCTACTATTTACTATAGTTGGTTTCAAGAGTTAATCCGAGAAACCAGAATCAGAGTCCATTAACTTAGTCTAGAAAACTTAATTTCATATATGTAAGCTTGACACCAGAATAAACCAGAAGAGTGAATCAACATCAGGTGATGCCAACAGCATGGATTCACTTGAATCTCTCTTTCAATCTGTCCCTATTGGCCATCACTTTTGGTTGGTCCTCTAGACAGCATACAGTGTTCACACAAGTTTTAATGTGTTCATGTGTGGAAGTCCATAGAAGAACATACCTTATGAATTTGTCCTTACTTCTTCAGCAGTACCCAGCATGTTTTGTTTGTCTTTCTTGGATGGTTTTTGTAGGGTGCTGCTTCCAAAGCATGCAGCATCCTTGTGTAGTTACTGTCTATCATTTTCTCTAAGCGTTTCATTAAATTCCACATAGCATAGACATAGAGTAGTACTGACACGGACATAGCTAGTAAGAATGTTTTAAAAATGTTATCATGATGATCAGATTCCTATATGATTGATAGCCGTAAATTGTTAGGAAGAGTGAATGAAAATAACAATATGCATGTAATCTGGTATTCGTTTTCTTTTCTTTTTTTCATGGTCAACCAAACACCTGTGGCTGACTAATCTTTATCATCAACAAGTACAACATGGTATTTATGTTGTTTTGTGAATGAAACTGGGTGAGCTGTGTATGGTACTGTTTATATATATATATATATATATATATATATATATATATACACATGCATACATGTGCGTGTGTCTGTGTAAAAGTTTTCATTTAAAAAAAATCAAAATTAGTTAATTAATGGTTCAATTAATTAATTACAATTACGTAAAATTAAAGGTACAATTAATTAAATACGGGCTTATTATAGAAATACCATTAATTAGTACATACACCTTTTAATCATTGAATTATTTTTCTGGACTTTTTATGATCATATGCAAACCTCCTAGAAGTTTTCCAATTCCATCAAGATTTAAATTAATTTGGCTTAAACATAATAAAAATGTCAATAAAATTTTAAACATTGAGGAGATCTTTGAATTTTTAACCAGATAAAGAATGTTACATTGGTTGAAATTAATTATATTCTGATAGTATCAACTTTGGTAAATACATGGTGCCAGAAATAATTTGCCAACCAAAGTCCATTATGTTTTGTTTTGTTGGGCAACAAAGCAATGAATAAAGTGTTGTTATCTATGACTTTCCAGTTTCCAGCAGGGAACACACTTCTTATATCAAGTGATAATCATCTACCATTTATTTTTATTTTTGTAACATGTGAAATACATTTGGTATAGATAAACTTTCACATGCACAACAATTTTCAATTTGTGAAAATAATAACATAGCAAAACATAAACCAACATGGTATTCATCAGTCGGTTTTGTGAATCTGTTTTTTTACAGAATGTGTACAATTGTCATCTAACATGCTAAACACTATATTTCAAAGGAATTTTGGGAACTCAGTGTCTCAATATATTAGATATAGATATATCCACACAGCATGTTTATTAACACATCCTGTTGGATAACGTTATTATTAAATTCTAATGGTTTTCTTTTCTGTCTTCTAACCTTCTTTGCTATGTTGATTTTTCTGGGTTATTCTTCATCCTTCCATGTCATATCTGGTGTTTGCATCTCTCTCCACTTCCATCTTAGTTGTTCATATAAAATCAAGAACATGGAGACTTAATTATTTTTGGTGTACACATCTTTATTTCCTGAAACCTAACTTTAACTCATGTGCAAGGAAGAATTCAGCAGCATGTGTCCAGCTGCTAGGGTTTCAGTGTGATTCTCAATTATTCTAACTTTTAACTTTCCCACAGATAGGCTCATCCATCAGTAAGGACCACTCAGATGACTTTGTGTTCACACCTGTCATACTTATCTGAACCCTTATCTGGTACTGAGCGATTTTCCATGAATTACTACTGTTAAATTTAAATCTACTCTACACTATGAAAATAATAGGACATGCAACAGTGTTAACTATAAATAGATCCCAAAAAGAGAGACAAATATTTGGACCTTGCCAGAAAACTGAAAAACTGGAATTTGTAGTTGGTGCTCTTGGAACGGTCCTGAAGGGTTTGGAAAAGAGTTTGGAGGAATTGGAAATCAAAGGAAGAATTTAGATAATCCAAACAACAATATTTTTAAGATGAGCTAGAATACTCTAGTATTCCTGGAGACCTGGGGACTTGCTGATACACCAGAAAAAGACCACCAGTTAATGCTGATGTGAAAAGCTCACTAGTAGTGATAGAATAATAATGATTATAACAGCATAAAATAATTATATTAATTCACAAAATGTCTATCAGTCACCTATCCATACCACTAAAGCTTCACAATTTTAACCAAACTTTCAAGAATGTTTATGGTCATAACTCAAATAATTTTAAACTGTATTCAGCCAGGATTATTTAATTTTAACCCCTCAAAAGGAAATTACTTTTTATGCCAATAAAACATTAAATGATAACAAAGTACTGATTATTTCAGAGGAGATTCAAAGTAAGACACTTGAAATTTTAAAAAAAAAAGACATTCTTTGCAAAGCTTGAAGGAAGAGGAGATTTATTTAACAGGAAAGTAAGATTTACCTATTTATCTAATTGTCTACTTATTAGTTATATCTAATTATATTTAAAAAAATTGGTATAAATTATTTTACTAAAAAAATATATAACTTACATAAACTTCATTTTTTGTCAAATTTAACATTTACATAATCTATGCCTTTATTTGTAAACTATTCGTTTTAACAATCTAAGATTTAGAAATATTTTCATCTGAAGATTTGTTTACATGTGGAAACAACATGAAACCTTACAATTGAAACCTCACAATTTTGTATGAATTCTACCAAGTTAAAGACAGTGAGCTTACACAGACTAAAATAAAATTAAAAGAAACAAAAAATCATCTTCATTGACACTTAAGTTATTTTTAGTAGATTTAACTATAAAATTAACATTAACTCTAAAACGGTCTAATTCTATGTTACTAAGGAAAATTGGTTTTCCTTCTTTTGTTTGTGATTTATTTATAATTTACATCTTTCTAATAAAACCAAGAAAAAGTGGCATTTAAAAAATTTAAATTATGATTTGATAAAGGGTCAACACGAATAAAGATTAGTTATAATTTCTGGTAGATAATTTATGTGACTGAAACTTAATTAATCTTTCACTGATGTCACTACCCTATAATAATCAGCTTTCCCTATGTAATATGTCTGCTATGGTGCCATACATCACTTTAACAAGTTGGAAATTATGTAAGACATGTTTACTTATTTTTATCATCTTATTTATAAGTTTATGAACATCACTGACAATTTTGAAAGCCACAAGTACTGCTAGTTATAATAATATATGATAATAAGATAAAATATTATAACAATATAAAATAAAATAATAATATAAGCCCTGTAGTAGAAATCACATCAAATGAATAAACACCCTTGAAAAATACTCTGAACCATTCTTAAAATGGACAAGAAAACTGATGACAATGCACAAGGCATTACACCTGAGAGATGATATAGACAAACTATATGTCAAAAAAAAAAAAGAGAAAGAGGCCTTGCCAGCAATGATCATTACATAGATGCAACAAGGAATACACTTAGAAGAGTAAAGAAAAACTAATAACAACAGCCAATAACAGCAATTGCAGTATATGGACAAACAGAAAAGCAAGAAAAACTAGAAAACAGAAATGGAAGAAAAACAACTATATGGATATTTCAAATGACAAACTGGGGAGATAGCACATGAAGACTGTAACTGAACATGTCTAAGAAACCTCAAAAGAGAAACTGAATCTCTTATAATAGCAGCACAAAGGACCAAATATATAAAAGTGAAAGAACATAATATGCAAAGAATAATAAATGTAAGTTATGTGGAGACAGATAAAATGGTTGATTGCATAATAAGTGAATGCAGCAAACTAGCACAAAAGAAGTACAAGTCTAGACATGATTGGGTGGGAATTGTGCAATAGATTAAAATCTGATCATACTACAAGATGGTATATACACAAACCAGAATCCATCCTAGAGAATGAGATAGATAAAATTCTCTGGGATTTTGAGAGACAAATGGATCAATAATAATCTCGGTTGGAAGTCCAAACTTAGTATTGATTAACAAGAAAAAAAGAACTGATCATCTAATGGATTTATCTGTTCTAGTAGACCAGCAAGTGAAAATGAAAAAAAGTGAATAAACAGAGACATACTTGGACCTAGTGATAAAAGTAGAAAATCTGTGAAACTTGAAGGTGATGGTGATACCAATTGTAATTGGTACCGTTAGAATGGTCTCAATGTGTTTGGAAAAAAGACTGGAGGAATTTGAAATTAGTGAAAGAATGTATAAAAAAGGCTGGAGGAATTGGAAATCAGAGGAAGAATTGAGACCATCTAGACCACAGCATTGTTAAGATTGGTTAGAATACTCAGAAGAATCCTGGAGAAGCAATAATAGAACTCTTTGGGATCCTCACACTGGACACACCCCTATGATAATAAACTTTCCATGTATAAAACGTCTTTTATGATGCCATACAACCCTGTAACATAGTGAATTACATAACACATGTACTTTTATGACTGTATCTTCTTATTTTATCTGTATATTAACTGCTAAATAGATGAGTCATTAGTGGCATCAGAACCAGACTAGAATATCAGTTTTATTCATTTTATGGGTGTATTTACTGGTGAATACAAAATTTAGTGGATTAAATTCAAATATATTGCATTTTGTTCATACTATATTTTTGTTAACTTTTTGATTATTGTATAGCATTGATTTTCTGTCACTTTTATATTGAACTTCTCTGTTTGACAAAGGGAAGGAAATTGCCTTTTAACATTGGCATATTTTAAAAATAAATTTTCTAATCATATCACTTTCATTCCTTTTAAATAAGTTGCTTAAAGGCTGCTATTAAACTTAATGACAGGTCACTTTCTATTCATAGAAATTATGTTTTAATTTTTTGAAAAATGACTAAATTCCAATAGTGATGAAGCATTGACTAATTCATTAAAAAATAAGAGACCAGAACTTCAGAAGACTTTCATCCACTATGAAATTTTATCATTTTGCTTGCTTATTTTTTCTAATTTACTTTAGTTCAAAGCTAAAAACATTGGACGAAGAAAAGCCAAATAAGTTAATGATACAGATAAAATAGACATATATTGTGATTAGTAACCTTTTCTTTAATTTCATAAGATTAATTAATTACATTGTTTAGCATATCATACATTTAGTAAGTAAACTTAAAAAGATTTTAAAAATTCATTTGGGCTCAAAACTAAAAAAAAAAATTAGAGGAAAAACAAAATAAAATAATTGTACTTGTGAAATAAAGCTATCATTATTCTATGAAGTAATTGATAAACTTTTCATTTCGTTTCCTCTTTCAATGTTGATATGATTTTCTTTTTAGATTAGAAGATTATTTAATTACATTATGTAACATATTATCTACTTACTGTCAAGTTTTTAAGTCATTTCATATTACGCTTTTAGAATATATAGCCACTAAAATCTACACAAAGAGTTGCCTACCTTGGTCACACATTTAAACATACAGAAATCAGATCATCATCAAGATGTACATAAATGGGGATGGCACACTTTGAAGTTGCTTTATTCTCTTTAATAGTCCTGCATTTTTGCTTAGTTTCCACAATAACCAGAATTAACTTCAGCCCTCATGCAAGTCATAAGCATGTACTATCTTTTCACCATAACTTTGCATATATAACTGATCTGGATTGGTAGTTTATGTTAGGGTCTCATTTATGGGTCAAATAGATAGGTTTAAAAATTATTCTTATTGGATAGATCATGTGCAAAAACTTTTAAAACTGCACAAAAAAATGTAAATATAAATATATAATGAATGTGTTTTCTCTAACCTCTAGACATAAAATAACTCTTGACAGGTTGATATGCCATTAAAATCAGATGATCAATCAAATCTATAGCATTTAGTGAAAATAACATAAGCATTTACTTTTCTCTTAAAATTTAAATTAAAAAAAAAAATCCATAATCAATTTATCAAATTAATTTTATTTCACCCTCACGATATTAGCTTTTTATTTTTTAAAGCTGGATATTTTAAGATTAAAAATGATTACATGGGTTATTAAATGCGCCTTTTTACTGAAAAAGCGATAAATCTTCTTTAACTTATTAAAGAATTATAATTTATAAATTGTAAATTATTACCATCAAGTTATATTGAAAGCACCAGTTCCTGCAAGATTACCAAAGTTTAGCAGTGATGAGCCTGTTCAATACTTAATTGGGTGACCACTTAAGCAACATGAGTCCTTTGTTTCTCAAAATGATTTGATTTGGCATTAAATGACCCCCCAAAAGTTGTGTATGTTATAAAGCAAAACAACCCAAAAAATTGGAAACTACAAGAATTGATTCAAATGTTTAGTCCTTTGTTTATCAAAATAACTTGATTTGGCATTACCTTTTTTAAATGAACAGAAAATTTCTTCTAATGTCTCTGTCATTCAAGAACCTATGTCCAGGATATAACTTGGGCTCCATAAGCCTGTGTTAACTTGTTGATTATTTCTGTCATATTGTCTAAAAGTTTGTCATAGAATTTAATCTTCTTTCATTTAAAAAAAAAACTTAACCAAACAGACTTTTAATGATCCATGCTTATTCAGCTGAACCTAAATTTTGAGACGCAAACATGAACTGAATATTTTTGCCTGTGTTCAAGATCAACATTGATCAGCTGATTTTCACTCAGTGTTGCCAACCAGAAGAAGATTTTTTAAAAAGATCTGTCTCAGTACTAATAGACATAATGAGCTTAATTATTTTGTTTTAATTATCTAAGAAGTAATGTTTTAAATTTTCACTTTCTTTTTCATTTGGCAATATTTTTTCTCCATTTCTCACCCTGAGTTAACAAGAGAAAAATTGATAAGGCTTTGGTTAATGCATTCAACCAACTATAATCTTTTCATCTCTTATTTTTAGTTATTCTGTTTTGTTAACTTTAAACACACAAGAATGAATAGTGTTGGCACAAACACAATAGTAATATTGTATCTTTTGTTTTTTTATTTTAGAATGTTTGATGTGTAATTCTTTTGACTTCTTTTATTTTTTGATGTGAAAAACAGTGAGACATTGCTCTATTTTTGCCAAAACTTTCGTTATTATGACACCCATTAGTATTTACTTTCTGACACCTTTGCATATATATTGATGTAACCAAAATCATATTTATCTATTTATATAATAAACACTGTCACTTGTTCTGTTTTTTCTTTGTCTATTCATAACTTCTGCTAGGATAAGAGTGTAGTATCTGTGCACCTTGCTTATGATTAGAGTATTATTTTTCAGTAATTCTGCCTTGAATCATACCTTTCCCAAGAGTATTAGTCCAAAAGTGAATGCAATAGCCCAACTAGAGTTTGAACTCACTTACTACAATGTCACAGTTTATCACAGTAGCCATTATGCCATGAGGACTCCCCTTTAAGGGACAAGTTACCACCCTTAAAATTCTTAAAGTTTTGGCAAGTAGTTATTTTCAAGTGTAGCTTAATTATGGCATAAGGCCAGAAGAATCAGACTCACTAACAATGGGCTGCTAATCTAGCTTGCTAACCAATACACCACGTGCGGTGCCCTTAAAATGCTTACAGCATCTAGTATTCCCAAATGGTCTCTCATCCAAGTACTGACCAGATTATAGGTTGCTTGACTTAGGGGATCAGATAAGAACTGGTGTTTTCAGCAAGGTGTGACTGTAAGCAATGACTTTTGGCTAAGTACAGTTTTCCACTTTCTACAAGTAGCTTTAATTTCCAGTTCAAAATGATTCCTAACATTTCAGTCTATGATGTCTTGATAAAGTTAAAATAAATTCTTGATACTTTTTTATGAACAGTCTTGATACCTTATGATCAACATTTTTTTGTGAAACATATGTGATGGAGAACGAGAAAGGAAAGGGAGCAAGACATTGTCTTGCCTGCTGGGATCGAACCCGCATCCTCCTGCATGTAAAAACAGATGCGATGTAGGAACTGGAAGGACGCGAGGTTTGACTGATGTGCCCGGATGTTTGGCTAATATGCCCATAAAATAACAAGTGAGTCAAGCGCTGGGCAGTCAGCAGTCGGCAGCAGCAGAAGCAGTCGACGACGAAGTGCTTTTCAGTAAAGAAATGGATTTTAGTCGAACAGAAGCGAAACAAAATAGGAAATGTGATTTTGAACTGCTAAAGATTATTTCGACTACGACGACAGATTTTTCCAACCGCTAGACGAAGAATGTGTTGACCAACAGAGGGTCTGACTTGTGAGAAGACTGAGAACTCACTTGTTTTTGGTTCCCCTTGGCAGGAGCTTGTTGATTCAAAGGTCTATTTTGCCCCATATATTCCCCCCCCTTCTATAACATATGATTGTGCATGAGCAGCACTCTATATTTCTTTTCAACTATCTCTTTTGTCTTAAACTAAAAAATCATCACATGGGTAAGATTTGAAGATATGAGAGACAATAAAAGCAATATGGTGTATTCTCAGATCATATTAATGGAGAGGTTTCAAAGGTCTTTCAACCAATATAAAACTTATTGAAATAAACCTTGATTGCTCGAGACTATTTTGAAGAAAGTTAAAGTTTCATTTATTGTTTATTTCTGTCTTAGTAAATACAGCTTCAGTTTTGATAGTTTTTGAACAGCCTTGTATAGAAACATTCTTCAATAAAACATTATTTAATGTTTGGCAATCTGAAAATCTCTGTATTAGACGGATCTAATGACATAATAGAAATAGAATTTTCTATTATTTCAATTTATCTTTGTCCTAAATTATTTTTAAAACAAAGATATTAGACATGGCTGTCACTTTTTGAATGCACTGGTAAACTAGTTAGTACATAAAAACTGAAGAATTGCTTACGTTCAAGCTCTTGTGTAATCTTTTTATGGCAGGGTCCAAATGGTAGAGGAGGTGTCCCATATTTTCTCCAAGCGCTTTCAACCATGTCCATTATTGTCTTCAATTGGATTATTTGTTGTAGTTGTTTTTTTATATTCATTTTTGATGGGGAGTTATAGTTTGAGGTTTATTCAGTTGGGTGGGTTTATTTTTGTTTATTAGGGTGTTGCAGGTTTATTTAGTTAGGAAGGTTTATTTTTGGTGGAGATTTTATGGTTAGTGTGTTAGTTATTAAAGATGTTTGATATATGGCTCCGGTGTGGTTAACTCAGTCGGTAGAACATTCAGCTAGAAACCGCTAGGTTCCTAGTTTGATACCAGCCCTTGTCAACTCAGTGTGTGAGTAGTACAGGGATCTGTTCTTCAATAAAACATTATTTAATGTTTGGCAATCTGAAAATCTCTGTGTATTAGACGGATCTAATGACATGATAGAAATAGAATTTTCTATTATTTCAATTTATCTATGTCCTAAATTATTTTTAAAACAAAGACATTAGACATGGCTGTCACTTTTTGAATGCACTGGTAAACTAGTTAGTACATAAAAACTGAAGAAATCAAAATCCAATAAGATTATCAAATAAAATACATGTATAAAGATAAGAAAAGATCAATGTTCAAATAAAGTGCAATAAATTACCATTCAATGATTAATGAGGTTTAACATAATGAGATTTTAAATCAATTTTATTCATATAAATTCATCTTAAGAAATCAAAATACAAATCATTGTTAAAGTCGTCAAATGGTCAATATTTATTAAGAAAAAGTTGGAAAGGAAGTCAGACGTTTTTTAACAGCTTATGGTATTGTATAAAGTTTTCATTTGAATATATCTGATGATCCAGAACTTCTTTGGTTTGTATTTTATAGTTTCTATGGAAATAAATAAATATTACTTTAAATATTACTTCATATATATATATATATATATATATATTATATATATTATTGATCATATGAAAATCTGATCTCACTGATAAGATAAAGCAAAAATTCTTCAAAGCCATATCAGTGCTACTGTATGGCTGTACATAAAAGAAAAAGCTAGGTGGGAGCTACACAAGGATGCTGCATGCTGTCTTGAATAAATCTTGGAAGTAGCACCCCTCAAGAAAGCAGCTGTATGGCTACTTTCCCCTATTACACAAGCCATCCAAATAAGATATACAAGACATGTTGGATGCTGCTGGAGAAGCAAGGATGAGCTCATAATGGACACACCAGTGTACGGCGACAAGCAAAATATGCATCAATCAGCTCAGTACAAATTCTGGATGCTGTGCAAAGGACCTGGCAGGGTCCATGACCAATAGGGGTGGTTGGAGAAAGAGAGAGAGAGAGAGAGAGAGAGAGAGAGAGAGAGAGAGAGAGAGAGAGAGAGAGAGAGATGGATATCTGTGCTACCAGTGTGACCTGATTATGACATATAAACACTTTATTATGCTGTGTTCTGGTTTCATGACATAGAAATACAGGAACATTCTTTAATTGAAAAAATACAATGATAGGCAATATATTCATGTATGGTAATGCAAGAGAAAAGAAGAAAAATTTGTCTAGAGGACAATTTGTGATGCAGTGATAAAAAATGAATGGCAAACAAACAACTGTTAACAAAGAAAGGTGTATTCATGAATCTTTAAAACTAGCAATTCATATAGTTGAAAATCTGTTTAGCAAACTCTTCTCTTCTGTTGGTAGTCAAAGTTGCACAAAAGATTCACAAAAGGAAAGTGAATTTTGATGCTTAGAGAATCAACTTACTTGTGTTCATGTTTTTTATGGTAATGGAGAAAAGGAAGGTTGCTTCAGGGCGTGGCTCATAGAAGTTCTTTGGTGATTTATTTTGTGTGGTGCCCAAGTATTCTTCTTTGGACTGGTCACAGATAAAGATATAATAGGGGGTTGATGTGCAATATGCAAGAGCATGGATATGAGTGTATTAAGGTTTCTTATATGACATGTGCTTGTGTGGAAAGAGTGTTACATAATCATTAGATACCTAATGATTATGACAATAGTGTAGAAATCATATTAGTGCAGCTGATGGCCTTGAGAGTGAGTGACAGCATTTGACCTCACTCTGACCTTGTGTTCTGGGGATGATCGGGAGAATCGGAAGCCGATAGAAGCCCCTTCCGGTTAAGGAGTAAGCAACTCAGTCAGTTAAAGTTAGAACTTAGAAGCGAAGCTAGTAAGATGTGAGTCTCACTGCGCAGATGTCTGGTCTGGGGGATCTACGAATAAAGTAACATCATCGTAAATCGAAGTCTTGTGGTTATTACTAAAAGCTAACAATGACACAGGGCTTCTGATAACAAGAAATCCCTATCAACAGAAACCAGACCCGAAGTCCCCAAGAAACACCACGACAAGACCAGACCAAGATAGATGATAGAAGAACAAAGCCGGCCAGAAGAGTAGACGACCAGAATAAGAAGTAAGAGAAGTATATAACAAGAGGACCATAAGTGAGGGATCAGTATGAGTTGCATGAGTTGGTGTGGTGTAGCTATAATAGAATCTGACAATTTAGGAAAAGTCTTTATGCTGTTTTTTCTGCAGTCAGTAACATGCCTATATAGTCGCACATTTATGTGGTCAGGACTGTTGTGTAGATATCTGTCTGTACAAATTTGCAGACAGTAATGCATTTTAGCTGGCACTGCTATAGAGTTTCATAAATGGTTAGATCAAGAGTCCACCATGTGTGTTTATGGGCTGTCAGTGTGTTAGCTGACACTGCTATGAGGAGGTGACTTCACGTTGTGGGACTAAGCCTGGAGTCTAGTCACTAGTTATTGCCACCCTGGCTCACTGAAAGAAAGAGAGAGGAAATTTTAGAGTATTTATGTGATTCAGAGGCCCTGTTTGTAGTGCCTTCCACCTGACTTGAAGATGTCATATGACCTACCCTCCATCACATCACTTAGAGTAAGCAGTCATCTGGTGTCTAGTGTGGTCACATAATGTTGTATATTTTTACCTAGACTAAAGAGTCAGGAATCATAATAAAGTTTGACTCAGAGTGTAACAATGTAGACAGTTTGATAGCATAGGAGAAGTTGAATTTTCTTTTCTTTTCTTTTCTTTATTTTTGGCTTCTAGATATTAAAATTTCTAAGTTTATAAATTAAGATTATCTCGATAATTTGAAATAAGAAAGTCGGGTATTCATACTGAATCTATCAACTTATGTTAATTCGCTGTTAAAAGTAAGGAAAGATATTTATTGAAATAAATGTATATGGAGAAAACAGTACAGACATATACAGATATAGAAAGATGGAAGCAGACTGATATAGAGATGGACAGAAACAGAAATAGTTAGAAATAGCCAGAGGCAGAAACAAACCAATATAAAGAGAGACTGACCAAAACAGAGACAGACAGACAGACAAGACACAGACAGACAGACAAGCAAAGATAGTAATCAGTAACAAGTCATTATCTCAGGTAGTAATTTATCTTTTGTCACTTGTGTAATTATGTTTTGTGTTTCCTTTAATGACTCATTTTTCTGACCACTCATTAAAACCTCACACCCTATTTTTTATTACCAAAATACTTGATAATGCTGTAGCATCAAATGAATAAACTAGTAAATTTTCTGATCAATACCAATTTTGAATTGATCAAAGAAAAAGTGATCTAAATGAGCAGAAGGATTTTGCCTTAAAGAATTTACCATTTTTGTACTTTATCAAAGAATAAACACTGGAATATCCTATATCAACTGAATCATCACAAAGACTTTTGGTTTACAAATAAAAT
The DNA here is from genome assembly GCA_023376005.1 of Doryteuthis pealeii. Classification (NCBI taxonomy): domain Eukaryota; kingdom Metazoa; phylum Mollusca; class Cephalopoda; order Myopsida; family Loliginidae; genus Doryteuthis; species Doryteuthis pealeii. The sequence continues at coordinate 75,945,766 of CM042150.1, forward strand.
TAAATGTATCAACTTAACTCTTCTGCACTGTATTGTATTTTTCAATATAAAACTTATTCCCAATATTATCCAGTTAATCTAGGGAGGTCCAAAACTGATGCACGCAGTTTTTTCCTTGAAATTTAAAATGATTTAAAAATATTAAAATAGATTCTTTCATAAAAAAACATAGTTTTAATTACTAGATAAAAACATAAGATTAATCATAATTAAAAGGAAAAATGCATATTTTCCCATTCAAACCCGTTTTAAAATATTTAAGACAATTATCTTTTCAATTTTTAAAAATACAGCAAATTTTTTAAAATCCGCCATTCAAATAAAAACTCAATCTCCAATTTTAAAAATCTCCCCAAAATCAATTAATCTAAATAGAAACTATTTATTAAACAAAATTGTTTATTTAATTGTCAATTAACTGAATTTTTAAAAATTACTGTTTATCTTAAAATAGAAAGAAAATACATTAATTTGATATGACATATTGGATAATTTTCACCTCTGCAGATGTCAACAAACTGTTAGTGATCATCTTTTTAGATTTATGAATGACTAAAAAGAAACTATCATGTAATACATTAATTTGGTTTTGGTTTTAAAAGTATCTTCAACTTAAACAAAATAATTGCATAATCATATTTTATTAATATTCGGATTGATCCATTGCAATAATGAGTCCTTTGTTCATTGTCTGTGTCCACCTTCATTGGTGATATGTTTAGTATTAAAATAATTAAGCCTCTGACTTGATTATAATTTGTTCAAAATAGCAGATTTTACGTTACATAAACTAATAGATTTGTTCATCCCATTTTATTGAAGCATTAAACACAAGCATAATTAAGAATTAAGTGTAGTATCTGCAGCTGTAAGACATGAATTGATATTTCAACTTTACAAATAGCAACATATTCTTAACTCACTCTGGACAGATAGGAAATATTGGATAATCTTGACACTTAAGTTTGTTGTGAGTACCACAAACTTTCCTAATGTGGCCCTGTAGATACAGGTTCTTTTTCAGACTAATGAGAAACCATATACTCAAGATTTCTGAAAGACATACGAAAACATGACTGGACTATCAAAACTGCAATTACAATGAGAAATGCAGGATAAAGAAGGATTCCCTTTCTCTCACTGGATGGAGATGATCCTGGGCAGCCAACCTGATGTAATAGAGGATGGGGAATAGTTACATTGACAATATGTTGGGAATGTCTTTTGTATATATATAGATAATATATATATATATCACTTGTCTCCAGAAGGAACTTCTATATAGAATGGTAATTGCCCATCTCTGTGTAGTGGACATTTCTGGTAACCAAAATACAAGAAGATTATTTAATTATAAAAAAGGCAGTCTAATGATAGAGTAGAAATGGACTTTTTTCTTATATTTTGGTTCTGAGTTATTTTCAGCTCCTGGATATAAACATTTATAAGTTTAGAAATAAACTTTAGATTATCCTGATAATTTGAAATAAGTTCAGTATTTTCTAATCAATGAAAGGTTAGATATGAAAAATACATCTGTGGCTAAATTTCTTGCCTTTTGCTAAGATCTGAATCAGACAGACAGACAGACACTTATTATTCTTTGTGATATTTTTATCTTTCAGTGGTGAAATCAGGAGAACAGTATTTCAGTTACAATACAGGATGGAGCAGTTATGAAAATGTGGATGGAAATCGAATTCTTCTAAAAGAAGCCATCTTAATCACTGCACATGGTGAGTATCAGATTTTTCTAAAGATACAAATAAATAAAAGCAAACAAGGTTCAGTAACACAAGCAATATTTGAATTAGTTTAAGCTAATGTTTCACTGGGAAGAATCAATCTGATGAAAGGATTTTTTGGATGGTTTTTCTCGTCTTTCTTTTTCTAATACAATGAAATAATTATTTGGGTATAAAGCAACACAAATTATCTCCCTTTAGTCTGAGCAGTCTGTGGATATATCTGATGGTAGGATTCAAAACTTTTAGGAACAGGTTCTGTCACTACTGGTCTCATTGCCACAGTCACTAGCAGAAAACCATGATTTAAGCTAGCAATTGGTTCTTAGAATTAATGAAAATTCCAAGAACAGGTTCTTACAAACTGGTGTAAACTGGCTAAATTCCATCACTGGATATATCTGTTTTATAGATAAATATATACTATATAATATGTAAAAGGTTTAGCAAAACATATTGAGTGGGAGCGGTTCAAATAGCCTGTTGAATTTGAGTAGTTTATACGCATCATGAGAGATCTTCAGTCTGCTCTCCAAAACTCCTGGATGTCGTTCAATGCACTTGCAGATCTGGTTGCAATACTATGAGGTTTCCTTGTTGGAAACATAAATTGGTGTGTTTCCTGGCTTGCTCAGACTTTAAAGCTGTTTGTGTCAACTTACCAAGTTTAACAGATGATAAAGGTTCTGGATCTGATTATGACAGCTAGTGACAATGTGGGCTATACCGGTTGAAGTGAAACCTCACTTAGATCAATAATTTGGATTGATTGTATGATTTCTGTTTTATCTACAGATGTTACATAATAAAAGATCTTCAGGTGGCTGTATTCTACGGCCACAGCTGTAATAATCAGAGTTACATAAGAAGTGTATGGTGGCAAGGAAAAGACAAACATAGATTTTAAGTTTAAGAATGTATTAGCAAACACAAAGGTTACATGGTTGAAATGGGTTAAGAAGAATGTCCGATATTGGGGGTCTACAGTGCTTGGTATGTTCAATGGTTGGTCAGTAGTAGTGGTGATGGATGCAGATGTCCCAGTGATAGTAGTCAGAAGTTGGTTGATGTGGGCAGAAGATCCGATGTGATGTGAGTAGCCGAAGCAAGTTGGTAGTCGGGGTTTCTGGTGATAGTCGCCGTAAGTTGATTTGAGATGATATAGGATTTCGTACTCGTTTGTCTCCTTAAGAGTGCCTGGTAGGTCGTTCGAGGTTATGAAGTCAGCGGTAGGGGAGAGATCTCTGTTGGCAGACTTGAGGTATAGAATTTTGTGTTGCCGGCTCCCTTTGCGAAGTGGACTCGTGGGCTGCCCCGGATATCTCTGGGTTTGCATGATGCCGTGTTGTCTGGCACTGCTGGTGTTCCTTTGATTTGGGTTGGGACGAGCTGATCTTCTTTGTACGACTGCCTGTGATCTACTGACTATCGACGTTCAGTCTGCTTTATTTAAAGCAAAAGGGTAGGCTCCAGAAAGCCCTTTCCACAAATTTTAGAGGAAGGTTTTTTATTGGTCGGAAATCCAAATTCTGTTTCTAATATTTTTTTTTCTGGTATGCGCGATCCTCGGTGCGCAAAGACGAAAATTTGTCACTTGATTTAGTGCCTCACCCCATTCACATCCGGTTGGCACTCCGTTCATTGCGGTGCAAGGGCGACTTGAATTTGGTGACTTAGTGAATCAGAGAGATATCTATATTTGCGTATATAACACAGCCAACACTGTGGAGCATTTTAAGGAGACTTAGTGAATTTATATTTATTCTATTAAGTCTTATCAGTAGACATTTAACTTTAAACCTTTGTAAGTTGTTTGATGCACCTGCAAATCTTGTTGCAATACCATGAGCTATCCTTTTTGAATCTGGGAAACATCAACTAATTAAGACAAGTATTTAATACTTTGCTGAATAATTTATCCTAATTGTATCATTTACGTCTTATCTATGCTTGTTATGAAATATAAAAACAAAAAGGTTCATATTGCTAAAATAAAAAATATATAAAGTCTGATTTTATTATTTCTTGACTCTGTGACACAATAGTGCTTTCTAACAGAAATATTGCTCCATTCAATAATGTTATTGTGTTTTTAAAGAACACAAAGACGAAGAGAAAAACAAGAATTAATAAATCAAGTAAACAAAAAGGGGAAGAAAAACAACTATGAACACTTCAGAAGACAAAATAAGGATATTGCACATGAGATGAAATGGGAATAGCTCTTTTCTTGTCACATTAATATTATTTTGATATTATAGGTTTTTAAACCAGTAACTGATGATTTTTCACTTGTCTCAATGATAGCAAGTCTACTCAGGTGTCCAGGACCCTTCTAAGTATTTTAGCTGATTTTAACAGCACTCTGGTCAGGATGATCCCAATTGTTCCTCTGATCTCCACTCTCTTTTCCAGGTCTTTGGGGACCATTCCATGGGCCCCAACTACAATTGATAACACCTTTATGTTTCATAGCTTCTTCAATTCTCTGGCAAGATCCAAGTCGTTGTCTATATTTTTGTATTCTTTAATTTTCACTCTGTGGTCCACTAGAATGGCAAGTTCTTTTCTTGTTAGTTAACACTTGATCTGGTCTTCTAACTGAGATTAGGTGATCTGTTTATATCTTATTTTCTAGGATGGGTTCTAGTTTGTGCAAATGCAATTTATCAGCATGGTCAAATGTTATTCTCTTGCACAATTCACAGTGGATCTCCCACCCAGTGATGCCTTGTCTTTCATTTATTTTATGCTGGTTTTCTTTGATTTTCAATTCCTCCAGTCTTTTTTCCAAACTTTTGGGGACCATTTCAATATCACTGTCTCCCTCATGTTCCAGTTTTTCAATTCTCTGGCAAGGTCTAAGTATTTTTCTATCTTTTTGTTTTCTTTCATTTTTACTCTGTAGTCTACTGGAATGGCAAAATACATTAGATGACAAATTATTTGTTTTTGTTTATTGCATTAGGTCTGGTCTTCTGGATTGAATTAGGTGATCTGTAGGTATCTCAAAGTCACAGATAATTTTATGAGTTTTATTCTCTAGAATGGACTCTAGTTTGTGCATATACCATGGTCAAAGTTTGATTTCTTGCACAGTTCCCAGTGAGTCACCTTCTTCACCCAGTTTTATTTAGTCTTGTAATCCTTTTGTGCTAGGCTGCTGTATTTGATTATTATTATTATTATTATTATTATTATTATTATTATTTCTTCTTCTTCTTCTTCTTCTTCTTCTTCTTCTTCTTCTTCTTCTTCTTCTTCTTCTTCTTCTTCACTCATTGTGAGGTTTCCACACCAGTGTGAGCTGATGGTCTTTTTCTGGAGTCTAAATGATAACTAGTCTCCTCAGGTATCCAGGATTCTTCTGAGTATTTCTAGCTGATCTGAACAATGTTGTTGTCTGGATAGTCTCAGTTCTTCCTCTGGCTTCCAATTCTTCTAATCTGTTTTCTAAACTTTTGGGGACCATTCCAAGTGCACCAACTACTATTGGTTTCTCTTTCTCCCTCATATTCTGCAGTTTTTTCAATTCTCTACCAAGGTCCAGGTATTTGTGTATCTTTTCCTCTTCTTTCCTCTTCACCTTGTGATTTGCTGGGACTGCAAAATCTACCAGTTGACAAGTTTCCTTTTTCTTGTTAATAAATACCATGGTCAAAGTTTAATTTCTTGCACAGTTCCCAGTGATTCACCTTCTTCACCCAGTTTTATTTACTTATAAATGTTTATGTTAATAAATACTTGGTCTGGTCAGGATAAAGTAATCTGTTAAAGTCCCAGAGAATTTTTTGTGTTTCATTCTCAACAGCAGAATCTGGTTGATGCATATACCATTTTGTTGTATGGTCAATTCCCAGGGGATTACCTTTCCAACTTGGTCATGCCTAGCCTTTAATTTTCATTGTGCTTGTTGATGTATTCACTTAATACATAGTTGATTGTGTCATCTCTATCTCTAAACATCCTAAATTTGCTGTTCTGTTGTGTCTCATCTATTTTTGCATTAATATAATTTGTTCTTGTGGCATTGTTTTGTGCTGCAGTTATGAGTGACTTCCTTGTGGTTTCCTTTTCTTAACCATATCCAGATATTTTCATGTACAATCTCCCCAATTTGTCACTTGAAGTATCCATATAATTATTATTATTATTATTATTATTGTTATTGTTATTATTATTATTATTATTATTATTATTATTATTGTTGTTGTTGTTCTTGTTCTTGTTCTTCTTATCATTATTATTATTATTATTATTTGATTGATTTTATACTTTATTAATCTTATTATGGTCATTTTTTCTTTTTTTGCATGTTCTTGCCAATCCTGTATATTTTTAACTGGCAGAATTTGGTGAGTATGAATAAATTTCTATTCTTCACAGATATCAAGATAATAATGAGATTTATCTACATGTAAGTCATAAAAGGCCAGTAATGAGACTAATTATGCAAAAAAATGTCTACTTTGAATTCCTCAAAATCATTCCTTTGGGAAGCCATTTTTACCACTATTGGTAACAGTGCTGTAAGTCTTCAACCGACATCGTTTCCATTAAGTTTGTCATGACCTGTTTCATATTTTTGACATACAACAGATCATAGTATACAAATTATATTTGAAGGTAAGTGTATATTATACCAAGTAATTTCCTAAAGTAAAAAGTCAGTGGAGTGGCCTATGTCAGTATCAAATGAATAACAAGGAAGTATATCCCCTTTTTACTAGTGCTAGACCAGAGAGATTGTTTTTATGTCTGAGGTGAAGTGCCACACCTATCCATTCCCCACTTCACTGCACAGATCCAAGCTCTACTACTCATATGCTGAGTTGGTAAGGGCTGGTATCGAACCCAGAACCTTAAGGTTCCTAGGCAGATGCTCTACCTACTGAGCTAAATGGGTCTTTAAAATCTAAACAGAAAATTATATGTATATTTAAAAAGGAAAAGAAATATAAGTTTACCAATTGCTTCACATGTTACCTTTATTTTAACAGTATCATTATTTCACAGATATCATTATTTTCTTTTTCTTTCCTCTTTTGATTTTTCAGTTTTAAATGTAAATGACAGGACAAATTGTTAAAATACAAAGAAATATATTATTGACCACTCATCATACCTTCAAGTTAAATTTCAAAATTAAACAAGTAAGATAGTAAAATTCCAAAATGAATCAAAATCCTCTATAAAGAGTAACGTTTGACAGTATTCTGTTTTCATACTTAAATGTTTTTTTAACATGTCAATATTCCATTGCTGCTGCAATTCAATTACTTTTTTTAGCAATTATAATATAAACTCTATAAATATGAAGTGTCTCCATATTAAACTTATTGGTTACCTTTTTGTGTCTGTTAAACAAATCATAATGTAATAAAGAAATGGTTTACGTTATTATCAATTCCTGAGCAGTTAATAGCTGAAAATTTAGAAATTATCATTCCTATATTCTTTCATTAGAAACCTTTCTAATCAAACATAAACATTTTTAGCTTTAATTTTTGGTAATTTTCACCTTTAGTTGGCTAAATTCCTAGCAAATAAGGCAATTAGAGAAACCTTCACTTTGAACAAAGCCGGTAGCTATTTTGAAAGTCTCTGTGCGAAATAAACAAATCTTAGAAACTTTTTTGAAAACAATACAACTGCATGCTTTAACACAAAAATATCATAAAATGTGTTCTTAATAACAATTAAGTTCATTTCAGATAATGTGCACACACAATTTTATGCTAGGAATTTAGCCAACTAAAGGTGAAAATTACCTAATTTTTTTGCTCTTAACTAATTCATAATCACATATGCTGACACATAAGATTTTAAAGATTTGAAGATCTTTATAATCACACATGTTTGAATATGTAATTATCATTTGATTTAAAAACTGACAAAACAATTTAGTGTTTTGTGTATAGAATTATAATTCATTGGAAATCTTTATTAGTAAATTGCTGAATCATATCAACTCCATGACTTTGCTGGTGTCGAGTCAGTACATATGACCTGTGACTCTGATTTTGACTCCAAATTTTAAGGTATCGCTGATTCTGACTCGTTTATTTATTATTGATATTAATATAGGAAATAATAAATTCCTAACTAGACAATCATCACAGAATATTCAGTAAATCTTTCTATGAAAAGGTTAAAAGAATTTGTTTCAATAGGGAACTATCTTTAACATGTGTTTAAATCAGTATTACTCCTTGTAGGGATTACATCTTTTATTTGCCATGGTTCTCCTATTTGACATTAGGAGACGCAAAAGGTTTCTTGTCTGCCAATAGCTATTAATACTTGGTGGCATGACCAGCAATATTATAAAAGAAGTGGCAAAGTCAAAACTCTCTCTTAGCACTTTCTGCCTTAACAAGCAAAATGAACATTAACAGGCATCTCCCTGTCTACCAATTAGATAAGGGGACTTTGCATCCTAGCAACATTGTATTGCATGTCATTCAATAGCATATTGAACTTGTAAATCTTTACACTTTACACAAGGACTCAACACTTTCTCTACTAAAGACTCCTTTCATATTTGGTCATTTCACTCATAAAACTCTGTTTAAGTTCTTCCGTGTATCTCATTGCCATGTTTGTATTCTATTCTATTAAGTTTTTTCATGCATTAAATATTGTTATTACTTCATCATGAATTATCCTTCCCTTGTACTGAATAAATGTGAGAACTCACATTTATTCTGTATGAAGAAATAATATTTAACCAACTATTGTTCTTCTACAACCTTTTATTAAGTGGGGTATAATCACAAAAAACAAAGATTTTATCACTGAAAATTTGTAATGGAAACATTAAAAAGTATTGATTTTTTGAATAAGGGTAAAAAAATTTAATTCAATAATTATTTGTTTCTTGGTAGATTTAAAAAATCGGAGTCTTTTTTTTTTACCAAAAAATATTCTCATGCAAATAATTATATTTTTGTTTGTGTTTGCAACATTTTTACATAATTATTTTTCACAAAAATCTCCAGTTCTATACAATTAAACAATTATCAATTTTTTTTGTCAGTTTTGCTTCTTGCTACTGGCACAACATTTATGATAAAATTATTTCAATACAAATTAGGGGAATTTTTTTCTCAGGGTTTGTTATACCCATGGGAGTTTCATAAAATATTTAATACTGTGAAATTTGCAAAGAACTTGAATTAAAATATAACCAGAAAGAAAACTTAATCAAATTACTGTTTCACAAAGGGAAATTTTAACATTACATTATATTACAATTTACATTAATTAGGAGTCAGAATTGGAGTCAGTACATTTTTACAAAGTCTGGTTTATGCCACTAACCTAAGAATTGCTTATGCATCTGCCTGACTTCACAGTGTAATATCACAAAAAAGCGTATGGTAGCAAAAGAAAACAGACAGACGGGTTAAATTAATATCATTTATTTAAAAATAAACAAAAGCTGGAATTGTTGAGATGATAATTCCTTTTCGCTCAGTGAAATGAGGGCAGGTGTTGGGTTGAAGCCTGTTCTGGCTGATAACTTTGCTTTGCATGACACAGAGTGTGGTGTGGGTCATAGGTATGGCGGTTCCTTGATCTCGGCCTGGTGTGGTGACATTCTCTGTGATGGCCTATGGTCAATTGGCTTATCGACTTTAAGTCAGCTGTTTTTATAGCTAGTAAGAGGCTCGAGAAACCTTTGAAGGGTTTAGGGGGGAACATTTTTTATTGGTTGAAAAACATTAAATAGAGGATATTTTTAATTGTTTATAAATTTTGTTTTTTGACCAGAAGTTTGGTTGGAGCCTATGTGTAGAACATTTGTTTTTTGTTCATTTCGTTTACGCTACCATGGAGTTAACATCCAGTTGATGTCAGTAACATATGTTCTGTTTGGAAGTGTTTTGTTTTATTTTTAATTTGTTTTGTTTTGTTTTTTGTTATTTTGTTATTTTTGTTTTGGTTTTAATTTGTTTTGTTGGCTTGTGGATGTATTATGTTAGTAAGGATTGTGAATCTAGAGAGATATCTATTTCTGTTATAACAACAGCCATTTTTATACACCATCTTATTTTGTTTAGGTTTGAGAAGGATCAAAGAATATTTTGGACATGCAAAATAAAAGGAGTATTCCTTCTTGTTTTTATTGTTCACTTGACATTTTAACTGGATATATTCTTCAAGTGTAATAAGGAAAGAGATTCCTGTGTTTTGTTAAAATCTTTAGAGAATAGAGCAAATCAGTTTTTATTGATTTTTATTTTTAACTTGTAGTGGTTTCTTATCAGAAGCATGAAACTGAATTCTGTAAGAATGTTTGGAGAACAACTCCATATAGAAATACATTATGTTTGATACCATTTTGCTGTGAATTTTAAATAAAGTGACCAGTACAAAAGCCTCTTTCCTTACAGAGTTGCATATTATATCTAATGATGGCTGGAGAATGTACTGATTGTTATATTGTGAGAACAACAGTGTGGAAAACAAAAACAAAAAAGATTTTCTCTGAAGAATTCTTTCAACTATCTTACTTTCTTGAGAGAAAAAAAAATGCTTTCTGATTTAGTAAGTTTCAGAACTTTCTTTTGAAGCTTTTGATATCAGGGCAGAATCATAGTTTCTATTTAATTCTGTTTTTTCTTCATAGGAATTTTCTAGTGTTAGTTTGTGTTGCGTCAATGTAAAATAATACTGACTGTGCTTTTTCGAATGCTAATAATGAAAAATCAATAGAAATTCTGTAAACAGTTTCTAAGATTCTATAAGTATAGCCAGTAGAATAAGTCTATTCACATTAATGGCTTTGTCATTGATTTTCATTTGTTTTTAATCACCATAAACTCTACTTTAAAACTAATATTTCAAGAAGAGAAGTCTTAATAATATGGTTACAGGCTAATTGAACATAAAAGTTTACATTATTAGAAGTTAATAAATATCTCTACTGAGATTTTAATAATTTACATTACTAGGATGAGTCAAAAGTTTTGCAATATTTTGGTAATGTAAAGCACAAATTGGCAGCTCTGGATGCTTTCTAGAAGTCGACAAACGCACTGAACTGGAAAGTTCTAACTCACGTTATACCCTCAGTGCTACCTGCCTAATTTTCCTCTATAGCTTGAAGCATGACCTGAGAATTCATGGATTTAGGCCTACCTGACCTTGCCTGAGGTTCTTGATACATGAGCAAAATTTCTGGTTATTGTATTGTGATCAACTTCATCTTCACTTTTTGTTCAACAAATATTTTTGGTTGCTTCCATGGAATTATGGCCTAGTTTGAACTCATAAAGCATAAGTCCCTGAATTAGACTATGTTGCTCATTCATCAGCAGCTTTTAAATCTCACAGAGAGTGAAGCAAGGTACAACATATCATTGCACAAAGTACCATGCTACTACCAATCACAGTGGGTACCTACTATGACATACAAAAACATTTGACTCACCCTAATATTTGCGACTAATAAATAATTTCTTCATAAATTCTGCCATTTTATATCAGTTGGTAGAGCGTTCGGCTAGAAACCACAAGGTTCCTAGTTCGATACCGGTCCTCGCCAACTCAGCGTATGAGTAGCACAGGGATCTGTGCGGTAAAGTAAGGAGC
>CM042150.1:75962110-76088419 GCA_023376005.1 Doryteuthis pealeii
GTTCTTTGTTGGAACTATGTTTCCTTTCAATTAGGTATGCTCAACCACTTATTGAGGTCTTCAAGAACTGTCTTTTAACTGTAGACTGATTTGCATATCTAAGCTTTTGCTGGTATTTGTTTTTAGAAATACAAATTACAAGATCATTCCATAAATTCAAATAATTTAATCTAATTTGTTTAAAATATATTCTATGAAGCCAGAATAAACAACCAGCATTTTCCAGCTCACTCCACTGTTGATTGCCTTCTTGAATGAGTTTGACATTATTTCAATTGACAGTTCTTTTGTTGGAGCTATGTTTCCTTTCAATTAGGTAAGCTCAATCACGTGTTGACATTTGCAAGAAATACATTCTAACTGTAGACTGAGTTGGATATATAGGATTCTTCTGGTATTTGTTTTAGGAATGCAAATTACAAGATAATTCCATATTTTTTTCCTTGACACTGGGTTTTACCATGATATTTTTACCCACATAGTTTGGAAAAATATTGTACTATTTGAACAACTTAATCTATTTTGTTTAAGGTATATTTTATAAACCCAGAATATTCAGCTATTAAATAAAAAATGTTTTGTGTCTTTCTGTTATTAGTTCATTTACTGTTGAGTAAAAAAAAACAAAGTAAACATTCTCTTAGTGTACTAATTCTAAAAAAATTTTCCAGTGACAGTATTTGTAAGTTTCAGTAACCTTAGCAACATTTGAATTTATGTATTAAGACCAAAAAAACTGTTGTGTTGCCTTTACATACATTCTCGATGTATTTTTCCTTTTGATTTCTGCTCTATTTAAACAAATGTGTATTTTTCTTTTTATTATTTTATCTCATTGTCTTGTTTATCATTGCCAGCCTGTTTGTATTTCTCAAAATCTATTTATCTTTCTCTGACTGCATGTCTGTCTCTCATAACTTTGCTAATTAGAATGTAAATGTCTCTATCTATATACATTTACGGTATTGTAATTGTTTTGTCTCTGTCTGGCTTTGTAATCTGATTAGCTTAATTATGGAATACTGAATACTTTGCCCAATATTGCCCAAAACTGAAATACTGTTTTAAGCATCAATACGTAACAGAAGGGGATTAAAATTGTGGACTATTATTCTTTTGGTTTTGTGCACTAAATATTAAAATAATGGAAATGTATCATATTCCTTTATTCATAAATCAATTAGACTTTTGGAAAAGATGTAGACATTCAAATCAATGAAATATATGATCTAAAATTATCTTTTATATACAAATTTTACATATATATATATATATATATATATATATTAGTAGTTAGAATTTTAGATAGCAGCATGGTCATAGAAAACTAGGACTCCTGGACTAGAACTGTAAGTTTTACTTTTATGCTGGCCGGAGTGAAAAACTCCATTTTAAAAAGTTTATTCAATGCCTTTCTAACTGTAATTCCTTGCTTTTTTTTGTCTTCCTACTGACTGCTTTACATACTGACTATGTGCTTATATTCCCTCCCCCTCCTCCACACTGCCCTGAGAAATTATCCATTAGTAGTTAGAATTTTAGATCACAGCATGGTCATAGAAAAATAGGACTCCTAGACATATACTAAGTCCAAGGCGCCGGTAACATTGCACATGCAACATGACTGAGACCATACATTTAAATGCGTAAATGTGCGAGCTTGCTGATGCCCACATGCAGTCTGTAGACGAGAGTGGACGAGCCCTCATTTACTAAAGACCAACCACACCGGCAGCAGCATGATTGGTGAACTTACCAATCCAGGACCACGACAAGGAAAAGTCTCATAAAACCACCGTTGCCTTGCGGCTCTACCTTAAACCAAGGAAAGGCTAAGGGAGTAAACCCCGAAAACAAATTCTGGAGCTGGAGTACTGAAGATGGGTGGTGCTGAATCTCAGTACTTCCCAACAACTCCTGTGACACTGCTGTTGCTAAACCGCATTGGTTCCTACCTTTCTTTGGATCACAATGACTGTGTGGAGAGGGAGGATCTGCTGCTTGGGCGACAGCTCACCTCCATAAAAAAAAAACCTGCCCAGGCTACGTAGTTTTTCCCACTGCAAAAAGGATACCAATGCCGCAAGAGGAAACTGGAAATTTTCACCTCAGATGCCTACGCTGCACCCTATGCATACGTTGGCAGGACAAAGTGCCAACCACAGAAGTGCTGGAATGAGTAAACAGGAACAGCATGCCTGCCATTATCTGTGAGAGATACGCCTACTTTGGCTTGGTCACATCAGGAGGATGGGCAAAGGCTGCATCTCCGAAAACCTACTGTACAGCGAATTGGTAGACAGCACCCGACCAACAAGGAGACAACGCTTGCACTTTAAAGATGCCTGCAAAAGGAAAATAGACATGCCACATTGGCACCAACACATGGGAGGCTTGTGCAGATAATGTGTGACTTGAAGACTCCTTGTCAAACAAGGAACAAAAAGGAGGGGAAAAGAGCAACTCCAGCAGGCATCACTGTTTGCTTGCAGTTACTGCACCAGAGATTGCCATTCAGAAAGTGGACTGTTCAGCCACTCACACAACTGCAGAAAAAAAAAAGGGAACACTACGCCATCGTCTTTAGTAGATGGAAAGATGCAAATCAAATATATAATATATATATACTCACTATCATCATCAGGTTTAGCTGACAGCATGGATTCCCATGAATCTCTTTTGCTACCCATCCCTATCAGTCTCTGTATATTTTTGCTGATTAGCCTACACAAGTGTTTATGTGTAGGTATCCACAGGAGAATGTCACTCCTTGCTTCTCCATCATGTCCAGAATGTCTTGTTTGTTCTACTTGAATGATGTACAGTCCCTTATTACACACATGCACTAAATCTATTTAGGATTTGAAAAATCATGATTCAACACAGCCTTCTTTAGTATTCTGCCTACTACAATAACTTGGGAGAGATAGAGATTCATCTCATTGATTTTTCCACAGTTTTTAATTCAAAGTTGTACTTCTTTCTAGACTGGTTGCCTATCACACTACAAATACAGGCCATACGGTACACAATGCCATAAGCTTACTTGCAGATAGCCATGTCTAATAATTTCATGCAACTAAAGGATCTCTTTTCTGAACTTTTGAGATGAGGCTTGATAATTAGTATTATTTGGATTATTTGAACTATTGTCCTCATCTTTATTGTTATCTGTACAATGTTCCGGCCAATATACCCTCCAGCCTCCTTCAGTCCTACTGGACACAGATCATAGTGGATAAAGGCATTGGTTTTAGACAGTTCTAAGTGACAGTTATCTCTAGGGAGCAGGTTCAATCCTGGTCAGGGACAGCAGTAACATAGAATAATAATTAACACAGCTGTACCCCAGCTATGGTTAGCAGAATGAGAAAAGGATACCCCCATCAATTGAATAAAGGGTTGGGTTCAAAGTTCTGTGATGACTCCTGATTATGAAAAGAAGGTTCCCACATTCGAGAAGGTTCCTGAGTCTGACAAAAAATACCTGAAGAAGGCCAGAGGCACATCGTCCGAAACATTGTACAGATAACAATAGATAAGGACAATAATCCAAATAATCCAAATAATACTAAAGGACCTCTTCTCAAGTACATAATTCTCTAACAAAAATGTCCTACTTTGTATCATTTAGATTTTTCAGACTCAGGAAACTTCATAAAACTTTGAAGCAAACCTTTTTTTAATCCATTGGAGTCAATTATTCTCATTCTATTAACCATGGCAAGCTATGTTAAGTATTCTATGTTAATTTCACCTTTAGTCAGGATTGAACCTACAGCATCCAGATGATTATTACTTAGAGCTGTATTAATTTTTTATATCTGTTGTGCCATGTGTTCAATTGAAAGAAGGCTGAAGGGCACATTGGCTGAAATGTTGTGTAAATAACAATAAAGATGAGGAAAACAGTCTGAAAAATCTAAATAATACAAATTATCTTGCATTGTTAAAGTTTTTGTCTGAATTTTTGAATTCAGACAAATAAAAATTCAGACAAAAAATTTCATACCTATTCATAAACTTCACACTTATGTTTATACCATAAACTCTCTATGTGCACATCTTCTAAAAAGGTAACTGCAACGACTTACAATTGTAATAATAATTCAACCAAAACAAACCTCATTTTCAAAGTCTTCCGAGAATTCTATTACAACTGGTAATGCCAATGTTTAAACACAAATATACAACTATCATGGGTCTACTGTTACAGGCTGATTAATGCAGATGAAATGATAAGGCCACTCAGGGATTAATAGCTGTATTGAGCATGGCTTGTCAATCACATTACTTTTGGCACTGTTGAAATGCATTACCCACTGCCTAACTGTGTTCATCACAGTTTGGTCTTGAAAGTGTTCAGCAAACATTGATGTCAATGGATACAATATTATCCACATTGAGGAATTCAATAACACACTATTTCTCTCATGCCAGATACCATTTAAACAAAACTGTGACTCAATTCCTATCAGTAAGAAGCCATAAAAATGGTTTATTGGTGGGAATTATCAACCTCTATGACTGTGCCATCAAATGATAAAATTATAAAACTTATGTTACTAAAAGTAAAATTGCATGAATATATATAAGGGCTATACTCATTTTGGATTGCTACATATTCACATATTTGGTTACAGAATTTCAATGCTGTAGAGTTTGGTAATAAATAGTACCTAATAATGATTGTTTTGAGTGATTAATTTTCCATTTGACATAATAAAATCCATGTATCTTTGGTTTAGAAGAAAATTAACTTCTCATAAAAATTGTTCAGGGAGTACTTATTTATGGGAAATCAGTTCAGTCCAGTTGGTAGAGCATTCACCTAGGAACCCGAGGTTCCAGGTTCAATACTGGCCTTTACAATCTCAGCACATGAGTATCACAGTTTGGATCTGTACAGTAAAGTGGGGAGCTAATGGTAGGTGTGGCACTCCACCTCATTCATAAAAACAACTTCCCTTGTCTAGTGCTAGTGAAACTCCTCACTGTCTGGCTAATATTAACAGACTACTATTCCGACTTTACTTACTATATTCAGAGAGACACTCATGGCATAATAGTTATGGTCATAGGTAGTGGACTTAGCTACCCAGATTCAAATTATGAATGAGACTGTTTGCATTTTACTCTTGGAAAAGGTATGTATCCAACTATTCTATGTCCAGCTATGGGTGAAGCAGAAAGGTGGACTAAGTTATTTAACCTTGGTATGGAAACCAGTCTAGGAGAAGGAAAACGAATTCAAACTAGTTGTTGACTTGGAGAGAGATGTCTTCCACCAGGCAATTCCTACCCAAGATATATTACATGAGAGAACCCCACAAATAAACCAGATTATGGGACCAGTGCAGAACACTGTATAAGGCCTTGATTTAAAAAAATATTTCTTCACTGTAAAGTTTCTTTTATCTACAATTCCAAATACATCTGTTCAATAGGAAATATAGGTTCTAAAAGGTATATGCTCAAATTATCAAATATATGTTCTGGAAGGTATATCTCAACATTATCAAATATATTCTGGAAGATAGATTTTCTGAAAGTATATACCAACATTATCTAATATATATTCTGAAAGGTATATATCAATGTTATTCTGTATATATCTCAACTGTATATGATGTTCTAGAACTGTATATGCCCACATTATCAAATATATATTCTGCATATATCAATGTTAGAACTGTATATGATTCTGGAAGGTATATATCAATGTTACTCCTGTATATGCACATTATCAAATATATATTCTGGAAGGTATATATCAATGCTATTAAATATATGTTCTGTATATGCCCATTATCATTCTGGAAGGTATATATCAATGCTATTAAATATATGTTCAAGAACTGTATATGCCACATTATCAATATATAAAGGTATATATCAATGTTATTAAATATATGTTCAAGAACTGTATATGCCCACATTATCAAATATATATTCTGGAAGGTATATATCAATGCTATTAAATATATGTTCAAGAACTGTATATGCCCACATTATCAAATATATATTCTGGAAGGTATATATCAATGTTATTAAATATATGTTCAAGAACTGTATATGCCCACATTATCAAATATATATTCTGGAAGGTATATATCAATGTTATTAAATATATGTTCAAGAACTGTATATGCCCACATTATCAAATATATATTCTGGAAGGTATATATCAATGTTATTAAATATATGTCAAGAACTGTATATGCCCACATTATCAAATATATATTCTGGAAGGTATATATCAATGTTATTAAATATATGTTCAAGAACTGTATATGCCACATTATCAAATATATATTCTGGAAGGTATATATCAATGTTATTAAATATATGTTCAAGACTGTATATGCCCACATTATCAAATATATATTCTGGAAGGTATATATCAATGTTATTAAATATATGTTCAAGAACTGTATATGCCCACATTATCAAATATATATTCTGGAAGGTATATATCAATAATATCCAGTGAGTTTTTGGATCTTTTCTTTGGTATTTTATTCAATGTTTTCCCTGATATTTAGTATCAATTTGGGCAATATTTTTGCCCAAGAATATCAACCAACCAATTAGCATCAGACATTTGTGTGTGCAATAATTCTAGTTGAGGGCATTTAGTCCAAATTATAAGCAACACTGAATAAAAATAAGACAAAACAAATTAGTTGATGAGCCTCTTTCCAGCCTCTTTCACCTCAGAATGACAAATTGTCTCCGCATTATCTTCAGAGGATTCAGCTTATCATCAAGAAGTTTGTTTTGGTGACTTCTGTTTATTTTCCCATGACCTCCATCTTTATTATCTAACTGACTTATTGATGAGTATATCCATTATCTAGCCTCGAGGTTCGTTGCTCTTTTGCACTTATTTGTCTGGCAAAGAAGTTAAACATAGACAAATAAACCACTCCTAATTTAGGAGATAACTCTCGTTCACCCTTGGCACCTTCTGTTCGATCAACTTTAAATTGATAACTGATGTCAAAAGTCATAGCTGATGCTTCTGTTTTCTGTTCTCTGTCAGTAGCAGACACTTAGACTAAAAGTGATTATTTGAGCAATGGACTGATTAATATGTGCATCTGAGTCTTTTTTTTAATACTCTACTTGCTCCTGCCCAAAATATTGATATAAATGCCAAGAATATCTTTCCACACATAGATCCATTAATGGTCACAATCTTTAAAGGACACAAACTGTATATATTTATCAACCTCTCTGTACGAGTAGGATGTGACACATGGTCAATTTCTTAAGCAAATTTTAACAGGTTCAAATTCAAATTTGATTCACATTTAAATTATTCCTTTTCCTAGATTGGTTGTCTAGCCAAGGTTAAAGAATCCAGTCCACCCTATTATTTATCCATAGCTGGAGGGAGAATAGTTGGGTGCATACCTTTCCCAATGATATTAGCATTATGTGAAATGCAAACAGAATCATTCAGAATTTGAACCTAGGTAGCTGAGTTCACTTCCTATAATAAGTTATGCCACGAGTACTCTAGTACTAGCGTTATGTGAAATACAAAATGTCTTGTCCAGGTCACTGAGTTCATTTCCTATGAAGCTAGCCATTACACCACGTACTTAAGAATTTAAGAACATGTAAATTCTAATGTAAATGTTATGCTGCAATATTAGTAACAAGACAAACACTGAGCTCAGAATTGATTAAGCTTCACTTAGCATGACATGCAGGCCTCAGCTTACAGTAGCTGCTGCTCTTAAGTGGTCATCCATCTATGTAGCAGCACTATTAGCAGTTGAAATTATTGCAACTAGCTCTAGCCACATTCAAGCATCCATTCCCTTGTCAGCAATGTCAATTTCTACATATAAATTTATTTTATATACAAATCTTACAAACATTTAAGAGATGAATTTAATGTAATTTTCACTGGTCTACACTTCCAAACTGATTGATAACTTTTATAAAAATGGGAATGTGCAGCATCAAAAGTGCTTGAACCAATCATTTTTGTTAACTGCCGAAGTTCTTAATGATGTTACTGTTTTACTCAGAGAGCTATTTTTGCAGATTGTACATATAAGAAGGTTTTAGATTTATGGCCGGTTTAACTCAGTATGTTACATAATTATTGGATCCCTAATGCTTTTATAAGGTATTGTAGAAATCATAATGGCGATTAGTGCAACTGATGGCCTTGAGGGTGAGTGACAGCACTTGACCTCAATCTCACCTTGCCTTGCGGGGATGGATCGTGAGAACCGGAACCCATAGAAGGCCTTCTTCCGGTTTAAGGATATAGTAAGTTTAAAGCAGTTAGAAGTTAGAAGCCGAGCTAGCAACATGTAAGCCTCATCTGCGCAGATTGTCTGGTTTGGGGATTTACAAATAAAGTAACATCAACGTAAATCGAAGTCTTGTGTTTATTACCTAAAAACTAACAATAACACAGGGCTTCTGATAAGGAGGGATCCCTAACAGAAACCAGACCCAGAATCCAATAGAAGACCAGACCTTAGAAGATATACCAGACCAAGATGTTAGAAGATAGAACCAAAGCCGGCCAGAAGAAAGATGACTAGAAGTAAGAAGTAAGAAAAGGGTATACAACGTTATATGCTGATTTGGTTTAGTGAAAACCCCAGTATGTAACATATAGAGCATTTGCCTAGGTGCCTGGTTGTTCTTGCCAACTCAGTGCATGAGTCGCACAGCTTGGGTATCTGATTGATGAGGTAAATTGGGGAGATGGCGGTAGGTGTGGCGCTTCATCTCAGCAAAAATATCTCCTTGGTATACAGCCGGTGAAAATGGATAAACTCTCTTGTTATCTGGCTGATACCGACAATTGGCCACCCTACCAACTTTATTTTACTAGATTTAAACTAGATAACAATTTGTAAAAAAAGTAGTTGAATCTATACATCTAAGGGCAGGTATGTTTGGCCAAATGCAAAGTCACTCAGTGCAGGATCTAATTGTATAAACACAGCTCTATTCACAGAAAGTCATCATATTTATAGAAAAAGAGACAGTAAAAGTTAGAAAAGCCTTGTTGGTGGGACATTGATTGTATACCCTGCAGAAGAGTACCCCCACAGAAGAGTACCCCCCACAGAAGAGTACCCCACATACACACACATACAAAGAGTGTCCTAGATATGATACTAAACTTCATCTGTTCTGGATCTCTGGTGAGTTTGGAGTGTCCTTTCATTGTTATTACTCCCAAGTCCACTCTGATCAGAGTTGTAGAACCTGTTTAAGAATTATTCCTATTTGATAGAACCCTTTGCAAAAATAAAACTTTTAAGAAATATCTGCGCAAAAAATGTAAATATGAATGCAATTCCCAAAACACTAGGCATAAAACAACCTTAGATGGTTTGACATGCTGTTAAAATCAATCAATCAATCAATAAATCAAAGCCAGAGAGTCAGAGAAAGTTAGAAAGCAAAGTGGGTAGTAGAGAGAGAAGTTGAATCTCTTTCACACTTGTAGAAAGATAACTCTGACCAAAATCTTACCTTCTCAACAGATTCAATAGATAAGAAACACACAAAACATTTTGCTGCCTTACCTTCTACACAGATGACTGCATCACAACAAAAGTGGCATTTCTTTTCAGGGATAGGCAATGAATCCTGATAATATAATGTGGTTATTTCACAAAGTTCCCAAGATGAAATCAATAACTGTTTAACATTTTTTAAAGTCCTTCTCCTCAAAAGTACATCCCCAACAATGAGACAACTATCTTGGTTATACATTTAAAAATACCAATATCAAATATCAATATTTCTGAAACGTACCAAAATAGATTGTGTTGGTAATTATAAGTTATTGTACTTCACATGAATTTAGATTCTATTCAAATGGTAAAGTCTATATTCATATAGAAATATAGTCAAATTATAACAACATAGAAATATACTCACTAAAACCAGTATTTAGCCACATAAAATATTGTTGCTTTTTTAACATTCAAGATAATGTAAAATCTAAATGAAGTATAGAAGAATAGCCAAACAGAAAAAAATGTTATTACATCAAAATTCACTTATTTTCAAAATTAAATGATTGATTAATCATTTGACTTTAATGTCATGTCAACCCATTTAAGGTTATTTTATGCCCAGGGGTTAGGGAATCACATTCACTGTACGTTTATATTTACATTTTTGTATTGTGGGAGTAAGGGCAATGAAGGAGTACTCCACACTTCCCAGATCTCCAGAACTGAAACCTCACCATCAGATACAATTTAGTGTCATATTCAGGACACTCATTTTTTTTTAGGAATGGAGTCTTTCTTCTATTACTATAAATATATTTACCCTGAACAATTTTCTTCTAAACCAAATATTTTAGGATTTTATTATTACTAGTGGAACATTATGTTATTGAAATATGTGTTATTAAGAATTATTTATTACCAAACTCAACAGCATTGAAACTCTGCAACCAAAAGTAAAAGTGAAAAAAACTCCAAAATTGCATGCAAATATATATAAGGTTTTTTCTTATTTGTGAACCATTATATATTCATATTTTTAGTTAAAGAGTTTCAGTGCTGTATAGACTGGTAATAAATAATACCTGATAATATCTGTTTTTATTGTATAATATTTCACTAGAAATAATAAGATCCTGGTATCTTTGGTTTGGAAGAAAATGAACTCTACATAAAAAATTGGGTACTCTTCGCGAAGAACCATCCCGGCCTCCTGTCTCAAAAATTGCTACCCAGTGGCTGCTGAAAAAAAACACCAGCTACAATTGAAGTCCGTAGCCGAAGCGGTGTCACTTGCAAAAAAAACAAAACAAACTAGGGTTGGGGTTGGGGTTTAGGGTTAGTTTAATGGGAAAATAAATAAATAATTTGTAACACATATTTTTGTAATAACACTATTAATTTTAACTGGGAGGGGATTAAGGTTAGGGTTAGGGTTGGGGTTGGGTTTTCAGGAAAAACGCCCTAAGTTGGTTGTTTTTTTTTTTTTTTCTGCAAGTGACACCGCTTCGGCTATGGACTTCAATCATAGCTGGTGTTTCTTTTCAGCAGCCATTTTAGCGATTTTTGAGGCAGGAGGCCGGGACGGTTCTCTGGGAAGAGTACCAAAACTTGTTTGGTGTGTATTTATTTATGGCTAATACTATATATATATATATATATATATATATATATATATATATATACACAGTGGATGCTTCCCACACTTTAAACTGTCATCTGTGTAGTGCAAGTGAACTTAGGTGAGTGTCTTATAATTTTTTCCAGATAGGATCACTTACAATCCTGGCTAGGATGGGTGCACACCATATTGTAGAAACATTTTTATGACTGGTAAATCTGAAATTTCTGCACAGAGCTTTTCATGCTCATTTCATGTTATGTCGAAATTATCTTGTTCTCTATAGAATTTTCAACCAATAGCAGTAATGATTTTCTATCCAGAACAGCATCATTCTAATATAACATGAAATTCCCACTGTGTTGCAATTACAGATTCACCAGTCATGAAAAAGATATCAAAAGTAAACTCATGGTGTGCACCAGTCCAAATCATGATCGTAACTGATTATTTCTGAAAAAAAAAAAGATTAGACATTATGGAGCTACTATTACCACTTGTATAAGTTCACTTGCACCACACAGCTGATAGTTTAAAATGTGGGAGGTATTTCTGCTGTAAACAGTATATATAAAAGATCTGAAATAAAATCTGACTGCAGGACCTGTGAAACTTCCATGAAAAAAAAAAAAAAAATCAAGAGCAGCTATTTAAGCCAGAAACAATGATTTGCAATTTCATTCCATATAAATACTACAAAAATATTCAATAACAATCAATATAATACTGCACAAATTCATTCTAAAAAATGTTTTTAAAGCGGAATTGCAAATATCTACATTAATTTGCTGACAAAGAAGTGACAAAAATATGACTTCGGAAAATATCAATATTGGGCCAGAAATTCGTCTGACACTGGCTCACTAAAACAGCATAAATTAGAACAGGACGCTGGGACATCATAAGATAAAACTTACCAAAATATCTTCTGTAATTCACAATTTCAATATTACAAATAAAACACACGTATAACTTTTTTTTCAATTCATTTTAATTTTATGCTGGGCATCTAAGTGAGGCAAGACCAGTTGGAATGTTTTATCTTTAAAATTGGATGAAATAAAATGGGACAAATAAGAAAGTTGCGATTAAGAGACACCAGATAATACATTTTTGTATTGCATCTTGTACGATTTTGATGGTCTCATTTTTAACCAGGGGGTGTTGCAGGATGATAACAGATGGAAGATTTAGGAATAAGCATAGTAATATATAGATGGTATGAGTAAACAAAATTAAATTGACATATTTCACTATAATGATAAATTCAATAGAAATTAAATACTTTTCTCAAAACAAAATCTACATATGAAAAGAGGGAGAGGGGCATATCTATATATCTTTTAAATATTCTATATCAGTGAAATTTTGGGCATTATTGTTGCATTCTATTTTTTAAATATTTTTGTTGCTTATATCTTTTAGTATGTCACATAACTTAAGTATTAATTTGATGAAGACATATATTATAGCAACCTGGTTATAAATTGAGTTTAGTAGTCTCATGTATCAATGTCCATTTTCCATAAATGATTTAAATTTCTTTTTAATAAAGACATGTTAATTAAATCAAAATTGTAATCATATGTGTTCCTCTGCTTTATTATGACATTAAGAATGATATTAATTTTTAAAACCCTTTCATGTTTCTGAGATTTTCAATGATGTATTTTTTTGACATTGTTTACAGACTATTTTGTAAATTCCTGCTTCAAATATGAAGTCTGTTTTATGTTGCTTGTGGATGATATTTCTTTATGTTCTTGAGGTGTTACTGTATTTGTATTTAGATCAATACAGAATAGATAAAAAAATGTAACAGACTTCTCTCCTTCTTGTCATGTGTGGACTTTGATTTTCCAAAATAAAATTTCATTTCTGATGAAGCTAACCTTGTATCAGACCATGTTAATTTAATTTTCTGTATTGTCTTCCTTTCTTCATATATATATATATATATATATATATATGTATCGGTTAGGAGGTTGATTTAGAAGGCTATCCCAATGCAGATGTAATGGAAAAAAAATAATATACAGTAACAATGGTGTTGTGTGTTAACCTGTATTTTATTCCTGAATTTTCGAGATAAAATCTTTTTCAAAAGATCACTGGAACTGAAGTAGTCTAGTTATGGCATTTCTATTTAAATGATTTTTTTTTTGAAAATGATGGTATTTTTTATATAACTGTATTCTCGTGTTGCATGTTTACGTGAATGGGGTTTTTGTTTGTTTGTACGTGTGCGTATGTTGTCATGCGCGTGTCCATAAAATGCGTGTTGGCTGTGACGTATAACTGTATCCTATTTTTATTTTTTATTTTTTTTTTTTAGATCTTTCATATTTACCTTGTCCATAAGTGTGTATGTGTGTGTGTTAGATAAAAAGGTAAAATAGATATTATATATATATATTCTGTTGATGAATATCTACTAATCAATATTGACACAATTATAACTTCAGTTTATATATTGATCAACCCTGCCAAATCTGCTCAAATTGCCAGGGAGTTACAAATATCCATCTCTTTTTCATCACACCTCTTTCAAACCAATTTTCATATCTATCTTTTCCTATCAATTTATCTATGTTAATCTACTCAGACCCACCACACTCTGTTTCTATCTATCTCTGTAGATTTTTCTATTTGAATCAACTTATATCTATTTCTTGCTAACTATTTATCTAAATCTTATTAAAACAATCAGGCTTTTTAAAAATCTGTCTATCTCATTCTGTCCCTGTCTATCTATCTATTTGAATCAATTTTATTCCAGTTTGTTCCTATCTATCTATCTTGGTATATATCTATATTCAATATTTTCCATATTGATCTATATTGATTTATCTACTCATCAATACATTTATATCTATCTCTCTATCTCTGTTCATATCTATCTACCTCAACTCATTCAGGTCATCTTGTCTATCTATCTAGTTAGCTACCTGTATGTATATCTCTGTACATGTATGTATGCATCTATGTAGCTATAGATGTATGCACATACATTTTGAAAGCTAATAACCACAACATCTATTTTTTTAGCAAAACATTGTTAAAGTCCAACAATGATTTAGCTGTCCCTCTTGTGCCATATTTACCCAAAATGTTTATGTCCATATCCTATTAGAAAGGGGTCTATTATCATAGTTTTTTTTATGCCCATTACTCAAATGACTCTTACTAACCAGAATAGACAATATCTAATGTGAACATTCTTCAACAGTTTTGACATAAGTATTTCTGCAAGTCAGCCCTCAATTTTGTCTTTATATATGAATATGAATTTTTCACCCTTTGTCATATCTATTTTTTATGTGGGGCAGAATAATATATCTCTGCATTTTTCCAATTTATAATAGGCAACAAGAATCTATAGGTATGTAAAATAGCCAAAAAGCTATTAAATTTCCCTGCTGTGCATGTTCTGTGTATTGATGGGTAAGATAGAAAAAAATACTCTGGCTCCTTCTTGCATTCAAAACCTTCAATATAAAAGAATAGATATTGAACAGAAAAAAATCTTATTGTTATGTTGTGCTCTTGTTATAAAGGCAACTCTATAAGAGAAACTCTTGTACAAAGAAAGACTTCTACAGTATTGCCAGTACTCTATACACTGTATAGTGGTAATTGTCACATGGTGTGCTATCATGCTAGACTGACTACTCAGCTAGATGTATAATTCAAAATTTGCCCAATGGCCTTTTGAGAAAAATGAATATTTATAGTATCTAAATTATACTTAGTAAAGATTTCATAAAATAAAATGAAGTTGATTTCTTGAAATAAATCATTTCCACAATTTTTTTTATAAATAAATTCATTCATTTAACAAACATATATATAATTTTTCATAATCTTTTCATAAAAATACCTTTTTAATAAATAAATGTATTTGATTAACAGATTTATACATACAAATTCACACCATAGAATTAACACTAGAAATATGTTAGATTGGTTTTAACAGCATACCAACCCATTAAGGATTATTTTATGCCTAGAGGTTAGTGAATTGTTTTCATTGTATGTTCATATTTAAGTTTTTTGTTTCGTTGTTTCTTAAATTTATTTTTTTTTGCACCCAGTCAAATACAAATAATTTTTAGATAGTTCTATTTGACCTATAGATAGGACCCAAACAGGGACTATCACTCTGGGTAAGAGTGGTCCTGGGACTAATTCCAATGAAGGAGTACTACTCACTCCCCAGATTTCCAGAACTAAAACTTCACCATCCAATGTTGTTTAGGGCCATACCCTGCACACTCCTAAGTAGGGATACAGTAAGCATATTCTAAACCCCACTGAGAGAGTGTAAAGTATGTAAGAAAAATGTTTGTCCTTATTTCCTCACCCTTTCATCCAACCATCCTCCAAGTGTAATATTATATAATATCACAGGTGTGGCAAGTGTGGTGTGTTTGGCTAAAATCCAAACCATTAGTGATTTTGATTCTCACTGAGTAACCCATACTTCTGGCCTTGTGCTAAATTAAACTAAACTTAGTAATGACTATTGACGGCCTGAAGAAAAAGAAGATTTTTTTATAATTCATCAAAGAAAAAGAAGATGTCCCACATTCAATTCTCCAAATAAAATATTCCTTATCAATGAAAGCTGACAATGTATTTACCCAATCCCTTTGCATGAGTAGTATATGATACAAGGTACATTTTTAAGTGAAGTTTAACAGGTTTGAATTCAGATTTTTCCTTCTCTTAGACTGTTTGCCATACAAAGGTTAAAGAGCCCAGTCTGTCCTACTATTTACCCATACCTGGAGGGAGAATAGTTGGATGCATATATTTCTCAAGAATATTAGTGCTATGTGAAATGCAAAGTTCTACTGGGAACATTTTTACTGTGTTGCCATATTAGGTTTAGGGATCAATCTAAAAATACTTAGGAACCATTGGAGAGCTATTTCATCTGTTTTTTTCTTTATTTGTTTTCTTTAAAACCCTTTTGAACATCTCAACAAAATATTCAACTTGACCATTTGATCTTGGATGGTATGTGGGCATTGTTACTTCCTTTCCATCTTGATCTTAGTTCATGCATAATTTTTATAATTTAACCAACGTCTTTGGATTGTGTTTTAATTTAATCCAATTTTACAGTTTATTCCCTGATTGTGTTTCAGTGCAGTAAAATTTTGATTTAAATAATATCCAATATTCATTTTGATTTGTATGATATTTCGCAAGAAATGATAACATCCTGGTATCTTTAATTTAGAAGAAAATTAATTTTGATAAAACATTGTTAGGAATGTAGTTATTTGTAAGTAATACTAATACATATATATATATAGAGAGAGAGAGAGAGAGAGAGAATTATAGAGAGAGAGAGAGAGAATTATATAGAGAGAGAGAGAGAGAGAGAGAGAGAGAGAGAGAGAGAGAGAGAATTAGAGAGAGAGAGAGAGAGAATTAGAGAGAGAGAGAGAGAGAGAGAGAGAGAGAGAGAGAGAGAAATAGAGAGAGAGAGAGAGAGAGAGAGAGAGAGAGAGAATTAGAGAGAGAGAGAGAGAATTAGAGAGAATTAGAGAGAGAGAGAGAGAGAGAGAGAGAGAGAGAGAGAGAGAGAGAGAGAGAGAGAGAGAATTTATTTCATTAATATGATTTTTTTAAAACTAGAACACATCACCCCTGATGATGGCACTTCGAAGTGTTGAAAGTACTCGGAACCTGAACTTTGGGGTATAAGTCCATGAATTCCACCCAAATATTAAAAAGTTGGCCAGAAAACTCGAAAAGATCAAAAATAAAATTGTTAAACAGGAGATGTGTCTTTTGTTTAATTCTACACACACACACACACACACATATATATATATATATATATATATATATATATATAGTTCCAGCCATCTTCTCTCCGTTATAAAATCTGTTGCATGCGACATGACGTCATTATAACTATCTTCTCCACCACGTTTGAACACTTTCTTCATGTGATTTTAAAAAAGTTATTTTTTCAAACATTTAAAAAATTCTCTGCGTTCCAACGAATTTTATTTTTTTTAAATTCTCCGCGTTCCAACGAATTTTATTTAAAAAAATAAAATTTACTCTGAGAAAGGTCGATATTTTCTTTGCGTGCTGAACATTTATACATTGTTTTCTATTATTATTATTATTACTCCATTTCATTTTGTTATTTAAAAATAATAATAGATAGAATAATGTACACATGGATAAACTCCTGACCAAAACACATTTAAGTTAAATTAATTAAAATAATCCCATTTTATCCATTCAATACTTTCTTTCCTTTATTTCTCTTTTCAACATACTGTCGGATTCACTTCCAGTTTCAATTTACACACATATAATATATATATATATATATATATATATATAATATATATATATATATATAAACAAATTGAATTATACATTTAATATTTTCGATCAAAATTCACTTAAAAACTGGCAGGTTATGGACTTATTGATTTATACATATACAGAACTGTAAACAAATAGAACACACAGTAAGATAAATATATACATTGGAGATGGTAAAATTATTTAGTACATTAAATCTTACTAGTAAGTTTTTTGTATGCAAATATAAAAGCAGAAAAAATATCAAATCCTCTTTACTCTCAGAAATCCTATCAACTAAATCATCAAAAAGGATTTTTAAGAGATAAATATATCATAATCTTTTTTAAGATTTTTTTCACTGAATTTTGGGTTTTAATTTTTTATATTGTTCCTACAAAGATTTTTGTACCAAAAAAAATTCAACATTTAATAGTTATTTACTAAGTTTAGATTAGTCTGGCAAATGGGCTCACTAGGATACCTAATGATTATGAAATAGTGTAGAAATCATTATGGCGATCTATCTGCTCTGATCTATTATACTCTATATATTACTAAAAGTTATCAATGACACAGGCTTCTGATAAGGAACGATATACCAAGATAGATGATAGACGATCAAAAGCAAAGACGTCTGGAAGTATAGATAACCAGAGTAAGAAGAAGAGAAGTATATAACATATAGATATTTAGTGCCGGTAAAGAAGGGTATACAATAATACCTTGATTTTTGCAGTAAGCTTCAGAGGAGCTTATGCTTTTTTTTCACTAAAAACATTTTAAGTTTCCAAACTTATTATGCCAAAGGAAATTATTATCAAAATATATAACAGCACATAATTCATTACACTTTTATTATTTTATACAATACAGTGCAATTTTTCTTATTTAAAAAAAAGTGTTAGTGGGGGGGGGGGCTGAAATAGATTAATGGAATTCTCGTTTATTTCAATGAAAATTGATTTGATCTATGAGAAAATTGAGCTACAATTGGAACAAATTAAACTTTAGTCAAGGTACCACTACACACACACACACACACACACACACACACACATATATATATATATATATGTGTGTGTGTGTGTGTGTGTGAGAGTGAGTGTGTTCAACAAGTATCAATACTGAAGCTGTATTTACTAGGAGAGAAATAAACAATTAGTAAATTTTTTTTTTCCAAAATAAATAGTTTCATTAGTATACAACACACTTTTTCTTTTAAGCTTCTCTTTTTTGATATGGTTGTTGGATAGCCATCTTGTTCTTATTACACTGAGTTAAAATTTCAGTTTTGAAAATACGAAAAAGTCACATGGAGCTTAATATCCAGACATCATCACATTATTACAAATTTTTTTAGCATAGCAAACATCTTCATTTAAATTTTAGAATTAGAAATTAAAATATTTTAAAATTCAGGTTTGACCATTTTGATCAACCAAGTAACTTGCCAATACCAAAGACTCACTGAAAACTGCTGTTGTGGCCATGACCGCTTATATGAATGAGAATAATCTCTATCCTGTCATACAGTTGAGGTTGTATTCAAGGCAGTGGTGGTGGTGGTGGGGGGGGTTAAAGAATAACCTTTTCCTGATTTTCTAAGTTGAACATGTATATGAATTGTTCAGAAAGTATACAGATTTTTTCTCTTTTCAATTATCTGGTGTGTCATTTGTTTTATTCATTCAGGTAGATGTTTTGACCTGACTGTGGCCTGAGGCATACAAATTAATTCTCTAAACAATACACAGTATTTAAATGCATTTCTTGGTGCCTGAAGTTAATAGGAACCACTTGCAGACATTTCAGAAGAGAATTGACACTAAAAAGGCCATCTGTTCTGTGTCTCATTGTAGAGAGAATTAGATTAACACTTTTAGTGAATGACTGAAGATCTTTAAAACTGAGGTGAAAAAATGCTGTTGCTTTGGACATTTTTCTGTCACTGCAGAGAGAAGGAAAAAATGTGGTCAGTTAAAGATGATAGAATATAAAATCACCAAATCCAGATTTTTGTATTTTACATTCTAGAAAATAGAGGGAAAGTTAAGATATATACTGATAAATATATCTCTTTCCTTTGATCATTATTTATTCTATCTAGCACACACACACACACACACCACACACACACACACATATATAGTAGAAGGAAAACCCATAGTTCAAACCTGTTAATTTTCGCTTACGAAATTGACCATGCGTCTCATCATACTTGTACAGAGAGGTTAGGTAAATATACATGCATGCATGTAGTGTCCTGAGTATGACACTAAACTGTATCTGGTGGTGAGGCTCCAGTTCTGGTATTTTGTGGTGTAGGGATTACCCCATCATTATTATTGCTCTCAGGTTCACTCTGACCCAGAGTAGTAGTACCTGTTAGGGTTCCATCTAATAGATCATTTGAAAATTATTCATATTATATTTGAATACTTGAAACTATGTAGTATGTATGAACCAATGATAATTATTAATTAAGATTAGTTACTTTAAACAATATAATTGTGTATAAATTACAAGTATTAGATCAGAACACTTGTTATTTTAAAACTGTTTGCTAATTATTTGTATTAGATAGGAATAGATGAAGTCATATAAGTCTGTGCAAACAAATTATAAACCAATGAAAATGTGCATTTTTTAAAAGATGCAATGGAACATTGGAAATATAGTTAAACAATTACAAATGAAACTAATTTCAGCATTAAATAACCCATGAGGAGTTGATATGCGGTTAGATATACCAACGTGAACTTTTTGCATGTATGTAGATATATATCTCATTAGTATATCATGCATATATTTATGAAAATATAATATTTGAATATTCTTTATTCCCATATGACTACACACACATATATGTGTGTGTATATGTGAGAAAATATATAATATTTCTATACATAAGAAAATATGTCTTCAAAGATTTACAAGGGTGAGCTGAAAAGTTTGTAGGCTGATGATGTCATATCTGCTGTTGGTGATTTTTTGATCAATGGGATCCAACTACTGCAATATGGATGGGAAAAGTGTGTGGACCACATTTGTTGACTATGTTGAAAAATAAATTTAGTTATATTCCATGAGAGTATATTTGTCAGCCTATAAACTTTTCAGCAAACACACATATATGTATTTGCCAACCCTCCGCACGAGCAGGATGTGACACAAGGTCAATTTCTTAAGCGGAGTTCAACAGATTTGAATTCAGAGTTTTCCTTCTCCTAGACTGGTTACCTAGCCAAGGTTATAGAGCCCAGTCTGCCCGGCTATTTACCCATAGCTTACCATAGGGAGAATTGGATTCATACCTTTCCCAAGGGTATTAGCACTATGTGAAATTCAAACAGCTTCATCCAGGAATTGAACTCGGATTTCCATTTCCTATGATTCTAACCATTAGACCACGCACCTAACCACAATCTAACTATTAGACCAAACACACATATATTACTGATAGTCACACACACACACACACACATATATATATATATATATATGGAAAAAAAGAGACAGATGCTATAGACATAATTCTGGCCAGAAAACAGGAACATTTCCATATTTGTGGTGTAGTGCAGAATATGTATATAAATATGCAGAAAATGTTAATGTTTGCATATATTTTCACACATATTCTTCACTGTTGTTACATAAAAGCACATACACTAAATTGACAATAAAAATGAATTGTTTCTTTTCTTTTTTCTTCAAGTCAATCTTTTTTTTATTTTCTAAATCCTAGGAAGAGAAACTCTGTATTCTTGCCTATTAGTGGATTTGGAATGTTAACCTTTATTGTCCTCATGGAATGACCCAAAAAATGGCGAACACTTTGATTTCTTATTTTCTATTGTTCGATTTAAGAAAATCTTGATGACTGCAATCATAATGCTTTTTCTTTCCGCTAACATAACAGTGACTTTTGTAATTCCCTGAAGGATTTTGAATAAAAAATCTACAATTTTGTTTTCATATTATTTATTTGGTTTCCCTCAGAAGAAAGATCTTCTTGTTTTGTGTCTCTTTCTTTTCTATTCATTAACTGTTGACATTTAGCTGAATGATTCACTATAAAAAGACCAGAATTCAATAGTTACACACACACATACATATATATATATATATATATATATATATATATAAAGGATTCTACTTTTTATACATGCTTGAATTTTCCTTGTCATGCGATTTCAATTTTTGCTCCTAAAATTCTGCTGAATATATTTTTTCATAGTCTGATTCAGCATCAGATTAGTTTAAAACTTTCTCATACCACAGAGATCTTTCTCTCTTTCTTTTTTATATGCATATAAATAATTGGAAACTGCATGTCTTCTATGGATGATCAAATTGTTTGGTCTAGAGCTACTAATGTTAGTATGCATATTCATTAGACTTATGGGAAGTTTTTAGCATTAATAAATGTTTATACTTCATGGTGAAAGAGGGTCTCTCATCTAGAGTGGATTTTTTAAAATATAGATAATCGGTAGAAGCCATTTTGCTGCAACAGGTAACCAAATGTGCTGAATTTATATGTTTAAACTTTACTTGCTCCCATCACACAAACCATTCAAGTAAAACATTGCTTTCCATAGATGAGATATTACTTCAAAGGTATGTGAACTGGTTTACAAATTTTATAGGCTTACCATCCAGTGTGGAGATGTTTCCATCTTGTTTAAATCATGAAAGCAATAATGCTATGTAATTATTTTACATCTCTAGCTTTATGAACCTAGTTAATAATGTTTTTAAATAAATGTCAATGATTTTTCAGTAAGAGAAATAATTCAATTTTTTCTTTTGAAATTTTTCACTTGCCCCTTATCATACAAACCTCTAAGAAAGATAAACGAGATATGCTGGAAAAGCAAGAGTGAACCCATAAGTGTCATTCTCTAGTGCACACCTACACATGGACACACTAGTGTACCCCAACCAGTAAAATTTACATCAATCAGCTCTGTACAGATTCTGGATGCTGCAAGAGAACCTCCAAGGGGCGATGGTTGATAGAGACGGTTGGAGAGGGAGAATCCTGGATATCTGTGCTGCCAGCATGGCCTGATGATGATGAACTTTAAAAGAAAAATATTTAACTTACTGAAATAATTATTAAAATTTAATTAAACATTACTTATTAGGTTAATAGTTCTTCAAGCTGAGATGTAAAATAATTACATATTATTATAAGTTAGTTAGAAGTAACTACATACTAAAAAAAAATGTTTACATTGATAAACCTATTAAGTTTCACTCTCTCAAATTATACCTATTCCTCTGCAAAATCTGTGATTTTTTTCTCAAAACTATAAACTTTGATATAAAAATTGAGGTTAAATCGAACTTAACGGACGTAAATTCCACCATCATATGTCACCCCCTGAAAGAAAAAAATACCAAAAGTCAGCAAATTAACCGAAGTTAATGAAATTTTCAGTGTTGATATATTAATGAATACAAGATATAATGCACCAGTTATTTTATTTGAAAACTTTACATTTTTTCAGGTCAGTTAACTTTAGACCACGTATCTTTGAGAATCTGTGTTATGCATCAAAGATACGTGGTTTTTGTTAACTGACCTGAAAAAATGTAAAAGTTTTTAAACAAAATAACTGGTGCATTATATATTTTATTCATTAATATATCAACACTGAAAATTTCATTAAATTCGGTTAATTCCCTGATTTTTGGTATTTTTGTTCTTTCGGCGGGTTGACATACGATGGTGGAATTTAGGTCTGTTAAGTTCGATTTAACCAAAATTGATAAATCTGTTTTCTCTCAGACAGATTTATCTTTTATAGTAACAATTTCTATTTGTCACCACTTGTTTTTTTTGTTTTAACTGGCAAGGAATATTATTAAATATATATTCTTTAGAATAATTAAATAAGTACAAGTAACTTGTCTTTTATTCTTGACATGCCTTTAATGCAAGTAATGACCTCTGGTGTAGACAAGTACTTCAATTATTTCTTAATTTGCTTACTTTTTGTCACCAATAAAACATGACCCTTACCCATCTCCAAAAAGTTAAGAGCAGCATTAAGGAAAGCTAATTGATAAATATACATATTTTACTAAAATATCAGCATGTCAACCTATGCATATGCAAAGCTTGGACTGCTCTTAACAGGTTATGAACAATAGGAAATATTATCTTTCTGATAAAATAAAATGGGAATTCTTCCAAGCTGTAGCTGTGTCAGTACTATTGTATGGCTGCACCACTTGAATTCTAACAAAACGCCTGGGTAAAGGCTAGATAGTAATTGCTTTGAACAATCCTGGAAGCAGCACCCTACAAAATAGTAGTTATATGACCACTTACCTTCCATCTCACAAACCAGCAAAGAAAGATAAGCAAGACATGCTAGGTAAGTAAGGAAGAATTCATAAGTGATTTACTCCTATGGACTCCTACACATGGACATACTGGTGTTGGCTGACCAGTAAAAACTTACATTAATTAACTTTCTGCAGACACTAGATGTAGACACTAGTCTAGAGGACCTACCAGAAGCGCTGGCTGATAGGGATGGATGGCGAGAGGGACTCAAGGAAATCTGTGCTGTTGCATGCCTTGATGATGATGATTATGATGTGCCATATCTTCAATCCAAATTTTGACCTCTTACCAAATGTTGATAGGAACCACAGAAACTTCAGATATAAATTTCATTTAGTCTGCAAAATATTTTATGGTTTCTAGAAAAAATTTTTGGAAGGTCCCCAGTTTGGGCTCATATTTTAAAAAAAAGTTCTTCAGAAAGTATATTTTTGATTTACTGCTTCTTATTCTGTGCTTTTGTGCAAAAGGAAATCAGTTTCAATTGTTGAAAGCTTTTATTGTTATTAGCTTTTTTTTATTGCAAAGAATTTACTACCATTTTTAATGCCATTTTCTGTTCCCACCTAATTTCTTATTGTTATTTTATCTTTTATCTACTTCTTTTTCTCAATGTATTTTTTTATTATGAGGAATTAGGTTCTTTCTGAAGAATAAAAAAATAAATCAAGGTTTCACAGAACTTTTCTGGAATTCAATCAGAACTTTTGCTTCCCTCTTCCCATATTCAATTGATTTTTAGTATATAAATTATATTGAGATAAAACCTTGACAATATTATAAGCCTCCTCTTCACTCTTTTTTTTCTTTTTCTAGTGTTTTTCCCCAATTTCCATTGACCAAACCCCATTTCTCTTCTTATTCATATATGAATCTTCTTACATAAAATATATCTTATCTAACATATCTCATTTGTGCCTCTAAAGAAAAAAAAATGACAGATTTACTGCTTCTAAAGACTTCTAATCCTTGATTGCATTATTCTCATGTTTCTTATACAAGAATACAAATGTCTTAAAATCTAAAATTATTGCTCATAACACACATACAATGATTGATTTTGTGAAATACATAGTCATACCCCAGTCAATGAGCGATCAGTTTCACAATTTAAAGTTTTATGATTTAACTCCTTTTTTTTCTCTGAAATAGAGAAGAATAAACACAACTACATTATTATATCTGCTTCCACTTGTCATTATAAACTATCAAATGCAAAAAATAACTTCTCTTTTTGCCAATGTCTATTGAGATAATGAAGATGGCTTCTCTCCAAGAAGAGGATGTTAAATGAACATTTGAGTTCATATGCAAATATTGTTATATAATGTGTCCAGGGTATGACACTAAACTGCAGCCGGTGGTAAGAGAAGCACAGTGGTGTACTGGTTAGAGTCCAGGAAATGGACTCATCAAACCAAGTTCAATTTCTGGACAAAGCCACAGTTCACATAGCACTAATACCCCTGGGAAAGGTATGAATCCAACTATTCTCCCTCCAGCTATGGGTAAATAGTAGGGCAGAATAGGCTCTTTAACCTTGATTAAGCAACCAGTCTAGGAGAAGAAAAACACTGAATTCAAAACCTGGTCACTACTAGAATAGACTCAGGCCTACTTAGTTATCTATGTCAATTTTAAAAAATATAAATTTGTAAGGCTCTAGTTCTGGAGAATGTGGAGTCACTCTGCTGTTGTTATTACTCACAATTCCACTCTATTATAAACTTATCTTTG
This sequence comes from Doryteuthis pealeii, assembly GCA_023376005.1. Lineage (NCBI taxonomy): Eukaryota > Metazoa > Mollusca > Cephalopoda > Myopsida > Loliginidae > Doryteuthis > Doryteuthis pealeii. Next base: position 75,987,678 of record CM042150.1, read on the forward strand.
GGTCAAATAGAATAGTTTGAGATAATGTTTGGAAATATTTTGAACTGCATTAATATGATAATATTGCAACTAAGTGTTATATTATGGATAGGCATAGCTTATCCTTTTTGTAAGGAAGTGTAGTGTAGCTTTTAAAATTAATTGCAACATTGTGGAAAATTACAGTGGATTTATTGACAGGTCATGAACCCAGAATCATCTGGAGTAAGGCTCTAATTGTCTCAGAGTCATGTGACCAGGTAACTCTCAGAAAGTAGAATGATAAGTTAGTAGATTTGAGCCCAAGCACCAAGATATGCCTAAGTGTATAGCAGACAAATAATAATCAGCAAAGAAAGACTACAGATGAAGGAAGCAGAGAACCCCCCCCCCATCTAGAGAGATGAACCCAACCTAATATAACCTGATACAAAGAACACAGACACCCAATGGAAGATAGAATAAGTAGATATTAGAAGAATTTAAGAAGACAAAGATAGAAGTAAAATAAGGGTTATGCAACATAAGTTTGAATTGTTTACCTGTTTAAAATGATTGTGAATGATTCAAATAGAACTAATGGGTTATTTTATGATGAAGTTTAACAATTTGGACTAGGAACCACAAAGTTCTGGGTTCGATACCAGCCTTCACCAACTCAGCATATGAGTAGTACAGGGATCTGTGTGGTAAAGTGAGGAGCAGATGGTAGGTGTGGCGTTCCACATCAGACACCAAAAAACAATCTCTGTGGTCTAGCGCTAGTGAAAAGGGGATAGACTCCCTCACTGTCTGGCTGATACAGACTTTAGGCCACCCCGACGACTTTCCTTTTTTACTTAACAATTATAGCCTCCAATTACAATGCTCAGCATGAAAGTGTTTATAATTTATTTTTTTTATCATCAACCTCAAATACTTTTATTTACTAAAAGACTATTTTCCTATTAGTACATACAAACATGCATAAGCTCTTCTTTGTCATATCTGTATTCTCTTCTATTAAGTTTGCTCAGGCAATAAAATAAGCTTGTTATCACTTTGTGATAGATTGTTCTTATATTTATACAATTCGAGAAAACAATAATCTCAACCAACCATCATTCCCTAACACTATGAGCTATAATGTTTGGACTATAACTATGTAAAAATTTACATTCTCAACAGTTTAAAAACTATAAGGGAAGTCTTTAAACACTAATATTGCAATTTATGAAGTGTGTTCAAAGACTGAAGATGAATTAACCAAGACAGAAATAAACAAGGAATAAAAAATTAATTTCTTTCAAAATAGTCCTCTTGACATTCAACTAACTTATTCTGGTGAGTTTTCTATTGATGGTAAAACCCCAGAAACTCTTCTTTCGATATAGTATGAAGTAGTACTCTCATATTTCTTTTAATGTCCTCCATAAATCATACTATTCAGATGAATTTTCAATTTAGGGAAGAAGAAAATGTCACGCAAAATTAGGTCTGGTGAGTATGGAGGGTGCTGGAATTGGAAAGTCCTGTGTTTCAAAAAACACTGCTGATCAAAAACGTATCAAGTAGTAGTTCTGACTTGTCTGGACTCTGTCTACACATTTAGTCATCATCATCATCATCTAATTTGCTCAGCTATGCATATGTGTTCATTTAAATTTTTGAAGATTAAAAAATGATTTAGGGATCTGGTCTCATTGCTGATCAAGAAAATTTTCATTATTACAGTGGCATGATTCATGTTCAATTTGAGTAGTTTCTCTTGTTACCATATTATAGGAATTTCTTGCTGCTCATTAGTGTAATCAGATTGATTAATATATGTATATATTCATATGGAGTTATTTTATATATATATATATATATGTATGTATGTATGTATACACTCTTTTTATCATATGCTCCATTTGTCTCATATATATATATATTATATATATATATATATATCTTATATATGATATATATATATATATATATATATATTCATCATCATCTCATTGATAGAGAGAGAGTGGAGAAGGAATGGCATAATGGCTATTGTTGTAGAAAATTGAGTCGACTACAAAATTTAAAAAACGCCAAATCCGTCCACTTCATTTATTTATTTTTTTGCTCCCATATACAGCATTTCATTTTTTTTCTCCAGACCGTCTCATATATACCTTGAAAAACGTTCACAAATATCAGAATTGATCAAACCAGGAACAGAACAACAATTGAATATTAAAATTCTGAGTTTTGTTCTGTTTTTCTTGTTTTTGTTCTTTATTCAAATGCTTCAAAAGACAAAAAAAACGACATTCACAAGAACAAAGTTTATACACATATATATATATATATATATATATATATATATGTGTGTAAAAGATGAACATTAGTGATAAGACAAAGAGGAATATTTTATGTAATTTAATTTTTGATAGTTTTCAACTAGTTTCAACCTTAGGTCATTGTAAAGAGAAAAAGTTTTTGTGGAAAAAAATGTTTTTAGAAAGTTAAAAAAAATGTTTTAATTTGATAGACCTAAAAAGAAGTGATGGAAAATGTACAATTAACTTGACATATTTATTTGGTTAGTGAAAATAATCTTCTGGTTAAATTATCTTCAATTGCTTTTTTATCTACATGTGGTGAAGGCAACTGACTAATGAGTTTTTTATGAGGTTTGGGGGTAATACATTTCAAGTTAACCAGGTGACTAGTAATTGATTTATTTGTTTATATAGGTGTTTAGGACACCCACATTTTATTGCCAGGTAATTAAATTTCATATCAAATCTAAATGTTTTGTTTAGAATTTTTGTCTTCCTTTCGCTCAGTAACTGATTGTATGTTTACATCTTTTTCAATTGTTTCTATGATGGTGAAGTTAGCATCTCTGTTAAAATTATGACTGTTTGAATAGATGTGTTGTTTTGTAAGTATTTACTGTGATCCATAGATTTGATTCTGTGTCAATAGTCATTTAGTCTTAAATGAAATTGATATTCTGACTTTCCAACATATGGTAACATGTGTAGTCTAGTAAATAAATTTCATTTTATCTTCTGCAGTTTTATTCATGATAAATATTAAGTCCTTTTAGTTGTGATGCTAGTGAATGAACTGGTTGATTTTAGGTGCTTGCAACTAAGGTAGTTCTTACTATTATATAATTGGCAAAATGTAGTGAATTTAATTGTGTTCTTGATTACTTTATTATTTAGCATGTATTCCTATGATTCTCATGAAATTATTTGGTTGATGATAGATCAGTATGCCTGGTTCTTGAAAAATATCTTTTAAGTTGGGGTCTACTCTTAAAATATCACAATGGTTCTTGATTATTTAAGCTAGTGGTGGTAAAGTGTTCTTAAATATTATTACGAAGGGGGTGCAATTTAGCTTCCCTTTTGATTTTAATTTTAGGGTATCCTGCTCAGGGTTTGAAATGTTTTTAGCTATCTACTTTTCAATTGATGTTGGGAATAAACCCACATTGAGAACTATTGTTTTAATTTATCACTTTGTCTTTTAAGTTCTTTGTTGTCTGTGTAGATTCTTCTTAGTATAATTGCTTGTGAATTGGAAAGGCTATATTTTAAGTGTTGGGGTCAGAGGATCTGTAATGGAGAATATAATGTGTGTTTTGTGGGTTGTGTGGTTGCCTGTTGTTGTCAAGATATACTAGAATATCTAAAAATTGAATTGATTATATTGACTTTTTACAGTCAAATTTCATGGAGTCGTGCATCATTTTTGAGTTGGTTAAAAAAAACTTTTAGTTTTGCCTCCTTATGTACATGATGAATACGTCATATAGATATTTATCATTCAAGCTGGTCTCAAAACAGAATAATGAAAAATTTGGCCATTGCAGCACAAGACATGTGAGAAATTCAAATATAACAATGATGTTTTCACAAATTATAGTACAGTAGACTATACTATTATTATATATACTAGCAAATATATGCTCCCTCTGGGTGCAAGTATTTAAGTTTTAATATAATAAAATATCATATTAAATTAGAAAGGCTAATGAAACTGAATAAGAATTCAGATAAAAATATTTGGAACAGAGGGGGTATAATCGGAAAATAGAACAACTTTGAAACTAACTCTTCCATCATTTTCCATTACTCCCGTCTTTCAGTGGTAAATTTTCCTAATTTAACTATTTAGTTAAAATAGGAAGTAAAGAATAATATTACAGTTATTTCTTCTTATTAATGGATTTCTTTTAAGATTTATCCCCAAGATTGTTGCTCATATTCAATAAGATAAAACCAAACAATTAGAAATCAATAATACTAAGCATATATTTATTAAAATCAAATTTTTAAGATCAATATGCAAATTAGCCTTCCCATTCACACTGTGAACCGCTATTTTGTTGTATATATAAATACAATTGCATGTTATTACTATGTAGATATTGTTAACAGTCTTAATGATGTAAAACAATTTTACTAATAATTGAGGTTTAAATAAAATTAAAAAAATCATGGAGAATGTGGTGTAAATAAAAAAGGGAATTGTGACTTGTATAGTAATATAGTTTCGGTTACAGACAGAAAAACCAACAATCTCCATTATAATAAGATATATATATATATCTGGTTCTATCTCTTTCTTTCTTTCTTACTTTTCCTTTTTCCTCTCTCACTATATATTTCTATATTTCAGTCTCTTCCTTTCTCAGTGCTATTTGTTCTTTCTGTCTTTTTCAGTTCTTTTCCTCTTTCTCTCGTTTTTAAAATTTTTCAGCTTTTATTTTCTTTCTTTCCTCTTTGTGTTTTTCTCCCTTCCTTTCTTTCATTCTTTTCCATATTTGAATAACCCAAAAATATATGATGGGTATTATACTAGTAAATATATAAGACTAATAGATTATAAGATGTAAAAATGTTAAGTGGAAAACCATTTTCTTTAATGGATTGCAATTTTTATTGATTGTGCCTTTCGAAATGGCTTCCACTGAAACAGACATGATGTTTTTTTCTTTCATTTTGCTTCATTATTGCTAATAACTGATAAATACTGAAAGTAGTTCATTATCTTTGGTTCAACAGCTATGACAATTGGAAATAGATTAGACAAACTGCTGAGTTATCAAAACTGGTTCTAAGGTTAATGGCACTCTGAACTTCTGTGCTTTTTAAAGTATCATGTCATTTATTTTACAAATATATAAGAATACAAATTTATCAAACTAATCAGGTAAAAGAAAGCACTTCTGATTGTGCATAAGAGCTTTATGTGATGAATATAACAAATTTGATGGGTATGAATACATTGGGTAGTTGACCAATGAAGTTTATGAATAAGAGTTTTCGGAAGTAAGATTTTGGTTTAGCTTTATGGTATTAGAATTTTTATGCTTCCAATAAAAGAATGGTAAATAGTCTTTTTCAAAGACCATAACATTGATAGCAGTAGGTTACCACTGCTATCAGATGTTCTACTTTTCAAAGGAGCATGAGAAAGAAACCAATTTTTATAGTAAGCTAAGCTTTCCTCCATCAGATTCGGTTTTGTTGTCCTTGGGACATAGTTGCTTTTACTCCACATGGGGTGTTTGATTAGAGAGCCAAGCAAAAAATACCACCATAACATTCTGTCACTGGGTATAGACAGAGTATGGGATTCTGTCACAAATCTTTAGACAAAACATTTTCATAAATAAGGGAAAATAATCATGTGTTTATTTCTTTTTATATGTTGTCTTATACTTATTTATTTCATACAAAATTCCCTATTTTCTAATTACATCACTGAGAAATATTATATTTAGATGTTTTTCTTGTAAAAATTAAACAACAACAAAAAACTGGTGCACTATGTTACATCAAATTTGATATTATAATTAATGAACCCCAAGCACTAGATACTCTAGCCATGTTGCTAGTACATTGGGTTGTCCCTGGTTGTATTTATACAACCCTCTGCCAAAAGTAGGATGCATCAATTTTAAAGCAGAGTACAGCTGGTTTGAATTCTCCTGGATTAATTATCATACCAAAACTAATGTGCCCAGCTTGTCCTACTATTTACACATAGCTAGAGGGAGAAAAGATGGGTTCATGCTTTACCCAAGGACATGAGTGTGAAGTAAAATGCATACACCATTGTCCAGGATTTGAATCTAGCTCACCAAATCCATTAATTTATGTAAGATTGGAGGCAACGTAAGTAAGTAAAGTCGATGGGGGGGGGGGCTACAGTTGATATCAGCCAGACTAGTGCTAGACCAAAGATATTGTTTTTGCATCTGAGGTGGAGCCCCACACCTACCATCAGCTCCTCACTTTACCGCACACATCCCTGTGTTACTCATACACTGAGTTGGCAAGGGTAAGTATCGAACCAGGAACCTAATGATTCCTAGGCAAGTGCTCTACCGATTGAGCCAAACTAAGTAGTTGCTATACAAGGAAAAAGTTAAGAAGATTGATCACTTTGGCTCAGTATGTCATTAATAATTGAGAAGGACCAGATACCATTGGCATAAAAAGAATGATCCTTTATATTGGTTGCATATTATGTAAGGAAAAATGTCATTCATAACTAAGTATGGCCATAGGTACATTATATAAGTAGATGGATCATTCTTTATTTCTACCACACCTCACCCTTTTTACACACACACGCACACTTCTCATTTTGTATCTTTGTTCCTGTGTCATATCATAAATGTCCTCCCATAAGATTGCTAACATTTTTAACAACCCATTCACTTATTTAAAAAAGAAGAACAGAATGATTCAATCCAAATTGATATTTCTATATTATTTATCAAAACCGGCAAAGAAAATATAATTATATACATTTACTAATATAAGGTCGGTTTAGTTCAATTGGTAGAGCATTTGACTATGAACCACATGGTTCCTGGTTCGATACTGGCCCTTGCTGACTAACCACATGAGTAGCACAGGGATATGTGCATTAAAGTGGGGAGCTGATGGTTAGTGTGGTGATCCACCTCAGATGCATAAACAATCTCCCTGGTCTAGCGTAAGTGAAAAGAGGGTAGACACCCTCGCTGTCTGGTGAATACCGACAATAAACCATATATATAAACTTGTTGTTATTAGAATTGTTTTGTTGTTTTCTTCCTGAATAGAACATGTTTTGTTGTATGCATATTGTAATGTTTAAATTACATAACTACAATTACATAATTCTACACCAATATCACCAACAAACTAGAATTACTCACACTTAATAAATTACTCAAACTGCTATTGTGCTTAAAAGCCTCATCTCTCTAGCACGCAAGTTAAGTGCCTGTCCCAACATCTCCAACAGATTTCAATTATTCACTGTGGAAACTAAGGGAAGTTCCTATTATATTTGGAACCAACATTTCATCCCTGAATTATTCCGATTAACCCAATTCCAATTGTGATTGAAACTGTGTAATTTTGTTTCAAGAAGAGATTATTTAATTATGATTACATTGGAGCAACTTAAAGGAGATTTCAATTTATTTTCCCTGTCAAATTCAACACATCTGTAAAGCTTTGAGTACATTTGATGAAATAGATTAACTCAATAAAGTTTTCATATTCTGCAGCTCAGGCTGTAATTCACTTTAATCAGAGGCAAAACTAATTGACTAAAATCCTCATCACAGCTTTTCATAGTCAGGTAGGACATTTAACTCTTTCTTGGGAGGAATTAATTAATTAGTTTTCATTCAATAAATGTTTAATTGGCCTGCAGCACCATTTATATTGCACTTTAATAAATTCAGTGTCTTTTTATTTGTGGCAAAATTTATTTGTAATTTTTATCTATTTTTCATAACTTGCAAAATCGTTGATATTATACTGGTAAATATATCATGACCCTTATTGCTTTTAAACAACATAAAATGAATTTTAAAAAATCAATTATGAATATTCACGATTTGCTTATTTAATTGGTTGGATACATATATATGAAAGTAAGTAAACAAACAATGTGTTTATTTTTGATATGACCTTTTTAGCTGACAATTTTTGGAGGATATGTGCTTAATTGAAGTCATACCTAATTTTGAAAATGAATTAGTTAATAATTAATGAATTTAGGTGGGCATATATGTTCAAATGTAAGGCTGAACAAATCGAGAAAATGTCAATCCCTGTATGTACATTTCGACCTATTAGGTCTCATCAGCAAGGTTATAACATGGGAGACTGCTCCGTGTGTGACTCGAAACCTGTCAGCTTGGCAGTTAAGGTTTCGAGTCACACATGGAGCAGTCTCCCATGTTTATAACCTTGCTGATGAGACCTAATAGGTCGAAATGTACATACAGGGATTGACATTTTCTCGATTTGTTCAGCCTTACATTTGAACATATATGCCCGCCTGAATTCATTAATTATTAACTAATTAATTTTCAAAATTAGGTATGACTTCAATTAAGCACATATCCTCCAAAAAATACATATATATATATGATATAAATTGGGTGATGAGTTGAAGATGATGTAATGATTATTGGTGCAGAGAGTGAAAGTGGTAATCCATGTTTAAATTGCAGCTGAAGCTGTTGGTATTCAATTTTATCTAATATACAAGGGAAAGGTATGAATTCAACTCTGTTTCCTCTAGCTATGGGTAAAATAGTATGACAGATTTGTGGACAACAAGACTAGGAGAAGGACAAATCCCTAATGTCTGTTCTGTAGCTTTCTAAAGCTAGGGTATACAACCCTATAGAAACTGTATGCATCTATACAAATACAGACCCCAATTAGTGACTGGGGTCTGGCAAGATGCTGCAACCTGTACAGCTGCTGGTTGTCTTAAACTTTCTATACCACCAGATAGTATTGATAGTAGTCTGTACTATGTCAGTACTATAGTATCTTCTATAGTGAGAGGTAAAGTAAACTACCTCATGAGATTGAACTCGCAACCTCCAAGTTTTGCGTGGTGACTCATGGTAAGTGTCCTGTCTTCCCTGTTGGTTGGAGTGGTTTGCCTGGTGAGGAGGCATAAAAGCTAAGGCAGTTTCTCTTGTTGGGTAAAATGACTGTTTTCAGCAGGGAAAGAACTGGTTGTCTGCATCAGTCTGATGACAACATTTGTGATGAGTAATGACTTGAAGACCCGAAGGATTTTTTTTTCAAATTCCGCATCATTCTCTTTTGTGCAGATTTTCACAATTTCTCTGGGGGAAATTGTGGACATCACTTGATATAAAGTGGTATGAATTTCTGGGCTGAACTGTAGGTTAACCAAAAGGAACTATCAAATTAAAAGGAATATATAAATAAGAAAAGAAGAAAAGCAAAAAAAATTAACTTTTTTTTTATTTTACATAGATGTTAACAGTGTTTTTTACATATTGATTTTTAATAGAAATGAAAACTTAAAGAAATGTTTGACAAAACTTTATTATTCAAGTGTGTGCTAACTTAAATCAAATTTGAAATCTCAGAAAAAAATTGTAAATTCTAGATATAATCAATTAAGAGGATTATGTATCATTATCATGTTGCGCAAGCAGCATGAATATCAATGACAATCTCTCGCCAACCTTCCCTATCACTCACTCATTGGCTTCATTGGCTTCATTGCTTCATTGGCTTCCACTGGAGAATGTTGCATATGAGCTCATCCTTGCTCTCCAGCAGTGTCCTGCATGCATCTTACTTGGATGGTTTGTGAGATGGTGGGCAGGTGGCCATACAGATGCTTCCTTGTGGGGTGTTGTTTCCATGATTTGTTCAAGACTGCTCGCAGCATTCTTGTGCAGCTCCCATCAGCTTATTCTTAAGCCACTTCGTTAGGGTTCAAGTGGTGCAGCCATACAGCAGTACAGATATAACCACAGCCTGGAAGAATCGTCTCTTTAATTTGTCAGTGAGATCGGCCCTCCATATGACTGATAATCTGTTTGTGACTGTCCATGCCTTTCCTATTTGTGTATTAATGTCACTCTGTGTGGAAGAGATATTACTACCTAGGTATGTGAATTGTTCTACTGGCTTAAGAGGCTTGCTGTCACTACTACATAGCCTGGAGGAGGCAGCAAAGAATATTGGCCTCTATGTGAACTCCGATAAAACTGAGTTCATGAGTTTCTAAAAGAAAGGAGACATCTCCACACTTGACGGATAATGTATAAAAGGATAATAAAATAACTTACTGTTTTTAAAAGAGTAAAGGTTGTTAAAGCCAGTGCCTCCAAGTGGAACAGAGACAGTGTATCATATTAAAACATAGATGTTCAATGGGTTTCTTTTATAGACCACTTCTTGCTCAAATCTGCTAACTTAGTCTCAGTTATTTCTTGACAGGAGTGAACCACAAAGCACTTATCCTTAAGGTGCCTAAATGGATAGCATTGGTTCTGTATATCCTACAAATACCAAAGAATAGACCAGGATTTTTGAACATAGATATTCCAGACAATAAATATTAAAATAGGAGATTGATATAATGTAATCTTCCTATCTTAATTAAAATACTTTAGCATGGAGTAGTGGTCAATAATTTAGATTTGAAAACTATCAAAACTGTAGTGAATGATATTCATATTGAGTTATCTACTTATTTGGCCTTGTGCCAAACTAAATTATATTAAATGCTTATCAAACATCTGTTTGATTTATTCCCACTAATTTCATTGAAGAAGTCACCATTTTATTTTTTATTTTTTAAATTCAATTAATCTTTTCCTCTTTAAGTTTTGATATGATTTTCATTTTTGATTTTAATTATAAAATTGTTTAATTACATTACTTAATGTATCCTACATTTATCTTCAACAGTTTAAGCTATTAAAATTCTAAAACTTTTAGAAGACTTTGTTTTTATCTAAAACTTTTAGAAAGTGCTGTTGCTGAAATCAGAATATCAAAATTAAAAAAAAAACAAATTACACTGTGTTATCTCCCTTGGTCAGGCATTCAAACATTGGATGGCTAGGCCCTTTATTTTCTACACTTTAATATTTTGATAGTATTGTGCTTGCTAAAATCTTGCTACAATGTGCCGTTTTATGTATTATGTTATGTTAATATACAAATGTACAATAATCAGATCATGATGATTATGATGTTTTTAAATTTTTGAATTAATTGAATAGTCTGACATTTGTGATTTTGGAAACTAAAAGGAAAACAATTTAATCAACCTTAAAAATTTAGAGATGAAATATAGTTAAAATAAAACAAGATTATTCAATGTTACCTTGTTAAAAGGAAAATAGTAAGTAATTTTGTTTTATCAAATCTACCCATGAAAAAGTAAATGACATTAAAAAGAAATATTAAAAGAGGCACATGTAAAAAGAAATAAATAGGAAAATATCTTTCTTGCTGACATTTAAAATAGCCAAGTAAAATCCCAGATTTCGGATAATTAGCCATTTTAGAGAAAAACTTGAATATTTTTGACATTATCACTCATAATGATATTGGATATTGTTATTGCTTCAATAAAAGACTGTTATATTGTGGATCTTGTCCATAAAACTAGATCAAGAGTAGAAAGAGAAATGAAATGAGAATAGGATGAACCATGAATGGCAGAAATAAATATTTATGAGACCAATCACAGAGGTCAGATAAAAACAATAATAGTTTGTAATGTGAGGAAGAGATAGACACATTACATGAAATACTGTTTATAGTTTTGGAAAGAGTTATTAACATTCACAGAATTAATTGGATATTTTTAGTTCTTCTTTTTGCTGCTCACACAACATTTCGATAGGTAAATTCTCTGGACTTCTTCAAGAAGGAAAGGGACACTTCTGGCCTCTATTTCATTTGAAAGCCGTCGAGAGTTAATTTCACACATGGTCCTTGAGAAAAAGGAATCAGTTAATTGACAAAACAAAGAAATCACAAATCAAAGCACCAGTGACAAATAATGAGCAATTTAGAACATATCCTTTGAGTAGAAGTGGATTAATGAAAATTGAGAGAATGCAACTAATACAGAATGAAAGCATTCCCAGATCCAATTGCAGAAAAAACATATTGAAATGAATCATTCATACCCAGAATAACATTTATTTGGACTGTCTCACTAAATGTTAGCAATTAATACTTTATCAGTCTCGTATATTCATGTCCTGGATATGACGTTAAACTAACTGATGGTGAGGTTCCAGTTCTGGAGCTGTAGGGATTGTGGAGCACCCTTTTATCACCCACTCTGACCTGGAGTGTTAGTACGTTTTAGGGTCCCATTTATGGGTTAAATAGAACAAAATTAGTTCTAAGAAATGTGCTTAAAAGAATTGAGTTAAAAAAAGATATGTACCCATGAAGAATTAATAAAAACAAACGTCTTCGGCATAAAATGACCAAACGGGTTGATATGCCATAAAATCTAACCAACCAACCAGCCAACCAACCAACCAACTGATAACTTCTACTCTCTACCCTTCATATCTTGAAAATATGCCTATATCCTTTGCTCTCCATTAAGCATAACATATGAGTACCATCAGTTCGAATGTGATTTGTTTATAGTGATGAAGGTTTATGCAAGACCAGATTGGGGTAAGATACAAACAGAAAAATACTACACCGAAATACCACAGATTCTCTGAACAACACTCTTAATTGTTTGAAATTCAGAGGTTTTTCTTCTTTTAGATTAGGCCCAACTATTTACCCATAGCTGTGGAAGGAAGGGAGAAGAGATGGATGTATGCATTTCTTGACACTAACGTGATGTAAAACGTCCAACTTAGTTCAGGATTTGATTGTGTCCATTCCCTATGACAATAACCATTACGTCATGTGCTCTTCCTTTTCCAACATAAAGTTAGAGATCTTGTTTGCCATATAGTATAATATCATTTAATGATTTTTTTATATATGTCAATAAAAAGAATCATTAACTTACATTATCATAAGAAAATGTTATATGTAGTCATTTCTGCTAACAAAACTCACAAAATGAGGCAGCTGAGATGCCACCAAAGCCAATCCTTACTAATCTGGTTTTATATCACACAATAAGAATTTAAACACACTTTAAATTAGCACTACATTTGCATTGTTTCATGGTTGAAGGAAATTTATTGTTAAATTTACTCTGTAGTCAACATAACAACCAACCAGCAAAAAATACATCAGTAAGCTATGTACATATACTAGATGCCATGCGGAAGACCTACCAGGAGCGATGATCAATAGGGATGGATGGTGAGAGAGTCATATGTATCCGTGCTGTCAGCATGACCTGATGATGAGGAGGTTGACAGTACTATTACTAGTTCAGTGAAGATGTAGAAACTCATGGATTCCGGGATAGAATGTTGGCAGAAACCATAGAAAAAGTACATGACAAGATTTGTCCTTTGGCTTTTTGCAATTACTCAAGAAATAACAAAGACAACTGATCAGTCAGGAAAAGTCTTAGAAATAATGCAAAAAGTCTGGAAAATATCCAAACGTAAACAGCAAGTATTCATTCACCATTTTTTGCCAGAAAACGAATTGACTTTTAGTGGTTGAGTGCCAGAATTTGTTCTGTTCATGATCATCCGATGTGTTCTGTAGCAAACAAGATATTTTACTTGTCCCAGCCATTTTGGGAAGGGGACACAGGGGTTGGGGGTGTAGTTGCTGCTACTGTTGTTGTCAGTGATTGACAAAGTCCATTTACGAATAAAATCGTATGGCACAACAAATTACATCCTGATTGACATAATGTTGTGCACAATTAACAAGAAAATAGACTTTAATTACAAGATAATGGCTTGTCTACTCTATCAAGATTATTTTTTATTCCCTTGTTTATGTACTCCCTCCCATATATATATATATATATATATTCAAACACACACAAACATATATATATATATATATATATATATATATATATACATATATATATATATATATATATATATATATATATATATATATATATATATATTTGTTGTAATCTTCTATAGTAATTGCTATAAACAAGGTTGAAGGAGCATTAAAGCAAGACAAAAAAAATTATGTCTTCAAAACTTTTTGGATTGAGAAATTTGTTTTTATTTTATATATTTCTTTTATGAGTGTCTGTTAATCTGATTCTATTGTAAGTATTGTCCTGTCTTAACCCAATAGGCACCATTGTCCCATTAATAAACCATATGCAAAAATAAGGTTATATCTTTACATGATCCAGCAGAATTATCTTCCAGATTTAAAATGCCACTGTACAGGTGTAATATGAGTGAGCCATTTCAAAGGTATGTCTTAACATTCTGGTTGTTGTCATAACGTGGAATGGTGGACGTTATCTATCTATCTTGCTACATGGTGACATTGTACTGTCACTTACAAAATCACTCTTGTGATTATTTAGTCTAGAGATACCTGAAGGACCATGTCTTTAAACATAGGCTGCAGACAGATGACGAACGGAAAGATTTTATTCAGCATGAAATTACAGCAATATTAGAGGCTGTGACTAAGCAAGAACTGCAGAACATATTGGAATTTATTTGAACATACATACGAATGGCCAAATAGGCCATGCGAGGCCGACTATAAAAGTAAAGAACCCCAAAGTTTCATCGTCTCTTTGTTACTCTTGCCAGTAGCAACCACTAGACAGAAATTACTTCATGACAAGACACTGATATTAAAGAACTCTGTCCCTCTAGCACCAAAGGGCTTGGAGCTTGCAACCAAATCTATTACAAATTGTGAACGTGTGAATGAGCTACCAAGAATTTCAATCAACAGATAAATTTCCATAGGTATAATATCTGGAAACCTAAACAGACTAACCTTTCAACATTAAACATTGAACAATTATTGGTTGTTTTGTAACTTGTTTCTATTGTAGTCATTTGTTTCTGAAGACTCAAAAATTCAACCTGGTTCTTTTTATATGATTGTTCCCTTTTCCTTTCTTCTCACTAAAAGACAAATGTCTCGCCTAATTTTTTGCACTTTTCATCATCACTAACATCGCAGAACAGGTCATTGAAATGTAACATGACTTGACGTGTAAATTTGTCCATTTCTTTCACTAGGGACTAGTTCAATCTAAGTGGGGTGGGGGAATATGAGAAGGTGTTATGTCGAGTTATGATGAAAGTATAAGAATTTGAATTCTTACCTCAGTGGCGGCTATAGTCACGAGGTGTCGTTATAAATTCTTTCCAGTTGACAAAAGCATTTATCTTTATTTTTTTTTTTACTTATTCTATTAATATGATATTGTTTTAGTCCTTTCCATCTTCTGACACCATGTTTTCTGTTTGGATTTGGCATAGTACAACCGAGTAGTTTATACCCATCTTTCTTGCATGTGGGTCAGTGTAAAAGAGATCGGGTTAATTTCTATGACAATGGGAGTTAATAATTCCTACTGGAGAATTCCTTTCAAGGGAGATTACTAGAGAATATAACATTTCACCTAATGCCTTAGGGAAAGACATGTATCCATATCTTCTCTACTTAGCTATGTATAAATAGTAGGACAGATTGTGGTCTTTAGCTTTAGTATTGCAACCAGTCTAGAAGAAGAAAAAACATACAATGAATTCAAAACCCTTACCAACTCGTCAGTGTGACAGGATAAGTTGCCATGATGAACTCACTCGAGAAGATGCTGGCCTTGGTGGGTAACCAGTGTAGGAGAATGAAAACTCTGAATTCAAAACCAGCAGTGGATAGCAATTGCCCAATGAAACAGAATTAGAGAAATATCACTGTCTCATTTAATCATGACATTTTCTAGTAGAAATGTTTAGAAGAAGAAAGAACTATGTAAAAAAATGTGAAAGGTTAAGTGACCAGGCATATTGTAATATTTTGAGCCTTTCACATCAAACACAGCAAATGACCAACATCAACCTCTGACATCAATGAAGGCACATATAGAAAAAGTGTACTTTTGGGACTGGGGAACAACGTTAAAACAATTTCCTATATAAATTAATTGTAATTGTTTCCTCGCTTTACAGTATTTTTGGAAAAAACTAAAACAGTCCATCAAAAAATATCATAAAAAACAGGAAAATTATTTAGTTTTTTCCTCTCTATAGTTATTACACATGAAAATAGTCACAGATATAATGAATTTAGAAAATGTCTCATGTTACTCTAATGCTATTTTTTGTTTGGCCTTTCTATATGTAAATCCCATTCAGCTGATTCAATATAGTTCTGTCCGAAATATTGACCCCTGTTTCAACAGATTTGTTTTTTCATTTGTTTTGTAATTAATTTTCTATTTTCAAGGCGTATGTGTTTTGAGCTCTTTTTATCCTGGCTAAGGGTGAAAGTAACACAGAATAACAATTATCAGTATTCTACATTATCGTCCACCAGTATATTTTTCTTTTTTAACTACACTATTTTGTTTATATTTGCACCAAATCTTAGAGACAACTGACTGGGTACAACCAATGTCATTCTCCACTGTGGATTGCCTTCTTGAGTTTTGTTATCCTTTCCATCAATTCAATTGATGTTTCCATTCAATTATGTATACTCAAACACTTGTTGAGATCTGCAAGAACTGTCTTTCAACTGCTGATATATTGGCATATCTAGAAATTTGCTGATATTTGTTTTATCAATATAAATTGCAAGATAATTCCATAGCTTTTTCTATATATTTGGTTAGTCTATGTTTTCCTCTGCATCACTTGGAAAGAATTATATCATTAATTTCAATTATCTAATTTAGTTTGTTTAAATGTTGTATACTCTTTCTTCTATTATTCTTCTGCTCATCTTTTGTATCTTATGTTCTTCTTCTAGTGTCTGGACTTCATCTTAGGGACTTCATGTCTGGTCTTCCATTTGGGATTTCTCTTTATCAGAAGCCCTGTGTCATTGGCAGTTTTTAGATAATAACCCAAGACTTCGATTTGCTTTAGATCATATTTTATTCCAAAATCCCCACCAGACTACCTGCGCAGATTGAGTCAGCCGTGCGCTTAACACGACTTACCACCTTCGTGGTTTGGCCGATACTGAACTAAAACTCTCTTTCTAATCTAAACCGGAAGAGGGTCTTCTCCAATGATTCTCACGGTATCCCAGAGGGAGAGTCAGACTGAGGTCAGGCCGAGTCACTCAATCCTTCAAGGCCGCCGGCTGCAACTTATAACAGTCATTTTGGTTTCTACACTACTGTAAATAAGTGTTAGGATACTAACAATTATGTAACATAAAGAATATTTTATGAAACCAGTGTGTTCTGCTATTAAGGAAAAACTCTTTTTTTGACTTATTTGTTATTCTTTTACTGCTAAATAAAAGACCAAGGTGAACATCCTCTCAGTGTGATAGTCCCATAATTTCTGCCAGGTGTTGTAATTGAATTTCATGTGACCAATGAAGGCCCCGTCCTGGTGTAATGATTAGCAAAATAATTTTGCAGATCCCTTACAACTGAAAAGCAAGTTGAATCCTCGATGGATGCCCCATATCTGTAACCTTGTGTCAAATTCTACCTGTAGGGTAATCAACTTTATTGCTAACTTATTACTTGAGTTTTCATGAGTTTTACAGATCCATATTAATCAAATATCTTTTACATAAACATTTTTACAAGAATCATAGACTAGTCATGTGAATTGTGCATAGAAAAATTGCCGAAAGGAATGTGAAAGGTTTTATACCCACGAAGAATACCTTCTTTGCAATTAGATAGCTACAATTTTAGCTGTTACAGTTAAGATTTCCAAAGTAGTGTGTTTTAATCTTAACTAAGTCATCGTTGTGGGTTATTTTATTTACTTCCTGAAAAATAAGGTTTCATTGGATTGATAGCCTCTTCCACTTGTGTCTCATATATAATATATATATATATATATATATAATATATATATATATATATATAAATGATGGACATTCCAGTTGATCTGGATGTATGAGAACCCAACAGTTCAGTTAGAGATATGAACTGTTGAACAATGGACAGATGTGATTTGTTTATAGTGGTGAAAACGTGTGTAGAACCAGCCACACTTTTTGAATAAACTGATAGCAAAAGAATAGGGTACCAATGTACTACAAATTTTCACTTCTTAGTAAAAGTAAATTCATACATTTCTCAAGGGCATTTTACCCACAGATAGAGGAAGAAAAAGTAAATTTATACATTTCTCAAGGGCATTAGTGCAAAGTGAAACTCAAACAGCTTCCTTCAGGATCTGAACGGCTTGTTGTCTATTTTCTCACGAAGATAATCCAACATTCAAATCCATATATAAAAAACCTTAAAACAAATTTAACATCAGCCAAATTTGAGGTTTGGACTGTACAAGACTTTTTAAGATTTAACAATCAGAAATATAATGTTTGTAACATAATCATGGAAAGAAAATCGTATTTATTTAAGAAATAAAGAAAAACTTAAAATATAATTAAAAAAATGTTATCTATGTAATTAAATGTAAAGATTGTAAATTATATAGTATTTATTGAATCATAAAATGAAAAGTTTCTCTTAAATAACAGAAAAATGCATGAAGTTCATCAGATGGCAACATATGTAACATTAATATGAAGTACAAAAATGTTTGTTTTTTTAGCTTCATAGATCTTGCAAAGGACAAAGTCAAACCTATGTTTTTAAGAGGGAAATCTCAGTATTCCATGTTTATGGGTATGTGATGAAACTTGGGAAGAACACAGTAAAATCCATGTTTTTAAGAAGGAAATCTCAATATATCATCTTTACGACTGAAGTAGTGTGAATAGGTTAATGCGTTTGGGGACTCGGCCTTTTCGAGATAAATCACTTTTATCTTAGTATACTTGTAAGGAAGAAGTAAATAAGAAAAGGCAGGTATTAGCAATAACAAAAGTTTGTCTAAAGCTATAGATATACAATATTTATAGAAGTCTTCTAAAGTGAAAGATAAGCAATGTTTTGGGGGATAAAGTCTCTTAAACAGCAAAAATCATTAGAAGATATTCCTTTTGAATTTGTATGCATAAGTGTTTCAAGGGAAGTGGAAAGTAATATGCAATGGTATTTAAGTGTTGATGTGTAAGACATTGAGGTTGGTGTGTTATAATATAAGAGGTTGATAGAGTGTTGGAGATATCTAGATATTTGTAAAATGTGGAAGTACAAAAAAGATTATGTAGTTCTCAGAAATTAAGCATAATATTTATTTTTGTTTATTGTAAAGTGATGATATCATCATCATATTCTTCCTTTACAGAATAGGAATCTCAGTTTCAAGTATACAAAAGGGACATTATATCCTGCGATTGAGGTCAATGGAAGAAAAATATTCTGATAAGGCTTTCCGCATTTTACCTAGTAACATTATAAATTTGTACATCCGAACAATTTTGTAAATAAATTTTAATTTTCTCCTAAAACAAAGATACTAGGATTTTATTATTACAAGAGGAACATTATAGAAACAGAATAGTGAACATATCTGTTGGTAGAAAATACATAATTGTATCCCTTGAGGAATGGGCACTTAGGAGATTTATTAATTTAAACATCTAATTAATCCTCTAAATTATTAGTCCTAATCAAACAAGTAACGTCGTCAGGGTGGCCTAAAGTCTGTATCAGCCAGACAGTGAAGGGGTCTATCCCTTTTTCATTATAGCTACACCAAGGAGATTGTTTTGGCGTCTGAGGTGGAGCACCACACCTACCATCAACTCCTCACTTTACCGCACAAATCCCTGTGCTACACATACACTGAGTTGACAAGGCCTGGTATGAGTAGCACAAAAACTTGTGGTTCCTAGGTGGACGCTCTACCAACTGAGCTATTTCCAACTTTAGGAACTGATTACCTAATTAATCCTGTCTTTTTTATTGTCTAATGGTTATCTGCTGATATTGACGAGGAAATCTAGGCATAGGCACTTTCCCTCAAGGAAAGAAATAATTTTTAAAAACATTTTTCAATTATAGAACACTTACAAAAAATCAGGGAATTGTATAGTTTTTATGAAATTTCCAGCACTTAATTAATTAATGGCTTGATTTTTATAATGAATAGCTTATTTTATTTAAAAAATATGTTTTTTTATCAATTCAAATTGTAGGGAGTGTTCAACATTTGTTTATTTGAAGAAAAAAAAAATTCCAGTCCCTAATTTTAACATTTCCAGAAAGATGAAATCTCTAAGAACACATAAAACAATTCACAAAATTTAAAAAAAAATTCAGTACCCGAAAAAAGTTATTTGAAAATTTTTAATATATTTTCTTAAAACTCAAAAAATACTTTTTGTAGAGTGTTTTCTCTTTTCCTAATTTTAAAAACAATATTTTTCTTTGAACTGAAAAAAAAAAAAAAAAAATTAATAGGGAATTTTAAATGTCTGGGGGGCTATTGAACATAATATTTTTTACTATGAATCAAATTTATTTAATTACTTAAAATTGTGCAACATATTTTCTGAGTATTATTATACAAATTATCAAACCATATCTCAAAAATTCAGAGAAATATTTTCTGAGATTTTTATATATTTAAAAATTATTACTAACAATTGTTCTTTTTCATTTATGATAGGAGTTGCTTTAATTACAAATGAGTTATTCTCCTTTCAACACACCTGGATTTTCAATCTGGAGACAGTAACAAATGTTTCAGAACACGTGTTAATGGTGTTGTTATTTTTCTTACATTTTTTGGCTACACTGTGTAACTTTTTTGTATGAAATGTTACGCTTTTTGCTCCCATAGATGTTTTCCTATTCTACCCGATGTTTTCATTTTTTTTTCAAAACATCAGAAACATGTTATCCCCTTCTAACTCTGAAATTGCCCATCCCTAATGACATCCTTTTCATTAATGACTCTTTTCGTGGCTGAAAAGGCCGATGAAGGAATAACATAGTTTTTAACAAGTCCAGCAGATTCCTGAGCGTCTTCGTCTGTTATGTTCTTATGGTTGTTAAGAATCTGCTGACAATTTGGCTTTGTTTCTAAAGACTGAACTTATTGTACTTATAATTGTCCAAGTGCAAAGATTTGAAGCTGCAAGATGCTTAAAATCACAGAAAAAAAATTTTTTATCTTTCAAAATAGAAAATACAAAATTTATTTTGTACAAGAAATATTCTGTATAAAGAAGCTATTAGAAAAGCAACAAAATGTATCTATGTAATAGAATATTTGGTTTCTTTGTTTAATAGCATATTGACCTTTTATAAAGTTTTAACCATGAATGGTGACAAACAGGTCAAGAGTCAAACGAACAACTTGAAATAGGAATAAAAGACATGTATTACAGATATATAACAATAAGGTTGAAAACTTTTAGTTTGTCTGCACAAATGTTTATAATTTGTCCACTTAACTGAAATCCTGAGGTAGGGTGAATTATCGGATCCCCTGCTACGGCTTTATCTGGTTGTAATGCTGAATATGAGTGGTCCATCTTTGATGCTGGTCGAGCAGAAGAAGAATTTCCCACTTTGGGTTTGCCGCCAAAGTATTCTAGCCTGTGATTGGTTGGTTCCATAGTGAGGCTCGTAGACAAAGATGATAACCCCTACCTCAGATTTCTTAATATTCTCCTGAAAGGAGAAACATGCAATGATGAAATCAGTCATCCTTGTAGAAGAATAATATTGGTACTATGTAAGCCATTGTTGGAGGGATAAGTGTGTTTATGCCTTTCCTAAGGGCATTAGGCCAAAATGAACATAATTGTAAGACTGGAATTTGAACTTGTTTACTGTGATATCACAATCCAGCATGTTCACTGCTACGTAACAGGCCTTCCTGTCATTGAATGTACAAATAGTAAACAACAATTATGAGATAAAAGCCCAATATTTATATTGATTGATGACTTGTACATGCACAAAGTTTGACAACTTTCTTGATAACTTATGAAATAGTGGAATCTTTTCTCTTCTATTCCTTCCATGGGATTAATTATATGGATCATATGATCTTTAGGCACCCCTTTTTTGATCTCGATTAAGAAAGGACATGTTTTTCATTTACACCATCAATATCCGGTTGTTTTAACAGACGATTTTTAGATTCTTTTTTAAATTATAAAACTAACCCCTAACCAACAACCTGATATTGACAGTGTAAATGAAAAACATATCCTTTCTTAATCGAGATCAAAAAGGGGTGCCTAAAGGTAATATGGTCCAATTATTTTAGTAGACAAACAATCTGTTAATGATTTTTCTTTTGATGTTTTGAAATTTAAATTCATCAAACAAATAATCATAATGTATTAGGGTCAGTTTAGCTCAATCAGTAGAACATCCACCAAGGAACCATAAAGTTCTGGGTTTGATACTGGCCCTCGTCAACTCAGCTGTGTGGTAAAGGGAAGGGCTGATGGTAGGTGTAGCACCCCACTTCAGCTACAAAAAACAATCTCTCTGGTCTAGCACTAGTGAAAAGAGGATAGACTCCCTTGCTATCCAGCCAATGCTAACAATAGGCCACCATAGTGATTTTACTTACTTTGATTGGCATCCTTCCATCTACTAAAGATGATGGCATAGTGTCCATTTTTCTTTTCCTTTAATCTGCAGCTGTGTGAGTGACTGAACAGTCCACCTCTTGAATGGCAATCACTGCAAGCAAACAGTGATGCCTGCTGGAGTTGCTCTTTTTCACTCCTTTATGTTCCTTGTTTGACAAGGAGTCACCAGGTCGCACGGTCGTCTGCACAAGCCTCCCATGTGTTGGTGCCAATGTGGCATGTCTTTATTTTCCTTTGCTGGCATCTTTAAAGTGCAAGTGAGGTCTCCCTGTTGGTCGGGTGCCATCTGCCAATTCGCCGTACAGTAGATTTTCGGAGATGCAGCCTAAGTCCGTCCTCCTGATGTGACCAAGCCAAAGTAGGCGTCTCTCAGATGGTGGCGGGCATGCTGTTCCTGTTTGCTCATTCCAGTATATCTGTGGTTGGCACTTTGTCCTGCCACATATGCGTAGGATGCAGTGTAGACATTTGAGGTGGAAATTGTCCAGTTTCCTCTTGCGGCATGGGTATCGTTTTGTAGTGGGAAAAAAATGTAGTAGTTTTTCCCACTACAAAAACGTATTACTTAGTAATAAAGAGATACAATTTCATTCATAAGTAGAAAACATTTCTAATCGGACCAGAACAACCTCTCATCATTGTTTTGGTTTTAAACAAATAGAACAACCATTTTAAGAATATTTTAGCTAAGTTAATTTGACTAATTTCATGTACCAGGGTAGATTTTAACTGTCAGAAAAAAAAACCCCAAAAACATGTCTATATCAGCCATTACTGGAGACTAGAAAGGTTTAGGCATGAAACAAATCTTGTACCTAGCATCTTATTGATGCACAGTTTTAAAAGTCCAGTTTAATTTTGGAAATACTGCATACCCATATAGAACATTTTTGTGGCTACTTTTGTCTGCTATTACTGTTCACATAAAATGTCTGAAATTTTAAAAGTAAGCTTAGTTGTTTTCAAGAATTGCTTTCATGAGATTCCAAAGGAAACAATCTCTTAGACATTGATGAAACTTTTGCTCTTTTTATAGGTCATAACTGGGGAAGTGAACATGACCCATCATCAGGAGATTGTTCTCCATCTTCACTGATGTCTAAAGGCAAATACCTTATGTACCCATATTCTGTCAATGGCTATGAACCAAACAATAAAGTAAGTAATTACTCTCTACTTTCAATAACAATTTCAGAATGCTCAGTGGAGGCATGATATGTAATGGTTATCATTGTAGGAAATGAACAAGAGTTCAAATCCTGAATGAGGCTGTTTGCATTTCACATAGTGCTTAGACCCTTGGGAAAGTTATATATTCAACTATTCTTCCTCCAGCTATGGCTAAATAGTAAGGCAGACTGGGCTCTTTAAGCTTGATAAGGCAACCAGTCTAGGAGAAGCAAAAGTCTGAATTAAACTGCACTTAAGAAATTGACCTTGTGTCACATCCTGCTTGTTCGCAGGGGTTAGTTGCATACTAATAAACACAAAGTAATTTAATTAGTTGTTCTTTCAAGCTAAAATGTCCTGTTATTTAAGATATTTATATAAAATATAGTTATTATTTTTGTTCATAGATTTTTGCTCATATTTAATAGAATAAAATCAAACATTTAGAAATCAATAATATCAAGGATATATTTAGTAAAATCAAATTTTTAAGATCAACATGTAAATTAGCCTTCCTTGTTCACACTGTAAACCACTATGTTAGTTTTAAATATAAGTATAATTGTAATTAGTATGTAGATATGCCCAACATATCTAACTCCGGTTTCGACCGGGGTCTATTGGATTTGGCTCTGGGTCTTACAAGCTAACATTGTTGATCCCAGAGAGCTATCCTCCCAGGCAACACCTGTCCCCTTGACTTAAAGGGGTAGGGCTGGGTTTATTGCTCAGTGCTTGAGGTGCCCCCTTGAGGGGGAATGCCAATGGGATCAACGCAATTTTTGCACCCGCCATTCATAAGTCACGGCTTGTGGGTGATCCCACATTAATAGGACCTTGTGCCTAACCTGTACACGTGGGGTATGTGTTAATATCATGTAGATAAGTCCAACAGTATTATCAATATAGAAAAAATAATAATTGAGATTTAAATAAAAATATTATCATGGAGGAATTCTCCATGATTTGATCTTATTCAAATCTCAATCATTAAGAAAAAACTTTTAAATAAAAAATAAATAAAGGAATTGTGATATTGGTGGTGACATAGTTTTGATTACAGACAGACACATAAACACCATTATAATAAGATGTTTAATTTCTAAATATTGAAATCACATATTCAGGGTGTTGCAATTTTATTTTCCATCAGTTTATTTAGAATACCTGGTTTCATTTAAGAATGAGAAATTCCATTGTTATTGTAACATGAGAAATTATTTTATGCCACTTGAAACAAAAAGAAAAAAAGGAGCAATTAGGTAGAAGATTAATCTCTGTCTTTTACTCTTTCATTTTTTCTTCTCTTTCACTTTGACCTTCCATACTTCAGTCTTCTCAATTCTTTGTGTTACTTCATGTGTGATGATATACTTACAAAACCCTTAAAATTTGTCTCCCTTGCAGTCTATTTTAGAGTTATTTCCCTTAGTGGTTCATTTATCAACAGGGACAAAATCCTAAAATCACCGTCAACTTCAGTTTCCCCACCCTTGGAACTGGGAGTAGAGGAAATGAACGAGTGACTCCATGCTTCCCAGATCTCAAGAACTGGAACTTCGCCATAAGATGCAGTTTTGTGTCATACCCTAGACATCTCTTTTGGAGGGAATTTTCCCCCTCTGCAGGGTATACAGTCAACATATTCTAAGCCTCGTCAACAGGACAAGGATGATACAAATAATGGAATTTGGGAAATACTAGGCTGTTTGAATAATAATGGCTTGTTGTATTACACATAAAAATGTTGAAATAAGCTATTGATTTTCAAACATTTTTGAGTTGAATTCTTGATATGATACTTTTGTTTCAGAAATGTCTTGTGAAATCTTTCATGATATTCATCCCTTATGATGCCAAGAGCGGTTAGAATGCAAGAAGTGAATTTTAAGAGACATCTGGTGTCCCAATCTTTCGATATGTTATTAGCATATTTATCAAATCAGCATAGTTTTCAGCTCTATAAAACACAGGAAAGTTCTTTAAAAATGAATCTCCCAATGCCAGTTCACATGGATTCAATTCACTTTTAAACTTACTATCAGATATCAATTCTCTTATCATATGTCCAATGAAAAGCCTGCTTCCAGTTTATTGAAGTCTGTCAGTCAGTCAGTCAGTCTACTATTGGTTTGAACAATGTGACTGGCCAAGCACAACTGAACCAGTGTCAAGACAACTGGTACTAATGGGAATTCAGAATAGTCCACTCATGCATTTGGGTGATTCCATTCCCTGAGTCCTGATTGGCTATTTGGTTTGTATGATCCTCTGAGGCTTCATAAATATGCCATTTTGCAGTAGTCTTTGCAGCAAACCAGAATCGGCTTACGACTGCTTGCTGTCTTGTCTTGCCAATTTGATGGTAATTGGAATTAGTATGATTATTCTACACAGTTTTTTATCACCTTTCTTCATGCCAAATGTTATCTTTAGATACTGGAATCCACATTCATCATGTACAATTGCTTTTACAAATTTCTTGATTAGCCTAAGTTTGGTGTGAAGACATTGAAGGAAAACCTTTTGTTGGTCTAAAAGAGTCATATGCTGATCATTATACAAAATCCTGATATGAACAGCAAAATTTAGTTAAAAATCTCAGCAGAAAATTTTTGTTGCCCAGTAGAATCATTAAAAAATGTCAGCCAACTTTTTTGTCAACATTTAAAATAATTAGTTTTCAAAACTGATAAAACAAAACCTTTAACAATTTTGTCTCAAGATGTTGAGAGTTTGTCGAATTTTAAGACGCCTGAGGCAAACTGAACTTATTTGATTATTTGTGTCTTAGGCTCACTGCGGGGTGCTTAACACAGAGTAAACAATGCAAATTTGCTGGAAATATAAATTTTGGACCTTACAAAATACTGAAGTGGTAGAGCATCGAACTTAAGAAAAAAGAAGCAGAGGTGAAGTTTTCAAACATTTAAATTGACTTTTTTTTAGGATTAGGATACATTTTTTACACACTATCTGGTTTGAGTGTATTTGGTTTTACTTAAATTATAGAAGCCAAACCCTAACTCTGCTGAGGAAAATGCATATTTACAAATTTATTTTCACTGACATAGTTGTTATGTACTGTAAATAAACAATAATATAAATTTAACCTAGGAAATATATAACTAAATTTTGATTGTATGCATAAATAAGTAAATACATTATGATAATTAAATTTATATTATGATTCCTTTGAAGACAATAGATAAATATCATGAATGTTTTTTCATAACTTACTTAAAGTTATTTCAGGAGTTGATCTGGTGTAAAAAAAATTTGATTAATGCATGAAAACTATCACCATTTTTGAAAAGTTAAATATATTTTTAGATCCAACGCTTTATAAAAACCCTGATGCTAAATATGTTATTTAAGATTAAGGAATATCTTTAACCTTGAAAATTAATAACTGTCTTTTCTATCTTTTTAGATATTTTAAATACTGGCATATTTGACTGTATATTAAGAATAAAGACTTTCTGTCATTTTGCTAAACTGGAACCCTCTTAGATAAATTTAGTTTGTATTGTATATATTTTAGAAGATTAAATAAGAACTTAAGTTATTATATACTCTGACATTACTGGGTGGGTAAAATTATCAAAATATTTATATAGAAGAATCATTGATACATTCTGCTTTATTAAAAAGTCACAATATTATTTTGATGGATTGTAGGAAACAAAGTCCAAAACAGCAGATTCATTTTAAAGTCTTTTATTAATCCTTCATGACCTTTTTCTTCTAACACTCAAACAAGGATCTTTGACAGAAAATATATTTAAGTAGATGAAAACCTTTTCAGTTATAACAAAAACTTCATTTTCCACAAAGAAATTTGAGGTTCAAATGACTTCATGCTTTCAGGATAAAACATAAAAATATATTATAGCAGAAACAAGCAGAAATTAGAGGCCATTGAGAAGAAACATCAAAATTCGTAGCTGAATGCAAAAATTAAGTTCATATTTCTGATTCAGTTAAGAGGGAAAAATTGATGTTTTAATAACTATATGAACTCTCAATCCATGAATTGAACATCTTGTGTGGTGTAATGGTTAGAGAGGCTAGCTGTTTTTGTGAGTTTGATCCTCACTGAGCACCTCATACTTTTGGTCTTGTACTAAACTAAGCTAAGCTTACTATTGTTTTATAAAACCCATCAAAATATAGTGACTGTTTAAGTTTTTAAAATAGTTTTTACAAGAATTAATATGCCATTATAGTTATTATAAACAATGAATAATAATACAATAAATAATATCATATCTTATTATAATGGAGATTGTGGGCTTGTCTCTATGTAACCAAAACTATATTACTATACAAGTCACAATTCCCTTTGTTATTTACACCACATTCTCCATGATTTTATTTTTTTATTTAAACCTCAATTATTAGTAAAATTGTTTGACATCATTAAGACTGTTAACCATATCTACATACTAATAACATGCAATTGTATTTATATACACAACAAAATAGTGGTTCACAGTGTGAATGGGAAGGCTAATTTGCATATTGATCTTAAAATTTAATTTTAATAAATATATGTTTAGTATTATTGATTTCTAATTGTTTGGTTTTATCTTATTGAATATGAGCAAAAATCTCGGGGATAAATCTTAAAAGAAATCGATTAACAAGAATAAATAACTGTAATATTATTTTTTACTTCCTATTTTAACTAAATAGTTAAATTAGGAAAATTTACCACAGAAAGACGGGAGTAATGGAAAATGATGGAAGAGTTAGTTTCAAAGTTGTTCTATTTTCCGATTATACCCCCTCTGTTCCAAATATTTTTATCTGAATTCTTATTCATTTTCATTAGCCTTTCTAATTTAACATATTTTATTACATTAAAACTTAAATACTTGCACCCGGAGGGTGCATATATTAGCTAGTGATAATAATCTTTGTAACTGTTCTATTAGCAAAACAAAATCAATAAAAGGGATAACATATAATATCCATTCATTGAATGAAATATTCTTTAGTATCCAAGTATCTCAAACTGACCATTTTATGATCTCTATTGTTGTAAACATCTGATAAGGGAGATCTACACTTGGAAGATATTTGTTAAGAATGGTTGAAATATGTTTCAAATTAGCCATAACTGTGTTAGTCAGATATTTAACTTGGACATTTATTTATTTAGATGATTTCATGTCGACCCATATTAATTGACAACTTTTAATCCAAGGACACTTAACACACAAAAGACATTGGTCATTTTATCATTAACTCAAATGTCACAGTTGCTAAGACTGATTCTGTAAAAAATAATAACACATTGCTTTCCCAGTATTCAAAAAAATTCTATTATTAACTGTTATCTTTATCTATATATTGTTGATCATAAATCATACATAAAATAAATTTATACAATGTACTATTATTATACCTTTTTCGCTAGCACTATACTAGGGAGATTGTTTTTATGTCTGAGATGGAGAGCCACACCTATCAGGGCTGGTTTAGTATTCTAGCTGATTTTAATAATGATGTTCACAAGATGATTAAGATTCTTCCTTGCATTTATGTTTCTTTTGTTCTCTTTAATCTTCTTAGAACTCTTCCAAGTGTGCTAAGAATGATAGGCACAACTGTCACCTTTATATTCTACAATTTTTAGTAATATATATTTACCAACCCCTCCACACAAGCAGGATGCGACACAAGGTCAATTTCTTAAGCGGAGTTTAACAGGTTTGAATTCAGAGTTTTCCTTCTCCTAGACTGGTTACCTAGCCATGGTTAAAGATTCCAGTCTCCCCTACTATTTACCCATAGCTGGAGGGAGAATTGGGTTCATACCTTTCCCAAGGGTATTAGCATTAAGTGAAATGCCAACAGTTCCGTCCAGGAATTGAACTCGCATTGACAAGTCCATTTCCTACTACTCTAACCATTAGACCAATTTTTAGTAATAAGGCAATATTCAGATATTACTTTTGATTTTCCCTTCCTGGTTTACTCTATATATTATTATTATTGTTACTATTTGTATTTATTGAGCTTTAACATCACTGGTGACTAGTAGCTTATATTAGAGATCAAGTGACACCCAGCCAGACCAAAAATAAGTAAAACTCATATATATTCATGCAATTTGTACAACAAATTTATTCTTGGTTTTTGAGTTTTAATTCCATAGAATTTGGTAATGAATACAACTTCATAATATCCATTTTTATTATGTTCCACTTGAAATGATAACAGTTTGATATCTTTGTTAGGGGTGTACTTATTCATAGGCAATATTGCACATCTGTCTATCTATACATATATTCATTCATATATATATATATATATATATATATATATATATATAGAGAGAGAGAGAGAGAGAGGGAGAGGGGGAATGATAGGAAAAATACAATATTTCTTTATTGTTAACAATTTTTTTATTGTCCCCTTTTTTATTGTCACTTTTTTATTTTTTATTGTCACCTTAGGTTTTCATGAGGGGGTTTTCTTAAGAAAAGAATTTTTGTTAAATTTTAAAAATAGTTGATATGCCACAAAATGAAAAATGAACTGTTAATATAGCATATCCATTTGCTAATGAAAATTATTTTTTGATATTCAACTGATTACTTTATAATCTCTGCTGTCATAAACACCTGGCAGGGAGATACACATTTGGAAGATATTTCTAAAACCATCATTTTAATTAGTGGTAACTGTTTGAGTTATATATTTAAAATTGGCTTTTGTTTATTTAGGTGTTTATGTGTTAACCCATTCTGTCCATCCTATTTTAAATCATAGGTTTGAAGATGATTTGGTTTGATGTTAAAAACATTTGGTGTCAATTTTTGAGGTGTTTTATTCCTTTATCACTGTTTAATGCATTTTTTTCTTCAGATCTTTCTATGATAGTAAACTTAGCATCTCTTTTTGAATTGCAGCCATTTGAGTGGAAATGTTGTTCTATAAGTATTAGGTTTATCATAATCTATAGATTTGATTCTGTGTCTGTAGTTATTTAATCTAATGTAAAATGGCCATTCTGACTTTGCAGTCTATTGTTTTTGGCTGCGTATACAAGACAGTAAATAAATTATATTTTCCTTCTGTAATTAGATTATTTTATAGAGCAAGAGAAAGAGAAAGAGCATTAATTAGGAAGAGTGTGTTTGTTTGTCCTTGATATACAGCCAAATGGTTTCATGTAGAGCTACCAAAGTTCATATACATACTTATCAGACACAGGTGAAGATTTTAATTTAAAAAATCTTCTTCAAGGAAAATGAGAAGTTCTTATTGAGAAAAGCTTTCTAATGATAAACACTAATCAGAGGGAAACCATGTTACTGCAACTTACAACAAATTATGTAGAATCTAAATTTACAAAATTCACAAGAAAAAAAATGAACAAACTCTAATATTAAGTAAAGTAAAGTCGTCGGGGTGGCCTAAAGCCAATCAGCGAGGAAGTCTATCCCATTTCACTAGCGCTAGACCATGGAGATTGTTTTTTTGTGTCTGAGGTGGAGCGCCACACCTACCATCAGCTCCTTACTTTACCACACAGATCCATGTGCTACTCATACGCTGAGTTGGTGAGGGCTGGTATCAAACTAGGAATCTTGTGGTTTCTAGCCGATGCTCTACCAACTGAGCTAACCCGGCCCTTATTTATATCTTCTTACTCAACCTCTCTACTTGAGCAGAATGTGACTCAGTCATTTTTTAAGTGGAGTGTAACAGCTTTAAATTCAGAGTTTTCCTTCTCCTAGACTGGTTGTTTTACCTGTGTTAAAGAGCCTGGTCTGCTATACTATCTACCCATAGTTGGAGAGAGAATAGTTGGATTCATATGTTTCACAAGGGTATTAGTGTTATATGAAATGCAAACAGCTTTGTCCAGGTTTTCAACTCAGTTTACCATGTCCATTTCCCAAAACAATAACCCTTACACCACAAACATCTCCATCTAATTAGATGTATAAGTCGTTCAAGCAGAAGATGGAAAATAACAATATAATTTTATTATTTAGTTAAAATTAACAATCTGGTGAAAATAATAGATCTCTCAAATGTCATTCATTTAAGTTAAAAAGACATTTCTCAAGAATATTAAATGAAAATTTTTTCTAAACAATCCTTATTCTCATATCTCATAATCTTTTTAGGATGTCAGGATGCTATACCAAGTAATTTCCCTTCATTACATCTCTTAAGACAATGGGAGGGTGATTGGCAGTGCCCATCTCCTCTCCAAGTAATATAATGGGTTGTACTGGGCTATATGGTACCTGTGGCTTATACAGCTAATTTGAATTCAATTTTCCTTCTCTTAGACTTACCACAGCTAAAGAGCCCAGTTTGTCTTATTATTTACTTGTTAGCTGAATTGGTGGAAAACAGATGGATTTGTACCTTTTCTGAGGGCATTAGCATAAACTGAAATACAAACAGCTATGTTCAGAATTTGAACTTGACATACTGGATTCATTTCCTATGACAATAGACATTTCACTATCTACATCTCCACATATTAACTTCATAATAGGAAAACATTGTTGGTAAATCTTTCTTCTGTTGTAAAGAGTTAATCTTTTTATAGTTACTAGCAAATATATGCAAGTATTTAAGTTTTAATGTAAGTAAAGTAAAGTTGTCGGGGCGGCCTAAAGTCGGTATCAGCCAATCAGCAAGGGAGTCTATCCCCTTTTCAATAGCGCTAGACCAAGGAGATTATTTTTAGCATCTGAGGTGGAGCGCCACACCTACCGTCAGTTCCTTACTTTACCGCACAGATCTCTGTGCTTCTCATATGCTGAGTTGGCGAGGACCAGTATCGAACTAGGAACCTTGTGGTTTCTAGCCGAACGCTCTATCGACTGAGCTAATTATATCAAATCAGAAAGGCTAATGAAACTAAATAAGAATGCAGATAAAAAGATTTGAAACAGAGGAGGGTATAATTGAAAAATAGAACAACTGAAACTTACTCTCCCATCACTCCGGTCTTTCATTGCTAAATGTTCCTAATTTAACTATTTAGTTAAAATATAAAGTAAAGAATAAAATTACAGTTATTTCTTCTTGTTAATGGACTTCTTTTAAGATTGCTCATATTCATTAAGATAAAACCAAACAATTAGAAATCAATAATACTTAGCACATATTTATTAAAATTAAATTTTTAATATCAATATGCAAATTAGCCTTCCTGTTCATACTATAAACTGCAATTTGGTTGTATGTATAAATATAATTGCATGTTATTAGTATGTAGATATGACCCACAGTATTAATAAGGTAAAACGATTTTATTAATAATTGAGGTTTAAATAAAAAATTTCATGGAGAATAACTAAGAGAATTGTGATTTGAGTAGTGGTATAGTTTCGGTTACAGACAAAAAAAACCCCCATACAATCTCTATTATAATAATAAGATTATAAAAGATGAATAATAATACAATAAATAATATTATATGATAATAATGTTTGTAACTATTAGCAAAACAAAAGTAAAAGGGATTTTTGAAACTTGTCTATAAGTCTCATCTTATTTGTCTGATCGTGAACATGCTTATATTGTCCTGTTCCTCTTCAAAATCAGATTCATTATTTGTTATAACTTGTAAACATAAATCCTCTTATCCAGCATAGACATCTACTTCAATTATTTTAGCACTTTATGTGGTATAATGGTTAGAGTGCTAGACTATTGTTACCGAGTTTGATTTTCACTGAGTGCCCATTTCTAAACCAAATCTAGTAACTGATATCTGTTAGATGGAAACTGCAAAGGGATGCTGCATGATATGTTAAATAAATCCTGGAAGCAGCACCTCAGAAAAAAGCTACTGTACGGTCACTTACCTCCTATCACACAAACCATCCAAGTAAGACAAACAAGACATGCTGGACACTGCTGAAAAAGCAAGGATGAAGTCATAAGTGACATTCTCCTTTGGACACCTACACATGGAGACACCAATGTAGGCTAATCACCAAAAAAATACATTGATCAAATCTGTGCGGATGCTGGATTCCATGCTGAGCACTTGCCAGGAGTGATGACTGATCTGGATGGTTGGCAAGAGAGCATTATGGGAATCTGTGCTGTCACCATGAGATGATAATGATGACAATGACATTTCTATGTAGAACTTTCAAATCATAACAACATTCAAATATTTTGTGAGGAAATCATATATATATATAAGTGCAGAACATTTCTGTTGTTATAAAAAACTGAAAAGGATTTGTTTTTTTTAGCATCAAACTCACAGATTTGTGGATAGCAAGAGGTTTAACATTTTAGATATAAAAGGTATGTAAATGCAAGATAATTATCTCCCTTGCTTTGCCTGGCCATCCTATTGCATGGGAACAAACACCGTTCGACACCGGTAAAAGTCACATGTGCGTGTGGCGCTAGTTTCAATTCTTTTAGCAGGCAGAGAGCGATAGGACAAGAAGTTTCATGTTAAAGACCAGTTGCAAAACAGGAGGACAAGTGACAACTCCCGTATTTTTACAAATAAAAAAGTCTTTACCAGTTGAATCTGTTCTTACTCATTCCTTGCCTGGGTGTTGCTGTCACAAGGTAGCTGATTATTCTTGGTGCATGTTTCTAGGGTTTTAAGAAACGAGTTTAAGGAACACAAAGGAAGAGACAAAGACAAGGTGGTTTTATGATTTAGGCTTTATTCCCAGGTCATAGCCACCATATGGCAAGGAAATATCTTCCTGACAAGTAGTAGAGTCTAGACGCAGTTAAGGCCTGAGTCAGAATGGCCGAGAGATTCTCTTGGGGGTCGGAAGTGGGTCCTTTTTTCTGCACATGCTAGGAGGGTTCTTCCGGTGAAGACCTCATGGGAGTATGTTTTTTTTTTTATTTGAATTTTATTTTAATCCTTACAGAATATAATCCTGAAGAAATGGTGATCAACTTTTGTATCCTTGACTCATTTTTCTTATAATTATTTTTTTAAAAAAGGAAAAAACTAATTAAATCCATTGTCAAATTAGGATCAATTTCTAAGCCAAAATAACCATGTTCCTTCGGGTGGAGATTATTTTAAAATAATCTTATAAGTTGAACATTTTAAAAGAATGCATTGTTGATAAATAAAAAAAATCTTTTAATTATGTGTATATCCTCTTATTCTGTTCCTGCATTATTTCCTTAAAAAAAAACAACAACAAGTAACAAATGACATAAAAATTAATCATTTTACCTATCTTATATCCATTTACAATTTATTTTTTTAATCTGTAATTTAAAATTATTATCCTTGCAGATATTACTGCTCATCAAAAAAATTCACAATTAATCTTTTATCTAACATATATGATGTTTCATGCACGAACGTACTTCTACCAGAGATTATGATAGTAGCAGGCAATGCTAATAAAGAGTAGGCAAAAGTGGAGGCAAGACCATAACACGTGTTGATTGGTTAACAACTTTTATTCAACTCCCCGTGACCCCAAGTCACATCTACGAAACAAGGGGCATAACCCTTTATTTCGTTCTTAGCAGTAATTGCTTACTGATATAACATATGAATGCAGAATTTCTAATAGATTATTTTTAGTTTTTAAGAACTTTTTATTTATATTTAGAAATATTTTAGCTCTTATTTTTCTTTGAATTTCCGAGATAATCATGATAAAAAAACAACATCAACAACAACAAGTAAAAAAAAATTAAAGGAGGCAGAATGGCCTATTGTCAGTATCAGCCAAACAGCAAGGGAGTCTATCTCCTTTTCATAAGCACTAGACTAGAGTGATTGTTTTTGCATATGAGGTGAAGAACCACACCTACCATCAGCTCCCCATTTTACAGCATAGATTTAAGCTGTGCTACTCATGTACTGAGTTGGCAAGGTCTGCTATCAAGCCTGGAACCTTGCAATTCCTACTGACTGAGTTAGGCTTGAATAATCATGATACTAATAATAATAAGTTAGAGCTAGTGTGGAAAAACATGAGTAAAATGATACTGCTGAAATCAGCTAGAATACAAAGAAGAGTCCTGGGGAGTTGTCGAGACTTGCCTGTTACAGCCTTCATTGAGAACCATCAATTACTACTGGTGGGAAAACACACTGCTACAACTACTACTACTACTAATAATAATAATAATAATAATAATGATAAAAGAAAAAAAAGAAACAAAAAGAGACAAATACCTGAATCATGCTAGAGAGCTAAAAAAGTTGTACAACATGAAGGTGGTGGTGATACTAATCATAGTTAGAGCAGTTAGTATAGTCCCCAAAGCCTAGAAAAAAGATTGTGGGGACTGGAGATCAGACAACAGCACTGTTAAAATCAGCTAGAATACTTAGAGGAGTCCTGGAAACTAGAGGAGACATTCTGTCACTCAAACTACATTGGAAAACCATCAATTAAAACTGGTGTGAAAAACTTTCGAAGAGTAAAATACTACTACTACTACTACTACTGTCCTGATTTACACAAACTGGTATCCTCATCTTGGTTGTTACATTGATATTTCAGCCATTTTACACAATAGCCATAGCTTAGTTTAGTACAACACATTTGTTATGTTTACATAGCCCCTTGGAATAAAAGAAAGAGAGGAAGAAGGAATATTAGAAATGAATTACTGTCTGCTGTTTTGCAATCAACATTGATCACCAAGAAAAGAATTAAAGAAAATTTGAATAAACAAGATAAAATCTCTCCTGATTTAAAAAGTTCAACAACATTTTAATGACATTAACATACAAGGACAATGATGCAAAAACTAAATTAAGATTGGGTATGTAAACTGCTGAGACCATTGGGTAAATAATGTTCTTGCTGAAAGAATCAACTATTTTACCAATAGTTGGCAGGAAATTAAACGGCTGCATGCTTTTTTTTCAAAGGCATTATTATGAAGTAAAAAGAAAAAAAAACTGCGGGATATCACTTTTGTCCATACCGGGAAAAGTTTTTGCCTGCATATTGCTCAATAAACTATCAATCATAGCAGATAGATTTTTACCTGAAGCACAATGTGGGTTCTGTGCAAACCGAGGAACTAAAGACATGATTTTTTCCTTGAGACAATTTTGCCTTGCCTACAAGAATGAGGGCATTGGTCAGTTTAAGGGGGGAACGTTCAGAGTTATTTGAAGTTGGGAGCAGAGTGAAACAGGGATGTGTCCTTGCACTCCCCCTGTTCTCAATTTTTCTTTATATGGTCTTATCTGATGTCTTCACTAACTCTTCCCAAAGGAGTATGGATACAGACTAGACCAGGAGCAGACCTGTTCAATATCAAACAATTTAGATCTGCAAGAAAGACCAAACACATCCTGGTGCGTGAACTCATGTATGCAGATGACACTGCCTTCCTGGCACACAACCACCAAGACGCCCAAGACATAATCACACAATTCGCAGACTCTGCAAAGGCATTTGGGATAAAAATAAACCTCAATAAGACCAAAGTTATGTATCAGCCCCCTTTGACATCACATGACACTGGAAAAGACAATGATAGAAGGTCAGATTCTAGCTCAGGTAAATACCTTCAGGTACCTGGGCTCCACAGTTGCCATCAACAATAGACTCAATGCAAACTTGATCTCTGAATTTCAAATGCTTCCAAAGCATTTGGTCAGCTGAAGAGGCAAGTCTGGTTCAAAAGAGACATCTCCTTGAAAACTAAATGTGCAGTATACCATGCCATAGTTCTCTCAACCCTCCTGTACGGTGCAGAAGCCTGGACGTTATACAAAGCGGATGCCCACAGACTACATGTCTATTACATATGTCCTTGCGCAGTACATTAAATGTCAAGTGGTGCCAACATGTTTCAGACAGGACCATTCTGAAGAGAACTGGACTCCCTGGCATGCACAAAATATTTATCCAACGCAACCTGAGATGGGCTGGCCACTTAAACAAATTTGGGGATAACAGACTACCAAAGCAGATTCTGTACTCTCAACTGAGAGAGGGGTTATGTGGAATTAAAAGATCGAAGCTCAGGTACAAAGAGAAACCTGAAGAATGTTAACATCCCCATAGGAAGTTGGCAAGATGCAACCAGTGACCAAATAAATTGGAGGAAAAGGATTTGAGGTGTCATCATCGGAAACGATGGACAGCAAGTAATAATAATAACCATTACACCATGCAAATGAGATGTAAATAGTTGAGTAGGTATGAAGTTACAAAAGATCATATCAATATTATGATCTTGTTTAGATTTTCTGTATGTTTGATTAGTTTTATTTGAAATTTGAGATTCAAGCAAAAAGGAACATGTTTTTGAATCTCTAGCAAAATAACATTACGTATAGAGCTTACAAATACCAACATTTTCTATTTTTCAAATAGTGTCATGCATTTCTTTAAAGTTAATCAATTTAT
The DNA here is from genome assembly GCA_023376005.1 of Doryteuthis pealeii. NCBI lineage: Eukaryota > Metazoa > Mollusca > Cephalopoda > Myopsida > Loliginidae > Doryteuthis > Doryteuthis pealeii. Next base: position 76,025,605 of record CM042150.1, read on the forward strand.
TCCCAGAAAAAAAGTATTTCATTGTGTGCATGAAACAGAAAACAGAGAAAATGACAGAAAAAAAAAGATGATATTTTTAATTTACTGTCCAATATTGATCATGGTATTGAATGGACACTATCAGAGATCTTTTTACTCAAAATATTTTGGGAAAGTCAAGGAATCTTTAGTAACCCATAAAAGATATTAGCACTTGTTAAACAGAGAAAATATGTTTTGCTTTCATTGTTCTTAACATTTTGACAATAGTGTACTGCAAAAATACTGTAGATAAGTGTCTTTTATTTTGCTGAAAGAAAATCCAGACACAAAACAGTGGAAAGATTTATTGTAAGCTTAAGATAAATAAAAATATAGATAATAAAAGCAGAGAAGAGAAATAAGGACATGAAGAAGAAGTTTGTAAAAATAAAGTGTAGAATCAATTTGAAGTCAAAATCTAAGAAAAACAGAGAAATCGAAAATGTTCATGAAATCAGAAAAAAATTAAAAACAGGAAACAAAATGTTCAAACAAATCACAGATTCATGTTTTGAATTGTGTAACTTGTTACTAAAAAGGATATTTGAACATTGCTTTTTTAAGAAGCAAAGAAGATTTATAAAATCTTTCAAGAAGAAATGGCTAGAAAAGCTAGAAGATAAGACTTGTGTGGCTTACTGCCACTACAAAAGACAGAAGAACAAATATAAAAAAAAGAAAATGAAAGCTAATCCCAAAATGGTGAATTAAAAATGGCTAACACTGAAATTACATTTGTGCAAAAGCAACAAAAACAATAACTTCCAGTTCTCTGTATTCTTCCTCAAAGGGCTCGATACTATCTAACATAAGGAAGAGTGTAGCAAAATATAATAAAAAATCAAAAAGAAATAATAAAACAAAATAAACAAATAAATTGCTTGTGTGTATTACTAGAATTTAAAGCCAATAACATGTGAAAGTTTATTTAATTTGAATTTTTTTTATCTCAGTTCTGGAATAAAAACCTTATTTTTAGATGAAACGGCTTGCAGTCATTTTACAGCAACATGTAACCACATCAATTCCCATGAGTTATTAAATTGAACTCAATCCACATATTGCACATACGGGTTTATAGGATAGTGATCAGCACACCTGAAATAGTAGGGCAGACTTAAGTTATCTTCATTGTATGGATTTTTAGGGCCACTATTATTTATCCCCCGGAACCTATACTTGAAAAAATATTTCATTTAAGAAACATGTCCCAAGATAAGTTCTAAAAAACAATGTTTGCTATCAAGTTCTACTTTGGCAGGCGAATTCCTGTAATACAAAAATCAAGATAGAGTAAGACAAAAAAGAAAGGACCCTTTGAGTTAACAAATAAACCATATTTAATGAAGAAAATATATTTCTACTTTGGTTCCAATTGTCAGTATTGAGTCATGGAAAATCAACTCTGTAAAAAGCATTGGGTCCCTTGCATAATATAATGGTTACCAGACCATTGTTAGTGAGTTAATTTCTCACTGGGTGCCCTATACTTTAGACCTTGTGCTAAACAAAACTAAGTTTTGGAAATGACTGGGGACCTTGCATGGTTTAATAGTTATCATACTAGGCTAGTGAACCGTTGTGGGTTTTATTCTTATTGGCACTGTATAATTCTGGCCTGGTGCTTAGTAAATGGCAACTGGGAAAAGAGTTGATACAAAAAACAGATGACTGTCCTTGAAAATTAAGTCATGTTTAGGTTTTGTTTGACACAAGGCTATAGGTATGTGGCACCCAGTAAGAATTAAACACACTGGAAATAATCTGCTAGCCTATCTTGATAACACTTACACCATGTGAAGAGCCTTGAAAGACAGGTAATAGGAATAACAGACTGATTACTAGTATGTAGGTAAATGGGATAGGTATTTAAAGAGATACAAGAATTCTGTCTAAATATTGGTTTTGAGTAATATTATTTGTGGGTGAGGAAGAAAAGATTCTGTCTAATGAAATATCCTACCCTGTTGGAAAAGTCTGTCTACAAGGAAACTAAATTCTTTTTCTTGGGTGATGCATTGAAATTGGATTATTTCATCTTGTTGGTAGAATCTTGATAACTGTGAAATAGAGATTATTTCAGCCCTTAGAGAAATTCACTGTCCAACCTGATCCCTAGTGCCCATGTGTGCCAACTGTCTTTTTTCAAAGCCTTTTTCGGATAGCCCATGTGACTATCTTTGAACAGGCAATGGGGTTGCCACTTCCTTTCTTCTTTCCTTCACTTTCTCTATTGAAATCAATTCCACCATCAGGAAACTATCAGTCGTTTCAGGAATGCAAATAGTAAGCAAGGGAAAGGGGAGATGGTGAATGGCTTTAGCAATGGTCCCTTGTGCATATCAATGATAGTAGTAATCCTATTGTATCCCTACAATGGTGAACCATCACAAACATTTTTGGTTTTCCCATTCAGAATCAGTACAAATAGCTTGTTTCCATTTCCAACCCTTGAACAACCAGCATAGAGCTGGCTATGAGAAAAGCAGCGTTCAGTCAAATTGTTAAAAATTATTATTGTACAAAAAATTTGTCGCAAAAAATTACATAAAAATCACCAAAAAATCACAGTAATTAAAACTTGGGAATCCAAAATTTCAGGATTTCAGATTCAGCACAGAATATTTTTAATTTGCTCACAGAGATGGCATGATTCCAAAATGGTATGATATGTTGGGCTACACCTCTAGGTGTAAAATTACAAAATGTGACAGATTGACGCTCACATTTATTATTCGATACTGTGAATTGAAATTAGAGAAATTTAGGATTTCTAAAACCTGACTTTTAAAAAAGGAAATTCTCATATAATGATGTTGTTGGACTAGTGTCTCTTTCCTGCTTATTGTTACAATGTTTCAGTTAGTAAACCCTTAAGCCTTTTTTTAATTGTTTTCCATAGTCAGCAACATGGGAATTTCAAACTGAATACATAGATTATTCTTATTTTGTTGCCAATACTTAGAGGACATCTCTTTGTATTAGTTAATTCCTCCAAGAGAATTTGTTCTTGTGATATTGCTTATGTCCCTGCTCTACTGAACCTAAATAAATGACTTTTACAATACCCAGTTCTGGGATTGAACTCATGGCTACCAGGTAAGTAGACAGGCACTAATCAACACTTTTATACACAAGTGTTTTGTCACATAGAAAAATCTGGTGGTGACATCTTAGAGCCTTAAACCTAATTGTGTTTATAACTGAACCAGATTATTTTTCCTTTTTTTCTTAAATCCACTATACTTAAAATAATTAAGTAGTAGATTTTTTCAAAGCTTAATGTGCTTTTGTCTTTCTTGATTAAATGTTCCGATAGAATGTTCCTTTCTATGTTATGCTCCAGGAGTTGCTTATTGTCATAGGAAGTGGACTTTGCTACCCAAGTTCAAATCTGGAATGAGCTTTTTGCATTTCCAATATCACTGATATATTTGCAAAATGTAAGAATCCAACTATTCTCCATCCAATTCTCAATAAAGAGTATGGTAGAAAGGGCTTATTAACCTTTGTATGGCAACTGGTTGAGAAGAAGGAAAATTCAGAATTTAAACCAAACCTGTGAGAAGGAGCGACTCTGCCAAGCTATTTCAGCCCAAGATATGCTACACGAGTAGTACTCTCATGAATAAACCAGGTTATGGATAAGGTTTTTTTTTAGCCTGATTCCATAGTCTGAATACATGAGACTATAATAATTCCTAATTTCAAAAATTCAGAAAGAAGAATTGTTTAGTAAACCAATATAAAACATACTTCAATTGCTTTATGATAACACCTTTAGCTCAAGTTCTAAGGCATTTACTGCGTTTTCAGTTTGAGTTCTGTTGGAATAGAAGTAAAAAATGATTTTGAGCAGAAACTCTCATTGTACAAGTGAGAAAATCAATGACAAGAATATTAAAAATCATATCATTAAGAATAAAACCACTCACTGTTCAAGAAATATTAACAATGAATTTACAAACTGAATGACAAATTTGATATTGTTTTGTTTTAGTTTTTTTTTTCAAGAAATAGAGAATTTTCTACAGTGTAAAAATAATATAAAGCTACAATCCTGTGATCAAACTATGACTGACAAATCAGATTTGCTGATGCAGTATCACAGTCACTTTGTTCCCTTTAGCTAACATGTCATGTGCCATCTGTCTATGGGATCCCAATATATGAGAAGAAATTATCAACACCCAGTATCTCCTTCTGTTTACAGGCAAGTGAGTGATATCCAGTAAAACAAATGTGTACTACTTTGTAGACTGTATGAGGCACAAACAAATATTACTGAGACTGGATTTTTAAATTTAAAGTATATGGGCACCTATGAACAACTTATATAATTAAGTGATGATGTCTAGACTTCATCTAGATGAATCAGTGTCAATATATATATATATATAAAGCCTTTTCCATACTTTTTAACAGTAAATCTTTTGTGAAATACAAGATTTTGCAAGTGAAGTACTCTTTTTACTCACTAGACCTCTGCTCTCTGAAGTTTTTGTTATTTTTTAACCTGAAAATTCACTTAAACAGTATGATCTAAAGACATGGGGTGGGGGTATTTGAAAAATGCAATGGCACAGATTCACACATTATACAAAGAAGGGTCTCAGAGGTACTTTGACCAATGGAAAACTCACTGGAGTAAATGTGTTCAATGGCAAGTGGACTATTTGGAAGAAAAGTAACAGAGCAGGATTTGCTTACATTAATCGTCAGTCTGGCTACTGCTTTCTAGGACAGATGAAATTGCCTCAAGCTTGATACACATACAACCCAGAGTCTCAATGAAGAGACTTATATTCTCAGATTAGTCGACTGATTTTTTAAACATTGATATACAAACATTATAAAGATTTTAGGAATAGGTAGATAGATAAAAATGATGTTCAACACAAACACCAACCCAACAAATTATTACTCAGCTGAAAATTGAAACAAAATTTTCTTTATTCTCTAAGTTAGAGAATTTTAAGTGCATTGTTCTTATAAAATTTTCTCTGTGGTGTGTTGTTTTTTATGGTTTATAGACACACACACACACACATATATATATATATATATATATAATGAGAATTTTAGTCAAATTTGTTTGTGCATGCAGGTAAAAAATAAGTTTCTTTTCAAAATCAAAATAAGACTATAAAACTATATAAAACATCATTATCAATAAACAGTGAATTCAATGGAAACTTTTGTTTAATAATTTATTGAACTTAAACAAAGATTCTTATGAAATTTGGCATTATAACACTGTAATATAATTAGTTACATGGCATATTTGTATATATATATATATATATATATATATATATATATATTATAAACAAGTTCTAATATAACAGTTCAAATGTCTTTAGCTCTACACATTAGAAAGAGAAACAATTGTAATGCATATAAAATAATACTAAAAAAATCAGACAAAATGACTAAATATTAATTTGAATGGGACATGATTTGAGCTTCCTTATCATGGCATGATGTTTCTTTGTTTCAAGTTGTCTCTTGTTTAATTTCCTGTTCAAATGTTAAAAGAAATTCATCTCATCTTTTCTTCCCCATGTTGCTCATTTTATTTTCACTCTCTTTCACTATTTAATATTATTCTGTCTATCTAAAAATCTCTGTGATTCCTTCATATAATCTTTCTTCCTTCACCCACTTCTCTTTTGTCTCTTTCATATCTATCATATCTATCCTGTCTACCTCTTTTATTTTTCTCATATATTCTCCTTCTTTCTTCTCCTCTTCTCTTCCGTTCTATTTCCTTTCTCACTCCTTTTTTCATATTTATTATATATCTCTATCTTTTTTCTTTTTAGCTTTTTAATGTCTATCCTGTTTTTTGTTTGTTTTATTTCCCTGTAATTCCTTTACATATTCTCTTTCTCTCTTCCTCTTATATCATATTCTATCTCCTCTCACTCTCTTTTCTCTCTCATATTTATTAGATCTATCTTCTTTTTCTTTTTAGTTTTTTAATATCTATCATGTCTCTTTCTGATTTTATTTCTTTGATTCCTTCATATATTCTTTTTCTTTGCTTTCTATTTTTTTAAAATTTTATTTCATTTTTTTTATTGTGTTACAATGTTGTATAAAGAGTTTTTAGCTTTTGTGACTGATTGTATTTGTCAATGAATTTGTAGATATTGAACCCATTTTGTTTGAATGTTCCTAACATTTCTTACAAAAGTGTCTTACAGAGACATGGAAATCTTTCTTTAATTTCAATGATTTTTATTTATTTTTTATTCAATCATCAAAATTTAATGCATCCTTTTGTTAACATATACAGGTTGAATAAAAATGCTGAACTCCAGCAAAATCATGTTTTCATTTTCTCCAAAAAATTGATGATTCTTTCTGATGTAATAGTTTGAACCTTGATGTTTTATTTAACCCTCTCAAGATTGAATTTATTTCTGCATTTTAATCATGTGTAAATTTCCATTGGAGAACACACTTATGAGTTTGTCCTCTCTTCTCCAGCAGTGCCCAGCTCATCTTGTTTGTTTTACTTGGATGGTTTATGTGATAGGGAGTAAGTGTCCATAGAGCTGCTTTTTTGTGGGGTGCTGCTTTTTTGTGGGGTGATGCTTTTTTGTGGGGTGGTGCTTCTAAGATTTGTTCAAGACAGCATACAGCATCCTTGTGTAGTTCCCATTTTCTCTAAGCATTTCTTTGCATCCAAGTGATGCAGCCATACAATAGCACTGCTACAGCTTGGAAGAATTGTTGTTGTATTAGAGAGATCAGATTTCAATATGATTGATAATCTGTCTATATCAGTCCATGTACTAGATACAAGAGGTGCTGAAAAGTTCTAGATCTAACAAAGATTTTTATTGAATGTTTGGAGAATTATTAAAGAAAATAAATATTGTATCAGTTATGCAGAACTGTTGGATGAATATGTGGAATAGCATATAACCTCTTGGTCAATCTGAGAATTTATCAGAATCTTTCTGGTATGTATCATCCACAGGTAGATATTTTTTTTTACTTATGAATATCTGTTTTGGCTGTTTCATGGTCATCCTGATAGTCAATTGACCAATAGGCATCAAATTCACATGTACTCTTGTTCTGTTTGAGTTATATCTTGAACTAAATTTATCTATTTCCTCCCTTTTAAACAACTCACCAATGTCAACAAAAATCTGCAAGGTCCCCACAGAATTTATATATTTATGCCTAGTTATCATCAGAATTTGTTCATTTATCAATTAAAAAACATAAAATAAATGAATAATTCTGAAGCACATGCTTGGGTAAATGGTAGAGGCATTTTTACTCATGAATACCAGATTTTGGTTATTACATGGTCATTCTGATTGTCAATTACCCACATTCATCAGCATTATGTGTGTGAGTATGTGCTTATGATTATCTATCTATACATATATAAGGGGCAGTTGTGTTTATATATGTATGTATGTCTGGATGAAACCATGAAAATAAAACAAGTAACGACAAAGTAAATATATATATACACATTCACTATCACCAGAACTTGCTTTTTGAGCAAAAATAATGAAGATTTTAATTATATTCATGAAGATAATTAAAAAATAAAGTTTAAATGGATTTTTTGCATTTAATATTTTGAATAGAAGACACTGATTTTTCTTTTCATAGTGTCTGTCCACTTTTTTTTCTGACGCTCCAACCTGGCCGAATCAACGCAAGGTTTTATTTTACATAAGGATTTTAATAGAGCATTCTGAGAGAATCCAACTCATAATTCAGTAATAATGGATCTGCAAAACTAAATTTTCTCCCCCATCCTTTTGACCTAGGCGACATGGGTAGCCGCTTCTAGTGCATAATAAAGTATGATTATCAATCAGGAGAATGCAAGGTGAATGTCAGTGTCAGCAGAAATCTATAAGATTTCAGTTGAGTTCTCTAGTAACTTTGTTCAGTGTTAAATGACAAAAGAAAATATTAGATTTTTCAATTGTCCTTTTGTGATAAAAATCAGTTTTAATTTGGTCAATGACAATTCTGAAAATTGCTTTTTGTATCATAGGTTCTTAAGAGAGATTTTTTTTTTTTTTACATATTTAGAAATATCTTTGGAGAAAATAAGTTAAAAGTAATAAAAACAGGTCTAATTCACCAACCTTTTGGATTCAATATTTCCAAGATCTCCCATTTATCACTTACCATTTCTTTAAAACTGATTATAAGTAAAAGTAAGTAAACTTCGTGGAGTGATCTATGGTTGGTATCAGTCATACAGTGAGGGAGTCTATCCTCTTTTCACTAGCGCTAGACCAGGGAGATAGTTTTTTGTTGAGGTGGAGCACCACACCCACCTTCAGCTCCTCACTTCACCAAACAGATCAGATTATCTATACTGTGTTACTAATGCGCTGAGTTGTCAGGGATCTGTATCAAACCTGGTACGGCAACTTGTCAAGGAGAAGAAAGAATTCAAACCAGTTATACTCTGCTTAAGAATTGACTTTGTATCACATCCTGCTCATGTCAGAGGGGTTGGATAACCACATACTACTTACCTCCCAATTAATCACCTCATAGAGCATTTTCAGAACAACCTATTTTTACAATACTACATACATTACACCAGACAATCCATATCTTTTAAAAATTATCGTTGTTTTTATTTTGATTAAAAGATTTTAGCAACTTGCTTGACGCTAAAACATAACATTAAAGTGTTTCTGTAAAAACTTTTTATCCTATATAGAAAGACCGATATGTGGTTCCATCAAGAGTTATGCAAGGGCTTTCAATTCCTTGATGGTATTAGGTAAGTGCACATGATAAATTCTGAAAAATCTATCGATGTGAAATGTGTCAAGGGAGATGATTATGTATGACAGGGTTCTTTAGTTCTTCCTGCTGTTCTTTGATTGATTTGCACATTGTGTCACCGTAGCTTTCCTATTTCATTTTAATTCCTTCAATCAATTTAAACATATGTTGCACTGCATCCCTTCTGGTGACTGCAACACACATACACAGATTTGACATAGATGTTTATGTAAATCCCAGTACATCATTCAGAATTCAATAGAATCAGATTTGAGCCACCAATTCAGCATGTTCAACATGTCTTGATTGACTTGTTCATATTAAACCTTGTTCTACAATGATCTGTGATATGTGGTGGAAAATTCACCGAATGACTTGGCAAGGTTGGATAAGCCCCATTCATAAAAAAATATAATATCCTCTTTGTTAAATCCAAAGTTAGAACAATTTCTGTTTTAATCCTATTTTTATAATTAAATGTTATGAAATGTCCCAACATATTTTTATGACATTAACATAGATGAAGCACTGTTTCCCACGAGACCACCAAAGTTAAGCAGTGATGACCCTGTTCAATATTTAGATGGGTGATCATTAAAGCAACAGCAGGTACTGTAAGAAACCGAATATCAAATGATGATTCAGCATTAAATGACCTGGAAAGGTTGATATACTATAAAACAAAGCAACCAACCAACTCTACATCTCTCTTCATTATCATTATTATTATTATTATTATTATTATTATTATTATTATTATTAGCAGGACTTATTGATATACCACAGTATGAAGAAAATTGAATTATTACAATGTCTGATATGTTCACTTAAGAGCTATTGCCAAATAGTTCAATATGTAAAAAGTACAATAATTTTGATTTAACTCTCTCTCATTCTTTTTTTCTTTCTTTCTTTTCATTATATTTGATTGAAACAGAATAGTGTTATCGCTTCCGCATGTTTACAATCTCTGTAATTAACAAGTCATTGCATAGATTAAAATCTTATGTACTAGCCTCTTTATCATTATCTTCTTATCTTCTTTCTAACCATCTTTATTTTGGATCTCCTCTTTATGTGTATCATCTTGGGTTGTCTTAGGGTGCTTAATCTCTCTGTGTTTCATAATTATTAGATTCCTAACACTTATGTACCATTAGTGTAGAAACCAAAATGGCTATTATAAATTTGCAGCCGGCGGCCTTGAAGGTTTGAGTGACTCGGCTTGACCTCAGTCTGATCCTTCTTCTGGGGGATACCGTGAGAATCAGTGGAGAAGACCCTCTTCCGGTTTAGATTAGAAGAGAGTTTTAGTTCAGTATTGGCCAAACCACAAAGGTGGTAAGTCGTGTTAAGCGCACGGCCGACTCAATCTGTGCATGTAGTCTGGTGGGGATTTCGGTATAAAATATGATCTAAAGCAAATCAAAGTCTTGGGTTATTATTTTAAAACTACCAATGACACAGGGCTTCTGATAAAGAGAAATCCCCAATGGAAGACCAGACATGAAGTCCCAAGACGAAGCCCAGACGCTAGAAGAAGAACGTAAGATACCAAAGATGAGCAGAAGAATAATAGAAGTAAAGAGAGTATACAACATCTGTGTCCATTTTGTTCTTAATAATGAACACAAAGATCTTGATTGTTGGTTTAATGTTTTTATTTACCAAGACCCAACATCCTTATGTGCATGGAGAAGACTTCAGAGGATTTCATTTTTAGCGTCCAACTCTGATAAGCACCTTGATTCATCTCAGCTCTTTTCCACATTGTCATCACATGACATCCTTCACCAATGAGAATGTGATACTACAGATCAATCAGGGTTCAGAAACTCTCAATAAAACTCCTCGTTATATTCCATGACTCTTCTGCAGAATTAAATGTCAACTTTTGAATTTAAACATTCTACACTACATTACAAAATGAATAGGCTATCCTATTCATTATGTAACACTAGCAACTCAGTGACTTCCCATACATTATTCTTACTTGATAACAAAAGAATACATACAATTGCTTTAATAATCTACTAAGCTTAGTTTAGCTTGTGACCAGAAGCATGAGGCACCCAGATAGAAATTAACCCACTAAAAATGGTCTGCTATATAATTGCTTTAAGTTCCATTTTCTGAAAAAAAGAGAGAGAGGAGAGAGAGAGAGAGAGAGAGAAAGAAGAAGAAAGAGAGAGAGAGAGAGAGAGAGAGAGAGAGAGAGAGAGAGAGAGAGAGAGAGAGAGAGAGAGAGAGAGATCTGATTTCTTTTAATACCTGAAGAATGTTATAGAATGGATTGGTTGAAGCATTTTGGTGAGAACATCAGCAGTAAAAAAGGAAGTTTATTGTATTAACAAATAACACTTCATAAAATTATATACAATCTATATTAATAATTGGGAAGAATTTATCTATTCTCTACAGATGGGCACAGAGTTACAATCAAACTCACTAACGATAATCTGCTAGTTTATTTTATTAACCATTACACCATATAAGGTGACCCCCAACCAGTTTGATGAAGAGGTACCAAATTTGCTCTACATGCTCATTAAACAAAAGATGTTTTGATATTAAAGCATTAGTCCTTCTGTAAATAAACAATAATTATCAGGACGCCATGTTGCTGCATTATACTGAATTTAAATTTCTTAAAATCAAAAGAAAAATAAATAAAAACAATGATTATTTTTCATAATGAAATAATTATTCACATTTAATTAAACATTATAAATAAGATTTATAGTTAGGAGATCTAAAATAATTAGTGTTATTGCTTAGTTAGGACTAACAATCTGGATAAAAAAAAGTATTTTAAGTGATAATTTTCTTAAGCATCATTCACTGCATTGATAAGTCTCAATACAGTAATTTCTTATATATATTTTGTTTGAGACACCCATAGTGTAATGGTTATCATTGTAGGAAATAGACTCAGCAACCCGAGTTCAAATCCTGAACTCGGCTTTTTGCCTCAGGATAGGAATTCATACCCTTGGGAAAGGAATTCATCCAACAATTTTCCCTACAGCTATGTGTAAATAGTAGGACAGACTGGGCTCTTTAACCTTGATTAAGCAACCAGCCTAGGAGAAGGAAAAACTCTGAATTCAAAGCTGTTAAAGTCCTCTTAAGAAATTGACCTTGTGTCACATCCTACTCAGGTGAAGAGGTTGGTAAATATATTTTATTTGAGAACAACTTCTACTTATTTCCCTAAAGTATTCTGTGTTCATGTTATATATTTGTGGTTTTGTGTTATATTGACTTTAACTCTCTGCTGATGTATTGATTATAGTTGGATTGTCTTCACTGAAATATCTTCAATGAGTCAAGTGCTTGTCAAGGTTAACCACACAACAGTCTGAATGAATAGTACGGATTTCAAGCTGAAACCGCTTCCTCTGTCTTTGCTCACTAAACGCTTGCCGAAAATGTCTAGTAAACGTTATTCTTAACCCACCAAGGTGACCCGGTAAGTCACCATTTCAAAGACGTACTTAGGTAAGTAGTTATTTATTTACCTCGCATCCCAGGTATGTGGGTATGACACAAGGTCGTTTTAATGTGTGACCACCCACGAACCGAAGCTCCAGAGATGGTGGGTGCAAAAAATGCATAGATCCCATCGGTCAAGTGGAGCGCCTTGGACAATAAATCCAGCCCTTCCTCTTTACATCAAGGGGGCAGGTGTTGCCTGGGGGGATAGCCTCTGCGATCATACCATTAATTACTTTACCGGTCCAGAGGCCGACGTCACTGGACACAGGACATAGAACTTAGGTAAGTAACTGCGAAGAAAATGAAATATACTTTAAATGGCTAAAGCAGTTGCAGTTGAGACTTTCATCAAAAATGAAAAAATATGTTTGTTTGTTTTGTTTTATGGCATATCAAATTCAGTGGGTCATTTAATGCACACAAAGTTTTGAAAAGAATGAAAAAATAAGAATGAGAAAAGATACACAAAGGAAATTAATCAGTGATGAAGAAATATGAATTCAGTGAATTTCACAAATGTCAGAATAACTATTACCATAAAAAATCACCTATGCTTTTTATGAACATTTTTCTTAATATGGTTTGATCTTTCTATTAACCCTTATAACATATTAGTTGGTCGGTGTTTAATGGCATATCAACACTAGTGGGTTATTTTATACCAAATATTTTTATAACTTTATGTGTATTAATAAATAGGTAGAAATAATTTTCATTAACTCCTCGTAACTTCATTAATTCATCAATTTAATAAATTGGTAGATCTAATTTTCCTTAATTTCAATAGATACTGGTGGTTGATTCTCAGCCACTGCCTTCTCATACCTATATGATAAAAAAGGGTGAGTGTTTGTCATGAGTGAAATTTAAAGAATGTGGTCATGACAATCATATAGTTACTAGGGCTTGACTGACCAGCCTATTGACCAGGCCTCTCTGACTGCCTGTCTAGCCCAAGTAAGTGACAAAATGGAGTCTTACATGTCACAGGATTATTTAGTACCTGGGTTGCAGACTGTTCAGACACCAAAAGTCTGTCTTCAGGCATTACAGGTTGCCACCCATTGCCAACAGGTGGCTCCATCAAGTTTTTCTTTTTTATCGCTCTGCAGAAGTAAAGTCAACAGGATGTGTTCAATAATTAAAAATCAATCAATTTTTAGAACTCTTCACCATTATTCATGAATTAGCACAAAAGACCCATTGTGGGAGAAACTATTCCCCCTATTATTGGAATCATCCTGGTGAATATAGTGGCTCATAGTCTGCCTTCAGTTTTAGTTGAAGAACCTTTATGGCAGCTACCCGGCCTGGGATAGGATTAAAGTGTAGTATCTGCACCAAGATCGGGAAACCGCAAAAGTGTCTCCCTTGATTCCAGTCAACATCTATCAATAGCGACAGGCCTGGATCTATTGCCTGGTGCCTCAGGTGACCCAAAATTGGAATGCCGATGGAGTTTTAGCAATTTTAGATCTAACTTGAGCATCACAGGGTGTGTTAGAACATGAGTGGCTAGTATTTGTACTGCTGCTTAATAGATTTACCTGGGTGGCCTGAATTCCAGCTGGGGGGATCCTATTAACTTTTAATTCAACACACAATTTCAGAATCATAACTGCATATAAACATAATAGTTGTTTAAGAACTCAATACAAGAATATTGACAAAATATAAAATGACAAATGAGATGACTGTTTAAATAATAAACAACTCATTCAAAGTTGACCATGTTTGAAATATGAATTTAAGACATAAAAAACTTTGAATCTCCCTACAAAACTAAAACTGTTAAAAAATGTTTTCTAATTTCTGAAACAGGAGCAATTCTGCCCCTTCAGGTGTGGCAACAAAGAACTTTTCAGTGAATCAATATCAGTTCTCAGCATGAATACAATCTGTCAAATCTTTAGTTAATTTCATATATTTTTTCATTTCTATAGAAGCAAAAGCTCTAATGGTTACAAAGAAAAGCATTGGCTTTGATTCTGTTTGTAGGAAACTGGGAAAATAAATTAAAAAACGAACTGAACAAATCGATTATTATGATTATGAATGAAAATTTGAGCTGACCAAAGGAAAAGAACAATTAGATGGAAAAAATAACGGTAATATAAAAGCAGGAAAAAAATATAGAACAGCAATGAAATTTTGTTATCCTTTTTCATTTTTTCTTCATATTGAATAGATTTATTTCATTGTTTTGTGTCAATTTTTGTTTTGTTCAATTTTGCATGACAAGTTAACTTGAAAATCTTTTGTAGAGATTCAGTGAGACAAAAGAGTTTTACAAGTTTCAATGATGACAAACAAAGTTGAAAGCTGAAAATTTGGAATAGATTTAAAGGTCACAAAAAATTGACCAATACATCAATTTGATTATTTGTAGAAATAGATTTGATCCCAAAACACACTTATTAACCCATCTAGAAATTCTAGAAATGAATGACAATATCCTTTTTTATTATAGAAAATAAGATTAAATTAGCGAAAAGTTGATTTAGGCATTTACATCATCCTTTTCTCTTTTGTAAAAATTATATTAAAAATATTCATAAACTAAATTATAGTGTTAATGTTATCATATATATATATATATATATATATATATATATTATTTATATTTTGCTTGAAGGCAATTATAATGCATGTATCGCATAAAATTCGATAATTATAGAAAATAATCTTGACAAGTGAATCCCGGCAAAGGATGGCTCGCTATGTAGAACACTGTACAGACTGTTTCGACTTTATTAAGTCTCATCAGCGATGTATACTAACGACTTCCCTCCGACAGAAATCGAAACCGGGACCTCAGCAGGCATAGTCAGAGACCATATCGCTTCAGCCGCCGGTACATAGCAAACAATCCCTGCGAAATTAACCTTGTCAATGATACTTACACGCCTCTACCATAGTAGGTAAGGGACGTTGATTGAGTAGTAAACAAACCAGGCCGTAAGCTCTTCGGCGAAGTGAATAAGATTTTTGGATGTTTGTTTTTTTTTTGTTTTGTTTTTTTTTAAATTTATTCAACAATGCTTCTAAATTATTAACGAGGTGTAATAAAAACCCCAGTAAAAAAGAAAATAATACTTTTATTGTTTCATTTATAGATTTTATGGATACATAGAGTAACTAAGATAAAATTAAATTGAAATAAAAAAAGTAAAAAGAATTCAAAAATGATAGTGAAGTTAGTTAATATGAGATATGTGATCCTTTTTTAAAAATGACTTGGAAAAGGCACAGGTCCATCAAACATGTCAATTTTTGGATTGCCTCTTATGTAATTTCATGTGATACGTTGACTATTTCCTGCCACAAGTCATCTTTGCTTCTAAATTGGCGTCCATTCTCATAAATACGTCGCTTCAGAATATTCCACAAGTTTTCAATTGGGTTTAAGTCCGGAGAATTGGCTGGCCAGTTCATCTTCCGAGGTCCACAGAAGCCTACTTTTTGTAGGTACCCCATAGTTTTATGTGCTGAATGCGAAGGAGCATTATCTTGCATAAATATGATGGTTCTCCTGAAGGTGATTTTATGTCTTTTTAGCCAAGATTTCATGTACTCTTTGAGGAAGGCTATATAAGCGTTTGTGGTTATTTTCGTACCGGCAGGCACTCTCCACGGGCCAACCATGATATATCCAATAATACCAGCCCAACTCATAATACCTCCTCCTCCTTGTTGGCATCTAAGCCGGTGATGAGGATCTCGTCCATTTACGACCCAAACTTTGCTCCAGCCATCAGGGCCATCAAGTATTGCATGAGTTTCATTTGTGAACAGTACTTTTGAGAAATTGACCTTCATGTTCTCCTTTGCCCATTTCAAACGTATTTGCATGTGTATTTTTGTAAATCGAGGCTTTGTCACTGGTCTCACTGATGACCGACCTTTTTCAGAAGACAACAGTGAGTACTTCTGGGCACTGTTGCTTCTCCAATACTTCTAAAAATGCTCCACTCATCAGGCCTGAGTTATTTACAGCTTCATGTTTCATTCGAGACAAAGAACATCGGGAAACAACCCTCAGGTGACCCTTATCGGTCCCTTATGTACCTTCGTAGGAGCCGCAGCAAATCTTTTCACAGTTTGATGATATCTTCCAATTGTTTTGGATATTTTCTAATGTAGACTTGCCTTTGGAAAGTTCAGATGTTATGATATCTTTCTTAGAAGGGGTCAAGTCACATTTGCTACACATAATTGCATGAGTATAATGACACTTGTTTAATATCTGGGACACTTCTATATCGTGTTAATATTGCAAATGACCACTGTTTGTTTCCTGTTGTGCAGAACAATACAGTTTTTATACAGCCTGTGCATACACCTATTTCCATTATACTGTGAAAGTTTTGTTAAATTCCAATCGGTATTTTTTGTACAATTTTTTTGTAATAATTTGAAACGCAGTGTATAATTTGATTCCAGGTTACTCCTTCCATTACTGAGTTTCAATGAAATAATCAAATGAAAAAATTCTATGTATTATGCCCTATTTATCTCTTTTCTTCCATACACAATTTATTTTTTCATTTTTCACTTGTCTTACAGTTTGAAGAAGCTGATATTCTTAAAGACGAGAATTGCAATTGAAATAAATTTATAACTGTTAACATGTCCAATATTTACGTCTTTTCTCAACCAATCCTATGATATATATATATATATATATATATATATATATATATATATATATATATCATAGGATAGGATAGGATTATGATATATAACGCAGCCTGCAAAATCTAGTTTCACTGAAGAAATAGGATACATCAAAACAGTACTATATGTGGAGGACCATACATACATACATACATAATATATATATATATATATATATATATATATATATATATATATATATAATGTATTGTTTCTTAAGAAGGGAGTGCTGAAAAACACTTGATTCAACCAAAAAGGGTTTATTCTCAAGTCATGAAACAGGCACATACACATATATATATATAAATATAAAGAAGCTGAGGAAGAAGTAATAGACAAATCAATAATTTTATATTATTTCTTCTGTCCTAATATAGGAAAAAAGGAAAGTGTGGAAAAATTCTTGACTCAATCAAGAATGGTTTAACCTCAAGCCATGAAATGTATGTGCTATTTCCATATATTCATAAAGTTTAACACACTTAGCATATCATTTCTGAAACTTTGTTATACTTTCCCAAAAAAATTTCAATACAAAATCTTTAAAAAAAAGCACCATTCCTTTCTTGAGAATATTTAGCAGAATCCCCCCCTCCTGTCATTTGTAATCAGTTCATCCAAAATGTGTGGTGGCTTGTCCTACACAAACCTTCACTGCTACAAATAAATCAGCTGTTCATTTTATTTGCTAAGCTTCAGCTTAGATCAAGACCATCACCAAATCTATGAACAAATATCATATATACACAAAAGTTTCCAGTACAGATTTTTCTAAAACCTACAACTGAATCCACAGCTGAAAATATTTTTACAAGAAGATTTTGCATTCATATAATATATGTAAATATATATACGCCTGAATATGTTTTTACAAAAATCTTCTCTAACTTTATGATACTAAAATACCTGAATATCTTCTAAGTTGATAAATATCTAATATATTTTTAATAGAATGTTTTTGGAAGAACACAAGCTTGTTCAAATACAGAACTCTTCCTACACACCAGGCCCAGCATCTTTTTCTTCTTTCCTAAACTGAAAATTTACCTCAAGATTAGGATTTGAGGATACAGAGAAAATGAAAATGAATATAATAGTTCAGCTGCACACCATGTAAAAAGAAGTTTCAGAGTGCTTTAAAAACACAATGAAATAAGTGTGGTAAATGCAAATAATATTATTTCAAAGATACTCAGTATCCTGCAATTATTCATTTCTGCCTAGTAAATACAACTTCAGTTTCCATTCATTTTGAACACACCTAGTATTTCTTTATATATTTTGGTTGTGCACGTAGTGAAATGGTTAGCAAGCTAGATTTATAGACCATTGTTAGTGAGTTTTATTCTCATTAGGTGCCCCATACTTCTGGCCTTATGCCACATCTAAGCTAATCTTAGTAAATAACTATATGTATTTTGTTTGAGAATAACTTTCACTTTTTAACACAAAAGTATTCTGTGTTCATGTTACACATTTGTGGTTGTATTTTGGGAAGCTCAATCTTGGATTGACCTTATCTCTCTGTTGATGGATTGATTATAGTTGCATTGTCTTCACTAAAACATCTTAGAAAATAACAAGATGGAAGCCTTTTAGCATAGCAACTTTGTTGCCTTATTTCTAACTTCATTGAACATTGTTTAGTTGAGTGATTGCATGGAATACAAGAGAGCAAAATTGTCATGCCAATCTCATCTTCTTGGTACAATAAGAAGGAACTGTTTTGGAGATGGATACTCTGCATCTAGCAATTATTTTCTTTTGAGCTTCATTCTGGAATGAGTATTGATCAGCATTCACTGTTCGCTTTAAAGTATTCCTAATAAAGAAAGAAAAATCAGTGCAGCAAAGAAAGAGAAAGATGTGAAATCAATAAAGTAAAAAACAAAAGACTACATGTGAATGTCAATTTATTTACCAAGAGATGGGAACAAGAAGAAAACTCATGATTTGAGTGAATTATACTAGGGGGAGTCAAAGGTTTTACAATATCTTGGTAATTTGAGGCATAATTAAGCAGCTTTAGATGCTTTGAGGTTTATGAAGGTGACAAACCTCACTGGACTGTGAGATTTTGAGCTCACCTGATACTTTCAGAGTGTTACTCACTGGATTTGCGTCTGGTTTTGAGTCTTGGAATCCACAGTTTTAGGCCTACTTCACGTTGCATGTCAATGTTCAATGATCTTCGAAACTAAGTGTAATTTCTTGAATAATCTGGTTAGTCGGCTACTATTAAATGCACCTTCACTTTTTGCATGACAAATCTTTTTGGTTGCTTTCACAGCATTATGGCCCAGTTCAAACTCGTAAAGTCTAAGTTTCTGAATTACATTATGCTGTGCAACTATCAAATCACATGGCATGAAGCATCGCACCATGTGTCAGTGCTCCAAATACTATGATACTAGCAATCATAGTGGGTACCTTTCCAGTTTTGAACTGCTTTGATCATGTGGTATATGTGCTATTAACTCATACATGCCAAAATATTGCAAAACTTTTGACTAACGCTAGTACATACATATTTCTAAAAATGTTTTTTTCTTAAAAATTGAAATGAGTGCTTCCAGAAAATTATGACTTTCTTATAATTGAAGAAACTATAGGAAATATGATATTAATAATAGTTTTTTGCAATAAGTGGCTTCCATGATTGTCAAGAAAATAGGGGAAAAACATGGAAATGCTATATCTTGAATCAGGGTGTCATAATAACATAATTATATCTCAGTGGAATTGCTAAACGTTCATTAAATCAGTATTTGTAAATTTAAATGGATATAGACACTATCAGTTACTAAGAAAGAAAAAATGAATTGAATAAAATAAATAATATTTTATCAAAATATAAAAAAGATAAAATGTTGTCAAATTATACTGGCTGAGATTAAAAAAGTAAAATAATGGTTATAAAACATTGTTTGAAAGAAAAGCAAAAATCAGATAATTTTCGATTTGAAGCCTTAAAGCTATGATCTTTTTTTTATGGAAAATAAAGAACAATTTGATTTATTATAACACACAATTTCTTTTTAAAATTACACAAGATGCTGTAAAAATGAGATTAATACCACATTTTAAAAATATTCCTGATGTCACTTTAAACAAAGAAAAGAAAAATTGCATCTGGTAAAATTCTGAGCACTTGAGGAATTTGGAGTTCATCTTGAAATGTAGGTGATGCCACAAAAATATGTTTTTGCTTCTATTGTCACACCAAAAGTAGAGACATTTTTTCCTTTAAAGTGAGAAATCTAATTCTGTTAAATTTTCGTCCTTGCAGAATGAAGGAAAGCAATCCAAAAATAAATAGATTCATTTAATTAACTAGAAAAGAAATAAACAATCAATTTAACTTATTAAAACACAGAAAAAACAATTCAAGTTATTTAGATAATGAACAATTTTACAATTTTATAGACATATTGAAATGCACAAGTAGGTATTTACCCTACCCATTTGATGGGACACTAGGTTGCAAATATAAGGCATCCAGTAAGGATCAAACTTGCTATACAGTAGTTAATGGATCTGTGAGACTAGGTTGCTAGCCATTAAACCATGGACATCCCACTGAAATGCACAGGTATTAATACTGACCAGTTCATTTTTCTGTGACATGACTCTAAATGGACCTTAAATTCCTACTTGTATCAAACTATAACTTCTCTCTTGCCTTTGATTATTAAGTTATGAATTTATTGAACATATTAGACTAGATTGTCTATGTGAATGATATTTTCTCTTTATATTCAGTTTATAATAATCAATGAAATTATTTGAACCTGGAAATACTGATTACCTTTTACAATCCAATTTACTGATTATTACAAAAGATTCCCTTGTCACTCACTGTGTCATATTCCTTCAGGTTCTTAGTACTCATGGCTCTCCACAGCTTCTTTTATCTTTAAAACTGCATTGTTATGACTACTTAAGAGGAATAGGGGAGTGGTTTCTTCTTATTGCCTTTAGCAGGATGTTTTTATTAAGACACAATGTTTAATTAGCTAGACATTAACATTTGACTTCTTCTGCCCTTTCATAGATATTTCATTCCTATGGAATCACTAATCACCTTCTTCAGCTACAATCAAATAGGATAGGAATATCCATAAATTTTTTCATCATTTGAAACAGAATATCAGTCCAATATGCTTCCATTGTTCAACTTGAAGTAAAACCAAAAAAGAAGCAAAAAATGCCCCTTCTGGATATATTCATTATGGAATATGTAAACCAAATATTGTTGTATACCCTTTTCTTACTTCTTACTTCTGGTTGTATTTTCTTCTGGACGGCTTTGGTTCTATCTTCTATCATCTTGACTTGGTTATCTTCTAAGGTCTGGACTTTCTTGGGGACTTCGGGTCTGGTTTCTGTTAGGGATTTCTCCTTATCAGAAGCCCTGTGTCATTGTTAGTTTTTAGGTAATAAACACAAGACTTCGATTTACTTTTGATCTTATTTTATTGTTAACCCCAAACCAGACGTCTGCGCAGATCCTTACATCCTATGAGCTCGGCTTCTAACTTCTAACTGACTGAGTTGCTTACTATCCTTAAACCGGAACAGGGTCTTCTATGCCTTCCGGTTCTCACAATTTATCCCCAGAAGGCAAGGTGAGAGTGAGGTCAAGCGCCATCACTCACTCTCAAGGCCATCAGCTGCACTAATCGCCATTATGTTTCTACAATACCTTATATAAGTATTAGGGATCCAATAATTATGTAACAATATGGTGTCATTTAAAAAAAATCTTTTTATCTTTACTAAAATTGAAGGTCAATGCAATGCAATATTTCATTTTGAAATACACTAAAATGACTCCTTGGTAAATTATTTTAAAAATTTAGTTTCTTTATAGATAGTATGTATGATTGTTTTCAACTTTATGAAGTGAAACATGAAAAAGATGGTTGGCTGTTTTATGCCACAGAATCATTGATTTCACACGTACATGACATTTTAAATGCAAAAATGTTCATTTAAACAAACATATACAATACCATTAATAAATAAGCACAGAATTAAGTTTTTTTATAATTTTTTTTTTTCTAAATGAAAGTTACTTAGAATTTTATTATTTCTTTGTTAAACATTATCAAATGAAAACCAGCCCTGTTGACTAGGGCTTTAGAATAGACTGACTGCACCTCTGCAGAGGGGTAAGATCCCCCCAATGGAGCCACCTGTCGGCTGTGGGTGTTGACCCATGATGCTTAAGGATGGAACCCTGGTGGCTGAGCAGTCCATGACATGCAATACTCTACTTACTTAATTTGGTCGGTTGGAGAAGCTCTCCAATCGATCAGCTGTTCCCGTCAAGCCACAGCACCTATATAATTGTCCCAACTCTATCACCCTTATGGCAAGCCCCAACCCTTTTATCATATATGTTCTAGAAAGCGGTGGCTGAGGGTCTTCACGTCCTGGTTATGATGTTAAACTTATTTGATGGTGAAGTTCCAATTCTGGAATTATGGAGTACCTCTTGATCACCAATACTCCCAGATTCACTCTCACCCGGAGTGGTAGTACCTGTTAGGGTCCTATCTATTGGTTAAATGAAAAAACATGAGTTAAAAAAATGTGTTTAAAAAAGAATTGAGTACCCATCAAAAATGAATAAAACAGAAATGTCTTCAACATAAAATGAACAAATGGGTTGAGGTTTCATAAAACCCAACCAACCAACCAGCCAACCATCAAATCAAAACGGATATTATTGGATGATATTTATTACCAAATGTCACTGCATTAAAACTGTAACAAAAATATGAATATATTGTAGTTCAAAAATAAGTGCACCCCTATGCAAATTTCTATATTGGTAAGTATATTATATTTTCAAACCAAACTACAACATTTCAATACTGCAGAGGTTTGTAATGAACCATACTTAATAATATCAATTAGAAAAATAAAATTCTGTGTATCTTTGGTTTAGAAAAAATAACTTTTTATAAAAAAAATTGTTGGGAGGGGGTACTTATTCATGGGCTATATATATAGAGAGAGCAAATAATGAAAGAAGTAATGTTAATTAGGATTGAACAAAACTTAGTAAAAATCAACTAATTAAAGCAGATCTCCATTGACTATTCTATTTTGCTCGAGATTCTCCTGGTAGCATGATAGGGGCCGGGTTAGCTCAGTCGTAGAGCGTTCGGCTAGAAACCACAAGGTTCCTAGTTCGATACTGGTCCTCGCCAACTCAGCGTATGAGTAGCACAGGGATCTGTGCTGTAAAGTAAGGAGCTGATGGTAGGTGTGGCACTCCACCTCAGATGCAAAAACAATATCCTTGGTCTAGCGCTATTGAAAAGGGGATAGACTCCCTCGCTGATTGGCTGATACCGACATTAGTAGAATAGATTTAGCATGATATATATATGTATATGTAGGTATGTGTGTGTGTGCGTGTTTAATGACTGCCACCTTAAAACTGAGCATGACATCATTTTATGAAATTCCCATGATATCAAACAATACCTGTGCTTGAAGCTTTTGATGGCATGGAAAGACAGTGTACAGGGTTAGACTCACTCTCTAATCTTCAATAATACTTATGGATAATTCCACATCAAATCATCCAGAAAAAAGTAAAATTGTCACCCACCATTTCAATTTTTCACAAATTGTTAATATTAGAAAAATATTTTGTCGTAGATGCAGTGGCACATCGGAATATTGATCTAGCTATGAAACAATCCGAAATCATCAATAACTTAAAATTGGTTGACATTAAGACTTTTCTGATAGCATTTCCAGATTTCCTGGGCAAAAGTTCTCTTATAAACCAATTCTAAGGATTAGGGACACTTTAGAACTCATTTTACAGACAAAAATAGGTTGCAAAAAATCACCATTTTTTGTGATCCCTCTCAAATTTGGAAAGCTAAAAATCAACATAACTCTGCCAATTCTTTGAATTGGAAGCTCAAATTTTGGGTATTGTATGAATTTATCATCATACATACTTGGATAAAATTTCAGAAAAATTGAAGGGGCTGGGTGTCATGGCCTGGATGATTTGACATGGAATTGCTCTTAACCAAAAAGAAGAGCCATGGATATGTCAAGGGATATAATTGAAGCCAAAGGTTTTTAGATCAGAGTGGCTTTCTCCTAGATGGATGCTTTAACAAATACTAGGGTTCTATAATTCCAATTTTTTTCATATATATATATATATATACACACACAGTGGGCCGGTTTTGGTTAGTAGAGAAACTGTCTCAGACCCACAAAATTCTGGGTTCAATACCAGCCCTCACCGACTCAACACAGTTTGGATCTGTGTGGTGAAGTTGTGAGCTGATGTGTGACACTCTACCTCAGACAAAAAAACAATCTCCCTCATCTAACATTAGATAGACTATGTTGCTGTCTTGGCTAATACCAACAATAGGCTACTCTGCCATATTTACTTGTACTAGCAAGAGTATGTGCCCTCTGAGCATAAGTATTTAAGTTTTAATGCAATGAAATATATTAAATTAGAAAGACTAACAAAATTAAATAAGAACATATATAAAAATATTACACTTATTTTAATTATATTCTTATTGGTTTCTATATAAAATCATTCATAGGATCGATTTTAATACATTGGAGAATAAAACAATAATGTTAGAGATCAATAACACCACGTAATTAGTTATTAAACCCGGTTTTGTTCAAACCAATATGCAAATTAACCATACTATATATTATATAAAACTTTATTTTTTAGTGATATACAAGACACATTACAGGATATTAAACACTAATAACATGGGGTGTTTTAAGGCAAATCTAATTAAGATTTTTATAGTGACATTGTTAATAAATAAGATTTATTCTATTCTATGTATTAATGATTTTGAGTATAAATTAAATAATCATTGATAAACTATTGCAATTCCTAATAGTATTGTTACATAAACAGTGGTGTAGGTTTGGTTATAGATATACACTGAATCTCCATTATCATAAGACGTCTATATATATATATATATATATATATATATATATATCTTATTATAATTATAATGGAGATTGTGTGTTTTTCTGTCTGTAACCGAAACTATATCACTACTCAAGTCACAATTCTCTTAATTATTTACGTCAAATTATCCATGGTTTCATTCTTTTAAACCTTCAATTATTAATAAAATTGTTTTACATTATTAATACTGTTGACCATATCTACATACTAATAACATGTGATTGTATTATATATACAACAAAATAGCGGCATACTGTGTGAATGGGAAGGCTTATTTGCATATTGATATTAAAAATTTTATTTTAATAAATATGTGTTTAGTATTATTGATTTCTAATTGTTTGGTTTTATCTTAATGAATATGAGCAAAAATCTCGGAGATAAATCTTAAAAGAAATTTATTTACAAGAAGAAATAACTGTAATTTTATTCTTTATTTCCTATTTTAATTTTATAGTTAAATTAGAAAAATTTAGTAATGAAAGATGGGAGGGGTGGAAGAGTAAGTTTCAGTTGTTCTATTTTTTGATTATAGTGGCTATAATAAAAAAATAGGACAACTGAAACTTACTCTTCCACCCCTCCCGTCTTTCATTACTAAATTTTTGCAATGTTGCAAATCTTTTTTTTTTTTTCATTCTTATTTTGTTAGTCTTTCTATAATCTTCATACAATGACTGCTATTTACACAGTAGCATTGCAACCAACAAAGCCTTCATCAGATGATGACTCTGGGTTCAGGCATGGTTTCGGGGCCGAAGCATCATTACCACTAACCCAGAGCGCCCCAGCAGTATCTCATGATACCACCAGACTTTGTCAGTTTGATGTCACAATATAGGACTGCCATATCCACGCTGATGCGGTTAGAGCTTTCTCCTGAATCTCTTTCAAGTATTTCCTCTTGTCTGGTAGAGAAAGTCCAAGTTTAGACAAAAATGCCGAGGTTGAGTTGGCAATAAACCCCCGACATCCAACCTCAATGGGAAATACATCCGTTATCCATCCGTTTCTGACGCATTGCTCATGTAGGTCTTCATATTTTTCCAACTTCCGCTGGCCCAATCCAGATTTTCTTCAAATGGAACTGTCAACTCAACGATAAAAACTTTCTTTTGATTAACAGACCAAATAATTTAATATGATATTTTATTACATTAAAACTTAAGTACTTGCACCCGGAAGGTGCATATATTTGCTAGTATATATAAATTATTATATTCATACATATGTAACTGTAAAAAAGTCGTTGGGGCGGCCTAAAGTCAGAATCAACCAGTCAGCGATGGAGACTATTCCCTTTTCAATAGTGTTAGACCAAGGAGATTGTTTTTGCATCTGAGGTGGAGCGCCACACCTACCATCAGCTCCTTACTTTACTGCACAGATCCCTGTGCTACTCATACGCTGAGTTGGCGAGGACTGGTATCGAACTAGGAACCTTGTGGTTTCTAGCCGAACGCTCTACCAACTGAGTTAACCCAGCCCCATTTTATTTATTAGGGCAATACACAATACAAATAAAATATTATAATCTCGTGAATATAGCAATTTCCAGTTGAATAACAATTTTGTGTGGTCTGCATTCCATTTGAATATAATTTTTTTACTCTGAGTCATTGATATAATAGATGTAACTTTGAAATACTAATTAGAATTCTTCACTCCTTTTTAAATAGAAGCATTGATATTATCATGAACTGCTGTTAGAATAAGAACACAATGGGTTAATATGTTGTTTAATAAATTTTATATACAAAGTCTGATATGACTAATGGTAATTGAAAAGGAAAGGGAAAAAAATCAAAAATATTATTTTCAATGAATACTCAAAGTAATGACTTTTTTTTTTAGAAACATTTAAATGCTAATTAGAAACTTTACAGAAGTAAAAAGCACTTGGAAATATGTTGATGTAATCTTTAGTTAAAAAATTAAAAAAAAAAAAAAGAGAAGGAAGAAATATTGACAAAGTTTTAAGAAAATTTTAAAAAATGGTATTGAAAATATTTTAGTGGAAACAAAATGTGAATTTTTTTTAGCCAAGATATAAAATCAATTTCAGAAATATCTTGGAAATTTGTACCCAAAATATCGGAAAAGAGAGAAGACAAATAAAAAAAATATGAAACTGAAATATTTCTGTAAAAAGAAGAAACCTTTCAGTGCATTTTAGAAAAGTACTAGAATAATTTCCACATTTAAAAAATGTATAATACATTCTAAAATTATTTTCATATAAAAATATAAGAATATAAAAATACCTAAAGGAATGTTACAGAACAAATTTAGGAGAAAAAAATGTTCTCATCCATATATTAGAGGAAAAATAGGAAAAAATATTTATCTTCAAAAATTTTTTTAAATGTGTCATTTTAAAAGTAAAAAAAACAACAAAAAAACTATTTCAGAATCCTTTATAACATTTACCTGTGTATATAACAAAAAACAACTTTTCTGTATAAAAGTAAAATCTAAGTGAAATAAAATTAAAATTTTATCTTAAAAGGTAGACTTTTAAAAGCACAAATATGTCCAAAATTAATTCTAGATCATTGTGACAAGACAAATAAATTGAAGTGATAATAAAATCAAACTTTTCAAAAGTCTGAATTTCTAAGATGAAGAAGTATCAGTATCACACACAGATGTTCTCTGACTAGCATCCTCATCTTTGTTTTGTTAGTCAAAATATTTCGGCCATCCTGCATCTTCAGGTGTCTTTTGTTTTCAGTAAAATTTTGTGAATTTTTAACAAAGCCCTTTATTCAATCTGGTAGTACAATGGTCTCATTCCATAAATAGAGAATTTATTGTATCAGTCAATTCTCATGTTAATTTATCTCAGTGATATCTGTCTTTTCTGCTGAATCAAAGTATATTGCACTAACCAACTCTAGGATTGAACTAAGGACCACTAGGTAACTAAGTAGACTTTAACCAGTGAATTTGTCCTCTGGGCCATTATCCCAGAGTCTGTGCTTACATGGAGCCTAAATCTAAATCTGAAATCCCCTCACTGTCTCTTCTACTAAACAAGAGTATATATCTTCATGCACAATGAGTAATGTAATTGGGTGAGAGAATTTTGAGGTTTAAATCAAGTGGGATAATTTGGGAATTTTAATTAGTTGAGATAATTTGGGGATTTTAATCAGGTGGATAATTTGGGGTTTTTAAACAGATGGGATGGTTTTGGGGTTTTTAATTGGGTGGAAGAATTTGGGAGTTTTAACTTTTTGAACACTTAAACACTTGGCTCTCAAAGACCCAGTACCTGAGCTAAAAACAAGTTGCACAAAAAGAAATATTCAGCATAAAAACATTCAAAACTTTCTCCAGATAAATTCAAAAACATGTTTTTCCATTGTATTCCATTGACAGATGACAGACATCACTAGCAATAATAAACATCCATCCAGTACAACATCCCATGTTTGTATACTTTTCCCCACATACTGTCGAAATGATTTCCTCTTTTTACTCCCATTGACAGATAAAGCAGAAAATCACTTCTATCTGTGACATGTATAAAATTTAATGGCAACAAAAGAGATGACTTCCAGAGCACCAGAACTCGATAGTTTGGTGTCATTCTCAGAACCCACCCTTTTTTTTTTTTTGCATATCCTTGACCTTTCTGACTGGGTGCTATCTATGTTTTTCTAGAAAACTTAGACAAAATATCAACTTCAGAGAATTGGTTCCCTTCACATAAAAATGTTTAATAGCCCACTCTTGAGAGTGAGTTGTTCTTAATACAAAAAGGGGAATTAGGTGAGAGGACTGTAAATGAATCTCAGTCGGTAGAGTGTTTGGCTAGGAATCACAAGGTTCCTGGTTCGATACCGGCCCTTGCCAACTCTGCGTATGAGTAGCACAGGGAACTGTGCGGTAAAGTGAGGGGCTGATGGTAGGTTTGGCACTGCACCTCAGACACAAAATCAATCTCCTTGGTCTAGCACTAGAGAAAACATACTTAAGACTGGATTATGAGGATTTAAAGATCAACTTTTTTGATAAATATAACAAAAGTCAAACCTTAAAATCTTAAAATTGTAGTATTGATTAATTATTTATTGATTTTAATGGCATGTCAACTTATCTAGGGTTATTTCATTACAGCTTTTATGTAATTGTTTCTTAAAAGTTTATTTCACAGTATAATACTTGACATCATATAACTATCAAATACAACTAATTTGCTGACAGTTGTATGGTTTAACGTATATACCTATCTAATACTAATAATTATATGGCTTCAAGTAATCACTTCTATTTAATAAATCATTTGTTTGCATACAGTTATATGGTTTCAAATAACTAATAATAATTTTTAGTAAACAATTATAACTTCATGCAATTATTCTTAATACAAATAATTTACAGTTATATAGTATCAAGTATTCCTCTCTAATATGAATGATTTTTAAACAGATCCATTTGACCCATAGATGGGATCCTACCAGGTAGTACCACTCCATATTAGAGTGGTCCTGAAAATAATGGCAAGCAATGGTTACTCCACAATCCCCAGAGTTCCAAAACTGGAGCCTCATCATCAAATGCAATGCCAGGACACATTTCAATATAGAATATTTCATTTGTACATTAGAAATCAAGAAGGATTTTATTAAAGGTTTGTAATTAATGCAATCATTACAGATAGAATATATATTTACCAACCCCTCCGCACGAGCAGGATGCGACACAAGGTCAATTTCTTAAGTGGAGTTCAGCAGGTTTGAATTCAGAGTTTTCCTTTGCCTAACCAAAGTTGGAGAGCCCAGTCTGCCCTACTATTTACCCATAGCTGGAGGGAGAGTAGGATTCATACCTTTCCCAAGGATATTAGCGCTAAATGAAATGCAGTTACCACGTCCAGGATTTGAACTCGGGGCGACGAGTCCATTTCCCATGACTTTAACCATTACACCGCGCACTTCCTACTTACAGATAGAATAGGATTATTTTATGTACAGAGAAAATGCATTGCTAATCAGGGATTTCCAGTGATTAAGAATTAATGCAAGCACTGCTGATTGAATAGAGCTAATATATGTGTAAGTGTATGTCTTAGGATTTTACAAAATGTCAAACAAATTTACTTTCAAAATATATTAAAGATAAGAAAGGGATTGGCAGTGGTCAGAAAATTAAAGTAAGCCTTACTGACAGAAAAGGATATAGGATGTATTTACCAACCCTTCTGCCATGGCTAATATGTCTCAATTTTTTTAAGCAGAGTAAAGCTAGTTTGAATTCAGAGTTTTTCTTCTCCTAAATTAGTTGCTTAACCAAGGCTAAAAAAAACAGTCTTCCCCTATTTTTTCTCATAACCAGAGAGAGAACAGATGGATTTATGCTTTTCTTAAGGGCATTAGCACAAAGTGAAATGCAAACAGCCTTGTCCAAGATTTGAACTCTGGTTACAATTCTATTTCCTATGACAATAACTGTTATGTGCTAATATGTGCAATATAATATGTTTCTTATTTTAAAATTCTTTTTAGTTTAGTTAACTTAGGCATGCAATTCTAAAAGCTTAGAATGTTTAGATGTGTAAGAAATTATTCTCTTTTAAGTTTGTATCTCATGCATACATAGATATACACAGAAAATGACATTTCCATTTGAGCAACACCTAGAGCAAAAGTTATTTTACTTTAATTTAAGATTTGTTCTACCTATAGTTTGCATGAGATAAAAAACAAAATATGCTCTGGTTCAACTAAATATCAAAATATGACATTTAGAGGTGTTATAATGGAACCTTTTGTGAATTTCCTGTCTAACTTTCAGGAAGTTTCTTCAAGCAAGGCTATCCAGCTTTGTCATGCTTTCTTTAAAGTCATGCTGCATTAACTGATAAAATGTGATCTTTTTCCTGCGGTGATATCTTGACTGGCGTGCAAGAAGACAAGAATGACTATTAGTGTCTAGTATCCATCCACACTCTCTCTGTAAACATAACTTATGCCTTTTTTTTTTGCTTTTAAATTAATCTATTACGTCTACAGTGACCTGAAGTTTTGAAATGATTGTTACAATGTACATGTACATGTTTTGTGGTTGGAGAGAACGGGTTGTCATTTAGTAAGCTCAACTTAGTTGAGCACAAAGCCAGAAGTATGGGCACCCAGTTCGAATCAGATTCACTAATGAGGCTCTGCTAAACTGGCTTGTGAACTATTACACCATTCAAAATGTCCAAATAAGTAATGCTAAATGTATGTGTAAGAAAATGCTAAAGATCAACGATACATTCAAATATATTCAAGGATGCCACTTCTTGACTGAATTTTATTAGACAAGGTGTTTTAATGATTGTATATGTGTTACATAATTATTAGATGCCTAATATTCATGGAAATAGTGTAGAAACATAATGGCGATTAGTGCAGCTGATGGCCTTGAGAGTGAGTGACGGCACTTGACCTCACTCTCACCTTGCCTTCCAGGGATAAATCGTGAGAACCAGAAGGCACAGAAGACCCTATATTCCAGTTTAAGGATACTAAGTAACTCAGGCAGTTAGAAGTTAGAAGCCGAGCTCGTAAGATGTGAGTCTCACTGCGCAGACATCTGGTTTGGGGATTTAACAATAAAATAAGATCAAAAGTAAATCGAAGTCTTGTGTTTATTACCTAAAAACTAACAATGACACAGGGCTTCTGATAAGGAGAAATCCCTAACAGAAAACCAGACTCGAGGTCCCCAAGTCAACACCAGATGCTAGACCAGACCAAGTTAAGATGATAGAAGAAGAACCAAAGCCGGCCAGAAGAATAGATGTCCAAGATATAGAAGCAAGTAAGAAGTGAAGAAGAAAGAAAGGGTATACAACATATGGTTGGTTCAGACTAATTTCTTCATCTTTCATAATATTTTAGCCATACAGTCATCCTATTGTCCTTGACTATCATCAAATTTTGTGATGAGAGATTGTGATACCTATCACATTTCATACACATTATGTTCAATCTCTTTGGATTATTGGGATTTTCTTTTGACCTATGTCTTGAACTTATAACCTCCTGTCTAACATAACACATGATCCTGTCTCTCAGACTAGAATACCAAGTTTAGATTACATATAGTTGGTCAGCTGATTAAGTTACCTGAGGACTTCTGTCAATTTTTTTATCCTACAAATCTGTTCTCTGTCAGCTATTTTACTTCATTCCATAGATGTAAGAAAATACAATTTAGTTCAATTCAACCACATATATCCCTGGATAAAAAAGCTTGCCTTTTCTTTTTATTTCTTTTCTTTGAAAATCTAAAAAAACTATTTTATTTAATTATCAAATTCTTTTACCATCAATTTTTAGAAATTAATTGTTTTAAATCTTTAAATTCGTGAATTAAAATTTTCTTTGAATTGTTAAAAAATACAGAAACCACTAAACAGTATAGAAAAAATACAGCCGAGGATCATTAGTGTTACGTTCAAAGTGAATCCCTGCATGACTATAGTCTCATGTTACATCCCCAAAAGTGTATGTGAGGAACCGGATATAATAAAGTTCTACAATAAGGTATCATTCCTATGAAGACAAATGCCTAAACACAACATCCTGATCATTGGGGGAGACACAAATGCACAGATAGGAAAAAACGTGAACAATAGATTCTGTTTACATAACACTCCAAACAGGAATGGTGAACTACTAGCAGAGTTCTCTCTCGAGAACAGACTTGTATGCTTAAACACCAAATTTCAAAAACGAAAGAGCAAACTATGGATCTACACCTATCCAAATAACACAAAAGCACAACTTGATTACATATCAATAAATAAAAAGTGGATAAACAGTGCTATGAACTGTGATTAGAAGATACTTCTTCAAAGGAGTAGTAACTCCTTTGAAGGAGTATCTTCCAATCACAGAATAGTCATTACAAAATTATGCCTAAGTCTATGTAGAAACTAAAAGAAAACCAGTAAACCTGTATGATACAACTGGGACTCACTTGCAAACAATAACATAAGTAACCACTACTCAATAGCAGAAATAAATGAATTTGACATCCTCCAGGAGAAGTCTGTGAGGCAGACTCCAGATGAAGAATATGAAAACTTTGTCAGTGCCCATCTAGAAGAAGCAGTTGAGTGCATACCAAACAAATTAAGAGCCAAACACACTGTTCCCTGGGGTATAGAAGCAGTTAGAGAAAAGAGAAACGATATAAAAAAAAGCAATGTAATAAAACAAACCCAACAAACACCAACACACACAATCTTAAGAAACCCCAATATATAAAAAAGAACAAACAGAATACATTCAGTAGCAAATAAATAAAATCTGACATTCAGTAGAAGACAGACAGTTGCGATTAGCATGGCAAACTGTAAATGAAATTAGTGGTAGGAAAAGTGCCCCTAGGGCAAAATTAAAAGCAACCAACCCAAAAGATCGACTTCAGAAATGGAAAGACCACTTCCAGAAACTGTTGGGAACCCCCTCCCCCAAAAATCATAGATGACCAATTAGTCATCAAGCTAGGAGACTTTATGATAGAAAAACTCAACAAAGTCCTAAGAAAACTTAAAGGTAGAAAAGCTGCAGGCCTTGCTGAAATACCTCCTGAAGTATGGAAGATGAGGGAATTTGATGACATTCTTCTTAGGCTATGCAATGCAGTATATATGCAAAATCGGCAGATAAATGGATGAAAGGCTTCTTAATCACATCCAACTCCAAATAGAGAAAATCCTTAGGAAAAACCAAAACGGATTCTGCAAGAATCGATCCACAACCTCTTAAATCCTGGCTGTTTGTTGAATCATAGAGGGGTTCGAGCAAAAAATCTTGAGGCAATGCTACTTGTAGATTTCTCCAAGGTATTTGACTCCATACACAGAATGGAAAATGGAGCAAATACTGCTAGCATACAGTCTTCCCAAGGAAACACTTACCACAATAATGATGCTTTACAAGGACACTAAAGCAATGGTACACTCACCTGATGGTGATACAGACTTCTTTGACATAGTCACCGGAGTCCTACAAGGAGATAACTAAGCATCATATATATCAATAATATGCTTAGACTATGTACTTGGTAAATCCCTAGATCCCATAAACGAAAAAGGTCTTGCACTAAAAAAGGCAAGAAGCAGGCAATATCCCGCACAAACTATTATGGATGTGGACTACAGATGACCTAGCATTTCTTGCACAAGCCGAATGCTACATAGCCTTGAGAAGGTAACACGGAGTATTGGTCTCTATGTGAATTCTGATAAAACAGAATACATGTGCTTTAAAAAGAAAAGAGACATCTTCACACTCAACAGTAAACCTCTAAAGCCAGTAGAACAATTCATGTACCTAGGTAGTAATCTCTTCCACAAAAAAAAACGATGTTAATGCATGCATAGGGAAGGCATGGTTGGCTATAAACAATTTGTTTGTTATATGGAAATCAGATCTCACCAACATGTTAAAGCAACATTTCTTCCAGGCCCTAGTGGTATCAGTGCTACTGTATAGCTGCACCACTTGGACCTTGACGAGTCGCCTGGAGAATAGGCTAGATGGGAGTTGCACAAGAATGCTGCATGTGATCTTGAACAAATCGTAGAAACAACACCCCACAAAGAAGCAGCTATACAGCCACCTGGCCCTTATCACACAAACCTAAGTGTGACAGACATTCTGGAGTATTAGAGAAGTAAAGATGAACTCATAAGTGATATCCTCCTATGGAAACCAAACACATGCTAGTGCGGGTCATCCAGCAAAGACTTACATAGACCAGTTCTGTGCAAGTACTGGATGCTGTGTGGAGGACCTACTAGGGACAATGAGTGATAGGGATGGATGGCGAGAGGTTGTCATGGATATCTGTGCTGCTGGTGTGACATGATGATGATGATGATTTAGTATTTGAATGCAGAATACACTTCAGTATGGGATAGATTTTCATTATTTTTCTTTGGAAAATTGAATTATTTGGTGTAAGCTGCTGAACAGTTATTTACAGTGCACTTCATCAATGTTGTTCTATTCTTCTAGTAGTAAACAAAAAGCTTTAAGAGTATTTATGAGATAAAATTGTAGTGAATGAAGTATGGATATTACATGACATTAAAAGTTTTAGAATATCTAAAACTTTCCTGCTTTAAGTTGCTTAAAATTTAGACTTTTAGAAGAGATTTTAAAATAGAAATTATATTTTCATTCTGTAACTACATAGTAACATAGGGAATGATAGCTAATGTTTCATCAGCTGGGTCAGGATTTTGGTAAAAATTTATGTTAAATGACATGGCCAGTTTGGCTTGTTAATTCACTTTAAGTTTTTCTGAGAATATAAACAAATGTGCGCAAACACACACATACATGATTCTTGATTTTCTATATATTTCTAATAGGAAACCAGATTTTAAAGTAGTTAGATATCACTGAAGAAGTTCATTCAAAAAGATGTTAATAAATGTTATTTTAAAATGTTCTTAAAAACTTAAGATTGACATTGAAAAAGCTGACACTAAAGCATTTCAGTTTTAATTAAACCATCAATTGGGCTCAACTGGGTTGATAATCATAAATCATATGAAAAGAAAATTGCAGAAACAACCAAAAGCTTATGAGCCTTTTTTTATGATGTTTAAAGGCTTGTCTCAACATTCAAAAGAATTTTGAACATCATATTGCTATATTAATAAATAAAGAGTGCTCAATATCAGTAATATCTATATATCTAAGTTAGGACAGCATAAGCATAGTGTCAATGGTTCTTGGTGACTGTCAGTTTCTTGCTTATGTAATCATCAGACTAAGTCAAATGATCACTTAAGCAAGAAACTGACAGTCACTAAGCACCATTGACTCTATGTGTATGCTATCCTATATATATATATATATATAATATATATATATATATATACTAGCAAATATATGCACCCTCTTTAAGTTTTAATGTAATAAAATATTATATTAGAAAGGCTAATGAAACTAAATACGAAAATAAGTATGCAGATAAAAAGATTTGAAACAGATAGGTGTATAATCAAAAAATAGAACACTGAAACTTAATCTTCCATCACTCCTATCTTTCATTGCTAAATTCTCCTAATTTATTTAGTTAAAATAGGAACTAAAAAATAAAATTACAGTTATTTCTTCTTGTTAATCAATCTCTTTTAAGATTTATTCCTGAGATTGTTGTTCATATTCATTAAGATAAAACCAAACCAATTAAAAATCAATAATACCAAGAACATATTTATTAAAATCAAATTTTTAATATCATTATGCAAATTAGCTTTCCTGTTCACACTGTAAACTACGATTTGGTTGTATATATAAATACAATTGCATGTTATTAGTATATAGATATGGCCAACAGTATTAATAATGTAAAACAATTTTATTAATCATTAAGATTTAAATAAAAATAAAATCATGGAGAATGTGAACTAAGAAATTGTGACTTGAGAAGTGATATAGTTTTGTTACAGACAGACAAACACACAATCTCCATTATAAGAAGATATATATATATTCTTATCCAGAGATGCATTCGATTTGACTTGAGATTTAACAAAAACAATCTGTGTAGAATAACAGAAGAGGCAAAGCATTTTTTGCTATAGTTATGTTAGGTAATTTCAGAAATAATGCACTGTATAGCCATTAATAACACAAATTAATCAAACACTGATGAAATGTGTTTTTCTTTTCAAAGGTTAATTTATTCTACAAAAATCCTTTCCCTTCATTCCAAGAAACCTTTCCTTGCAAAGTCCCAAAAATGGGTTCAAGAACACCTGTGAGTTTAATCAACCATATAAATGATACTTGATGTTTAAGTGAATAATTTCATGCTTTATGGCTGGTTTTTTTTTCTCTGAAATAATTGGATATTTTATCCTGGATATTTGTTTGCCTCTTTCTTCTGAATTTTTGTCAATGGATTTTTCTTTGATTTTAAACAAAGTTCAAAATCTGCAAGTGGTATTTCAAGTTCTTTTGCTAATTTAGACTTATTATCTTCATTTGGTTTATTTCATTTCTATAATTTCTCAAAGAATCTGCAAGAGAGAAAAACTAAATTAATATTGGTAAATAAGGATTGGTAAAATGCTGGTTGAAATAATAATCTAATGACAATTTTCATTTTATTTTAAATTCATCATTGGATGAAGCATTGTCCCTTATTAATGTTTAGCAGTAATTACTTATATTGCATTCATATATCATTGATTTTGATAAACTGGATAGGATGAAAATCTAGACCAAAAATAAAATATAAATATAAATCTCATTGCATTCTCATAGAAATATATTTCTCTACAAAACTCAGAACTTTTCAGAAAAAAAAATTAATTTCATAAAAGATTCCTAATATGAAAGATAGAATAGAAAAGTATTTTTTTGAGATCTTTTCTTTTACAATAATAATATTTTAACAATAGGATCAGTGTTAATTTTTAATTGAAAAAAGATGTAAAACTTTAAAAATAATTAATGGATAAGATGTGTTTCAAAAATATTACTAATATTTCATTAAACATTACTTATTGGGTTTATACATAGCTCTTCAAGATGGAGAATTTAAATAATTACATAGTATTCATTATTACTTTGGATGAAAAATAAAAACAGACTTAGTTTATGAACATGGAATTTTGAATTTTTTTCACCATATTTTAAAAAGATAATTAATATTTAAAAAATGTCATTCTTAAATTTTTTGTGGATTTTCTAGACAGCAAAAGTATAAACAAAAAAAAAAAGAAATTTCCATTAATTAACAGAATTTGACTGATAAAAATAAGCTAAGTGTCAAATAAATGATAAAAATAATTAAGTCTATCGAATTTTATAATTCAATACTGACATGATAAGTTTAAACAATGACATCCAATTGTGGGCTGAGTGACCCAAAGACTTTCTGTTCATGCAGGTGCAGTAGGATCTCCTATGATTGGTTGCCAACTTACATAAGGTCCACACAACAAGTTCTCAAGATATTCAATATACCTGACATGATTTATAATGGAGCAACAGATAGACCCTGGAAATAAATATTTTATAGCCATAAGTCACCCTTCCAGAATAAATATTATGTAAATAACGCTATGATGTCAAAGTATATATGAGAATTGAAAAATGTAAGTAACATAGAACCTGAAATCGATTGGGACATTTAAAGAAATGTGTACACATGAAATAAGGGGTCAAAATCATATAGATTGTTTTTGTTATGTATAACAAGATTTCTAGAACAAAATAAGTTGGCAAACTAATACTCAGAATTGGTGGCTTGATTCAGACATGAAACCAATTATTGCCTTTCTAATTTGCCATCAGACTAGTTTCGGTCAAATGACAAATATTTTTTAAACTAAAAGAGTAAAAATAGTTTTGTCACAGGAATAGTTTAAATTATGTGACAAATATCTTTAACTGTAAAATATATTCAAGGAGGAAGAGTAATTACTGTATTTGACAGTTTATAAAACACATGCACATGTGAGGCATCGCAATTTGGACAGGCATTAAAAATTAAAAAATAAATAGGTTTCCAAAATGTCAAGAGAAGTATTTTCACTTAACATTCATTCCCAACTATCAGATCATATTTAAAATTTCATATGAATTTAGATCCTTATTAAATCCTATTTTATATGTAATTGTTTTAATTAGTTTGTTTAGGTAGACACATAGATAAGTGTTGTCACTCAATTTTCTTCCTAACTGATGTTATTTTATATGAAGCACTAGTAATTACTACTATAAATATTTAATATCAATTAATCTAATTATTCATTGTCACCTTATAAAAGAATTGCCATTGTTGGTGCAGAGCAATCATCACCTTATTTACATTTGGTTTAATTTAAGGACTATTGCAGTACTAGCCAGTAACCCAAAACTGACCCATGACCTTATAAGTCACAGGGTAATTTTCTGGAATTTTTTTTTTAAAAACCCTAAAAAAAACATGTGCATCATATAAGCCTTCAATACTACCTCTTTAGTACATTCTTTATGTTACTCGTGAAACTTAAATATTAGGAAAACATTTATGAATTTTGATATTTAATATCAACTGCAAATTGCTCTACCTATTGAGTAGTGAGTATTTTTTAAAAGTTTTTACTTCATAATTTTATCATATACACACACACACACACACACAAAATGATTTAGTTTATTCACTCACGATTTTCAAATATGTCTTTTCCCAACCACGTCATATGAGTGAGATGCAACACAGGTTTGAATTCAGAGTTTTCCTTTTTCTAGACTCGTTGCCCTGCCAAGGTTAAAAGCCCAGTCCAACCTAGTATTTATTCATAGCTGGATGAGAATAGTTAGATTCACACCTTTCTTAAGGGTATTAGCACTATGTCAAATGCAAACAGCATTTAAACTCAGTTTGCCATATCCATTTCCTCTGATGATAACCATTACACCACAAGCGCCTTCACAATTTTCAAATAACTGATGATTTTGTATCTTTTTAATCTAGAGGCTATCAAAATGTGATAATTCAATACTGACAAGTACAATGTATTAACCAGATTATTTTCTTTTATTTGAATCATTTTGCAATTCTTGTTTTCTTTACATAAAGAAGTTCTGAGGAGATTTTGACAATGCATTGCCAAGTTTGGTACAAGGCCATTTACTTTATCTTGTGTTCTTAAGCAGTTAATTATCTAAATACTGATTGATGTTTTTAATTATGTTACACTCTAAATCAAACCTTGTTATAATTCCAGACACTTTCATCAAGGTCAAAAAATGGTTTGGTTTCTTTATTTTAATGGATTTATCAAACTTTGTGGGTTATTTAAAGCTGAAGCTATCATTTTAGAAGACCTGTAGTAGTACTATTTAACCTGTAGTTGGGGGATGAGGAGTTTCATACCTTTCCCAAGGGCATAAGTGAACATACTAGCATGACTGGAATTCAAACTCGCTTTGTACAGCACATCAGCCATTATGCCACGGGACTCCCATCAGGGTAAAAAATAAGTCTACACAACCACAGACGACAATTGGAAGGCACCTCAAGCAAAGACCCAGAAGTACATAATAACACAAAAATTTTCCCTTTTTTGTACTTATTCCTTTTCTTTTTTTTGTCAGACTGGACTGGCATTGTCTAGTGACTGGCCTAGTCACACACTTAGTGTGTTAGTTGACAGTACACTGTAAACTAATACACTCACAGACCATAACACACATGGTGGCCCTTGACCAAACCTTTTATGAATCTCCTCATGCAGCACCACCAACTTGCACACACAGCCATTCTCAACTTTGTGGCTTATTTGCAGATATAACTCTACAACAGCCTTGTTTATATAAACATACAACAAAGTGATTCAATATGTATCTTACTGAAAATGCAGCATATCCTCCTAAATGGTTATATCTCATCATAGCTACCCCACTTGTGCAACCCATATTGAACCTTCATTTTTAATCCCCTGTTTTCATTACATATAGGCTGTTTTCATTACATATAGCACTAATAACCTTGGAAAAGGTATGAATCAAACTATTCTCCCTTCAGCTATGGGTAAATAGTAGGGTGGACTGGGCTCTTTAACCTTGGTTAGGTAAGCAATCTAGAAGGAAAAAAAACTGAATTCAAAATCGACATAAGAAAATGACCTTGTGTTGCATCCTGCTCATGTGTAAGAGTTAGGTAAATACATAAATAACTTGTTTTATAGAATCATAAACATTTTTTTTAGTGTTAACCTTATTTGTCATGAGTCTGAATTAAAATGTATAATAAAATAGCACTTGGACTTTAATATTGGGCTTATGGTATATAGTTGTTATAAACCCTGCCTATGAACATTAATGGGTATGTCCCAATCTTCATAAATACAGGAGTATTATGCTGAATGAGTAATCTTATACCACAAGTAGTGGTTTACCTTCTTTACATCACTGGTGAGTATTATATTTTTTAAAATGCTATAAAGATTCCATATAATTTCCAACTTCTGTTTGGTTATTTCTCATTTAGTAACCTTTGTTAGGTAATAACAATAGTAAAATATCACTCAACCTTCAATATCTTTCTAATTGGTTTGAAGGGTTAAATATCCAAGATATGAACAAAAAGTACTTAATTTTTTTATTGTTTTTTTTTTCAGAAATTTTCCTTTTGCAGCAAGATTTATATGACAGCTGTACTTTTAAATAAAAGAATCCACTGCTTTAAAGGTAAGAACTTTATTATTTGTCATTGAACAGAAATAAGGATTTGGTATTTAGATGATGTTTCCTAGAAAATAAAATCTGAAAATAATGCGGAGATATTTTTTCTCTCAGAAAGTCATTAGAGTACCAATTTATTCTATTCTGCAAAGATTGTATCAAACAAGACATACATTTACCTCTTTATATATTACTAGTAAATACATTGACTTACAAGTTTAATTAATTCCACTTGTAACTCAATTCCCTCATATATCAAATCAATTCTCCCCATTGAAATAAACTGAAATGTTATTGATCCATTCCAGCTCCCCCAACAACAACAACAAAGAAGAAAACTAGCCCACCCTAGTTTTTTGTTACATATTTTTAAAATAACAAAAATAGCATGAACTTAGTTACATTATTAGTATAAGCATATTTGAAGTTCACTTGTACCTCAAGTTTTAGCTAACAAACAAAGTAAAAAGTTGACTGAGTGACAGATCAACACAGAGTTGACCATCTTTGGAAAAATAAACACACTCAAATATACTATATATATATATATATATATATATATATATATATATATATATATATATATTGTCTATGATATGTTACTCCTAGATTTCCCTGGCAATGAAATTGGTTTTGAGTCAATTTGGGTACTGGGAGCTAAGTTAAGGGTATTTTTAGGGTATCCCAGTTTAGAAAATTAGGTTCTGGAACTGTGGGGAGTGTGTAGTACCCATTTATTGGCACTACACTCAGTCCACTTTGACTAGGATTACCTACTAGGCTCCCATCTATGGGTTGAATAGATCTGTTTTGAAAATATTTGTATGAGATAGGAATACTTGATATATAAACTGAATTGAAAAAACTTTAGAAGCTATCCCAAAAATGATAATATAAATGTACAATGTATACAATTTCCTAAACCCTAGACAGAATGACATACTATTAAAATCAATTAATCAATCAGTCAAACAAAAACTAACTTTTTTAGATCTAATGTGCACCAGAAAAATTATCTTTCTTGTGTTTAACTTTCATTAAATCAAGACCAAAACAAGTAAGTAGTACATTAGTGTTGTATTGCTAATAGAATGACAAATCAAGTGAAAGAGAACAGAAATGATTAAATAACATCCTCATTTTATTTATAAATAAATAATAATTTAGGAAAAAAGAAACAATTATAAAATAATGATGATCATTAATATTCTTGTTTGTCATATTTTATCTTCTGAACAAAAAAAGTTGATGGAGAATTAGCTGAATCTTTTTTAATATTTGTTTTTTTGAAAGCAAGCTATAATTTTGAAATTGATTTTATTCTCTTTTCTTAATAATCACATAAGTGTTTCTTAATTATAATCTTTTCTATTTTCTTAATCAAATCAATTGTGAATTTTGTTTTTAGAATTCATTTGATATTGAATGTAATTATTTTTCTAAATATTTTTATTTTAGAAAAACTCTGTAGAAATATATATCCTTTAAAGTCTGTTACGATTCACTTCATTTAATTTTTTCAATTTTCTCAGAAAAATAATTTTTTCATGGGAAAATATTTATATTTCTTATAAAGGTAAAATGAAGATTTTGAAATGCAACATCTCTTCTTGCAGAAAATCTGCCTTAAATCATAAAAGGAAAAATGCATTAAAACTAACTTTATATATATGTTATATGTGGTGTTATTCACTCCACCCAACCAATCTGTGTAGCCTTTCTAGTAATAGTAGTAGTAGT
Organism: Doryteuthis pealeii; assembly: GCA_023376005.1. Taxonomy (NCBI): domain Eukaryota; kingdom Metazoa; phylum Mollusca; class Cephalopoda; order Myopsida; family Loliginidae; genus Doryteuthis; species Doryteuthis pealeii. The sequence goes on from CM042150.1 coordinate 76,068,535, forward strand.
AGTAGCATTATATTTTACGAGTGTGGATTGTGATGTTTTAAAAAAATGTTGGCTGCAGAGTTACTACTTTTCATATTTCACATAAGTTTTTCTCTGAGTGTGTATGAGAAGAGAGAGAGAGAGAGAGAGAGAGAGAGAGAGAGAGAGAGAGAGAGAGAGAGAGAGAGAGAGAGAGCAGTTTTGTTTGGTTGGTTGATTTTACTGTATATCAACACAAACCTGGTTGGGTTATTTTATGCTGAAGTCATTTTAACAATCATGGTCACTAATGTACAAAAATGTATCTTCATAATTTTCAAAAATTTTTGAAACAAAAACACTTCATATTTAGTTGTAATTTCAATGTTTTAAAAGTCAATGTATTAATGTATGAGGATCAGCTGAAAACTTCATAGGCTGACCAAGATACTCTCATGGAATGTGACCAAATGAGGTTTATATTTTTCAACATATGCCTCTTGCAGTCCATACACTTCTTCCACCAGTGTTACAGTGCTTGGATCCCAGTGGTCAAAAAAGTCATCAACAGCAGATATGACATAGGCATGAACTTTTCAGCTCATCTTCGTAATTCAAAATCATTTAAAACATTATCTTAAACAGATCTATTTCACCCCTAGATGAGACTTTAACACATATTTCTGTCCTATGTAAAGTAAAACTGAGAGTAGTGGCAATGGAGATGCAACTCTATACTCCTTAGTGCTCCAGAACTGTAGTTTCACTACAGGATGCAGTTCTCTGTCATACCTAGGACTGGTACATTCTTGTCTGTTGTTTACAGACTTGAGTTCTCTAATTGATCATAACATATATCTACCAATGTATGTATTTATCAGTTTAGATGTTTGCCTCTTACTGACAGCTATGGCTGGCTGAGAGAAAAGGGCTCGGACTGCTGAAAATCAGGTTTTGCTCTTGGCTAGAAGTAGCTGTTAAGTCTAGCCACACTGATGAGATGTCTGTGGATGACTATATATATATGTGTGTGTGTGTGTGTACTCGAATTCTCTGTTCCCATGGTGATGAAACGTAAATGTTGAAAAACACGTGTCTGTGGATGACTATATATATATCATATATATATATATATATATATATATATATATATATATACATAATACAGCTGTCAAATTATATAATATAGCCATCATTTTTGACAGAACAGGTACCCTTAGATAAATAATTCATTTGTCTATGAATGATAATGTTTTGTTTAATTTATCATTCATTTTCTTTGAATCTTATCTAAGTAGTTGGACTCTGTTCAAAGAGATGAATTTCATTTGTTTTTAATGATTATTAACCACATTGCTTCTTCCTGTCTTTGATGTCATACACATAACCATATCAGCCAAAAAATGTCCATTCTGCACATTAATTCCTCTTTCTCAAACCAATCAAATTCTAATTCATAATGCCTAACTTTATCTATTTTCATATTGTATCTTGTATACTTCACTAAGAATAAGAAGGGAGACATTTATTTTCTTGAATGTTAAACCTTTCTTGTATTAAACGAATCCTTTGCCTGTATTAAATCAAGCTGTCAAATAAATGAAAGTTATCAATTGTAACTCGTTTAAAAAAAGAAGAAAACAAGGTAAAATGGAGGTGCAGTTGGGCTTCACCATCTTTTGAATTTAAAAGTCAAAGTTGCAATTAACCTCATTGGCTTAATCAACAAAAATTTGTAACTCATGATCCATTTTTTTTAGGCAGAGATGGATGTTAGTTTAAGTTTCAATGGGATCTTAATCTTTATTATTTTTTCCAATGCATGATGTCTTTGCTGGTGAATTGAATGAGTTTTGATAAAAAAAAAACAATTAGAAGAGGAAGAATAATGCCAATCAACATTATTAACAATAAAGATTGTATCTATTACAAGCAGATGCAGCAAACTGGCACAAAAGGAGTACAAATGTAGACATAATGGAAAGGTGGTCCACTGGGAATTGCGAAAGAAATTAAAATTTGGCCACACTAACAAATGATATATGCACAAACCATAATCTTTCCTAGAAAAGGAGAGGCAAAAAATTCTCTGGGACATCATGAAAAGGTGAAATTCTAGAATTGCAGTTACTTTAGATGAAGATATTGAGTTAAGTTTTCTGATCGAGAATTTGTCATATCTTTCTAATTCACTGGGTTTCAACTACCACTTAACTAATTCTGCAAACCAATATATATATATATATATATATACATATATATATATATATATATATATATATATATATATATATATATATATATATATATATATATATATATATATATATATATATATATACATATATATATATATATATATATATACATATATATATATATATATATATATATATATATATATATATATATATATATATACATATATATATATATATATATATACTATATATATATATATATATATATATATATATATATATAAAATGTGGTGCAAGGTCATCTCCAAGTTATCATATTATACAGCTATCTGCATGCATTGACTTGACATGACATAAGTCATCTTGCTACATAACAATACAATGCAATAGATTTTAATGGTCAGAAAGTATTCAACCTAAAAGCTTTGACTACAAGTTAAAATAAAATATAAAGACAATAATGCAAATGCTTTCATGATCTACTTTAATAGAGCAAATAAATTCTGGCCAGAATGCTGAGATAAAAACCTAAAATAAAAAATGGGCTGTTGTAAGTTTAAGAAAGAAAATACTCAAGCTATTTGTTTTAAAGATCAGAAAGATGAAGGAAAATTTAATCTTAAGGAAAATATATAAAAACAAAGATAGATGTGAACAAAGTATAAAAGAGACATAGATAGATTTTTGGTTTCTTTGTTTAATGGCATATCAATCTTCATAGGTTATTTTATGCCAAAGCCATCCTTGTAGAAGACCAGTAGTGGTACTATTTAACCATAGCTGGAGGGAATGAGGAAATTCATCCCTTTCCCAAGGGTATTAGTCTGAAAGTGAAAGTAATACTGCAAATGGAGTTTGAACTATTTTACTACAATGCAGTCCAGCACATTAGCCACTACACCATGGGAACTCTCCAGACATGGATAGAAATGAAAAGACTCAGATAGCTAGATCGATATGAAAAAATTATCATAGAGATAGAGAGAAACTGATATATATATATATATATATATATATATATATATATATATATATAGACAGTCCAGCTGAAAACACCGGGTAGCCGCCACAAGAACCTCACAACACGGTCAATCGAAGGGATGTAGTCGTCCCAAAAATTTACCCGGTTAAATAAATGAAACTCAAAACAAACTAGAGGCTTCAGATATTTATTCCTCAACTACCATATTACGCTAACAATATTAGCATAATAAGTACGTTAATGCTTCACCCTCAGCCCAAACCTAGTATAAGTATCTCCTAAAACGGATACAAATACTAACATTCACCTCAAATATGTATATATATATATATATATATATATATATATAAAATGTGTAGTACAGGCTTTTTGTTCCACAGCATTGTGATGTATTGATTGCAACCCCTCTTGGCACTTTGGATAACAGATGCATCAAACATTCATAAAGCCATAATTGATAGGTGACAAGGAAAAGACTATGACTATAAGTAAATAGTAAGAAAGCATGGGAACAGAGAAACTTGAAAGATATGAATTCTAGAGCAACTTTTGTAGAATAGTTTAGACTTGAGTGAAACTGCACCTCCATTATTAGAAATAAACGTGAGTAGATTTTGCGATCAACATGTCTGTCATTTCTTTCAAACATCAGGATCATGACACATCCTTTGCAAGACACCTAAAGCTGTTCTGTTGATGGGTTATAAGGATATTTACATTCAAAATACAGAGGCATTCTGCTTTTGAGCTTTGTAATTCCTTTTAAATATCAACATCCCAATTTACAGTGTTTCTTGATATTAGTGTAACAGTTATTGTCATAGGAAATGAAATCAGATACTCAAATCCTAGAAGAGGTTGTTTATGTTTCCCTTTGTGCTAATGTCCTTGGGAAAGGCATGCATCTATCTGTTCTCCCTTCAGCTATGAGTAAATAGTAAGGCAGACTGGTTCTTTAATCTTGGTAAAGTAATTGGTTTAGGAGAAGCAAAACTCTTACTCCATGCAGGGTTACATTCTTTATTTGCCACAGTTCTTCCATTGTGGCATTGCAAGCAGCCATATAAAAATGGAAAGACTAAAGTCAAAGATCTTTTTCCACCCTCTGTCATCAAAAGAACATGAACCAGTTGAATCTTCTGTCCATAGGACAGGGGGAGCTTTGAACTCCCAACCTCAAGCCACATGGCATGCAAGACCATGGTTTACATGTAAGCATTATACTTTACTCTATACCAGTAACACTCAAGTCTTTACCTATGAAAGACTCTTATCCTATAAGAATATATCTATACACATATGTATAAGCTCTTCTTTGTATTATTCTATCCTGTTTTATATTCTTCTATTAAATTTTGCTCAGGAAATTTATTTGTTATTATTTTTGTGATGCATTGTTTTATATATTTACTTGGTATGAGAAAACAATACTGAACCAACTATCATTCTTCTACATCCACTTAAAAATTGACCTTGTGTTGCATCTGAGGAAAACTCTTATTCAACTTACAAATTGTTGTTATTACACATCTTGCCATGGCAGGGGGGTTGGGTAAATACATACAAAACTTGCTGTTCGGCTGTGTTATTTCATAACACTGTATAATAAAAAATTATTAATAGGACAAAAACATGGGAAATACAAATCAGTCAAACAGCACTTATAATAAAGCCAAGTTTTATTAATTTGGGAGCAGTGGCAAACCTTTATCATAATTGAGCTCAAAATGGAAGCTATAAGTGAGGAAATGAATTCCGCATCTTTAGAATTAAATAAACAAGTTACTGAGTGTTAATAAAAATAGTTTCCTTGGATTAGTGATCAGTTTATTTTTCGAGATGAAATTTTGATTGCCTTGACTCTGGAAATTACTGATTAGAATATTGATGTCTTAATAATTAGCCTTTTTCATTAGGGTTCATTAAATTGATTAATGGAGAAACTGATTAATTTGTTGTAGTTTCTGCAGAGAAGGTGAGATGATAAAATACAAAAGAAATCAAAGAACTAAACTAGCGGAATGATTTTAATCTTGGATCAGAATCAGGAGTTTATAAAATCCTTAGAAAAAGCATAAACCCAAGAACTCATGCTCATTTATAAGAATGGCAGGAATCTATCTGTCCTATCAGCTATCAGATAAATAGAAGGGCAGACTGGTTAGGCCACAAGTCTAGGAGAAGGAAAGCTTTAAATTTAGATTCCACTTAAAAATTGACCTTGTGTCACATCCTGCCCATTTTGGGTAAATATATATATGAATTCTGATTAAATTTGATAAGGAATCTGTATTCAAAATTCTTCTTTTGAATATACATTTATTTAAAATCTATTAAACTTTAATTATCTTGCAAACAAGCTTTAATTTGTTTAGAGTATCTGCTGTTCTTAAGTGGTCACCAATCTAAGTACTGAACAGGATCATTGTATCTTAACTTTAGTGGATGGAAGGAAACAAGTGCTTTTAGAACGACTTGACAATGATCATGAAGTGATATATGTGTACATAAAGATAATTTATAATCAATGATTATAAAACATTTGGTTGGTCATGAAACTATCAATAATGATATCAAATTAAATATAATGTTTTAATTGCAGCATTTAATCTTTCTTTGGCCAATGATCATTGAGTCCAGTGGTAGGATTTAGAAAACATTTTAATTTTTATTTTGGTTGGAAGATCTCAATCTATTTTGACAATAATGAAGAAAAGAGATCAAACATTGGATGAATTTTCTTCTTATTTGAATCTGACAAGATTTTAAAAGTTCTTATTTCATCTGACTACCTGCAAAATACAATCATATTACTTGTCCCATGCACTTTCAAGTTTTGGGTGCTGAACACCTTTCTCTTAATAGAATGATCTGAAAGAATTAAACAAAGTTCTGCATGAGTTTGAATATGTTGGGTGCTAGATTTCTTTTTGTAAATTTTGTAAACTCAGGGACAGGGGTATCTGCAGACCAAGAAGTTAAGTTTTCAAAGTGTTAAGCTAAATTATTCAATTTTTAGCTCAGTCGGTAGAGCATTCAGCTAGGAATCACTAGATTCCAGGTTCGATACCGGCCCTCACCAACTCAGCATATGAGTAGCACAGGGATCTATGCAGTAAAGTGAGGAGTTGATGGTAGGTGTGCTGTTCCACCTCATACACCAAAACAATCTTCTTGGACTAGCACTAGTGAAAAGGGGTTAGACTCCTTTGCTGTCTGGCTGATACCGACTTTAGGCCACTCCGACGACTTTACTTTATTTACCCAAAACCTCTGTCATAAACAGAATATGACACAAGGCCAATTACACTGGTTGCCTATACTTTCAAGGCATTATAGATTGTAAAATCTTTCTACATTGGTTAGCATGCTTTTGTTCAATAACTTTTTCTTTAAATTTTCCCTAGACGTCTTTGTTTCTTTTATTTTAATTATTTATGAAATTTTTGGCAGTTATATTGCGAATGCCACACAACAAAGAGATAGATTCTTATTGAAAATACAAATCTATTAATAATGGAGATTCGTTTCGGTTTTTGTCTGTAACAAAAATGACGTCACTGCCTATGTCACAATTACCAAAGTCGCCAGTACATAGAATAAAGAACAATCATTAATAATAAAATAGATATAAGCAATTCTTTATAATTCAATGTTTGAATCCTTTCAATTGTAATAAATAAACTATATATTATTTAAATAAATAAAATATATAAACTATGAAATTAATTAGAAAATTGTATTACTTTAAATGGAAAAAATTATTTGCCAAATTTGTAATCCATTTAAAAAATTATTTTTCAATCTCGCCCTTTTTCAGTCACAATAAGTTAACTTAAAGTTTACAAATAAATAAATACCTAGGATTTTGTGTAAAATTTATGTGCAAAATATTAAAAATAATTATTTAATTAATAATTAATAGATGCACGCAACATATTATTTGAGGGGAACAGGACTAAGTTTCCATTTCAAATTGCTAATTTTTTTTACTCCTTTAATAAATTTAATGATTTTGCTTACTTATGATAAAAACCCTCAGACATCGAATTTTTAACTGCCTCAGACAATATCTTTTAAAAATTAATTTTTACACCACCCGGAGGGTGTTTTTTTGTGCTAGTCCAACAAATAATGCAGATTCATTTATGGAATTATTTCTTTTTATATACATTTGGAATTATATATTTAGCTTGTCTAACAAAAACTTAAGTAATATTTTTTTTAAATTTACAAACTTCATTGAAAAAGTGAAACTATTTTTACACTTCCTAGTTGCAAGTAGGAGACAATGGCGGGGATGAAGGTTGTAAACAATTTACTAAACTTCTCATGGACATAGCCAAAAAAAGAGTTTATTTGACATTAAAAATGTGAAATTCTTACATGACAAAAACTTCAAAATCCTATTAATCTACTAAACGAATTGAAAAATCAAAAAGTAATCAGCGTAGAAAACGTTAAGGCACTGAAAGAAACAGTTGAAATATGCATGAATGGAAATCCTACACTCTTAGATATGATAGATCAATTTCAAACATCCGCTCAGTCAAATACCAATTCTACTTCTTCAGATGAAATTGAAACCGTCACTGATGCGTTTGGGAATCTTTCTTCAACAGTTCCAGGATCTCAATACAAATTTAAATACCTTTTGAAATTAGCTGATCATATAAAAGAAGATGACTTTAAAACCATGAAATATATTCTGATCATTTAACCAATCTAAAAAGCTTGAAAAGCTCTGCTCTAACCTGAAATTATACATGTAAAACAAAATGGACCTGGGAGAGTTCAAAATAAAAATCCAACAATAAATCAGGTTAGGTAGGCATAGCCTCTTTTTTTTTCAGTTTATTTTTCTTAATTAGGATAGAATGAAGTAAAATTTTAAAATCTTTAGTCTCATGAAAAATATTTGTAAAAAGTAGTTTTGTTCCCTGAAATTATTAAGTGCATTGCTCCAATAGATCTTTCTATACTTTTTGCTGGGTTATGGTTACACACACACACACACACACACACACACACACACACACACACATATATATATATATATATATATATATATATATGGAGATGTGTGGTGAGATGGTTAGAGTCAATGACACAAATTCAGATCCTGAACAAGGCTGTTTGCATTTCACATTATGCTAATAGCATTGGGAAAGACATGAATCCAACTATTCTCCCTTCAGCTAAGGGTAAATAGTCGGGTGGACTGTGTTCTTTAACCTTAGTTAGGCATCCAGTCTAGGAGAAGGAAAACTCTGAATTTAAAGCTGTTAAACTCCGCTTAATAAATTGACCTTATGTCACATCCTGCTCATGTGGAGGGTTGGTAAATATACATATGTATATATATATATATATATACTGCTGGGGTGCTCTGGGTTAGTGGTAATGATGCTTTGGCCCCAAAACCATGCCTGAACCCAGAGTCATCATCTGATGAAGGCTTTGTTGGTTGCAATGCTACTGTGTAAATAGCAGTATGAAGATTATTATTTTATCAGGGGAAATGGAAATAAATTTGATGGTTTGCAAATATATAAGATTTGAAAAAACAAGGTATTCTGAGGGTAATAATAATATCCTCTTCTGAATATCTTCTGATATTTTTCATATTTTATATATATATATATATATATATATATATATATATATATATATATATGTGTGTGTGTGTGTGTGTATGAGATGTTCACTCTGCATCCCCCTTGAGTCGTAATGTAGACATTTGACAGACAAGGTTAAAGGTTATTTTTGATTGAAACCAACAGTCTGCCCTACTATTTTCATTCAGTTGAGAGGAGAACATATAGATTCATGCCTTTCCTAAGAGCATTAGTGCAAAATGAAATGCAAATAGTCTTGTCTATGATTTGAATTGGGGGTCACTGATTCCATTTCCTATAAATTCCTAAAAGTATCTGAATAATTTACTTGAAAAATGTTTTTACTATAATGAACCAAACAAGTTTGCCAGATCTAACTTGCTAAAATCTAGACTTTTCCATGACGGCAGACCAAACATATTTACTGATTGATGTGCTTTTCTGAGTAGTACATTATAATGAACAAGGTACACTGCAAGCTTTTAAAAGTTTTATGAATATTATCATAGCAAATATCTGACCTTTTAAACTCTGAGCTTTCCTCCTCTACCATGCGATAGATCCCTTTGCCCTTGGCTCCCAGTGGGAAAAAAAAATTAATTAATTTGGCAAGGCTTTTGAATAAATGCATATTTAGAATTTACTAAGCTTTACATTATCTGGCAAACAGACCCTAGGTTTTTCAGAGTTTTATGATTACTAGCATTGCAAGTATTTAATCTTTAGAACCTTGAATCCCTTTCCTACTTGTGCCTATGAACCCCTCCACCTAGGCTGCCTGTGTACATGTACTTTTAAACAACAGCACAAATACTGACCATTTGCTTTCAAAGGATAACTAAAAAAAAAGGAGATAACAAAATAACTTACTAATTAACTTTGTGTATTCAAAATGTAATTATATCACATAATTAGCTTAAAAGCCACACTATTGCATGGCAATTAAACTAGCTCCTTTTGAGGGCTCTTGATTGCATCTTAGGCCCAACAATAACATTTTATACATTAAGTAATACATATTAAATTTTATTGAACAAAATTATTTTTATTGCCAAAAATCATATAAAAAATTGTTGAACACAATCACAGTAATGAAAACTTGGGAATCCAAAATGTCTTGATTGTATGTCTGGATCAGCCTTCAAAGTTTAATTTGCTCATGGAGTCAGCCTGATTCCAAAATGGTATGATATGTTGGGCTATGGCCTCTAGGAGTAAAGTTGAAAAATATGTCACCCTAACACATTGACACTTACTTTGATTATTTTAGATAAATCCACAAAAAAAACCATTAGTAGCCCAAGCAAACCAGGCTTATTCTAAAAGTAGTTCTAAAAGTCATAAGTGGTGAAATTCAAAATTTAATAGCACTGGGATTTCAAAGTAGCCCAATTCATTACATTTTACACAATCTGATATATAAGACACTTATCATTATGATGTCATTGCAATATCTGAATTGAGAAAGTTTTAAGATAAACCATAGAATTCTCTTTTTATGGTAACAGACCACATGTGTAGCCAGAGAGAAGGTATCAGGAAAGCAAGAGGCTATTTGGCATTATTATATCAAGGAAAGAGAACTTTATGCATTCGGACAGCAGAGATTCCAAAAGAGAGACTTTGATAAGTTGTTCACTTGGTGTGAACTACATATAGAAAGTGATATATGAGTAGTCATATATATATACACAGAAATGGATGAACCTTATTTTCCTACAATTATATTTTTTCACACCAGCAAATACTTTTATTTTAAAATACAGTGTTCCAGGTTGATATGAGAATAAAACAAATTTTTATATAATATATTCATGTTTTTAAATCAAAAATATTGTAATGCAACCACAGTTCACAACATTTTCATTGGCAGTTATTTTTTGGATGATATCTATTACCTCCAGGAATTACTCAATGAATAGGATGCATCTCATGGAAAAAAAAATTATTAAAAAATCCTCAAAAACACTTCCTGGCAAATTCTCAACCAAAGATTCGGAAATACCTCCAGACTTTAGACACACCATCAACATGACCTTAACTACTTTTTAATCTAAAATCTTGTACTATTTTTAAAGTTTTGATGAGAGCCAAGATCATGCTATTACAGTACAATTTGCTCTTGAGCAGTTAAAGAAAAAAAAAAGGAAAACAAGAGAAAAAAAGTTTCTTTATTACCTAAAGGTACTTAAGATTCAAACAGATATCTATGACTTCATTTGAGTTTCATTCATAAATTATTATCTCACCCATCCTAAAAATGCATTCACTCAGATATATTTCCAGACTTTAGATACACTAAATAACAATACAAGTGTCATAGAACATTACACATTGTTGTTACTTTATCTTTTAAACATCATTAACGAGCAGAGTTTGCTTTAAATATGATAGAATTATTTACACATGAATTGGTATTTTTGCTAAGGAAAACACATATGAGAAAGTAAAAAAATATAAAATATAAAATAAAACAAGGAAAATAGTTATTATTTCAAATAATATACAATTCTTCCTCAAATGTAAATACAAAATAAGAAAAATCAGATTTATAAGTATAGAGATGACTATTGTAATAATTTCATTGATCTTATTTTTTTATAATATATTTAATTAGATTTTTATTGGTAAAGATACTACACGTAAATCAAAGAAGTTATGAGTAGACAAATAGAAAAGGTCACTGATAGTTCATGGTAATTTATGCTAATAATAATGATGAAGCTTCTTCTTCTTCTTCTTCTTCTTCTTCTTCTTCTTCTTCTTCTTCTTCTTCTTCTTCTTCTTCTTCTTCTTCTTCTTCTTCTTCTTCTTCTTCAGTGGGGGGTAACAAATCTCATGAGTAACCATGCTTTCTCAAATACCATAATATACAAGAAGTGAGATTTTTGGTATTCATAAACTTTTGATATATTTATATATAAAGTCTCACCCCTCACTTAAAAAATACATCTCATATGAAAATCCAGTAGATATTTTATTAACAAAGGTAACTTTTTAAGGAGGTGATATTCATAAATAAACCTGTAAGTATTTGTTTACAGAGGCTTACAAGTATACTATATGATGGCTTACTAAACAAGTTGTGTTAAAAAAGTATTGAAACTAAAGCTGTATTTACAAAAGCAGAAATGATCAATGAATGAAATATCAATTTCCTTCAAAATAGTCCTCTTGACTTTCAGCACTGTTATTCCAATGGGTTTTCATTTGTTGAAGCATCTGTTGATATGACATAAAGCTGTGGTGTTGTATTTGTTTTAATAACCTCTAAATCCACAAATTTTACCCATGAGACACATTTTAAGTTTGGGAAACCAGAAAAAGTCACATGGAGCTAAATCCAGTGAAAGTGAAGTGTTATGTACTTACATAATTCTGTATTTCACCAAAAACTGCTGTTCAAAAAGTAGTGAGACTGCTGATAAAAAAGTAACAAGAATGGGCATTGACTCATATAGACAAATCCTAGATGCCTAGACTGCAGTGTAGACATTTAGGCATTATCACTTTATTATATAAGTTGCTCAGATATGCACATTTTCATTTTAATCTTAAATTTCTAGAAATTCAAACTATCTGTCTTGATACTTTTCTTTTTTACCCCACTTCATATGGTAATCAGTTTTAGAATGATGTTGTATACCCCTTGACTTTCTTCTATTCTTCTTCTATCTTAGGTTCTTCTTCTAGCATCTTTGATATCTTAAGTTCTTCTAGGTCTCTTCTAACATCTGGACTCATCTTGGTGGTCGGTCGCACTAAACTCATTTCTTCTTCTAGATCAGTCTTGTTACCAAGACATTCACCAACCACAAAACTGTGTTATTTTCTTAAGCTTTTATTTACTTAACTATACATTTCAATATGTAAATAAATATCTGACTAACATAGTGTGCGTATGCAATGTGAGTTCCAGTTAAGGCAGGACATCTTTTCTGCCTGACGTCAAACTGAAAACTGAGGACCCAACCAGGTCCCACGTGACTTCACGTATTTCGCGGGCTTTCTGTACTATTCCATGGAAAATCCCGCCCGTGATATGAAAAGGGCCATTGACAATAATCTTATGCAACTGCATAGATTATGTAACAATGAGTAATATGGATGTTAAGACCAATTACTGCATTTTTCTCACATCTAAACTGTGTCTATAAAAACCTAGGTGAGAATTGCATGAAAACTATCCATGTTATTAGTGCATTTAAAATCCTGCAATGTGTCTTATATATCACTAAGAAATAAAGTTTTACATAATATATGGTGTAGTTAATTTTCATACGGGTTTCAACAAAAACCGGTTTTAATAAATAATTACTTGGTCTCTAATATAATCGCTTTATCCTCCAACGCATTAAAATCAATACTATTAATGATTTTATATAGAAAACAATTAAAATATAATTAACATAAGTGTAATCTTTTTATATGCGTTCTTATTTAATTTTGTTGGTCTTTCTAATTTAATATATTTCATTACACTAAAACTTGAATAATTTCAAGGGCGCATATTCTTTCTGGTGTATATTAGAGATGTACAGTCTTTGAAGTAAATACAGTGTTATGAGTCCATCGAATTAGTTTATATAGTTAAAAAATAAAGAAACTTAGAGTTCCAGTTGGTCAGAATCAGTTAAAAAAGATGTTAAAACTTGATGTCTACAACTAGATTTTTAGGTTTTGTATAAATATACAAATGTTCTTAGCTCATCATCCACTTTGCTATTCAGAGGAATAAAGCTACACAATCCCCTTTGTTGTTAAATTCATTCAGTTATGTCCTAATCATGTAGCACTTCTGTTGTATACCCTTCATCACTTCTTTACTTCTCGTCGTCTTTTCTTCTGGCCTTTTGGTTCTATCTTCTAACATCTTGTCTTGGTCTGGAATCTTCTAAGGTCTGGACTTTCTTGGGGACTTCGGGTCTGGTATCTGTTAGGGATTTCTCCTTATCAGAAGCCCTGTGTCATTGTTAGTTTTTAGTAAACACAAGACATCGATTTTCTTTTAATGTTACTTTATTCGGTAAATCCCCAACCCAGACATAACATAGTGCGCGTATGCAGAATTACAGTTTAGACAGAGCATCATGGCTGACTGCTCTGTCTGACGTCCACTGCAAAACTAAACTAAAGCTCCTTACTATTCTTAAACCGGAACAGGTTCTTCTATGCCTTCCGTTCCCATGATTTATCCCTGGAAGGCAAGGTGATAGTGAGGTCAGACGCCGTCACTCACTTTCAGGGCCATCAACTGCACTGATCGCCACCATATCTCTACACTACCTTACATAAGTATGAAAAGGGTCATCCCCTCAGAATTACAGGGGATTGACAATAATCTTATGCCACCGCATAGATTATGTAACACTTCTGTAGCTTTTTCATTTCCCTTTTTCCTCAAATGTTTTTAATGTTTTCTATAAATCATGTTTATCATATTTGTTGCATAGATTTATGATTTGGTTTAGCTCAATCAGTAGAGCATTTGCCTAGGAATTGCAAGGTTTTGCATTTGATACCAATCCCCACCAACTCAAAGCATGAGAAGCACACCATGGGTGATCTATATGGTGAACCATCTGAGAGCTGACGGTAAGTGTGCTACTCCATCTCAGCAAAACAATGTCTTGGTCTAGCCCTAGCAAAAAGGGATAGACTCTCACTGTTTGGCCGATACCAATAATGGACCAGTTGAAAGACTTACTTACTACTAGTAAAATAGGATGTTAAGATTACATGTTTTAATCAGTCTAAGTCCTTTTTCTAACAACTACCAGTTCTAATGAGAACCCAAATACTTCACACTTCTCAACTGGAAACCCACATACAAACATTCTAGTGATAATCATAAGTAATTAAAACAAAGGGCCAATACATTCACCTCACAAACAGGATATTGCTTCTCAGTAAGGTCTAAATCCTGTCATCTTTTTATTTGTCCTTCTGCTAAGCTTAAACATTTATTATAATTATTTCACCAAGTACAATAATATTTCTAAATAGACAATATAATTCAGTATTCAATTGAATGTATTATTTGGACTATTGTCCTCATTTTCATCTGTACAATGTTTCGGCTGATGTGCCCTCCGGCCTTCTTCAGGTATTTCTTGTTGGACTCGAGAACTTTCTTGACTCGGGAACCTTCTATTTAAACTCAAGAACTTTCTTATCGTAATTGGGGAGCCATCACAGAACTTTGAACCTAACCCTTTATTCAGTCCATGGGGTATCTTGTTCTCATTCTGCTAACCATAGCTGGGGTACAGGTGTTAAGCTGTATTAATTATTATTCATGTTACTGCTGCCCCTGACCAGGATTGAACCTGAAGTCTAGAGATAACTATCACTTAGAACTGTCTTAACCTAACTCCTTTATCCACTTGGCTATGTGTCACTTGAATGTATTGTTGATTGTTGTAGAGTAGAAGTAGTAGTATTGAATCATTGTTATATAATGCAGAACTCATTAAAAGTAAGTTTCGTCAGTCGAGATAATTACCAAGTGATGATTTGTGTGTAAGTTAATCAAAATTGATGTTTGCTTAATTTTGAATGTTCACTTTATCTCAAGGATAAAAAAAATAATTCAGCTATTACAAAAGTCAGATTCACTACAAAGAAAAACAATTTTCATGAAGAACAATGAGATATAATTAAGTTTAAGCAAGACAAGATTTTACAAATGTAATTAAAATATAAACACAATTTAGCATTGAGTACTTTTCTATGCAAAAACTTTTCATATTTGCCACTCTTCATTATATATACATACATAAATTCTGAAACAAGGACCTACATGATTTCATTATACCTCAGTTATTTGGAAAACACCCAAAACAAAAATTACCTTTAAATTTCTATTTTGTCACCCAAGTTGATTTCCAGTATAAAACCAGGGATATGATGACTAATAATTCCATTGTTAGAATCAAAAATCCTAGCCAACCTGTGTATATTCATTTCATTTAGTTTTATACTGTTATGTTACATTATACTCAACCAAAATCTGGTTTTAGAGGTCATTTTTTTTCACTTTTATGTGTCAAAAGTCTAATAAATATTAATTTTTATAGGTTTATTATGCATTATAATGATGTTAATATTCAGTTTATCCTTTTTACAAAAGTGTTGATTGGAAAGAAGTTGAGTAACAGTTCATACAAAGTGTTTGTAGTGTAATGGTTATCATCATAGGAAATGGACTTGGCAAACCCAAGTTCAAATCCTGTGTGAGGCTATTTGCATTTCACATGGGAAAGGTATGAATCCAATTTTTCTCTCTCCAGCAAGGGTAAATAGTAGGGAAAACTGGGTTCTTTAACCTTGGTATGGCAACTGGTCCAGGAGAAGGATAGCTCTGAATACAAACCTGTTAAAATCTGCTTAAAGATTGACCTTGTGTTGTATCATACTCATGTGGATGGGTTGGGTAAATGTATACATACAAAGTGTATTCAAACAGAAAAAAATGTTTAAAAATGTACCATGACTGAAATGCAGGTTTAGTTTGGTTCTTTGTTTTAATGACATATCAAACTTCATGGGTTATTTAATGTCAAAGCCAACTTGTAGAAGTAGTGAGTACTCATAGCTGGGGTATGAGGAGATTCATAACTTTCTAAAAAGTGTTAGACTGAAAGTTAATAAAGAACATGGCTGGAGTTCAAATCTGCTTACCATGATGTCACAGTCCAGCACTTTATCCACTATGCCACAGGTAATCCCCACTATGAAATGATGCAATGACTGCCTTGTATATTAGAAAAGAATTATGAATCATGCCATGTTTGTTAGGAAATGCTACATGTGTTCAACTGATGTATGTGACACCATACACCTCAGAGCATCAAAACTGGAGTCTCACCATGGATGACACTCTGTAGAGGATGCAGTAGGTATATATTATTCCTCACTGATTAGATGATGGGAAAATTGTTAAACCCAACAAGTATTTGAGATTGGTAATGGCTCCTTGGTTTTAATAAATGCAAGAAAATTTGTTTTTTATGACAATTGAAATAAACTTAATTTCACATACATGCAATGTAACTTTTTAGTTAAAAATAGATTTTACAAAAGAAATGCAAATAAACTTAATATTTTCTGTGTTACTTCAACAGCAATGAACGAAATGTTGCTTTTGTGTTTTTTTCTTTTCCGTTTTTTGTTCTCTTAAACTGTTCAAGAGCAAATTTTCCTGAAAAAACATAAGTGTTGCTCTCAACAAGAATAACAAAAATAGTTCAATAATAAATAGATAATAAAAATAGAATTAAAATAATCATATATTCATGTTTTTATTATTTGAAGTTTAATTTTAAATAAGTATTAAACTTTATCTCTTCAAAATATTAACTGTATTCATCTGCATGTTCTATTTTTTACTGAATAGCTTTTGAAACAAAATAACCATGTGATTTCCATGGATACTGATACTATTTCAAAGTACCAATCAATGTGTAAATAATTCTCATTTTTGACAGGAACTCTGCTAATTAAAGATCTTCAAAAGACTAAACAACAACTTGTACAACATTCTATAGCACTTCTTGTAATATAACGTTAATAACATGTCCAAAGTCTGCAAATATTTCAGAATAGATGAAATGTGGTTAGTTTAGGATGGGTGTGAAAATCATTTAGAAATGAAACTCAAATGAAGTCCGAGATATTTGAATCTGTTATTTGAACAGCAATAAACAAAAATCTTTTCTTATTTTTCTTTTATCTTTAAATGCTCAACAGCAAGCTGGACTAGAACACAATGATCTTGGTTCTAATCAAGATTTAAAAAAATAGTCCAATATTATATCTTGATTTAAATCCTCTAATAACCTTACAGTTATCCAGTTAATCTAATTAGAGTTCAAAGAATGACTTGATAAAAAAAATCTCTGTTCAGATAATGCTTTGCATAAAGAATATCTAATAAATATGCATAAATGACACTTAGTAGATACAATGATTAAGCATCTGCAATTTTTTCACTAATTAACCTCAGATGAATATGTGTTTTAATTAACCAAATGAAATTTTCATTTGACCTTGGAGATCTTCATCAGCTTGAGTGAAAATTATTGCTCAAAAGAAATTGTTCATTTGTAATTATATTTCCTTGTAGACAAGACATATAAGAAAAAAAAAAAAAAAAAAAAAACATTTCCTTTATAAAAATATTTTAGTTTTTAAAGATTATTAACCTTCTGAATACTTAAATCATTACAGCAAGAAAGAAAAATATGTTGCACAAAAACACATTTAAACCTTAAAGATATCTTTGTTCAACTATCCCATCATTTCAGTAAAAAGAAAAAGGTTGTATATGGCTATCCTTTTTAGTAGAGTAGCAGCCAAATTATTTATCAAGAAAATTATATTAACTTTAAAATATATAAACGTTTAAAAAATCTAATAAATAAGTGTGATGGAGAACGAGTACTACCGTACTCATTTAGAAAAAGAGCAGGACATGTCTTGTCTGCCGGAGTCGAACGCGCGCCTCCCGAATGCAAAGAAATGAGATTTAGGCACTGGATGGATTGTGAGGTACAATTCAGGTGCCCGGATGTTGGGGCCTACACATGTCCTATCTGAATGCACGAGAATTGTGCGTTGCATGGGGCGCGAGTTTTGACTGATGTTGGGGGACTATGCCCATAAATAATTGAAGTAAGTGGAGCGCTGGGAGAAGTAGTTGGTACGTGAGACTGCAGTCAATGAAGAAACACTTTGTGGACGACATCAGAATTTGTTTGTAATTCAACAGAATAAGTTTAGCTTAATATTCTTAAATCTTTAGCTGCTTGACCATCTTATACCCTGTAAACTTGTGAACAATATGCATTCTAATTTCAGTGCAGGATTCCCCCATCTTTGTTCAAGCTATCCTATCAGTCCATTAAAAGAAAAGCTGCAAAAAAATCCCTTTATATTCAGCTTATATTATTAGCATCTGATAAGCTCTACTTTAAACTGAAATATCTATCTTACAGGTTACAATATTTTTTAAAAAAAGTAACCAATAAATGAAGGAAAATTTTCTTGATTTTAATTGTTTTTTTTTTCTTGGACTAGAATGAAACTCAGCTATAAAGATAGAAACAAATTAAAATGATATGAATATAATATATCTAATAAGGGCCAGGTTAGCTCAGTCGGTAGAGCGTTCGGCTAGAAACCACAAGGTTCCTAGTTCGATACCGGTCCTTGCCAACTCAGCGAATGAGTAGCACAAGGATCTGTGCGGTAAAGTGAGGAGCTGATGGTAGGTGTGGGCGCTCCACCTCAGATGCTAAAACAATCTCCTTGGTCTAGTGCTATTGAAAAGGGGATAGACTCCTTGCTGACTGGCTTTGATACCGACTTTAGGCCGCCCCGTTGACTTTACTTACTTTTTATATATATATATATATTATATATATATAAATATGAACAAAACTTTTCTACTACTCCAGTTACCTGAATCTTACTCCTTAGGTTAGCAGCAAAATGAATAGACATATTTAGTACATAAAGTTTTCCTACTATGGAAATCTTTTATGAGTTTTAGCATTTAATATAGATTACGTATTGCTCTACTTGTGGAGTATTAAGCACATTCTAAAATTTTTACTTTCCAATTGTAATATTTTAATATATTATTGGGGCAATTTAAATTAACTTTCACTGCTAGCATAAAAGCAATGATCATCTGTTGTTTACAGACTGGATCTTCTGGTGATCATAAAATATATAAACAAATGTATGTATTAGTTTAAACACCACTCCTTAGTGGCAGCTGTCAAATGGCTGAGAGGTTAATGAATCGGGCTGATGAAAAGTCAGTAGAGTTTTGCTCCTGATCGAAGGTAGTTGCTGTGTTTAGCCACACTGAAGAGACATGAAATGTCAAAACACATCTGTGAGTTACTTTATATATATATATATATATATATATATATATATCAAGGGTTGTAAATGTTCATAGACTGACCAGGATGCTCTCATGAAATATGTCCAAATGAGATCTATTTTTCTACCCTTTCATTCATAAACTTTCTACATACTCCCATGTGTATATATATATATATATATATATATATATGATATATAATATATATATAAAGAAAATTAAAAAACAA